>OY992536.1:310833164-312033164 GCA_963921195.1 Pegoplata infirma | reverse complement strand
GAACATGTTTCGCAACATTAAAAAAAATATTATGAACAGCTAATAACTTTTAAACCAAAATTTTCAGTAATTAAATCAATAAAAAAGTATTTTTTTTTTTTTAACATTTCGTTTGCCAGTATCATTTTATAGAGAGCTTGAATCTTAAAATATTTAATTTAAAAATAAAATTCAATGCAATTTTTATAAATTTTTGGTTTGACAGGCAACATTGTTTGAAATTAAAAAAAAAATATTTTTGGTAGATAACTTAATATGATTTTTTATACATTTTTTTTGCAACATTTTATGTTTCAACAACATTTCTTAACATTGTAAAAAAAATGTTTGGCAACATTTTGAGAAATTGCACAAAATTGCAGTTGGAATATGTCCTTTATTAAAAATTAAATTTTTTTATTAAAAGTTCCATTTTTATAAATTTTTAATCAATCTTATCAAAATTTTGTTTGCTATTAGGTAACAATTTAATAACAATTTTACAAAACATTGGTAATGACGACATTTTGTGTGCTTAGCAACATTTAACAAAAAATAAATAAATTTTTTATTTTAAAAATATTTTTAATGGCATTTCTTATCAATTTTGTTTTTTGCAACATCTAATGTTTCAGCAACATTTCTAAGAAATGCACAACATTATTTTATAATTGATAATATTTTTGTGTGTTAATATTAATCTAAAAACGCAACTATTTCGACCCCGACTATTTCGAAAATTGAAAAAAACGAAAATTTTTAAAATATTTTTAATGGCATTTTTATACCCTCCACTCTAGTGATAGAGGATATATATAAGTTTGTCATTCCGTTTGTAACACCTCGAAATATTGGTCTAGGATCCCATAAAGTATATATATTCATGATCCTCGATCGATTTTAAGACGATCTAGCGATGTCCGTCCGTCCGTCTGTCCGTCTGTTTGTCTGTCTGTTGAAAACACGCTAACTTTTGAAAGACTTTACGGAGGCTCCTGAAGCTTGGTGTATATGTTTGGCATTTACCTGGTCAGGTTGGTATTGCAATCCAGCGAAATCGGTCCAGTGGTTCAAAAGTTATGAGCAAAAGACTGAATTTCGGCAAGGGTTTTTCGTGAATTTATGAGATAAAAAGCACTATAACTTTCGAAAATCAATTCTGAGGATGCTGAAGCTTGGCATATATATTTTTCGTTCCTCCAGCCTAGTTCGAATTGAATTTCACCCAAATCGGTCCAGTGGTTCAAAAGTTATTAGCAAAACCGTGAATATCAGATTAGCTTCACCTTAAATTCGCGTGGTGAAAACCCGTTAAACCTGTTTTACAACCATTGGTAAGTCACAAAAATATTTTAAAACGTATTTTTGTCACTCCAAAATATTTTTATACCAAAACAAAAAAAAAATGCACTCCAAAAAAAAGGTTACACTCAAAAAAATTTTACACTCAAAAAAAATTTGTAAATTTTTTTTTTAATGTAAAATTCAAAAAAAATTTTACACTCAAAAAAAAATTTATTTTTTTTTTTTCAAAAATTACTAAAAAAAAATTTTACACTCAAAAAAAATTTTACACTCAAAAAAAATTTACTAATTGTGGAGAGTCGAATTTAACTTTTCTACTTGTTTTTTATCAATTTTTGCAACATTTTATGTTTCAGCAAAAATATTTTATAATAGATAATACTATATAAAACTTTAAGTTTGCTTTCTATAAATACTAATTTAATCGATTTTCAATAATATTTGGACCAGGCAACATTTGTGTCAGAAACGGTACTAAACTTCGTTATATTTAAAATGATTTTTAACAATTTTCGGTCTTGGATACTAATGTTTCAGCAACATTTTTAAAGGCTGTTTCTGAAACATATGTATCTTTTAAAACTTTATATAAGCAAGAGTTTTTTAGTAATCAAAACAATCTAAAAAAAAAAAAATAAGAAAAAAAATAATTTTCTTATTTTCAAAATAAATTTTTAAAATTTTAAATAGTTTTTGAAACAAATAAATTTTAATTTTGTGGTTTTGCCAATTTATCTCAAAATATGCGCAAAATATGCAATTTAGACCTAAATATGCATTTTCACCAAAACATGCAAAAACAAATCGATGCCATTTTAATGCAAATTTCTTGATTTGAAAAGATAATTGGTCAATATCGTTTTTAGGCTATCGACAAAAAACATGCATTTGCCTGGAAATCACATCACATGTTTCATCAACATTTGTTAAGTTTTTAATATTTTTTCCTACTATTTAGCAACATTTACTTCAGCTACATATTTTTATTGGAGAAATATTTTTTTTAAGTGATTTTTTTTTTGTTGTTTCTTCTTGTCAACATTTTATTTTTTAGTTAAGTGTAGACTTCATGTTATTTTCTAGCAACATGTTTCTGCTACATGTTGTTTTTACTAACCAACAGCAATATCTCAAATTGGTGTTAAATTTATCATCTTCAAATTAAATTTTAAACATTTTTAGAAATTAAAAAAAAAAAAAAAAAACAATTTAAAATTTATCGTCGTTAAAAACCAAGATAAGTATTTAAGATTAAATAAAAAAAGCTAGAAATCATAATTTAAGATTTCCGTCAGAGACAGCATCTCTCTAGCACCTTTTTCATCACTTATCATATCTAAAAAATTATAACAACTTAAAATAAATTGTTTGTTCTTTCAAATACAACAGAAAGTAGATAATTGTTTTTTTTTTTGTTTTGTATTTGACCCACCAATTACTTATACTTAATATGTTTTGGTTGGTTAAATCTTCCTTTCAAATCGAAAACATCATCTAACCACCATTCACAAACAGAATAGAATAAGTAGAGAAGGTATTGTAGTAGTTAGAAAAAGAAGATAAAAATCTTCAAAATACAAAACATCAACAACTTTATTTTTTCTATTTTTGTTTTACAAAACACAGTGAGAGAGCAAAATTTATCTACTACCTCCGTCCCAAAATAATCTTAACATTTCTATATTTTGGCTGGGATTATGGAGGATATTTTGAAAAAGCTTTGTTTTTTTTTTTGTTAATACATATCGGGACATATCAATAATTTAAAAATTCTTTATAGCTTTGCAATTTTTCAATTCATGTGCAAAATGGATGCAATAAACTGCATCCAGATAAATGAGACAACTTGTTTTCGACGTTACAAACAGGCATGGTGTCCACTATGGTCGATAAGATGAAAATTATTACAAAATGCGGCGTATGAAATAAGAAATTTTACGCAAGAGGCCCTTTTAACGGTTTTTAATAAATGCATTATGGATGCAATAGGGACATCTTGCAAATATTTTTAATTAATTTTGTTACAGTTTTAGTACACGAGATTAGTATAAGATTGTTTTTTTAACTTTATCTTGTATTATTTCAACTAAAACACGGCTTAATAAAATGTTAAGTTTATTTTGGGACAAAAAAATCTATAGAAATGTTAAAAATATTTCGGGACGGAGGTAGTATCTATCAATGGCTTCTTTAATAATTTCAGAAAAAAAATAAAAAATAAAAATTATTTGATGAAAATGCGCAATTGTTATGATTGAATGAATAGAGAATATTTTCTGTTTGATTTTTTTTTTTATTATTTTTAAAAAGGAACAAAAATAACAAACAAAACAAAAAGTTTGTATGTTTGTATTGTTAAATCAATGTAATTGTGTCTGTTGTTAAAGAAAGGATAGACACTTGTCAACAATGTGAACCTACAAAAATATACAATAATATACATACACTTTAAAAAATTAACGAAAGAGTTTAAAAATATTTCAAAAGATTTGAGCTGTATTATAAAACACATAAATAAAATATTTCCCACAGTTCTAGCAACATCAGGATGCACATATTTTTTTTATATAAAATAATTCAACTTTGAAAGTTTTGACAACCTAGCAACATTTCTAAAAAATGTTTCTTAAAAAATAATTTTACGTTTTTTTAAATTGTTAAAATTTTTTCAAAATATGTTTACTGAAAAAAAAAACTAAAACGTGTTACCGAAACATGTTGCGGAAACATTAATGGTTGCTGAAACCAAAAACTGTAATAAAATTCAATAAATAATAATTCTAAAGTTCTAATATCAAGTTTCATAAATTTTTTGTAAACATGTTGGTGAAACATAAAAAATGTTGCGAAACATAAAATGTAGCATATATCAAAATTGTATCGTAAACTCATTTAAAACAATTCTTAAATAATTATTTAATGATAAGATTGCAGTTAAATAATATTGCTGAAACACGTTTCAGAAACATTTAATATGGCTTGGACAAATTAATCACAAATATAGTTTAAAAGTTTTGACAACCCAGCAACATTTTCAAAAATTGTTTTTAAAAAATAATTTTTGAAAATGTTGCTGGGTTGTCAAAACTTTTAAAACTTTTAAAGTAATCACAAAACTTTTAAATTAATCACAAATATAGTTTGAAAGTTTTGACAACCCAGCAACATTTTCAAAAATTGTTTTTAAAAAATAATTTTAAGTTTTATTAAACTGTTAAAATTTTTTCAAAATATGTTTACTGAAAACAAAAACTAAAACGTGTTGCCGAAACATGTTGCGGAAACATTAATGGTTGCTGAAACCAAAAATTGTAATAAAATTCAATAAATAATAATTCTAAATTTATAACATCAAGTTTAATAAATTTTTTGTAAACATGTTGGTTAAACATAAAAAATGTTGCTAAACATAACATGTAGCTTATATCAAAATTGTATCGTAACCTCATTAAAAACAATTCTTAAATTATTATAGTTGGTAGCGTTCTAGCCTATGAAACAGGGGGTCGTGGGTTCGATTCCCACCAAAACCCTTGGTCAATTTCGCTTCAACGAGACGACGGTCATTGTTACCAGTTCTCGGTTAGGTTAAAATTATTTAAAATGAGTTGTAAATAAAAATTGGAAAAATAAATAAAAACTGATCATTGGATCACATTATTATCTATTAAAATTAAAAAAAAAAAAAAATTATTATTATAAAAAGATTAGATAACAGTTAAATAATACTGCTGAAACATGTTTCAGAAACATTTATTATTGCTTGGACAAACAAATCGCAAATATAGTTTAAAAGTTTTGACAACCCAGCAAATAATTTTAAGTTTTATTAAACTGTTAAAATTTTTTCAAAATATTGGAAAAAAATCAAACGTGTTGCCGAAACATGTTGCGGAAACATTAATGGTTGCTGAAACCAAAAATTGTAATAAAATTCAATAAATAATAATTCTAAAGTTCTAATATCAAGTTTCATAATTTTTTTGTAAACATGTTGGTGAAACATAAAAAATGTTGCTAAACATAAAATGTAGCATATATCAAAATTGTATCGTAACCTCATTTAAAACAATTCTTAAATAATTATTTAATGATAAGATTACAGTTAAATAATATTGCTGAAACACGTTTCAGAAACATTTAATATGGCTTGGACAAATTAATCACAAATATTGTTTAAAAGTTTTGACAACCCACCAACATTTTCAAAAATTGTTTCTTAAAAAATAATTTTAAGTTTTATTAAATTGTTAAAATTTTTTCAAAATATTGAAAAAATCAAACGTGTTGCCGAAACATGTTGCGGAAACATTAATGGTTGCTGAAACCAAAAATTATAATAAAATTCAATAAATAATAATTCTAAAGTTATAATATCAAGTTTCATAAATTTTTTGTAAATATATTGGCGAAACATTAAAAATGTTGCTAAACATAAAATGCAGCTTATATCAAAATTGTATCGCAACCTCATTAAAAACAATTCCTTAATAATTATTTAATGATTAGATAACAGTTAAATAATATTGCTGAAACATGTTTCAGAAACATTTAATATGGCTTGGACAAACAAATCGCAAATATAGTTTAAAAGTTTTGACAACCCAGCAACATTTTCTAAAATTGTTTCTTAAAAAATAATTTTACGTTTTATTAAACTGTTAAAATATTGGAAAAAGAAAAATTAAAACGTGTTGCCAAAACATGTTGCGGAAACATTAATGGTTGCTGAAACCAAAAATTGTAATAAAATTCAATAAATATTAATTCTAAAGTTATAATATCAAGTTTGATAAATTTTACGTAAACATGTTGGTGATACATAAAAAATGTTGCTAACCACAAAAATGTAACTTATATCAAAATTGTATCGTAGCCTCATTATAAACAATTCTTAAATAATTATTTAAAGATAAGATAACAGTTAAATAATATAGCTGAAACATGTTTCAGAAACATTTAATATGGCTAGGATACACAAATCACAAATATACTTTAAATAAAATTTAAAAAAAATGTAAATAATTAATTTAAACATGTTGCCGTAACATAAAAATGAGAATATTCACATTTTCTACTTTTAAAATCCTTCCACAACATGTTGCTGAATATTAAAATTTTGTTTTAACCAGAAATTATTTAAAACAAATTAAATTTTGATAAAAATTTTTAAAATATTGCCTGAACATGTTGCTAGGACAAAAAAAAAATAAATAAATTAACAAAAAATGTTTCAAAAAAGTTAATATGTTGATATCAATTTTAAAAAGTTATAATATCAAGTTTCATAAATTTTTTGTTAACATGTTGGTAAAACATAAACAATGTTGCTAACCGTAAAATGTAGCTTACATCATTGCAAACAATTCTTAAATAATTATTTAAAGATTAGATAACAGTTAAATAATATTGCTGAAACATGTTTCAGAAACATTTAATATGGCTTGGCCAAACAAATCACAAATATACTTTAAATAAAATTTAGAAAAAAAAAATTATAAGAATTAATTGAAACATGTTGCTGTAACATAAAAATTATAATATTCGCATTTTCTATTTTCAAAATCCTTCCGCAACAAGTTGCTGAATATTAAAATTTTGTTTTAACCAGACATTAAAAAAAATTTAATTTTAATAAAAATTTAAAAAATATTGCCTGAAAATGTTGCTAGGACAAAAAAAAATAAATTAACATCAAATGTTTCAAAAAAGTAAAATGTTGATGTTAATTTTAAAAATGTAACTAATACACAAAATGATGCCAAAACATGTTGCAAGGACCAAATATTGTTAAAAATAATATTAAATATATTAAAACTTAAAATAAATATATTAAAACCAAGTTAATATATTGCCTTGGTTCATAAAATGTTGAGTACAAAAATGTAACCGAAACATGTTGCTTAGATAAATTATAGATAAAAATAATAAATAATAGATAAAAATCATATAATGAACATTAAAAAAGAAAGAAATATGGTTGAAAATTTAAAAAAGTGTTTGATGCCTAAAATGTTGCTGAAACATGTTGCTTATTTAATCATTTAATTTTTAGACAACAGATTTTGATGAATATATTGTGATTTTTTATACTTTAATTATTTTTAAAATTGTTGACGAAACATGTTGCTAAGACCATATATTAATAACAATTTTAATCAATATTTTTATAAAGTTTAAATGTTGATGTAAATTTTATATATGTAGCTTATACAAAAAATGTTGCCGCAACATGTTGCTTAGACCAAGTATAAATAAAAATTTTATCAAATATATAAAAAAAATTTAATGTTGATAGAAATTTAAAAAAAGTAGCTGATGCATAAAATTTTTCCAAAAAATAATGCTTAGGCCAAATGTAGACAAAATTACTTTAAATATTTAAAATATTAAAAATAAAAATGAATATATGTATATTTAAACATTTAACTGATACATAATTTGTAAACGAAACATGTTGCTTAGATAAATTAGAGAAAAATTACATTTGAATAAACATTTTGTTTAAAAAAAACAAGGTTTGGTTGAAAATGTTGATATTTTTTTAATGTTGCTGATACATGTTGCTAAGAGCAAATATAAATAAAAACCATAATGAATATTTAAAAAGAATAAAATATGGATGGAAATTTAAAAAAGTGTATGATGCTGTAAATGTTGCTGAAGCATGTTGCTTAGATCAATTATATTTAATTTTAAACAAAAGATTTGTTTGAATATTTTTATATTTTATAGTTTCGACTTATTTTAAAAAAATTGCTGAAATATGTTTTGAAAATATAGATCAAAATTACATTTAAATAAGCATTTAATTTTTACACGACAGGTTTTTGTGAATATATTGTAACATTTTGTAGTTCCAATTATTCTCAAAATTGTTGACGAAACATGTTGCTAAGACCAAATATTAAAAAAAAAACTACATTCTATATTTTAAAAAGTTTAAATGTTGATGTAAATTTTAGAAAATGTTGCTTATTGTTAGACCAAATATAAATTAAAATTTCATTATATATATATCAAAAAATTATAATGTTGATAGAAATTTAAAAAAAGTAGCTGACTGATACATAAAATGTAACCGAAACATGTTGCTTAGATAAATTAGAGAAAAATTACGTTTAAATAAACATTTTGTTTTAGAAAACAAGTTTGGTTGAATATATTGATATTTTTTAAATGTTGCTGATACATGTTGCTAAGATCAAATATAAATGAAAACCATAATAAATATTTAAAAGGAAATAATTATGAATGGAAATTTAAAATAGTTTTTGACACTTAAGATGTTGCAGAAAGAAAGACGTTGCTTAGATCAATTATATATAAAAATCACATTTAAATAAAGGTTTTATTTTTAGATAACAGCTTTTGTTAAATGCTTTCATATTTTTAAGTTATTTGTAAATGTTGCTGAAACATTTTTATAATATATAGTTTAAAATTAGATTTAAATAAGCTTTTAATTTTTAGAGTTGCAACTTTATTTTCAAAAATATTTAGCTATTCTGTAAAAAAAATGATAAAGAGTTCCTTTTTTGTTCAGAATGTTTATAATTTTAGGTTAGAAAAATTTTGTTATAGGTGACCTAATTAACAAATCACCTGTTATCTTAGAATTTAACCTTTCAACCCAGAAAAAAAACATAAACGTTCCTATTACAACTTTCAGTTTTCTCATCTTTGACAATTGTTAAACACAATATCAAAGAACGCAATTGATTATTATGACAAATGACACTTGAAACTTTGGCCCGATTTAATGTGCATCCTCAAACAAAGACTACAAAAAACATTTTGTTGTTTATAGAAAAATCTCTTTAAAAACCCTACTTGTGTAATACGAAACACTTGTTTTGCCAATAAACTACACTTGGAAAGAAAATTTAATCTTAAAAAAATTTCAGTTGAAAACATCAAAGACGCGCTTCTTTGAAATTAGAAGAAAAGAAGAAGAGGGTGTGTTGAGTTTAAATCAATTGTATAGAAAAAAAGATGACAAGATGATGTGACAGTTTTTCTTTTAATATTTTTTTAATAAAAGATGTTTTATTTTTATAATTATAAAGAAGATGGAAAACATGTCATAAAGATCTATTTTTATACCCTCCACTCTAGTGATAGAGGGTATATATAAGTTTGTCATTCCGTATGTAACACATTGAAATATTGGTTTAGGACCCCATAAAGTATATATATTAATGATCCTTGATCGATTCTAAGTCGATCTAGCGATGTCCGTCTGTCTGTCTGTCTGTCTGTCTGTCCGTCCGTCTGTCTGTCTGTCTGTTGAAATCACGTTTTTGGCTATAATCCAGAACCGATTTAAACGCCTGGGGTACCAAAAGTTGCGTAATTCTCCTAGGCAGAATCTAATGGTTTTTTTTTTTAAATCGGTTAAGTAGTTTAAAAGTTATGAGTGAAAATGTAAATTTTGATGAGTGAAAATGTGAATTTTACACAAAATAAATGCTATAACTTGACACCTGTTGAATGAATGTAAACGAAACTTTGAATTTAATGTAATTTTATCATTCCTAACACTCACAAAAAATTTGGGCCGAATCGCACAATGGGGCGTAGCACCAGCCATTTAACCCAAAATTTTAAAATGATTTATCTTGGTTCATGGTTGACATATTCAAATAAAATTTTAAATAGGTTCTTATTTTATTGTTCTCAACGTTCTTCTGGTTATTTTGGTACCAATTATGGCAAAATCGGTTCAGGGGTTAAGAAGCTATGAGCAATTGAGATGAGTTTCAATATAAACCTCTATGATATGGCGTGGCAGCGCGTTTTTGTAGTTGTTGATGGTTGTTTGGCTTGTTGTTATTTGTATCAAAAGAAGTTAAAAATACGTAGTATGTGTCATACACGTGCCACGTGGTTGCTTTTATATAATTTTTATATAATTTTCATACATACATATTTATAAAATATTTTTTTTGTTTTTTAAATATTTGCATTGCACTATAGTTCCGATTATCACTTTTCTTGGCCAAAATTACAAAAATGGAAAAAATTTTGGTTTTAAATAGGTTTTGTGGTAAAAATTGTTATAATTTTTTTGTTTTCCATGTATAATATTATAAAAAATTTTTTGTATTTAAACTCAAAAAATTAATTAAAAAAATTTAAAAAAATACTTTTTTTTTATTTTTAGCTAAATTTGTTTTTGAACAATAAATGAGTTTGTACAAAAATAAAATATGTTTTCTGTTGTTTGTAAGTGTTTACGACTTTCTATAAAATCCATTTTGAGAAAATTGAATTTTGGCCAACAAAGGTCGTCCGCGAAACCATAGTGCATTGGTTAACATTGTGGAGGGTATTTAAAGATTCGGCACAGCCGAATATAGCTTTCTTACTTGTTTTTTTTTTTTTTTTTTTTTTTTTTTTTATGAAAAAAAAATCCTTTTGTATATTATTTCTAGGGAATTTAAAAAAAATCTCATAATTGATTTTTTTTTTCTTTTTAATAAAGTTCCCACAATTTGTAAAATTTTAAAAAATGTACCAGTGCTATAAAGTGTGGCTGAAACATGTTGCTTAGACCAATTATATATAATAATTACAATAAAATATATATTTTAATTTTATTTTGAAAAGATTATCCTTTTATTTTTATACAACAGATTTTATTAAATATTTTTTATTTATAAAAAGTTTTATCCGTTTTTTAAATGTTGCCGAAAAATGTTGCAAAGACAAAATATAAATAAAAATCACAGAAAATATTTAAATAAAAATATAATGTTGATATACATTTTAAAAATCATTCTGATGTATAATATGTTGCTGAAACATGCTGCTAAACCAAATAAAATTTAAAATTATATGAAATAAACTAGAATGTAACAAAAAATAGCGGATACGTATTATATTGCCGAAACATGTTGCTCAAGCCAAATATGGATTCAAATACATTTAATATTTTAAAAAATTAACTATTAATATTTATCTTTAAAACGTGGTTAATAAATAAAATGTTGCAGAAACATGTTGCTAAGATCAATTATGTTAAAAATATTTTAAATTTTAATGTTGAATATAGTGAAATTTTAGTTTTTAATATTTTTTTAATTGTTGCCCAACATGTTGCTAAGACCAAATTTAAATTAAAGTTGCATTAAATATTTAAAAAGTGTAAAAATCTATCTGATACATACAATTTTGCGAAAACATGTTGCTAAGACGACATTAAGTATTTAAAAAAAAAATATTTAAATATTTTTGAAATTTTGCCAATACATGAAATGTTGTAGAAACATGTTGCTAAATCCACACAAATACATATAGACAAAAATACACAAAGAATATTTTAAACAAATTAAATGTTGATACATAAAACTGTCAAAAAATGTTGCATATAGTAACAATACTTAGATCACAGCTTCATTTTAATAAAAATTTTGTTAAATATTTTGATATTTTTAATTATTTTTTTTTTTTGACAAAAGCCAATTTTTTTTGTATCTATTTACTAAAAGCTATTTACTAAAATGAAAAATTAATATGCATTTTAAAAATGATACATAAAATTTTGCTGAAACATGTTGCTGCTGACATATAAAATGTTGCTGAAACATGTTGCTTAAACCAAGTACTTTATATGTAGAAAATAGATTTTGTGGAAAATATTGATATTTTAAACTTTTAAATGTTTCCGAACATGTTGCTATAAATTTTAAAAATCTATCCGACACATAAATGTTGCGAAATATAAACAAAAAAAATTACATTAGTATTCCAAAAAAAATATTAAATATTTTTAAAATATTAAACATACAAAAAATGTTGACGAAACATGTTGCTAAGACGACATACAAATAAAAATCACAAAAGTTGTCAAAACATGTTGCTTACACAATTATACATAGATTCAATTTACATTAAAATACAAATTTTGTTGAACATATTTCATAAAACTTTAAAAATTTACAAAACTTTAAAAATTCATGTTCAAATGTAGCTTAGAAAATGTTGCTAAAACATATTACCCTAATTGTTTGATAAACATTTTATATGTGGAAAACAGATTTTGTTGAACATTTTGATATTTCAAATTTTTCAATATTTTTTAAAAAGTTTCTGAAACATATTGCTAAAGAAAAATATAAAAAAAATGGCTTCAAATATTTAAAAAATCTATCTGATACATAAAATGTTGCTAAACATGTTATTAAGACGAAACGGAACAAAAATTACATTATGTAAGTATTTAAAAAAACTAAATATTTTTAAAATGTTGACAATGCATAAAATGTTGCCAAAACATGTTGGTAAGACTTAATATAAACAAAAATCTTTAAAAATACATAAAATGTTGCCGAAACATGTTGCTTATAACAATTAAATGTATATTCAAATTAATTTAAATACAAATTTAATTTCTTTGCAACCGGGTTTTTTTAAGATTTGAATTTTTTAAGTTTTTAAATCTGTTGTAAATGTTGCCGAAACATGTTGCTAAAACAAAATATTAATAAAAACCACATTAAAACATAATTAAAAAAAACTATTTGCCACAAAAAATATAGATAAAAATCACATATTTTTAAAAAGATTATGTATTGATATAAATTTAAAAATGTAGCTGGTACATAAAATGTGGCCAAACATGTTGCTATTTAAGTTTTTAAAATTTTTTTGTAAATATTGCCGAAACATGATACTTAAAATGTTGCGACTAAATCGCTCTGGCAAATTATTTGATACACATTTTATATGTAAGTAGAAAAGAGATTTTGTTGAAAATATTGATGTTTTTTTAATGTTGCCGAAACATGTTGCTAAGATCAAATATAAACAAAAATCGCATTAAATAATTAAAAAAAAAATAATGTTTATATAACCTATAAAAATCAATATGATATATAAAATGTTGCCAAACATATTGCTAAGACATTAACATTGCTAACATTAGAGCAAATCCATGGGAAATTTAACTGGTTATTTGATAGATCTTTATAAATGACTAGCTATACCCGGTCCGCGTTGCTGGCCCTAAGAAAAAAACTGTTTTATATATCAACTTAATTTAAATATAGTGTAGGACAAAATTAAAGCACGGGTCCGGGTCCAGCTAGTAACCTTTGGTTCCACCCTTGGTTAGCACTATCTATTATAGAGAAATCTCAACAAAATCGGTTCAGCCGTTTTTGCGTGATTTCGAAACAGACAGACATAACGTTAAGTATAGTACAAAGGGGCATGTCATTTAACGCATTTTTATTGAATCGTGATAGTCTGAAGTTCCATGCTGCATCCTCGATTAGTACTATCTGTGCTGCAAATTGCATTGATATCAGTTTTGCCGGTTTTTTGTGATTGCGAAAGAGGAGGAAATAAGTTTTTATTTATGAAAAACGGGATTGACATTTTATACCCTTTTTTCGAATTGCGCTCCACATATGACCCACAGTTTCCGCTCGGTTAGTTCTATCAGTAGTGACAAATTCGGTTTATGCGTTTTTGCGTGATTTTAAAACAGGCAGATATAACGTTTAGTATAAAACAAAGGGGGCGTGCCAAGTTACGCCTTTTTGTCCAAGTTGCGTCTCTTTGTTCAATCAGAATAGTACAAAAGGCGTTGCAATTTTGATCCCTTTTTCCAATAACGATCTTATATGGCCTACATAAGCACTTGGTTAGCACTATCTGTAGTGAAAATGTCAAGAGAATCGGTTCAGCTGTTTTTGCGTGATTGCGAAACAGGCAGACGACATCCAGTACAGTACAAAGGGGCGTGGTATTTTACGCCCCTTTTTCCAATCGTAGTATAACATGGCCTATAGTTCCGCACTCGGTTACCACAATCAGTGCTGAAAATTTAATTAAAATCGAATCAATAGTTTTTTTCGATATTGCGGAGCATGCAGAAATAACATTCAATTCAATACAAAGGGGCATGGCATTTTATGCCCATTTGTCCGATCACGCTCTAATTTGGCACAAAGTTAGTACTTGGTTAGTACTATCGTTGGTTTAAATTTCAAAATGGTTCCATCCGTTTTTTATATATATATGGGGGTTTTCGTGTCAACTGACACAACTTTTGAAACCGATGTCTTCCGATCGGGATGAAATTTGCACCAAGGTTAGTCCTATTGGATAGTAGTTCAGACACAATTTTTCAACGAGATCGGTTAAGAACTCTCTGAGTTAGAGGGGGTCGAAATTTGACATTTTGGCCAAAGAGGTGTTGATTCTCATCCATGTAACTTCTTACCTATTATTTTTAGCAAAATGTGTCCCAAAGAGTTTAGATAGCTATTTCTTCAGTCTTTCGAAAAAAAATATAAAAAAAATAAAAAAAAATTTTTGATTTTTTTTCTTAAAAATCCAAAACTTTTTTGACTTTTTCCTCAAATTGGGCCCTTTTTTTTTTTTTTTTTTTTGATTCAAAAGAAAGCTTATTCGATTTCCTTTAAGAGCTGTGGGGTCGCTTAGTGGGATGCGAGTGGGATATCTATGAAAAAATTTTTTTTTTAACTTTGGAACACAAAAAACGGTTCTTCAATTTGCACTATTAGGCGTGGGATAGCTAACCAGTTTTCGATTTCGATCCGCGATACCCTCTAATTTTTTTATGTTCGAAAAAGAAAGCACGAGCCAAAAAATGGGGGCGGTGGGGAGGGGCCATATGGCCCCTCATTGGGTTCAAAGTTGGGCGTAAAGTGGTAAAAATCCTCAAAAAGCCCCAAAACTCCCCTAGAAACGCCCCTGGAGGGGTGCAATGTGAGACGAACCTCCAATAATTTTCTACCCCCAACATTTTTCTTGAACATACCTTGCCCCTATTTCCACTTCCTAAGGGGGCTCCCATACAAACCATTTTTAAAAAATTTTATCCTACCATTCTAACTTACCCTAAAGTGCCCCTAGTGGGGCCAAATGTATGACCGACCTCCATTATTTTATTAATTCCAACATTTTTTGCAAACATACCTACAATGTATCTTTAACCCTTAAGGTGGTCCCCATACATTTCTTTTATTTTTTATAAATTTGTTTTATTAAACCAGCTCCTACCGCCCCTACCGTGCCTCCTAGAGAGGCAAAAATTACGACCAACCCCCATTATTTTTTAGTTACCAACATTTTGTCCGAACATCATAACACCCTATCTCCACTCCCTAAGGGGCTCCCATACATTATAAAAACATGTATCTTTAAAAACTAATAAAAAAATAAAAAAAAATGTATGGGGACCCCCTTAAGAGTTGAAAATAAAGGGTAGGTATATTCTGAGAAAATGTTGGAGTTGAAAAAATATTGGGGGTCGGTCACACATTTTACTTCTCTAGGGGCACCCTATGGACAGTTAGAGCGGAAGGAGCAAATTTTATAAAAATGTCATTTTGTATGGGAGCCCCCTTAGGAAGTGGAAATAGGGGTAAGGTATGTTCAAGAAAAATGTTGGGGGCAGAAAATTATTGGAGGTCGGTCTCACATTGCACCCCTCCAGGGGCGTTTCTATGGGAGTTTTGGGGCTTTTTGAGGACTTTTACCTCTTTACGCCCAACTTTGACCCCAATGAGGGGCCATATGGCCCCTCCCCACCGCCCACATTTTTTGGCTCGTGCTTTCTTTTTCGAACCTAAAAAATTAGAGGGTATCGCGGATCGAAATCGAAAACTTGTTAGCTATCCCACGCCTAATAGTGCAAATTGAAGAACGGTTTTTTGTGTTCCAAAGGTAAAAAAAATTTTTTTTCATAGATATCCCACTCGCATCCCACTAAGCGACCCCACAGCTCTTAAAGGAAATCGAATAAGCTTTCTTTTGAATAAAAAAAAAAAAAAAAAAAGGGCCCAATTTGAGGAAAAAGTCAAAAAAGTTTTGGATTTTTAAGAAAAAAAATCAAAAAATTTGTTTTTATTTTTTTTATATTTTTTTTTCGAAAGACTGAAGAAATAGCTATCTAAACTCTTTGGGATACATTTTGCTAAAAACAATAGGTAAGAAGTTACATGGATGAGAATCAACACCTCTTTGGCCAAAATGTCAAATTTCGACCCCCTCTAACTCAGAGAGTTCTTGACCGATCTCGTTGAAAAATTGTGTCTGAACTACTATCCAATAGGACTAACCTTGGTGCAAATTTCATCCCGATCGGAAGACATCGGTTTCAAAAGTTGTGTCAGTTGACACGAAAACCCCCATATAGATGTCATTAATGGTGCAATGTAAAAATTCGATTTTGCCCACCCTTCCGCATACAGACAAAAAGCATGGCATTTTACGCCCATTTGTCCGATCGCGCTCTAATTTGGCATATAGTAAGTACACGGTTAATACTGTTTTTGGTTTAAATTTCATAAAAATCGGTTTATCCGTTTTTAATATACAGATGTCATTAGTGGTGCAATGTAAAAATTCGATTTTGCCACGCCCCTCCGCCCACACGCAAAAAATCAAAAACCTGACCGTACAGTGTTACTCCCTGGACTATTCTGAATATTCCCTGAAAATTTCATCAAGATCGGTTTAGCCGTTTTCGAGTCCATACGGAACATACATACATACACACATACATACATCCATTTTTATATATATAGATAGATAGATTAAAAATCTTATTTTTTTTGTTTATCAATACTTTGGAAGATATGGGCGTTTAAAAAAGCGCTCTTTTGACAATATTGACTTTTAGACAGTTTTCGGAACCAGTACTCGGAAACCAAAAGTCGTACGAAAAAACATGTAAAAACAATATTGTTGATAAAATAATGAAGATTTAAAATTTAGATTTTTTTTTTTTAATTTCAACAAAAAAATGTTGAAAACGATATTTGAATGTCCTTTTTTCCTGGGAAGGACACTATAAATTTCCAAAAGAAAAATTTTGTATTAAAGCTTAGAATATCCTATTAACGCTATTAAAATTTCAGAGAGGTGTTTTTCGTATCGTTGAGCAATCAATTTTTAAGGTTAGTTAGAGAGATTTCTTTCAAAATGTTGGCAAAAAATCTAATAGTTGGTGTTTTTTGTGTTTTTTTTAGTCGGAAACCGTAAGTTGTGCGAAAAAACTTTTTGTGGCAACATTGTTGATAAAATTAGGGAGATTTGAAATTTAGAAACAAAAATTTTCACAAAATATTCAACATAAATTTTTGAAAACCATAATTGAATGTCCTTTTTAACTAGAAAGGACAGCATACATTGCCAAGAGAAAATTTTTTTATTAAAGTTTAGAATGTCCTTTTAACGCTGTAAAAATTTCAGGGAGGTGTTTTTTCGTGTTGTCGAGCAATAAATTTTTAAAGTTGGCGATTTTTGATTTTTTGCCAAAATTTTGAAAAAAATCAAATATTTGGCTCTTTAACAAACTTTGAAAATTTATTGCTCAACATTACGAAAAAACACCCCTTTGAAATATTAATAGCGTTAAAAGGACATTTCAAACTTTAATACAAAATTTAGTTTTTGGAAATCCATGGTGTCCTTCCTAGGAAAAAAGGACATTCAAATATGGTTTTCAAAATTTTTTGTTGAAATTTTTGAAAAAAATATATTTTTTTTAAATCTCTATAATTTTATAAACAATAAGTTTTATAAGTTTTTTCATACGACTTACGGTTTCCGAGCACAAAAATTAAAAAAAAACTGTCTAAAAGTCAATATTGTCCAAAATGCGCTTTTTTAAACGCCCGTTGTCAAACATGTTGCTAAGACGAAACAAAAACAAAAAAGTCATTAAGTATTTAAAAAAATATTAAAATTTTTTTAAAATGTTGCCAAAAAATTGTTCCTAAGACAAAATAGATATAAAAATCTTAAAAAATATATAATTTAAAAAATTAAAAGCTGATGCATAAAAAGTTGCCGAAACATGTTGCTTGTACCAATAAAATGTATATAAAAATTACATTTAAATACAAATTTAATTTTTAGGCAACCGATTTTGTTGAAGATTTCGATTTTTTTAATTTCAAAATTTGTTGTTAATATTGTCGAAACATGTTGCTAAAACAAAATATTAGTAAAAATCACATTATTACATCTTAAAAAAAATCTTTCTGCCGCAAAAAATAATGATTAAAATCACATATTTCTAAAACGATTATGTATTGTTATAAATTTAAAAATGTAGCTGATACATAAAAAGTTGTCAACATGTTGTTATGACCATAAAGATAAAGCAAAAATATTTAATTTTAGATAAAAGTAGAAATTATATTTTTTTGATTAAATTGATGTTTTTCAAATGTTGCTGAAACATGTTGCTTAGACAAAAT
Organism: Pegoplata infirma; assembly: GCA_963921195.1. Lineage (NCBI taxonomy): Eukaryota > Metazoa > Arthropoda > Insecta > Diptera > Anthomyiidae > Pegoplata > Pegoplata infirma. Next base: position 312,014,634 of record OY992536.1, on the reverse strand, counting down.
ATAAACAGGAATCGCATAAATATTAAAAAAAAATTAAATGTTTATATAAACTTTAAAAATCTATCTGATATATAAAATGTTGATAAACATGTTGCTTAGACATTCCATAAACAAAAATGGCATTAAGTATTTAATAAATATGTATTTGAATATATCTAAATCAAAGCCGCAACATGTTGCAAAGACAAAATATAGATAAAAGTCTTAAAAAAATATATTAAAATAATTAAAAACTGATACATAAAAAGTAGAGAAAAGATTTTATTTAATATTTTAATATTTTTAAGTTTCAACATTTTTGGTAAATGTTGCGGAAACATGTTGCTAAAACAAAATATTAATAAAAGTCACAATATTAAATTTTTAAAAAATCCAACCGGAAAAAATTTAAATTGATTTAAATTAAAAATATTGCTGATACACAAAATGTTGCTAAGATTAAATATAGCTAAAATTTACAAATTATATTTTACCACCATAAAAATTTTGGTATAAGTTTAAAAATGTTGCTGAAACATGTTGCTAAGACCAAAAAACGTAAGCATTAAAAATATTTTTAGGGAGTAGATTTCGTCTTTTTATATTTTGATTGCAATTAAATGTTAAATCCTTTTGTATATAATTTCTACGAAATTTTTTAAAATTTTCTCATAATTGATTTATTTTTCCTTTTGAATAAAGTTCCCACAATTTATAAAATGTGCTTGTACTTAATTTGGGAAAACTTCCCAAACAATTAAAAACTCATTGCAAATTTTATTTATAACACCAACCGACGACCAATGTTTTCTAAACAACTAAACACCACTCAATCATAAAAAAATTGCAATAAAATTATATGCTCAATTTTTGCATAACAACATAAAATCAACTTGCCATATAGCAAGTTGGTTTCAAATGTTGCTAGAAAATTTACCATAACGCAATTAATGTAAAATTTTTGGTAATTGGGGAGTTTTGTTTTTCTTGAACTGGTGTATTCCCACAATTAAAACTGTCATAACAAATCAAAACATTAGCGATCCGGTAATTAGGACGACTACTTAATTTTGTAAGAGAACAACAATGATACGTTTGAGTAAATATAGACCACAAAACAACAACACAACCAACAAGCAATTAAATAATGCAACATTTTTTTTTTGCTGTGTTTTGAAAAATTCTCACTCACGTGCCGCTGTTTAATACAATGTTGCCGTCAATGTTGTTGTTGTTGTTTATGGCTACAGTGTTGTAATAAATAAAATAATAATCATAAATCGATTTGTTCCATAACAAAACTAGTTAAAATGTTATTTTTCAACCCATCGTTTTACCATTATATTAAGAAACATAGACATAGAACATGATCAACCTCATCCTCATCAGCCACCCTTTTATTTCCTTGCTGTTACTTCAATTTCATTCTCATCGTTGTTGTGTCGTTTCTTCCTCATCTCATTTGCCGGTAATTGATGTTTTATGTACGTTGTGTAATTGTGTGTTGCAACCAGGAATGTTCATTTAATTTTCAAACCGTGAAAATATCTTCAGTTTTGAGTTTAAAAAAAAAATTATGAAGTTTATGATTTTATGTGTGTGTAGACACGTTAAAACCTGTCTTATCATATTGATCTTTGTTTTTGTTCAAAATCATTTTAATCATTATATTTTATATTTTATCAAAGAAATAATAATAAAGTGTAATTGTTTGATTTACTATACCATTAGATGAAGAGCCCGGTATTTGCTGGGTATACTCAATTTTTGTTCTTATTTGAACTTCAACGCCATCTAACGGATCTGAAAGTTTTTGATTTTTCTTAATCTTCCTGTTTTTATACCCTCCACTCACTGTTGCCAACTAACAACCAAAAAAAACCAAAAACCTCTAAATTTCACTAAAAAAGCGCTAGAAACCGCCAAAAATAAATTTAGCGGGGAAAATTTAAAATTCTCCCCCTAAATTACGAAAAAAGCGCTTAAAACCGAAAAACTTGGCATTTTTGATTGACAAAAAAGAAAAATTTAAAAAAACCTCCAAATTATTTTTTCTACGAAAATTGACTTTTCACTAAAAACGCCCAAGAAACCGCCGAAAAAAATTTAGAGGGAAAATATAAAATTCTCACGCTAAGTTACAAAAAAAGAGCTGAAATTCGACAAACTTGGCGTTTTCGTTTGAAAAAAAGAAAAATTGGAAAAAACCTCTAAATTTTTCAAACAAAAAGCGCTAGATTTTCCCGCTAAAGCACCGTTCCCGCTAAAATCAGTTTTCCCCCACTAAATCCAAACAAAAAGCGCTAGATTTAGCGGGAAAACCTCCAACTTGGCAACAGTGCCTCTACACTAGTAATAGAGGGTATACGTAAGTTTGTCACCTCGAAATATTGGTCTAAAACCCCATAAAGTATACATATTCATGATCCTCGATCGATTTTAAGGCGATCTAGCGATGTCCGTCCGTCCGTCCGTCCGTCCTTCCGTCTGTCTGTCTGTTGAAAACACGCTAACTTTTGAAAGACATTACGGAGGCTCCTGAAGTTTGGAACATATGTTGGGCATTTACCTGGTCAGGTTGGTATTGCAATCCAGCGAAATCGGGCCAGTGGTTCAAAAGCTATGATATGAGATATGAGATAAAACACACGCTAACTTTCGAAAGGCAATTCTGAGGATGCTGAAGCTTGCCATACATATTTTTCGTTCCCCGGGCCTAGTTGGATTTGAATTTTAGCAAAATCGGTCCAGTGGTTCAAAAGTTATTAGCAAAACCGTGAATTTCAGATTAGTTTCACCTTAAATTCATGAGTTGAAAACCCGTTAAACATGTTTTAAAAACATTGATAAGTCAAAAAAATATTTTACAAAGTATTTTTGTCACTCAAAAATATTTTTAAACTAAAAAAAAAATGCACTCAAAAAAAAATGTAACACTCAAAAAAATTTTACACTCAAAAAAAAATTTTACACTCAAAAAAAGAATTTAGTAATATTTTTTTTCAAAAATTACTTTAAAAAAAGTTTTTTTACACAAAATAAAAACTAAGCAAAAATGTTTTTTTTTTTTTTCACGTTGGAAAATTTACTATCACTTAGGGCGGATTACTCAATGAAAAGTTAGCTGCTAACTGCCGATTTGCTGATAACTGCAGATTTAACGGAGCCTTATGTCAAAATTTGTAAGTTAAATTTAACGGAGAGTTATTTTATAACGGAGCATTGAGTAATCCAGCCTTAAAAGGGCATTGTGGAGGGTATTCATTGATTCGGCCAAGTCGAATTTAACTTTTCTACTTGTTTTTTTTTTTTTGTAATTTTTACAGTTTTTTTACTTTTTTCTAAATTTTTTTTGGGGAATTTTCCAGAAATTTTCTTACTTTTTAATTTTTTCTGAATTTTTCAGATTTTTTTAATTTTTTTCTGAATATTTTGATTATTTTTATTAAAAATAAAAATTGTTTTATTTGACCTTTAAAATGCTATATGAGCAAATCCATGGGAAACTGAACTGACGGATCACCGATTTTGTTTATTTTTGAAGATATGGGCGTTTAAAAAAGCGCTTTGTTTTTGGCAATATTGACTTTTAGACAATTTTTTTAACATTTTTGTACTCGGAAACCGTAAGTTGTACGAAAAAACTTATAAAAACAATATTGTAGATAAAATTATGAAGATTTTAAATTAAAAAACAAAATTAAATTAAAAAATTTCAACAAAAAATTTTGAAAACAAAATTTGAATATCGTTTTTTCCTGGGAAGGACACCATGGATTTCCAAAAGCAAAATTTTGTTTTAAAGTTTAGAATGCCATTTTAACGCTGTTAAAATTTCAGAGAGGTGTTTTTTCGTATAGTTGAGCAATAAATTTTCAAAGTTTTTTAAAGAGTCTAATATTTAATTTTTTCAAAATTTTGGCAAAAATATCAAATAGGTTGCTCTAGACAGTTTTTTTGTGCTTTTTTACTCGGAAACCGTAAGATGTACGAAAAAACTTTCAGTGACAATATTGTTGATAAAATTATGGATATTTCAAATTTAGAAACAAAAAAAAAATTAAAGTATATTTAACAAAAATTTTTAAAAACAATATTGGAATGCCCTTTTTTCCTTTCAAGGACACCATGGATTTTCAAAGCTAAAATTTTTTATTAAAGTTTAGAATTTCCTTTTAATGCTGTTAAAATTTCAGGGAGGTGTTTTTTCGCGTTGTCGAGCAATAAAATTTTAAAGTTGGTAATAAAGCTAAATTTTTTAATTTTTTTCCAAAATTTCGAAAAAAATCAAATATTTGGCGATCTAACAAACTTTTAAAATTAATTGCTCAACAATACGAAAAAAACCTCCCTGAAATTTTAACAGCATTAAAAGGGCATTTTAAACTATAATATAAAATTTTGGTTTTGGAAATCCATGGTGTCCTTCCCTGGAAAAATGACATTCAAATATAGATTTCAACTTTTTTGTTGAAATTAAAAAAAAAATTATTTCCAAATTTAAAATCTTTATCATTTTATATTCAATATTGTTTTTATAAGTTTTTTCGTACGACTTACGGTTTCCGAGCACAAAAATGTTAAAAAACTGTCTAAAAGTCAATATTGTCAAAAAAAGCGATTTTTTAAACGCCCTTATCTTCCAAAGCATTGATTCCAAAAAAAACACGTTTTTTAATCACTTATGAAGCTCTATCAAATAACCAAAAATTAACAAAATCGGTGATCCGTCATTTAAATTTCCAATGGATTTGTTCATGTGTAAATATATAAAGACATAAAAAAGACATTTTTTGTATTTTTAATTCAAAAACAAGTAGAAAAGTTAAATTCGACTTGTAGGTATAATAACAGGCCACACCGGCTTGAAATGTTATTTGAAAAAGTTAAGATTAATTATGGATGACTTGTGCAGATGGTGCGGGGACGAAGAGACAGTGGAAGATTCACTCCATTATCTTTGTCAGTGCCCTGCACTATCTCGCACTCGATATAATTGTTTTGGCTCTTATTTCTTTCAGAATGTGGATGAACTAAGAGGGATCAGCCCGTGGAAGATGTTAAAATATATTAAGCTGAGTAAATTTGATGAGACGCATGTGTGGACTTAAATAGTCATGCTATGGGACAGGAAGACAGAAGAACGTGAATTAATGTATAGAGAAGCCCAACACCCCACCACAATCCCCTCCCCGCCCCCTTCAACACACCCCTTTTCATGAGGTATCACTATGGATCAGGATCTGGTCTTGTGGACACTATGTCAACCTCTCAACCTAACCTAACCTAACCTAAATTCGACTTTGCCGAATTTATGAATACCTTCCACAATGCCCTTTTTAAGTTATAGTAAATTTTCTAAAGTAAAAAAATAACATTTTTGATTAGATATTTTGTGTAAAAATTTTTTTTTTAAACTAATTTTTGAAAAAAAAAAAAATAGTTTACTAAATTTTTTTTGAGTGTAAAATTTTTTTTGAGTGCAAAATTTTTTTCGAGTGTTTTTTTTTTTAGTGTAAAAATATTTTTGAGTGACAAAAATGCGTTGTAAAATTTTTTTGTGGCATACCAATGTTTTTAAAACATGTTTAACAGGTTTTAAACACGTGAATTTAAGGTGAGGCGAATCTGAAATTTACGGTTGTGCTAATAACTTTTGAACCACTAGGATGTTTTGGCTGAAATTCAATACGAGAACCAGCCCATTAGAATGAAAAATATATATGCCATGCTTCAGCATCCTCAGAATTGCCTCTAGAAAGTTATCGTGTTTTTTATCTCGTAAATTCACGAAAAACCCTTGTCGATATTCACTCTTTTGCTCATAACTTTTGAACCACTAGACCGATTTCGTTGAATTGCAATACCAATCTGACCAGGTAAATACCCAACATATATGCCAAACTTCAGGAGCCTCCGTAAAGTCTTTCAAAAGTTAGCGTGTTTTCAACAGACAGACAGACGGACGGACAGACATCGCTACACAGAAAAAAATATGGAGGAAACAAATTTGAGAAATCACTTGTTTAAATTTAAAAACAAAAATTGAGTAATTTTTTAATTGACGCAATTAAAAATTTACTTAAAAATTTTAAAAACTATTTAAGTAAATAATTTAATAAAAATTTAATGGTTTTTTTTAATTTTTTTTAAACTCTCATAGTTTTTTTAATTCTCGTTTTGTTTATAGTTTTTTGTGTATGTATATGAAAGTTTGTAATCGTCTTTATAAATTTTTTCTATGTTTTTGAGACATAAAAATGTTTGGTAAAGTTTAAAAAAACAAGTTTTTAGTTTTTTTTTGTAAAAAAAATTAAAACTTTTTTAAACTTTAAAAAAAAATAAATACCCGGCTAAAAATAATGTATACAAGCTCATGTACGATCATATATGATAATTTATGTTAAGGATGGGCCAATATATTTTTTTTTTTTCTTCTTTATTTAAACAAATTTCTTTTAACAAAAATGTCTAAGTTACACTACGACTAGTCTTAAGACTAACTAGTAGTTTGATTCAGTTGGGTTTTATATATTTAAAACGCAGCTAAGAGATTTCTTTATCTCTGTTGTCGCTGATTAAATCGTCTCATCAAATCATGGGGTTTGAATCGATTTAGTCTTCTTGTGACACCAATGGTTTCCAACAACAATGGGACAAGCTCGTTTGTATGTTGTTCAAGCCTCTGATTGTGTTTTATTGCATGAAGTTGAATTTCATCCTTAATCAAATTTATTTTAAGATCTCGGTGTAGATCACTGTTTCGTATATACCATGGGGCTTTAACCATATTTCTTAACACTTTGTTTTGAAAACGCTGAATGACTTCTAAGTGGTGTTGTTTGGCGCAATCCCATATCTGTATTCCATATATCCATACAGGTTTTAAAATCTGATTATATATTAAAATTTTGTTGTGTAAAGCTAAATTAGATTTCCTTCCAATGAGCCAATCTATTTTTCTGTATTTTATATCCAGTTCTTGCTTCTTCTTTTTGACATGCTCTTTCCATTTAAGTTTTGCATCGAGCGTCATGCCTAGATATTTGGCAGAGTTTGAGATTTGAATAATTTGGTCATCAATGTAAAGTGGAATCTGTTGTATATTTCTGTTTGTAAAGTAGACATGAATTGACTTCGTGCTGTTTAGAGTAATTTTCCATTTTTTTGTCCATTGAATTACATCGTTTAATGCGGTTTGTAGTTTATTTGTAGCTTCCTGGCAGTTTGAATCCGTAGACATAATAACAGTGTCATCAGCAAAAGTTCCTATGACACAGTCTGGATTTAGCGGTAAGTCGCTAGTTAATATTAAGTACAACACTGGGCCCAAAATACTGCCCTGAGGAACTCCTGTTGTTATTGGCTTAAAACTCGAGTATTCTGTCTCTTGCTTAACTCGAAAGTATCTTTCAGATAGGTAAGATTCCATTAATTTATAAAAACTTCTTGGTAATAAGAGGTTAAGCTTGTATAATAGGCCAGAATGCCAGACAGCATCAAATGCTTTTGATACGTCCAGAAACACAGCTGAGCATATATCTTTATTTTCAATAGCTTTCTCTATTGTATCCGTGATTCTATGAATTTGTTCGATGGTACTTAGAATGCTTTTTACGAAAACCAAATTGATGATTTGGTATAATTTTTCTGTTTTCTACAATTATATTAAGCCTTTGGCAAATTATTTTTTCAAATAGCTTACCGATGACAGGCAGCAGAGATATTGGTCGATATGGGCCAATATATGATCGCATATTATCATATGTTTTACCATATATGGTCAAATATTGAATAAGCGCCAATTTTAATACATGTTCTTATATGATCATATATGTTTTCGAATTAATGATGTATGGTCAGATGTGTTCATATTTGCTCATATACAATTCATTTTTAGCCGGGTAGATAAATTTTGAGTAAATTTTTAATTGCGTCAATTAAAAATTTCCTCAAATTTTTTTTCAAACATTTAATAAATTTTTATTAAAAATTTACTCAATACTATTAAATCTTTTACTGGTGCAAAATTGAGCAATTTTTTACTCAATAGTATTAAAAATTTACTCAAATATTTTTTTTATTTTTTTCTGTGTACATCGTCTTAGAATCGAACGAGGATCATGAATATATATACTTTATGGGGTCTTAGACCAATATTTCGAGGTGTTACAAACGGAATGACAAACTTATATATACCCTTTATCACTAGAGTGGAGGGTATAAAAATAAAAATTTTTTTGTGAACCATTATTTACATGTCGATCAACAAAATTCGAAAAAATATCCATATTTTTGCCACCCTACTCTTCATATTAATTGAATCGATCATAACTACAATTTTTATAAAAACTTTTCTCAATAATTTATAATTGATTGCTCATTAAATTGGACATAAAAAAGTTGTTGCATGTCAACTAGATTGCTGCAGCTAATGTCATCACATCATCAACAATGTCTGAAAGGTGGTTAAGAAACTATTCACACAGCCAGACGACAGCTAAACATGATTGGAAGCTGTTTTAAAATGTGCTATCGTGTCTAATAGTTTTTAAATTTAACATTAATATCACTAACAAGTAAACTGACTGAATTACCGACTGACTATACATTATTCAATTTCATCACTTTACGCTACAGTAAAGACAGAATTACACAAAAACATGTTTTAATTTATGAATATTCATATAAAAATAATTTATTGTATTATCCGTAGTGGTCAAACCCTCCTTCACAACATCAATACTTGAACAAAAAAAATAATCAAATTGATATTGTTTTTTGTATTTTCCATAATCCGCTTGAAAAAAGTCACAAAAACAAAAAAAAAACAAAAAAAGTTTTACAACTCTGTTGTTTGATGATGATAAAAACAGAAAACCTCATCATGGAAATTGTAAAAACGATTGAATTGTTTGTTGTCAATGATTTTTTTTTAAGTTAAAAACAAATCGAACCAAAATCCAATTATCGCCATGAAACATAAAACAGTTTTAATGAAAAAAACAAAAAAAATAAAACAGGACAATTGAATATTGAAATATCAGGACCAAACAATTATAATCTATCGAAAGAACTTATAAAGGTTTCATGATTTATTTACAAAAAAAAAAAATAAACAAAAACGTTTTTACAAACATTGCAATCGAATCAGACTACTTTTGAAAAAAAGAAACAGTTATCATCATTTGAATAAGAAAACATTTTCATAGGTTCCTTTGAAGTCGTATTTATAACACCGTCCGACAAAAATTAAAAAAGTCATTAAACACGAACTGGATAGTGTATATTGGAAACTAGAGACTAAATGTAGTAAAACTGCATTTACAGTTTTTCTTTTTTTGATCCTGTTTCCTTTTAAAAGGACTTCAAAGTTTTAGATCATTAAATTTTATAAAATATTTTTTTAATATTTGTACCTGTCTGAGGCTGCCACAAGCGATATCAAATGAAAGAGGAGGATCTCCCCTAATTTTTATATCTTATTATTTTTATATATAAGGAAAAATGAGGCAAGTTACATCCTTTCAAAAATGTATCCTTTAAAATTATTCAAAATTTTCAACAAAATAATTTGATAAAGTTTTCAAATGACTTTATTACACTCCTTTTATCTTGATATGGCAAAATAAAAAAATGTAAAAATTAGGGGAGATCCTCCTCTTTTACTTGCCATCACCACTGTCATTCTAGGGCAAGTAAAAATATTTCAAAAATATTTTACAAAATGTATCCTTTTAAACTTTGAAGTCTTTTTAAAAGGAAACAGGATCACGAAATGAACAATTCTAAATGCAGTTTTACTCCACTTGATCTTAACTTTCAGACATATATCATCCGGTTCATGTTTAATATTGGCTGTCGTACGGTGTAATTAACTGTAGTGTGGAATTGGAAAAATTATTTTAATCAAAACAAAAAAAACTTTCGGTTTTTCACTACTTTTAATACAAACAGCGACTGCTTCAGCTCTCAAACTTAGGGGGGACATTTTTAACGACACTAAATTTTCTTGCAATTTTTGTTTACAAATGGATGACTTCAAAAATTAAAATTTAGAACTTTTTGAAATCAACAGATTAAAGAACACCATGACGTATGAGTAATAAATAACTGCTGTGTTAATTTATTACTCATACGCTAGGATGTTCACAGAATACTAAGGGCGTTACGAGTATTGTAGCGTTGCCAGGTGCTTTTTTTACGTTGTCCCCAAAAACATTACTAAATATTCCCAAAATTACAAAAAAACGTATTTTTTATCAGTCAAAAACCTTTTTTCTGTCATTTTTAAAATTTCAGTGTTTGGTTGTTTTACTATTTTATTTGGCAGATTTAGAAATTAAAAAAATATTAATTAATAAAAATTAATAAAAATATCCAAAAATCCCCAAATGCTTAAATTCACGATTTTTGCAAATGTTAATACATATATATTTTACAGCCGATAAATGCTACTAACTGCGTTTCGTAAACAAGTACCGGAGAGTGGTCATAACTAACACTTATTTTTAAAGCAGTTGATTTCATAAAATTTAGCCTGTGGTAAAAAATAAATACAATTTTTAATTTTCGAAAAAAAGTCCACAAAAATTGTTTGAATTCATCATAAAAACATTTTGAGTAGGTTTATTGTAGCTCGAGGTCATTATTTCTTTTTCTAATTAAAAATTAACGATTTTATTGCCAAATTTAAAAAACATGTGATTTGGGCAATCGCCAATGGACGTAACTAAACAAAAAACTTTTTTAATACTTTTTGATTTATTTTGATTCATATTTATTAAAAGAACGTCCTGACAAATTTTTAGCCAAATTTATTAAATAACAACAAAGTTATTAACAAATTTAAAATATCATTTAATTCTGTTTTTTGCTTCTCCTGTAAAATTAATAAAATGTTAGGGCTTTTTGCATTTTAGGTGACGATATGACATTTTCAATAATTTTCAAGAAAATAATTTTTCTGTTTTACATTTTACAAAATAAATGACTTTAAAAATTGAATGCTAATGAAAGTCTTTCAGCCTTACCACAAGAAAATAAAATAAATTTAAAATGAGCTTTTAATTTTATTTCCATACAAATTGTTTTTGTTTTTAAAATCGACTTTCAAAAAATATATTGAAAATTTGAAATTCAAAATAAAACTTTTATTAAAATAGACTTTTTGTTTTCTTGTGGTAAGGTCCTTTATTTTTTATGTTGTTATTTTTAAAACAATGAGCAGAAATAGTCATTTAAAAAACTGAACAATGAACAAATGTTTTTTCTTTTAAAAACGACAAAACGTAAAACTTTTTAAATAAACAACAAACAGTTAATGACATAATTATTTGAGTGTAGTTTCCACCTCGGTTAGTACTATCTGTGGAAAAAAGTTCATTAAAACCGGTTCATCCGTTTATGCGTGATTACGGAAAAAACATGAATACGTCCAATAGAAAAAAAGGGGCGATAATATAGAATCACTGATGAAGATAAAATGCTGAAACTATGCAAAGTCTTATTCAGAAATTTTTACTATACTTACAATTTTTGAAATTTAAAAGTTATTCAATTATCGTCTTCACACATTTTCGAAATTTGTTTTTGTTTTTGCTTTGGGAAAAATCCTCAAGCCTGGCAACCCTGCATGCCCCTTCAAACACATTATCATTCCGTGTTTAACGCATCGAAATATCGGACTAGAATCCCATAAAGTTTAAATATTATTGATCCTTAATACTCTTATCAAATTATTTCATTGGTTTAACAAAGCGCTTTTACGGGGGGAATTTTTATTTTCCCTCGGCTGATTTTTCCCATTTTCGAACTCAACCAGCCTATGCATTACCATACGACATATTTGTGGCAAACTTTAGGCGACTAGTTTTTTTTAATTTGTGCTGCATCATGCTTTTTACAGACGGACGGACATTCATAGAATGTTTAAGAATCGACCATGGATCAATAAAATATATATTTTATTGGGTCTTCGACCGATATTTCGATGCGTTACACACGGAATGACAAAACGAGTATACCGGCATACTGTGGTTGAAGGTTATAAAAATGGTCAGGGTCGGTTTTTGTGGGGAGGGTGGGAGGGAGTCCGTGGGAGGGAGTCCGTGGGAGGGCTTTGGGAGGCACATTCTACCTCGCGATAAATGCTGCCAAATTATTTTAATATTTTTTAAGTGCAAAAATAGTGTCGTTTTATCATTTTACAACAATTTGGCGGTATTCAAAAATGGAACTGCTTCTAACATAAAAAAGTGTCATTTACCAAAAATAAAAAAAAAAACATGTAAAAATTGGAGATTTTTAATGGTAGGTTTAGTTCTTCAGGGGAGACCATTTTTCCCCTTTCCCATTTCCGAACTTTACCAGCCTATGACATACACAGAAAATAGTATCATATATTTTATTTTAATTAAAATTTTAATTATTTTATAATTTAATATCAATTGAATACTTAATTAAATTTGTAACTTTATTTTAAATAATATTTTAATTGTTTTTAAATAAAATATTACTTAAATATTAATTAAATATTTAATTAATAGAATTAATTGCTTAATTAAATTTTAAGCTTTGCTTAGTTTTGTTTTGATTTGTTGTCCATGTGTGTACGAGTATGTGTTTTACTCTATTAAATAGCAAAAATAAAATTTAAGATTTTTCAAAAAGTGGGCCTTGGAGGCATGGTCAAAAATTGATAATTTCAGCATTTTTTGCCTAAATATCTTTATTTCAATATTTATTCAGACACTTACTCTTAACATTACCTCATTTAATCAGAATATGACAAACTTTATGTCATCCATGCAAAACACAATACAAGAGCTTTTGAGAGCGCAGAACCAAATGCTACAAATCCTCCTGTCGCAAAAATGAGTTTATTGAGAATTTGTTTTTGGAATGCAAATGGTATTAACCAGCATAGGTCTGAGGTTTCTAATTTTATGTTAAAAGAGAGCATCGATGTGATGCTAACATCAGAAACTCACCTAACAAATAGGTATAACTTTTACATTCCAGGCTATACATTCCATAAAGCAATCACCCTGACGGCAAGGCTCATGGTGGTACTGGCATTCTAATTAGAAATAGAATAAAACATTATGCCCTAGAAGAATTCTCAAGGGACTATTTACAGGCAACAACTATTCACTTAGAATGTTTAGTTGGGGATTTAACTCTTAGTTCCGTATACTGCCCACCAAGGTTCGCGATAACCAAGGGAAAATTTGAAGAATTTTTTAGCACTCTAGGAGGTCGTTTCCTGGCTTGTGGCGACTACAATGCCAAACATACTTACTGGGGTTCTCGTTTAATTAATCCAAAGGGTAAACAGCTTTATTACACACTAGTAGATTGTAAAAATGGCTTAGATTTTGTGTCTCCTCGACATCCCACGTACTGGCCTACAGATCCTAGAAAAATTCCTGATTTAATAGATTTTGCCATATCTAAGAATATTGATAGAAATGCAATATCCACTGAGATATCTTATCTATCTTCAGATCATTCTCCTATCATAGTTAATTATTATGGCAAGACTTCTATGAATATGTCCCCTATGAGTTCATCATATAGGTCCGACTGGCTTAAATACAGGAAATACATAAGCAGTCACATCCACACAGATCCTTTCTTACAGTGTGAAGGGGATATAGAAGAATGCGTCAAAGATTTAACGTCTTTATTAACTACAGCCGCCGAACACTCTAGGATATGTGTTCAGGCGAAGCCTAGGTCACATATCTCAATCTCGGATATTGAACGACTTCTGCTCGAAAAGAGAAGATTAAGAAGAGAGTGGCAATGTAGCCGATCACCTGCTGCTAAGCAGAGGCTGTCCTTGCTTGTAGAAAATTAAGAAAAGCCCTTCATTTGGAAGAGGATCGCAGAAATAGTTCTTATATTCAGAGTCTGTCAAACACGAAGCATACAAATTTTTCACTTTGGAAGGCATCTAAGAACATTAAACCACCGGTAGAGGGCGAAACCCCGCTGAGGAACTCTAATGGTTCATGGGCTCGAAGTGATATGGATAAGGCTTTGGTATTTGCCAATCACCTGTCAGGAGTATTTCAGCCAAATCCTCCGACAAATGACTTTGTTCTCATGAATCCACATCAGCACTCTGAGTCCTTAGAGTCCTTAAATATTAGCTCTGATGACGTGCGGGAAGTTATCAGGGATAACCTGAATACGAAAAAGTCGTCGGGTTACGATTTGATAACGACTACTATGATTAAAAACCTACCGAACGTGGCAATTATTATTCTTTCAATTTTATTTAATGCGATCTTACAATTAGGATTTTTTCCACCAAGTTGGAAAATTTCTCAGATTAAAATGATTCCCAAGCCAGGAAAAGATTTAACAGTACCATCCTCATTTAGACCTATTAGTTTGCTACCATGCCTGTCAAAGCTTTTTGAAAAAACACTTCTTAAGAAAATTAAACCAATCCTGGATAACCAGGGTATAATCCCAGTCCACCAATTTGGTTTCCGTGAACAACACGGAACTAAGATTTACCAATGTGTGATAGTCTAACGATATCAACATTTGCTGACGATACAGCCATTCTTAGCTCTCATGCTAATCCTGTTGTAGCTTCATTGGAACTGAATAACCATCTCAGACGTGTGGAGACGTGGCTTGAGAATTGGCGTATACGAGTAAACGCGCTTAAGAGTAAACACGTTACATTCACTCTACGTAGGGGAAATTGCCCTCCTGTTACCCTTAATAGAGTGGAAATCCCACAGTCTGACAACGTTACGTACCTTGGCATTCATCTTGACAGACGACTAACTTGGCGTCGTCATATAGAAGCTAAGAGGCTTCAAATGAAGCTTAAAGCCTTAAATCTGCACTGGCTTATCAGCCAGTACTCGAAATTAAGCCTGGACTGTAAAGTCACCCTGTATAAGAGTATTCTTAAACCTATATGGTCATATGGAATCCAACTATATGGAACTGCCAGTAATTCGAATATTGAACTTATACAGAGGGCACAATCGAAAATACTTAGGACCATGACAGGAGCACCATGGTATATCAGAAATGAAAACATACACAAAGACCTCGAAGTTCCTTTGGTAAAAGAAGAGTTTATGCGAGTTCGGGAAATATATATTTCAAAACTACAATGTCATCCAAACCCCCTTGCAAGGCAGTTATCTCAGAACCGTGTCCACACAAGGCTTCATAGAGCCGATATGCCGCCCGTGTAATATGAGGCCCATATGAAAAAATGGCTCCAGAATAGGAGCAACTTGTTTTTTAGGATTAGATTTAAGATTTGATTTACATATTGTTAGGCCTAATAAAGGCAGATTCAATATTAAAAAAATAAAAGTATAATAAAAAAAAAAAAAATAAAATATTTATGCCAATGAAATAAAACACAGTGATGTCTTCAAAATAAAAGTTTTTTATAGATTTTTGTATGGGCTATCGATAAAAAAATAAAAATTTTTCAAAAGAAGTTCTGAATTTTTTTAAATTTAAATTTAAACTTTTTATATAAAAAAAACATGCCATAATTTTATTTTTTAACATGTTTTTTATTTTTTAAAATAAAGTTTAAGTTTAAATTTAAAAAATTCAGAACTTCTTCTGAAAATTTTCCAATTTTTATTTTTTTAATCGATAGCGGATACAAAAATCTATAAAAAACTTTTATTTTAAAGACTTTACTGTATTTCATTTAATTTGAATAAAGGTACTTATGCAAGTATTTGACCTTGCCAACAAAGCCCACCTTTTGAAATAACTGAAATTTTATTTGTGTTATTCAATAGTGACCTAAGGGCGAATTGATTTCATATTGGTGTGGAATTACAATTGTAATTCGATAAAGATCAATTGTAATTCGAAAAAGATCAATTGTTATTGAAAATAAATCAATTGTAATAATTTTCCCCCCTTAATGTGCAATTTTCCCCAAAATTGTAATTTAAACAAATACATCTGTAAATAAAACATTAAATACTCTGTGTTATTTTTTTTTATTAAAATGTCATGATTGTTGTGCTTGTATTTTATGCATGCATTTACTTGTCAAAAATTTGTCACACAAACATCACAAAAACAAATGAAATCTTTACAAAAGTACTCGCAAACGAAAGAATCTTTACATCTATCAGAGATAAATTTAATTTAAAAATGGATATGGATGGGATATACGTACGATGGAATATACAAAAGGTCGGTCGGTGAAATTTGTCCAAACCAGGAGACCAACAAAACGAGAAAATGATATAAAAACGAAAAGTGCTCTGAATGGTTTTAGGGAAGCTGAGGAGAGTAATTCTGTAATTTTGTGCGATGATGGTGCTCATTTTTGTTAACAAAAATTGTAACAGTTTTTTATTTGAAAAAATTTAACTCTCTTTGGTTTTGAAATAATTCTAATTAGAAGTGCATATAATTCTCTTTAGTAGATGATTTTATAAATGGTCTCCCCTTCTCTTTCTTTAGTTTAAGTAAAAGATTATGAGTAAGAAAGAGTTAGCTATAGTTTTGTTTTTTAAAATTAAGGCGAATTCATTTTTACCTTCTCTGGTTACACTCGCCATTTTTTAAGGGTGGAGTTTATTTTTAGAAAAACTCTCTCTGATTGGTTTAAGGAGTTTGCGCTTTAAGCCAAAACTAGACAGCAGGTGTTTTTTGTTGTTCTTGTTTTCTGTTACGTTTATCATACTCGTTTTACTTGTGCATGGTCGATGGTCGAATGGAGCATGGTGGAGCATGGAGCATCTATTACAACATCTACATAAAAATGGAGCATGTATAGAAAGCAGTTAAACTTAGCGTGCGACTGTTTGCATATAAATGTTTTGAATCTGTTTCTGTTGTTGTTGTTATATGTTCAGTGGCATTTATATCTGTCTCTTCTGGTATCAGTATCAGTGTTTTGTTGTTGTTTATCTCTGTGTGTATGTTTTTTGTGTATTTTTTTTTTGTATCATGTCCTTCATGGCTGCTTGTTTCTGTGTGTTGTTATTGTGTGTGAGTGAGTGTGTATGGAAGTGAGTGCTTGTGTAGATTTTATTATAATACAGCCCGAATTCAACGATCCTTCCTGCGCCGTCCTTAACCAGCCAGTAGATGTGTGTGCTTTCAAATTGTAAAAAAAAAAAAGTAAAATGTAGAAAATCTTTTTGACTGTAAAATTTTGTTGTAAATTTTTTCTTTTTTAGTCACAGCTGTCAAAAAAGAAAAAAATACAACTGAATCACAGAAACAAACAAAAAAGAAGTCCTCTTGTATGTTGAAGCGATGTGAAGTGATGTGATGGGATGATGCTTGTCGTATAATTTGAGTATGAAATGGTTATGGTATTTTTTTTTTATTGTACATATTCGCTTATTTTAAAAATTTTTTGTTGTTGCAAATTTGTATATTTTTTTTTGAGTTCACTGAACGTCAATAGAATAACAAACTACATACAGTTATTTTTGTTTGATTCGCTCACCCCTCTCCCGCTTAAATTTCACCATTTTAATTGTAAAAGAAAAATTGAAATTCGATGATTCCATTTGAAATTCGAAGATTCTGTTTCTGTTCTATTCGAATATTTTATATCAGATTTAAAACTCCATTTTTAAACAAGTATAAAAGTTATAGTCGGTCAAAACCGACCATATAATACCCTACACAAGAATTTTCCGGAAGGGGTCTACAGACCAAACATGGATCCGATTAAATCTATAACTAGTTATATCTCAAATTAGTGTAAAAACACATTCAAACGAAATTTAAGTGTTGTTGCCTATAGATTTATCTGAATACATATCGGGAAAAATTTTATATGGGGACTAAGTCCAGAAATGCTCCTAGAAAAAATCTGCTACATACCCTAGTAAAAATATTATGCTAATTTTTCTAAATAGATCTTATTTCATCCGTAAAATGGTTGTATCAAATAATATCTAATTGTATTACTTTAGATCAAAAAATATAAAAGTTGATAGAATTTGATCCTAAATTTGGTCAAATCTAATTAGATTAAATTGATCTTATAATATCTATTTTTATATAATTTGATGAGCAAAACCAAAATACGAATCTAATCATATATGGAGCAATATCTAACCGTATAAAGTGGATCAACCGTATCAAAGTGGTAGATAAAATTTTATCTAAATTTATATGGAAGCATATTAACTCATATAAAATTGTATCAAATTATATATGATTATATAAGAAAATTTTTACTCGGGTAGTCAAAATGGACTAGTTGCATAAATAAAAAAAAACAAGTGTAAAATTATACGGTATAATCAGTCACAACCAAGCAGAAATTTTGCTGAACTGGCAGCAGCTTTTGGAAAGGGAACTCGGGTCAAGGAGCGCATCTAAACCTTCTGAATTCATGTATGATTCTCTAAGGCGATGTCACACTTTAGAGCGCTAGTTGGATACACCGAAAAAGCGCTCTTAAGATGCACTGAAATCACGTGTCTTTAGAGCGCTGATTAAAGCATTATTTTATAGCGCTGATTAGGCGCTATAAAGATGCAGTAAATTCATGTATCTTTTTAGAGCTGATTTAAGCAGAATAAAGATGAAATAGGTACATTTGACTATTTCTGAAATACAATTGGAAAATATGAACTCATCTTTAACGTGTATGAACAAATAATTTAACGCTAAAATTGTAATGTGCAAAAACGAGACAAAGAGAGATTAAGGAATGTTGTTGTTTCTAAGGATCGTAATATTGTTTGTGTAAAATAAAAATCTTCTGTTGACGTCACACACATAACATCTGTAATGAAATACGAACCAACTTCTGCTGTTAGTTTGTCAAGCAAAGCGATAGCCCAGATGGTTAAGTGCTAGCTTTGTAAACTGATGGAAAAATTTCATGAACGTGGGTTCGATTCCAATCAGAGTTAAGTCTGTTGATGAAAAAACATTTAGAAAACACAGTCTTACAAAAATCAAAGAATTTAAATCCAATGTAATTTTCTCCACTGAAAACCTAGAGGTGGCTACAGAAACCATGGTCTGGAATAAATCCACATGAAAAAAATCTTTAGAAATACAATGTTTTCTTCTTCAATCACAAACCCTTAATACATTTTTATTTTTTTTTTATTTTTCACAACTTTAAAAAAAAAAAAAAAAAACTTGGAAAAAATTTGGTCATCAATATTTTCTCCACTAAAGACGAAGAGGTGGCTACAGAAATCATGGTCTGGAATAAATCCACATTAAAAATAATCTTAAGAAATACAATGTTTTCTTCTTCAATCACAAACCCTTAATGAAAATCTGAAATTCAATTGACTATTTTTGAAGTACAATTTGAAAATCGTAAATGAAATTGACTATTTCTGAAAATAAGTTGAACATTTCTGAAATACAATTGAAAATGATGTAAACCAACCTCTGAAAAGGTGTTTTTTAGTTTATTTTGTGGTATTGTTAAAAAAATTAATAATTATTAAAAATTATAATTTTTATGCAAAAAAAGTTAAAATTCCTGTCTACACCATTTCCAATTTTATTTCAAAAAAATTTTTTCAGAAACTTTTTTTCAGAAATTTCCATTTATATTTCAGAAACATCTATTAATTTTTCAGAAATTTTCAACTGTATTTAAGAAATTTACATTTGTTTTTTTTTTAGTTTTATAAATGATGAAAATATAAATGAATTTTCTGGACACTTAAAAAAATTTTGAAATTCAAAAGGAAATTTTTTAAATACAAATGGAATTTTCTGAAAACTTAGAACATTTTTGAAATACAAATTTAAATTTCTCAAATTCAATTGTAAATTTCTGAAACATAAATATAAATTTCTATAATAGAAATGGAAATTTCTGACATATAAATAAAAATTTCTGAAAACAGCATTTCTGTTTTTTGGTTGGCAAAATGTGTAACAGATGTTTGCAGCGCTGATTAATGCGCAATAATGATGCAGTAAAATCATGTGTCTTTTTTTGCATTAGTAGGGGATGCCCCCTACTAATGCAGTGCATTGTGTTGGTATTAGGTAAATAGGTAATGGGGAGGAGGATAGAGTGAGTAGTGTTTATGGACATTTATTTTAAACTTTTCCAGATCGTAGCTGACTGGAAAGACTTCTGCGGGGAGTGAATTCCACATACGACTTTTTCGACTGAGAAACGAATTTTCTCTGTAATGCGTTGTGCGGTTCATTGGACAGTCGACAACAAACGGGTGTGATCTACTGGATTGACGAGTGTTACGAACGTACACCCGAGTCTCGAGAATAAGTTCACCTATTTCAGCAGAGCACTTACCATGATAATATCGGTAGAACAATGATGCATAACCCACGTTCCGACGATGCTCCAACGAATCAATAGAGTTGGATACCCTACTGTCATTGATAAGCTTCAACGCACTCCTTTGCACCCGGTCCAGAAGCTTCAAAATAGACCTTGAAGTCCCTGCCCAGATATGGGAGTTGTATTCCAACTTCGGTCGGATATAGGCGGTATAGATAGTAAGAAGATCAGACGGAGTGAAGTAGTTCTTGCACCGTTTTAAGAAACCGAGGCACTTGAATGCTTCTTTCGACACTTGAAAAACATGTTGGTTCCAACGAACATCACATTGTATTTTCATACCCAGAACATCAAGAGTATCTGATTCTTCAATATCTATACCACCCATGGATACAGATGACATTGATTCCACAGATCGTCTGTGGGTCAACATACAACATTGGGTCTTGCGAGCATTAAAATCGACCTTGTTCGCTTTACCCCACTCGGAGATTGTAGACAGGTCATGATTAAGTGTGTTATTCATATTCTGTCTCATGGTTCAACCTCTATAAGGCTTGGCCTATGATTAAATTGATTATATGATTTTATATTATAAGTTTTATATAAAAAATCTTAACTGCGTCCTCAAGAGCGCTCTTTGGATTCGCTTCGGTATGCTATAAAAAGATGCTGTGTCGCCAAAATCTCAATTTATTTTTGCTGGGATAAAAATATTTTTAACTGATAAAAATATTTTTCCGTAAATTTTGTAGTTTATTTTTCTAACAACTGTATAAATCATTCAATCCTTTAGTTTCCTTGAAAAACAAACGATAAAATGTTTAAAACAACTTTAACTAAAAACTTTTTGGATAACCGTAAATAGTTACTGTAAAACTTTCCGAGTGTACACAAAGAAAAACCTTGTCAAATTACTAGAAAAAGTCTCGTAATCCCATTTTACCAGTATTTGACAGTTTTTCTTGTTTTTTAACAAAAAAAAATTGGCTCGAAATTTAAATTTTTTTGTAATTTTACATTTTTTTGTAATTTTAAATTTTTTTTGTAATTTTACATTTTTTTTGTAATTTTACAAATTACCAAGATAATTTTACAAAAAATCTAATAAATTCACGAGAATTCCTGGTAATTTTTATTGTGCCAAAAAAACTGTAAATTTACAATTTTATTGGTAAAAAGCCTGTAAAATTACAAAGGAATTCTCGTAAAATAGGAGGTAGCAAAAAATCTAGTAAAGTTACGAACCTCCTTGTAAATTTTATCGTTTCAAAAAATTTGTAAATTTACAATTTTATTGGTAAAAACCTTGTAAAATTACAAAATTATTGGTAAAAAGCTTGTAAAATTACTAGGAATTTTTTGGGGGGCCCCTGTAGGCTAGTTGGTAGCGTGCTAGCCTATGAAATAGGGGGATCGTGGGTTCGATTCCCACCAAAAACCCTTGGTCGATTTTGCTACAACAAGACGACGGTCATTGTTACAAGTTCTTGGTTAGGTTAAAATTATTTAAAATTAGTTGTAAATAAAAATTGCAACAATAAATAAAAACTGATCATTGAATTTTATTGTTATTATTACTAGGAATTTTTGTCAAATAGAAGGTAGCAAAGAAAAAGTTATAGGTTTTTCTTGTAATTTTACAATGTTTGTTTTTGAGTGTAGAGAAATACTACTAATTACGAACTATTTTTAAAAATATGAACTAAAGTTTCATTTTCATAGTTAGGAAAACTTTTCACATTTTCGTAAAATGTTACAGAGTCACAGATTAAAAACGTAATGGACACAGAACAAAGACTTTTTTAAATATCTCACTCTTCAAAACTTCAAAACAGCAAGTGGGAATTATTAGAATAATACATTCTTATTCCTTGTTTCGCCGGATTTAACCCAAAATACATCAATTCGGCCCCCGTTTGGACAGGTTACCTGATTTTTGGGAAGCACTGGTGTTGAGTATTTGGCTGACTATTAGTGTGGTTCATATATGGCACTTTTTTTTTTTTTTTGGATTTTTGTATGGGGCACCCGGAATATATATTAAGCACCATGAAAAACTGACCCGTGATTTTTTTCAAATTTTTTCATTAACATTTAGGGGTCGCTACCGGGCCCTAAACTTTGGGTCATAAAAAAAAAAATTTTCACACAATGAAAAAAAAAAAATATCGTTTTTTTTATATTTTTTTTTTTATTATAATTTAACTTCATTAGCTTATTAACGGCAAAAGATTTCATTTTGGTGGGACAAGTTTTTCAGTTCCAAAATTGACCATGAAAAAAAAAATTGAGGCTGGTTGGGGTCTTACTCTAAAATTTTTTTAAATTTTTTTTTTTTTTAGTTTTGATAAGCTTACGCTATAGGTCTTTAGTCCCTCTTGATACTACATTCTTCGTAAAAATTTTTGTTCTTTCCGAAACATCATTAACATGCGGCGAAAATTAAACGGATATTAAAAAAAAAAAAACATATTTTCAATGTAAATTTTGGAAATTACATACTTTTCCGACCATATCGAATTTTTGTTTGCCGTTAATAAGCTGGATTAGCTTATCAAATTATAATTAAAAATTAAAAAAAAAAAAAATCGATTTTTTTCACCGTTTTTTTTTTTTTTTTTTTTTTAATATCCGTTTGATTTTCGGCGCATGTTAATGATGTTTGGGAAAGAACAAAAATTTTTACAAAGAATGTATTATCAAGAGGGACTAAAGACCTATAACGTAAGCTTATCAAAACTAAAAAAAAAAAAAATTTAAAAAAATTTTAGAGTAAGACCCCAACAAGCCTCAATTTTTTTCTTTCATGGTCAATTTTGGAACTGAAAAACTTGTCCCAACAAAATGAAATCTTTTGCCGTTAATAAGCTAATGAAGTTAAACTATAATAAAAAAAAAAATATAAAAAAAACGAAATTTTTTTTTTTTCATTGTGTGAAATTTTTTTTTTTTATATCCCAAAGTTCAGGGCCCGGTAGCGACCCCTAAACCTTAATATAAAAATTTGAAAAAAATCACGTGTCATTTTTTCACGGTGCTTAATATATATTCCGGGTGCCCCATTCAAAAATCCAACTTTTGTTTTTATGAACCACCCTACTGACTATACTTTTATCAATTTATTTTTGAATAAGTGAAGAACCTTTGAACTTTAAATTGAATCCTCTAATATAATTTAGTCTTTTACGAATTTCATCTGAAAATGGTGTATATAGATTTAGTATAATTTTCATCATCATCATCATCACCAACCAAAACCAATTCCTATATAATTTCAAACGATTTGTTGTTGTTATTTTCTTAACATGTATGAACTACATTATATTTCAAATTCTGCCGAAACAAAAATAACGAAAAAAGTAAAACTCCAATTTTCAATCTTGATAAAATAGCACATTCTTTTTGTGACACTCTTTTGCCTTTGTATTATTTTCAGTGTGTTTTTTATTTTTGTAAATCACATTTTGTATAATTGTACATACTCCGTCACATGCAAGAGTACATAAGTACCTACATATCTTCATACATATGTAGAGATATGCATTCATTTGTATGCTTAAATATGCGGGATCATCCTTTACAACCTCTTCCACCACTGTGCCATTGTTGTAATTACCACTGGGAAAATATACAAAAAAATCATGTACTCACACTTGAATGTTTTATTTTAAATGAATGAGTGAATTTTGAATACATTTTTTTTAAATAATTTTTTTAAAATATTATTTTATAAATGGCTTTTTACATCTGTCTATTTAATACTTTTTTTTATACATACGAGTATTGTATTTTAAAATCAATTCCCTTTAGTAGTTTTGAGTTACATATGAGGCATTCCACACAAAAATGTCTAGCGAAAAAAAACATTTCTTAATAGATTGTATTCATAGTATTCACGTTTACGGTTTTTCAATTTTCAAAACTCTGACTTAGGAGACGTGGCTAAATATTGAAAAAATGTTAAAACTTGTGTCGAGTTGCGTTGCGTTGATTAAATATTTATCAAATTAAAACGGAATGCACCATAATCTGAAAAATTTGCATTATTGTATATTTTTTATGGGTTATCGATTAAAAATTTGTATTTTGAAAAAAATGCAGAGCCCGTTTTAAAATTTTCCATTATTAACAAATATTCAAGCTCGAGGTCCTGTTTAAAAATATTATTTATTTTATTTTACCCATATTTCGTTATTCCTCGATTAACATCATCAGGAACAGTAAATAATAGTGCTAATGTATTGTTTTATCCGTAAGAATTTTATGTGCGTAAATTATTATTTACTGTCCCTGATGATGTTATTCAAGAAATAACGAAATATTGATGAAATAAAATAAATAATATTTTTAAACAGGACCTCGAGGTAGAATATTTGTTAATTACACCGTCCGACAGCCAATATTACAAATGAACCGGATGGTATATGTCTGAAAGTAGAGATCAAATGGAATAAAACTGCATTTACAGTTTCCATTTCTTAAACCTGTTTCCTTTTAAAAGGACTTCAAAGTTTTAAAGGATACATTTTGTAAAATATTTTAACTTGCACTTGGATGACACTGGTGATTACAAATGAAAGAGGAGGTTCTCCCCTAATTTTTCCATTTTTATATTTTGCCATATCAGGATAAAAGGATGTGAATAAAGTCATTTGAAAACTTTATCAAAATATTTTGTTGGAAATTTTGAATGATATTGAAGGACACATTTTTGAATGGACGTAACTTGCCTCGTTTTTTCTGATATGTAAAAATAATAAAATAGGAAAATTAGGGGAGATCCCCCTCTTTCATTTGCTATCAATAGTGGCATCCTAGGACAAGTACAAATAATAAAAAAATAATTTTATAAAATTTAATCCTCTTAAACTTTAAAGTCCTTTTAAAAGGAAACAGGATCACGAAATGAAAAACTGTAAATGCAGTTTTACTACATTTAGTCTCTAGTTTCAAACGTATATTATCCAGTTCGTGTTCAAAGACTTTTTTTAATTTTTGTCGGACGGTGTTATTTATACTATTAAGGGCCGATAACACAAACGAACTAACCGCAAGATAAATTGGGTTTAGTGCTAACCGGAGGTTATAGATGTCAAATTGGTATGGGACTAACCGGAGGTTACGTTAACTTTGATTTAACTGGATATTGTGTTAACCGCACTAAAAAGTCGAAAAATAACTACATTTATTTCCCATTTTTAAAAGTCAATTTAACAAAAATAAAAAGTTTAGAGGTTTGAAACTAGCATTTGAGTATTAAATTTCATAAAAATTTTGTAATTTGCTTGTATCTTCTCGTTTCAACATAGCGGATAAGTATTAAATATTTGCATAAATGTTACTCATACGCTATGTTGAAATTAGAAAATACAACCAAATTACAAAATTGTTATGAAATTTAATATTCAAATGCGATTTTCTCAAAAAAAAGCGAAAAACGCGCGTCTGAATTAAAAAAAAATAAAAAAGAAAAAACAAGTAGCCCGATTACTTATAAATTGACTTTTTTAAAAATGGGAAATGTCAGAACAGGTCCTGAAAATTTTTAAAAAATATACAAAAACTAAAAATTTTTGAGATTATGATGAATTCCGTTTTAATTTAATAAATATTTAACCAACGCAACTCGACACAAGTTTAACAAGTTTTTCAATATTTAGACACCCCATCTTTTGAAAAACCAAGAACACAATATTCTAAGTTTCATATAGGACTATCCCTATACAACCGATTCAGAACTTCATGGGAATTATGTTTTTCTGTAGCGGGACATTTGGTGTGGAATGCTTAATATTGCGTTTTGATATATTAATATATAAATGGAAGCACTCGTAAAAAATGTTTGGTAAAAAATTGTTTTGAGTTATATTTAATGGAAAGACAATCAAACAATTTGTCTCTGGTCTATATGCAAAAAAGTCAAATAAGTAAGAATGCTATTTGTCTGTGCCTAATCAAAAATTTCTCAATTTGCTGTTTTCATGTTTTGTATAACCTTCAACCACAGTATGTGGGATACTCACTTTGTCATTCCGTTTGTAATGCATCGAAATATCGGTCGGGGCCTTGTAAGGTTTGTATATTATTGATCCTTGATCGATTCAAAACATTCTATAAATGTCCATCTGTCTGTCTGTAGGTAACACACAGAAAGAATTGAAAACGAAAGTCAATCAACAAAAACGCGGATTCAATTAATTTTTTAATTGAAACTCCTCCGATAAAGAAAATTGTTATACCAATCATCAAATTGTAGGTGATTACTTGATTTTTATTTCAATTAATAATTTTTTCGATTTTGATCAATTTTTATGTAAAGTCAATTAAAATAATATTTGATTTAATAAATTAATTTCAAGCTTATGGACAAATTATGAAGAAATTCATATTTTTTTTGCTTTCCAATATGTTGCTGACAATAAAAAAAGTAAAACCCTTGTATAAAGTATATTTTTGAATTAATGTATTCAAAAAAAATTTAAGCGAAAAAAATCTGGCTGAAAACTTGTAATTTGATAGTTAAAGAAAATAACAAAAATATTGATCAAAACAATAATTGACTCATTTAAATTTTGTTGATCAATAGATTTAATTGAAATTTTTTAGACAATAATTTTTTGTGTGCACGATGCAGTCCAAAATAAAACAGCTAGACTATGAAATACGTCTCATGGTCATAGGCAGGTTAAGTTCATAAATGGGCAAAATCGGATCAGGGGGAAAAAATTTCCCCCTGAAGAACTAAACCAATCACAACCAATTTTTTACATGTTTTTTTTTTGTATTTTTGATAAACAAATAACACATTTTTGTGCAAAAAAAGTTCAAAATCCTGCAATTGGACCCAGGGGATTTGGCCCGCCCACTTTAGAGGGCGTGGTTTGAAAAAAAATAACAAATAATGGTTAATTGTCTAATTTAAGGTAATATGTATAATATACACTGTATATATCATAATAAATGACTTGGGTGACTTTTATCGCGATAGGGAAGGTGCAACTAACGTCCCCCACCGACGCTCCACAAACCCCCTCCCTAAAAAGCAACGCCCCTGACAATTTTTTTTTACATTTTGGAGGGTATAAAAGATTCGGCACAGCAGAATTTGACACTCTAACTTTGAATTACAATTGACATTTTTCGAATAACAGTTGATCTTTTTCGAATTTCAATTGATCCTTTTCGAATTACAAATATAATCTTCGAATTACAAGTAGAATTTTCTATTTACAAATGGAATCTTAGAATTACAAATGGAGAATTACTAAATTTTTGATGAGTGTAAACCCATCATGTACAAACATTTAGTTATGTGGGTGTACCCTTTTCATAGCAAATACACTGTAGGTTTTATATGTTATAGTTCAAATTTTGGATGTATTTCATTGTCAAATGTTTGTTATTTATTTGAGATATTAACTTCATTAGTCATCTGACCCATTCATCCATTCAGGCTAACTCTTCATGCGTTTGTTAGATTTAACAAAAAAAAAAATATTTTCAAACGAATATGTGTTGACAGTTTACAATTGATTTTGATGAGTATTTTTAGTTTAGTTATCCATTATTTTCAAACTATTTACACAAATCTATTTAAAAAATGTCAGTCAAATAAAAAAAATGTAATTGATGTTAACTAAAATTGAAATATTAAATTTAGCAATTTAAGTTGAATTTTTGTTTTTGTTAAATCGCTGTTAGATTTAAAAAAAAACAACTTCAGATTATGAAGGAAAAATAATATTTTACAGATGAATTAACGAAAGTAATGTTGTGGAAAATTGTATCAAAATATGTTTATATTAATCATAAAATGTTTGTTTCAATCATATTATGGTTCTAATTATAATATTTTGAATATCTTAAATCATAACGTGATTGCACCAACAATTTTATGGTCGCTAAAAACAAGTTATGACACAATTTTTAATTATAATTCCCTGCGACAGCCAATATTTAACATGAACCGGATGAAACACGTCTGAAAGTAGGGATCAAATGGAGTAAAACTGCATTTACAGTTTTTCATTTTGTGATCCTGTTTTCTTTTAAAAGGACTTAAAGGATACATTTTGTAAAATATTTTTGAAATATTTTTACATGTCCTAAGATGACACTGGTGAAGGGAAATGAAAGAGGAGGATCTCCCCTAATTTTTAAATTTTTTTATTTTGCCAGTCATTTGAAAACTTTATCAAAATATTTTGTTGAAAATTTGGACGATATTAAAAGATACATTTTAGAAAGGACGTAAATTACCTCCTTTTTCCTGATATGACAAAATTATAAAATAGGAAAATTAGGGGAGATCCTTCTCTTTCATTTGCTATCAATAGTGGCATCCTAGGACAAGTACAAATATTAAATAAATAGGTCTATTCGATTACCCAAATTTCTTACTATTTTTTACTACAACTGGAAAGTCTTGTTTACTTTTTGTATTGAAAATTTCCAGCTGTAGTAAAATTCATAAATTTTTTTCATCAATTTTTTTTTTTCATCATTTTTTCCCCATCAAATTTTATTTTTCATCAATTTTTTTTTTAGCAAATTTTTTTTTCATAAATTTTTTTTTCATCAAATTTTTTTTTTTTCATAAATTTTTTTTTCATCAATTTTTTTTAACAATTTTTTTTTCACCAAATTTTTTTTCATAAATTTTTTTTATCAAATTTTTTTATCAAATTTTTTATTATCAAATTTTTTATTATCAATTTTTTTCTCACCAAATTTTTTCATATTTTTATACCCTCCACTCTAGTGATAGAGGGTATATATTAGTTTGTCATTCCGTTTGGAACACATCGAAATATTGGTCTAGGACCCCATAAAGTATGTATATATATTCATGATCCTCGATCGATTTTAAGTCGATCTACCGATGTCCGTCCGTCCGCCTGTCTGTCCGTCCGTAGAAAACACGCTAACTTTTGAAAGACTTTACAGAGGCTACTGAAGTTTGGCATATATGTTGGTTATTTACCTGGTCAGGTTGGTATTGCAATCCAGCCAAATCGGTCCAGTGGTTCAAAAGTTATGAGCAAAAGAGTAAATTTCTGCAGGGGTGTTTCTAGAATTTACGAGATAAAAAACAAGATAACTTTCGAAAGACAATAATGAGACTACTGAAGCTTGACATATATCTTTGCCGTTCCCTAGGTCTGTTTGGTGCTAAATTTCAGCTCAATCGGTCCAGTGGTTCAAAAGTTATAAGCAAAACCCTGAATTTCAGATTAGTTTCATCTTAAATGCCACGTGTTTAAACAAGTTTTAAAAGCATTGGTGGTAACTTAACAATGCTTTTCAAACTTGTTTAGTTTTAAATCAATGCTTTTTAAACTTGTTTAGTTTTGAAAGCATTGGTAACTTAAAAATTAGACTCGAAAAAAATTTTACACTAAAAAAAATTTTACACTCAAAAAAAATTTTACACTTAAAAAAAAATTTTTACAAATATTTCTATATTTTGTTTACATACGTACGTGCATTCACTCAGAAATATTTTTACAGTAAAAAAACATTACACCCGAAAAAATTTTACACTCGAAAAAAATGAGTAATTTTTCTTTAAATAAAAAAGAAATGAAAAAAAAAAGAGTTTTTTACTCAAAATAAAATATTTCTAATCAAAATTGTTAATTTTTTCACGTTAAGAAATGTATCCTTTAAAAAATGCATTGTGGAGGGTATTTATAGATTCGGCAATGTCGATTTTAACTTTTCTACTTGTTTTTTCATAAATTTTTTTTACATCAAAAAATTTTTCTATTCATCAAAAACTTTTTTTATCAACATTTTTTTTTCACCAAAAATTTAGGGTTCATTAAATTTTTTTTAACATAATTTTTTTTTTTCGTGAAAAAAAAATAATTTTTTTTACCAAAACTACTTTTTCACCAAGTCTAAGCTTTTCGCATAAAAATTTTCCATTTGTTTAATAAATGTACAATATGTAAAAACACTTTTTGCACTTATTTTTGCACTCACTTACGAAATGTACAGCTCTTTTGGTTTTTTAATGGGGTCCTCGACTGAGATTTCAATTCGTTTTGCATGGAATAGCAAAGTAATATAACATTATTTTTTTTAAAAAAAACTTTGCTTTGGCAAGTACACCTCAATCTTCCGCAAAACATTATCATGATTTAATGTTTTGGCCAAGAGTACAAAATTTGCAGGCATTTTTTAATTTTTGTCGGACGGTGTAATACGTATTATATTCAGGGCTGCCATATTTTACGATTTATCGTCATTTTGACGATTTTTTGGTAAAAAAATGACAAAACTAGGCAACCATTACTCATTAAGATCGCATTTTTATTTTTTTTTTGCATTCAAAGAGGTGTTTAGAACACGTGAATTCATCCGAAATTCTCAGGGTTGCTTATAACTTTTAAAATATTGGACCGGAATCGCTAGATCGTCTTAAAACTGATCAAGGATAGTGAATATATATAATTTGTAGGGTCCTAGCATGATATTTTGATAAGTTGACGGTATAAAAAACATCATGTATTTTTATTTTGACGATTTTGTTAACGATTTTTTCAAATCGATTTGACGATTTTTTCTAAAAATATCGTCAATTTGACGATTTTTTACAAAATTTATCTGGCAGCCCTGATTGTATTTCAAAATCTTTTAAATAATTTTTTAACTCACTTAGCACTCTTATTGCTACAGATTTTTTTGAAAAAAAATAAAAAATATCTCAAAATCTTAACTGGTAAACCAAAACGAAATTAATCATAGAAATAGTAGCTAAAACAGAAATTAATCCAACAGATAAAAAGATACAACAATTTAGCAAGAAAGAAAAAAAACAAACCAAATAGCAAAATTAAAACAGCAATATTAACAGCAGCAACAAGATACAAAAATAAAAAAAAAATCAGCTAAAATCAAATGAAAAAAAATAAATAAAGAAAATCCAAAATATACAAAAATATACAAAAAAAAACTGTGAAATTAAGAAGATGTTACAACCAAGATAAAATGAAACAAAAATACTTGTTAAAAAATCTGTTTTAAAACTTAAGAGATGTTGATGCCGCGATGCTGCTGTTGCCTACTGCGCTCTGTGAGCTCTAACTGACTGACTGGCCGTTCCGTCAGACTGAATTGAAACGACGAACAAATACAACAGCCATATTGTCTTCTCGGCAGAAAACAAAATAGCAACAAAACAACAAAACAAGTTATGATTTTTAAATATTTAAAATCCAAAAACTGAAGCAAAATAAAACACAAAATCATGTACAAGAAATTTTTCAAAAATATTTTGCGATTGTGTTTCGCGATATTAAAGATGATTATAATGACGATGTTGATGTGATTTTATATATAATAATAGCTGACTTTTGTGGTTTAAACAGAAATTTTAAGTTTTAAATCTTCTTTAGAATTGAGTCCATAAAAAGGTTATTTACTCGAATATATTTCCAATCGAATTAATTATTTAAACCAAATCAATATTAAGTTTCAGCTACTATTTTTGGTTGTGACAATCAACTTTTGTGGTTGTTTCAATTAAAAGCCAGTTATATTAACCGAATTCAGTTGTGACTATCGATATTCAATTGTGGCAACCTATATGCAAACGTATCAACCGAATTTAAGTTGTATCAACTGAATTTCGGTTCGATAATAGCAAATTTGTTTTCTGTGTGTGTCATTGCACTTATTAAATTAAATTAGAAAGACCAAACAGTTCAAGTGGAAACTCTGGTTTTTTCGACGCAGCTCTAACAAAAAAAGTTTAATGCGGCCTTGCCGAATGTGGTGACACCCAAGATTATTCGAAAAAAATTTTTATTTGAAAAAAATTTCCGCCGGAAAAAGATTTTTGGTAAAAAAAAATTCGCATAATTTTTTTTTAAATACCATTCAACATTGAACTCTGTTCACAAATGTCAACTAGCAGCCGAATTAAAGCATTTTGTATTTTTAGGTTATGTGGCATGTACAAACATTTTCGAGGTGTCTTTACACTTTCGTTCATAACTTTTAACTGCTGAACCGATACCGCTTAAATGTATTTTTGGATCAAAATCGCGTTTTTTTTTTTATTATTTTTTTTTTATAACACACCTAACATTTTCCAAATTTTTAGACCAATTTGAATAAAAAATAATTTTTGTATTTAACAAGTATGAATACTTGTTGTTGTTATGAATACCCTCCACAATGCCCTTTTTAAGTGATAGTAAATTTTCTAACGTTTTGATTAGAAATATTTTATTTTGTGTAAAACAACTTTTTTTAGTAATTTTTGAAAAAAAAACCAATAATTAACTATTTTTTTTTTTTGAGTGTAAAATTTTTTTCGATTGTATTTTTTTTTTTTTTTTTTTGTGTAAAAATATTTTTGAGTGACAAAAATACGTTGTAAAATATTTTTGTGACTTATAAATGTTTTTAAAACATGTTTAACGGGTTTTCAACACGTGAATTAAAGGTGAACTAATCTGAAATTCACGGTTTTGCTAATAACTTCTGAACCACTGGACCGATTTGGCTGAAATTCAATACGAACCAGGCCAGGGGAACGACAAATATATATTCTAAACTTCAGCATCCTAAGGATTGTGTTTGGAAAGTTACCGTGTTTTTTATCTCATAAATTCACGAAAAACCCTTGCCGAAATTCAGTTTTTTGCTCATAACTTTTGAACCAACCACTGGACCGATTTGGCTGGATTGCAATACCAACCTGGCCAGGTAAATGCCCAAGATATATGTCAAACTTCATAAGCCTACGTAAAGTCTTTCAAAAGTTAGCGTGTTTTTAACAGGCAGACAGACAGACGGACTGACATCGCTAGATCGTCTTAAAATCGATCGAGGATCATGAATATACATACTTTATGGGGTCCTAGACCAATATTTCGTGGTGCTACAAACGGAATGACAAACTTATATATACCCTCTATCACTAGAGTGGAGGTTATAAAAATCAACATCTGTAGACCAAAATCGCGGTTTTTGATTTTTTTTATATTTTTGCAATAAAGCACGCAAAATTTCCGAATTTTTGAGCCAGATTTGGTAAAAAAATTCGGACATGAATTCGGACCGCTGCACAGTGGGTTTAAACATATGTAAACTGACGATTAATTCAGAAAATCCCTTTATTATTAAAACTTATATTTTTTTAGACTAACTATACATTATTTAGTAAAAAAAATGTTTCACAAACAAAAAAAATTATAGAAAATATTTTTTATTAAAAAAGAAGGTATAACCTTTTTATAAAAATTGGCTCCTACCGCTCTAACTGCTCCAAGGGTGCCCCAAGAGATGCCAAATATGTGACCGACCCCCAATATTTTTTCTACCCAAACATTTTCTTAGAATAGACCTACCCTGTATCTTTAACCATTAAGGTGGTCCTCATACAATTGTTTTTTTTTTAATTTGTTTGGTGAAATTAGCTCCTACCGCTCCAATGGTGCGTTTTTTAGAGTGGTATCCACTAAGACCGACCCCCATTAATTTTTACCCCCAAACATTTTTTCGGAACATACTTACCGTATCTCCACTCGATAAGTGGCTCCCATACAAAATGTCATTTTTATAAAATCTGCTCATACAGCTCTAACTGCCCCAAGGGTGCCCCTAGAGATGTAGAATGTGTGACCGACCCCCAATATTAGTTAAACTCCAACATTTTCTTAGAATATACCTAACCTCTATCTTTAACCCTTAAGATGGTCCCCATACAATGTTTTTTTTTTTATAAATTTGTTTGATGAAATTAGCTCCTACCGCTCCCATGGTGCATCTTAGAGTGGTATCCACTAAGACTGACCCCCGTTATTTTTACCCCCCAACATTTTTCTCATACAGCGCTAACTGCGCCATGGGTGCCCCTAGAGATGTAGAATGTGTGACCGACCCCCAATATTTTTTCAACCCAAACATTTTCTTAGAATATACCTACCCTGTATCTTTAACCCTTAAGGTGGTCCCCATACAAATTTGTTTTTTTTTTTTTTTTATGGAATCAGTTGCTACCGCTCCATGCTGGCTCCTAGAGGGTGAAATGTGAGATCAACTATCAATATTTTTGCCCCCAACTTTTTTTTCAACATACACACCCCCTATCGCAATTTTTAATTGCGTCAATTAAAAAATTACTCAATTTTTGTTTTTAAATTTAAACAAGTGATTACTCAAATTTGATTCCTCCATATTTTTTTCTGTGTATATTTAAATATCATTTAATAAAATTTGCTGGATCACGATAAGAAATTTGCTGAAACTATGTCGAAAATACCCCAAATATGGAGCACTTTTGAAAAAAAATTATTAAAAATATTTGCAAAACATTTATCTAAAAAAAATTTTTTTACTATTATGTAGCCAAATACCTAAAGTTGATTGCTCCATTTTAATATATTTACTTTTAGAAAGCGTAATAAGAATTATCAGCACTCGAAATATCTTAATTTTCACTTTTAGGCACGGCATGTAAAATTTTTAAAAAATTTTTGACTTTGACCGCTCACTGTCAATAGAGTAATTTACTAAAAACAAAAGTTTTGGGCAAATAGTGATGTGGAATTACCTTTCTCCCAGTACCAAACACGAATGTGTAGGATAAACTTCAGTTTTTTTAATTAATCCTCGCTTTTGGTACATTTCAACCCTCTGTGCGCTGTTCCGTTTTTCAAAATTTCAAAATCGATTGGTTTCAACTTCAATTTGGTTTTAGAATACTTAGAAATTTTGCTTCAAATCAACGAAATTTATTAACAGAAAATGGCGCCCAAGAAAGGGCTCTATTCCGAATCGCATAGAAGACACCATTAATGGAATGAGAGCAGAGCCAAATTAACGACAACTTATAAATATGAATCAGAAACAATTAAACTTTTTAATTGCACAAAAATGTTAATTTAAACTTTAACATTTGAAGCTTTGAAAATGTATACTAGCCGAAATTTATAGCTTTTCAAAAGCGAACTTAAGATACCGAAATTTTGGCAGGTTTCATATTTAGTTTTAAGGCTGGGAATACAAAACTTTCGGTAATGGGCTTAATCGATAGGGAAATCCTAGTATTGGGTGCCAAAATTCTTTTCCATGAATTTACAAACCAATTAAGGAGAGTTTTAGTGATTTTGATTAACGGAAAGCCCGGTATGACAGGTTTTTTAAATATTTTTTTTTCAAACTTGCCAATGACAGTTAATTTTGATTTTAAACCTAGTTAAGGGATATCCAAAAAACTCGGTCTGAAAGTAGCTCAATTGAATGGAGAATATTCAAAATTCCTTCAAGGATCTGTTTAAATAGCATTAAAACTTAATATATCGCGACTTTAGAACAACAAGGTTCTATTTGTGCCTATTTTGTAGTACAAATATAACCTTGTTGTCCTAAGGTCGCGATATAGTTTTAAATTATATTCCGTCTGCTTGGTCGTTTTAGGCTGACACAGAGTTGTAATAAGTAGCACTTTATTGCGAGTGAATAACAGCTGAAGCAGCAGCAGCATCAGCAACAACAACACATTGTGTCACATTGAACGTAAGATTGAGTTAATGAGTTTTCTTGCGATTTGAGCTCAGTAGTTGTTGTTGTTGTTGATGTTGTTAGTGTTATTGTTTTAAGCCTAGCGGCATGTTTTGTCATCATTGACATAATTTTAGGCTTAACTAAAAAGTGTATTCATTGTTCGTTCGTTCAGTAGTCGGTTTTTACACAAGAGAAGAAGGTATATTGTGCATGTGATATTTCAAGTAGTTGATGATGATACATATTTTAGTATGGACGGCGTTTGCTCGGATTACCTGAGTTTTTTTTTGTTTTTTTTATTATTATTATTGTTGCTGTTGTCGTTTGTACTAATTTGCTGTCATCTGCATTGTGAATCTTTGGACCATAATTTTTTTTTTACATTTTTTTCAAGAGTGTCTCTTTATGTCTGTCTGCCTTTAGTTTGTTCGTTTGGTCGGTGTGAGAGTTGTATGTTTGTTGTCTTGTCGTTGAATTGTTGTATTCTTATTGTTATATTTATGTTTTTTTTTGTTGTTGTTTCTTCGTCTTGTTATCTTATCATATAATTTCTGTTGCCGTTATCTTAGATGACAGTAGTAGTTTTATGCTTGTTTCCACAGTTTGACAATTTTTCTTTTTTCTTTTATTTTTTTGCTTTCCATTGTCGTTTGTTTTTTTTCCTGTCGTTTCAATTAAATTTCTCAATATTTTTGTAGGCGTAAACGAAGACGCAATGTCGTCTAGTTTTAGACGTATTTTTTTTTTGATGTTGTTGTAATGTTTGTCTCTTTAAGTTTAACTACTTCATCATCAATGTCGTTGTTTTAACCAATTTTAAACTGGGTTTGTTTTTTTAGTTTACGTGTTATTAACCCTAATGTATAACGGAGTACATTTTTGTGACAGGAAGAATATAGGTCCAGTAATACGATTCTAAAATCAAATCGCTTGTCTATTTTTGACAGCAACTTTCTTAAGTTGCCTTAATTTTACAACAGTTAAACATTTCTCGATCCTCCAAAGTTCATTCTCAAGTTCTCGATTCTTGGACGTATTTCTGGAATTCAAACAATCATTCGTCGTGGAATGTATTTCAATTCAGTTGAATTTCCCTCTTTAAGTGAGTTTTTAATAAGTTCCGCTAATAAAAAGGTTACTTCCCAAACCACCCCGATTTCCTAAGTTTTTCCTCAAGAGTAGCCACAGAGAAATCCTTAGGGAAGTCCAGGTAATCGAAAATTGTTTTCTTTAGATTCTTAAACAGACGTACCTTCAGTCCTATTCACATTATAATTAATGCATTGAATCTCCCACTTCTCGACAACTCCTACCGGAATCCCCGTCAAAGATCCGAATGTCCTTACCCTTCTTGTCAGCATTTCCCGTTATCTGAAATTGGCAAGACTTTTTGCCCATTCTAGATTTGGCAGCGGTTATAAGACTCGCTAATTTCTACACGTGGTCAGTGATGTCAACAATCCTTCTTACCCTTCTTGTCAGCATTTCCCGTTATCTGAAAGTAGCAAGACTTTTTTTCCATTCTAGATTTGGCAGCGGTTATAAGACTCGCTAATTTCTACACGTAGTCAGTGATGTCAACCTTTCCTTCTTATTATTACCAGCTTTGTTGTCAATTCTGTTAATTGACTCTTCAGGACTGTATTTCCAGTAACCCCACAATGACATTGTAATGTCGGATTTGGCAGAGGAATATTACAACACCCTATTTCACCGTGTTTGATTCAGAGGCCTTTAAGGCTGCAAAACTCTCAAGCATTATTTTCTTCGGGGCTTTACCAATTGCAAGTTCTTATGCCTGGTTATGTACTTGCAATGGACCATATAGCTCTTGGTCCATAGCGATAGCACAAAACATTTTCCGCACGTTCAAAGTCATTGCGAATCTTTTCAATCTCCTAAGATCCATTTGCGTTATATCCTCCAAAGAACCGAAACGATGGATTGGCGACTTCTTACCACAGCTGAGTATGTGTCTTACCGGCATCCAAAGTATGTGTTCCATCGTTTCATCTTCTCCTGGTGAAGCGCATCTTTACAACTAGCGTCTGAAATTAGTCCAATATTCTTGGCATGGATGCCGATAACACAATAACCAGTTATCATCCCAGTCAGAGCTCGACATTCCCTTCTCGGCAGTGATAGTTGATGTTTAGTTTTCCTTTGATCATAAGTTAGCCATAAAGTTCTGCTGATTTTGCATGTTCTCCCCACTTCCTGTTTGCCTTTGCAACATTGATGGAATTCCGTTTAAGTTTATAGTGTTGAAGCCGTGGTAAAACTGGCACCATTACACCTATACCATCAGCTCCAAGTTTCGCGAGTTCGTATGCCATTTCGTTTCCCTGTATTTCATTGTGTCCTGGTACCCATAATAACTGCCAGACATTCAATAGTCCACAATAGTTTCTGCCAGACATTCCCATACGCACGGCCATTTGGTCGATTCTACAGTGCCCTGTCAGTACTCCTACTTATTGGCTAAGCGTCCGTTTTCCAAAAGTAAGAACACGAATTTAGCGAAGGGACTGTATGCAGTTCTTAACGATTCCCGATTTTACACTATTTTATTTCAATGCCTATATAGCTGCGAGACTATTCACGAAAATATCTATGGCGCAGGGACGTAAGCCCTTGTCATAATCATCCGTGTGGTTTTATCAATTGCAAGTACCTCTGCCTGGAAAACATTTCAGTTGTCTGAAAGTCTTAATGAGACCCTGATTACAAGGTTTTCAGAATACACTCCCCTCTGCATCTTTGATCATACATCTCTCCATCTACGGACGTAGATAACAAAGTTTACAGCCCAGTCTTACCTGTTTGGTACTTGGACTTACAAGGTCCTAATTAATATGGTCGAGTGTTCCTGAGAGCTTTGTAATTTGCGACTCTCTTAACAATTGCTCTTGAGGTAGATATCCACGGGCCTCTTGTACGCTAATCTTTGTAACGTTTCTACAATAGCTACGAAGCGTTCAGTTTTCAAATATTAGAAGGCCCGTTGGGCTGAGCTCAACGTTGAGGCCGCGGCGAAAATTGTTGAAAACTTTATAGTGCTTGGAAAGCAGTCATTCATTCATCGAAGCTCATTTCGGCTAAACCAAAGGATAAATGGTGGTTTAACGAGACTTGCAGGAACGCAGTCAGATCCAGAAAGGAAGCATTCGGAAATACATAACAATAAAAACACTAATACTGATTTGCTACGCAAACAGGCGAGATCCGCCTGTAAAAGCACTTACAATTAGTCGTGAAAAGCGAAATCGTGTTAAAATTCTTTCTGCTCTTTGGGGAAGTAAGAGCTTTTGGTCGTTTGTTTAAAGATTCAAGAAAAATGGTTTCTCATCAAATGAGTTTCAGCTTTAATCAGGGGTATCGCAAGGTTCTGTTGTTTCTTCTACTCTTTTTCTTATCTTTCTAAACGACATTCTTAGTCAAAATTCAAATCCTATCTAGTCCTTTTCAGATGACAACAACATTTGTCATTTACCTTGTTAAGGTTGAAGTCAAAAGGCAGATTATGAATGACACACTTACTCAGGACAAGTTGACAATCTCTGATTGGGATCTTGCGAATAGGATCAAGTTTAATGCACGCAAGACCTAATGTTGTATATTGACTCACATGTCAAGAGTCGAAAGAAGCATTCAAGTATCTGGGTTTTTTAAACCAGTGTAAGAAGTACTTCACCTCATCCGATCTCGTAACTATTTATTCCACCTACATCCGACCGAAGATGGAATACAACTCTCATATATGGGCAGGGGCTTCAAAGTATATTTTGGACAGTGTGCAAGGAGGGCGTTGGACCGTGTGCAAAGGAGGGCTTTTATGCTTATCAACGAAAATAATGTGTCCAACTCTATTGACTCATTGTGTGTCTCTGTTCTATCGATATTACCATGCAAAGTGTTCTGCTGAGATAAGTAAACTTATCTCTAGAGCCCAAATTTTAGTTCGCAACACTCGGTTGTCTAGTAGATCACATTCCTTTGTTTTCGGTTGTCCAGTTGATCGCACATCACATTACAGAGAAGGTTCGTTTATCAGTCGTACTAGCCGTATGTGGAATAATCTCCCCGCGAGGTCTTCCCACCTTCTTCAAATTAGATAAATTCAAGTCAAAAGACCACAAAAACTACTTCCTCTTTCCTCCACCTCATAACCTATTTTCCTGATATCAACAGAATGCACTGCATTATTTGGGGCATCCCCTAACGTAAAAAAATACCGGTCCAAAAACCTCACATGGTTTGTACTACCAAGTAGTGTTATGCATTGGAGGGTTAAAACTGTCGCTTTATTAGTTGTCAGCTCTTTGAAACCAAAAAAAAAAAAACGAATAAAAATAAAACTCTTACTCGTTCGTAAGTATCACTGATTGATGACTATTTGCTTTAACTCGTACTTTACATACATATCTCTGTTTATCTCTATATCTGATTGCATAAAATTTTGTAATTTGAGGTTAAGATTAGTAGATTTTTATGTTTTGTACGGTTTTTAGTATGAATTTTTTTTGTTTTGATGTTTGTTATGTTTTTGTGTAGTATTTTTTTTTATTAATTTATTTTTTTTTTGTTAATTTTATGAGTTTTAGGCTTTAATTTTTTGCCGCTTTTTTTTGTACCGTCTTTAAAACATATAAATATATTTTGGACAAGCAAGCACGCGTCTACATTGATGATGACTACGATGGTGATGATGACGACGTAGTCGACGACTACGATGATGATGATGATGCCAAGATTGTTGTCAATTTAACTACGGCCACAAATAGCAGCCAACAACAGTTTTGTGATAGCTGGCGTAGTCAGTGATTACGTGGTAAATTGTGAGTAACTTTTGGATGAAATCAAAAAAAATCAAACAAGACAAAAATGTATGTATATGGAGTAGATCATCACACTGGAAACCTTTTAAGACTGTAATTGCGGCATATTACTTTGTATTTCTGCTCGTGTTTTTAATGGAATTACGTTTTTACGACTTGTACTTTCTGACTTTAACGATTTACTTTTGATACCGTTGTGCATACAAATTATTTGATTTGATTTTTTGTTTCTTATTTGAAAGTAAAGATTCGATATAATTTTTAGACCCTACACTTAGTGATAGAGGGTATATATAAGTTTATTATTTCATTTGTAACTCATCGAAATATCGGGGTTAGGACCCCATGAGGTATATAAGGGGTGGTCCAATAACTGGTATCTTTTTAAAACATGCAATGAAATGAACAATACTCAATAGTTTTGAAACCTTATGGCTTTATTTGAAAGAGCAAACATTCCCGTTTTTTATGGCAAACGACTTCATTGATGCGTCTTCGGCTTGCTCCGCTGTATCGCGTTGTAGCGCAGTACTGCGCTGTCAAACTGCACGTTTTTCGAAAAAAAGTTTTTAACCGAAATAAGGCACTCAAATGAGGTTATGTAAACAAACAAAGAATCCAATTCATCTATAGAAAGCAATAGATTTGAGTATCAGCATCATTACACAGTATTTTCAAAAATACAGCTGAAACTCCCATTTTCGTCAAAGATGAGCGCTACATAGCCATGATTACCGACTTTTTGTTGGCCGTAATAGAATATACCAACTTGGATGACATTTATTTTCAGAAGGATGTCGCAATATGTCCCACAATCCATCAAACAATCGATATTTTGCGCACTTAGTTCGGAAATCGTGTTTTTCGCCATATTCGCGGTGACAATTGATCACTTCAGAGCTGCCCATTAAAAACTTTAAAAATTTTTTTGAGGGGTCTCGTTAAAGATTCATGCAACATGGGAAATCCAGAAATGTTCTAGGCCCATTCGACGAATATCGTTCAAGCCATTCGTGAGATAGAACCAGAAACATTAGAAAAATGGGTGCCGAGAATGAGCTACTGCGGAGCTATCCCAGGCAACCGCATGAATGAAGTCGTTTGCCATAAATAATGGGAATATTTGCTCTTTCAAATAAAGCCATAAGGTTTCAAAACTATTGAGTATTGTTTATTTTATTGCATGTTTTAAAAAGATACCAGTTATTGTTTTAAAAAGATACCCTGTATAATAGATCAGTGACCGATTTTAAGACATTCTAGCATTGTCACTCTGTCTGTTGAAATGGCAATCAGTGCCAAAATATTACTCAGATATGACTGAAACTAAACACGCTTACTTTTTGTTTTCTCGAGCAGTTTGGTATTGCATTTGAGCGAAATCGGTTTAGCGGTTCAAAAGTTATGAACGAAAATGTTGGTACATTCATCATACAGGTGCATTCATCACACGAAATCCTTTGATTCGGCTGCTAGTTGATATTTGTGAACAGAATTCGATGATACATCGAATTTTGTTCACAAATATCAACTAGCAGCCGAATAAAAGGATTTCGTGTGATGAATGCACAAAAAAAAACATTTTTTTCAAAAAAAAAAAATTCGCGGATTTTTTTTTCGCCAAAATTTTTTTTCCGCGGAATTTTTTTTTTTGTTTTTTTTTTGCAAATAATCTTTTTTTACATTGTTAAGGGCATCAATACATTCGACAACGCCAAATTTAACTTTTTTATTTGTTTCTTTGCAGTTTACATTTGAGCGAAATCGGTTTAGCGGTTCAAGAGTTATAAACGAAAATTTTGGTACATTTATCATAACCTAAAAACATGAAATCCTTTAATTCGGCTGCTAGTTGATATTTATGAACAGAATTCGATGCATAATGGTATTTATTTTTTCCAAAAAAAAAAAATTCGCGGATTTTTTTTCACCAAAATTTTTTTCCGCGAAAAATTTTTTTTTTAAGTTTTTTTTTTCTTTGCAAATAATCTTTTTTACATTGTAAAGGGTATCAATATATTCGTCAAGGCCAAATTAAACTTTTTTTACTTGTTTTTTGTTTCTGTTGATTTAGTTTAAATTTTTTATTCTTTGTTTGTTTTTTTAAAATGGTTTAAATATAAAGTTAATATCTTTTAAACTTTTTTAAATGTTTATTGAAGATTTTTTTTGTTTTTCTGATTAAATAAGGTTTTTTCTGGATTTCTTTTTCTCTCATGATTTTATTATTATTTGTCGCTTCTTCTGCAGCCTAAATTTAATTTAACAAAAATAAATAGTTTTTTTGATGACTTTTTCCTAGAATCCACCATTATCATCCATCTGAAATCAATTTTTTTTTTTTTTTGTTGAGTCTGATTTTATTTTTAAATTTTTTTTTAATTTTAATGATGCGCAATTAAGTGCGTGTTTTAATCGTAATTTTATTGTTTTATTATGGTAAAGAGTTCATTTTTTTGTTTGTTTTTATGAACAAGTTTAATGTTTTTATTTTAATTTTTAATTTATTGTTTAATTTTACAAGACAAATAAATGTTTTAAAATTAGTTAAGTTAGCACTTTAAACATGATCATTTATAATATGGTTTAAAAGGGGATGAATTTAAGAATAAAATTCTTAAATTGTCTTAAAACTGAGTTCTAAGAATACTTTAGTTTTTATGAAGATTGTTAAAATATCTTAAATTAAACTGATACATCTCATTAGATAACTTTGATAATTCATAACTGTTGAGGATGAGAAATCTAATACATTCTTTGAAACATTTCGATATTAAAATCTTCGATAACAATACTTTGAAAGCAGAAAGACAGCCTACACAGAAAAATAAGTTTCCAAAAAACAACTCAAAATTAGGTTGCTATTACAACACTACAAATATTTTGTAGGCAAAAACAAATGAAAAACACATTTAAAACTAGTGAATAAACAATTGAAAACCATCCCAGTAATTATTCATTTGTTTTAACAAACGTCAACATTTATTTTTTACTGTTGACTAAATTTTCTAAAATAAATAACATTAAACATTAAAAAATTACGGGTTTTTCATTCTTTTTTACCAACAAATTCGAAAAAAATAACCTACGAAAACATTAGAAATTAATGATAGTTCTATGTAACCTACGAAAACATTAAAAATTAATGATTTCGTAGGTTATTTTTTACAATTTTCTACTGAAATATTTTTTTAAAAATTTTTAATAAAATTTTGGGGAATCGATTCCGCAATCAACTACATTCTGGCCAGACACTCTACCCATCGTGCCAAAGTCACTTGATACAAACATGTTTTTATATTTCTATAAAAAATTTTTTGAATTTTTTTTCTACAAAAAAATTACCTACTTGTGTAAAAACTAATGATATCTCATTAAAAATACCAACAATTAAAAAAAAAATACGTACGCAAATCATTAAAAATTTAAAGAATAATCAGTAGTTTTTACTTACAGAACAAAAATAAATGACTTTAAAAATTAAATGTTAATGAAAGTCATTATTTTTTAGTGTGTTATTTTTGAAACAAAGGACAGAAGTAGTCATTAATAAAAACTGAACATCAAATAAATATTTTTTCTTTTAATAACGACTAAACGTAAAACTTTTTAAATAAACTACAAACAGTTAATGACATAATTTTTTGAGTGTATATTTGGCTGTGACAACCAAATTTTTTACCTCAATTAAAATCCAGTTAAAACAACCGAATTCTTTTGTGACTACCGATATTTAACCATCCAACCGAACCTAATCCAGCAAGTAATCAGTGATATCCACTCATCCTTCATTCTATTCTCAAATATCCTATAAATTTATTTCATCAACTCCATTATAGGGATCGAGATGTCAGGTTCTTTCCGTTCCCCCATCGATTCACAGCCATTTCTCGAACATTCATCAGATAATTCGTTCCCAGCTACCCTACAATCTTCAGGGACCCAGATTAGCTTGAATGTGTGCTGACTATTTCGACGAAGGGATTTTATACAATTCCTAATGATTCCTGATTTTACAGTGTTTGATTCTAAAGCCTTTAGAGCTGCAAGACTATCCACGAAAATGTTAATGGCGCAGGGACGAAGATCCCTTATCATAATCATCTGCGCGGCTTTATCATTTGCAAGTACCTCAGCCTGGAAAATGCTATACTCATCCGAAGGTTTCAATGAGGTCCTGATTTTGAGGCATTCAGAGTATACTTACGACCA
The DNA here is from genome assembly GCA_963921195.1 of Pegoplata infirma. Taxonomy (NCBI): domain Eukaryota; kingdom Metazoa; phylum Arthropoda; class Insecta; order Diptera; family Anthomyiidae; genus Pegoplata; species Pegoplata infirma. The sequence goes on along the minus strand of OY992536.1, from coordinate 311,969,808 downwards.
CGTTCCCATCTCCATCTTTGATCCATCCGTTAAGATAGATTTTGAATTTTCTCTTATTATAGAGTTTTCCGCCCAGTCTTCACTAGTTCATATTTTGACTTTGAAGGTTCTGTCAAAGCTTGTCTGTGGTGAGATATAGTATGTTCCAGTTCCGGTCGGTTCTATGTTCCAGTTCCTTCCCGCCCACAGTACTTAAATGGTCGAGTATCCCCAGAACCGATTTTGCTGCTGTGCTTTTAACTAAGATATCAACGGCTGAATGTAAATACCCAGGCCGGCCTGGGGTGACGATATAATAGCACCATGATACCCACATACGCCAGCCATTGTACCTTCTGTAGGTTGCAGAGAAATGATTTCTGATACACTGCTCTCTACTACACAAGGGTAAGTATTGGTGTTATTGATAAGTATTGGTGTTATTATCGCACAATACATCCAGTGGACAATACACGGCTTTAGACTCTACCTTCTTACAAAAGTTCTCCTGCTGGTGTAAAAAGCACATAACGACTTTTTCATTCTTCTGTATTCCTTTTGCAAAAAAGCTTTAAGTCAAGGATCACTCCCAGGCAGCGTTGCCAATTTTTGTTATAATTTGTCCCTACAAAAATCGCTAAATCGACTTTAGCTTATCATAACTTTCTTAATAAACGGCGGATATCTTTTATTTTGGTCAAATTGGGTTCGCGAACATTTTTTCTATAAGACTGATTTATAATAAAAATTCCATCATGTCATTGCTCATTATAACATAACTTTAAAGATGTTGATTACTTAAAAAAAAGATGCACCATTTTCTATTCAACATTTTGCTACATAATTCTTCTGTACGTGGATCTTGACTTTGTTTAATTGGTCAGACTTACAGAAAACATGTTCACGAATCCAATTTGATCAAAACAAAAGATATCCGCCATTTATTAAGAAAGTTATGATAAGTTAAAGTCGATTTAGCTATTTTTGTAGGGATAAATTACAACAAAAACTGGCAACACTGCTCCCAGGTATTTCGCCTAATTAGAATTTATTTCATCTAATTTGGAAGGGAAAATGTGTCTACCTTAGAAATTTTTGTGAACAAGACGAGTTCGGTTTTGGGGGGATTAACTCACAGACCGTTGTCCTTTGCCCACGTTGAGAGTATCTTAAGCGCTGATTTCCTGAGTTCGCTAAGCACTGGTAAAAACTTACCTTTGATTAGGATCACAACGTCATCAGCATAGACAACCACCTTTAAATCCATTCCGTTGAGTAACTCGAGTCTATTATTTATTACAAAGTTCCACAGAAGGAGGGAGATTACTCAACCCTTTTGTAGTGTCCCTTGTAATGACTTTCCTAGCTTCATCCACACCCATCTTCAAGTTAAGTGTTTGCTATAAAAACGATAACAGACTGATAGACCGTAGTCCTTTGCGGTATTGTGGTTTATCTTTCCCGCTTTGGAGATAAAGACCACCCTCACCTCCCTCCTTTCGGAGGTTATATACCCTGATGTCAGGCTAGCTGTAACGATAACCATTCCATTATTATACCGTGGAACTCCTACAAGGTTAGGTTAGGTTAGGGTGGCGGTGCCAGATGGGCACTCCGCATAGACCAGTTGGTCCATAGCGATACCACAAAACTCTTTCCGCTTATCGATGTAAACTAAATACATTGACCTTCATCGCGAACTGTTTCAAACTCTTCAGGTCTATCCTCGTAATTTCCTCCAAAGTCTCGAACTGTGAACTTCCCATAATTGATAGTCGAGTTCGTGCCAAAGCCGGGCAGTGACACAGGATGTGTTCAATGGTCTCCTCGACGTCTGGTGTCTCGCACCTTTTACAGCTTGCGTCCGTAATAAGATTCATGTTCTTGGCATGTTTTCCGACAAGACAGTGTCCCGTTATTAGACCTGTCAACATACGACATTCTATTCTCGTAAGTGTTAGTAAGAATTTTGTTCTTCCTAAATCATAGCGTGGCCATAAAATTCTGCTTATACGACTTGTCCGAAGTTCCTTCCATCTTCGATTTGCCTTGGCGACAGTAAGGGTATTTCGTTTTAGTTTGTAATGCTGGAGTGGCGGTGAAAGCATTATGGTGGTACCTATGCCATCTGCTCCAAGTTTCGCGAGTTCATCTGCTTTCTCGTTTCCTTCTATTCCTTCGTGCCCTGGTACCCATAATAAGGTAACTTCATTATTCAAGCAAAGTTTGTAGGGCTTGAAGAAGTGGACCACTTACGTTATCTTGCTTTCGTCCACCATTGCTCTGATGAATTTATGTACCGGAATTGTATTTGGTGAAAGCGAGTGTACCCAAGGAAATATCTCTCTTCACCTCGTCTCTGCAACCCGGAAAATGGGTATCCATCAAAAGTTCAACGATTTCCTACGACTACTCTCTGCAAAGGATCCATCTGGCATATTAAGAAATTCTGGTACACCGGGATCCTTGAAAGAACTTTACGGAGTTTCGCCGTTTCCGTAGTTCCCTTCAATTCTCCACAGAAAGTGGACCAGGATTCTCTTTTCGCCTTCTGGGTTTCCTTTTAAAAAGCATTAAAACTGAGACAATAATTCTCCCAGTCTTCTGTAGCATTATTTTTCTTTGCCTTATTGAAGAGTTTCCTGCTTTCTGTTCTTAGAAGCTTGAGTTCCGGGCACGACGATTGATTTATCTGCTTCGGAGGCAAGCGCTCTGGACAGGATTCAAGATAAGCTTTTCTAAGATTGTTCGTCACTAAACTAGCAGATTCCCCCAAATCGTTTATGCTGACCGGCTCCTACATTTTCGGATGCGGCAATCCTTTCACAAGACTTCGAAATTAAACCCATTTCGTTTTCTTGGGGTTCTTATGAGGATTACTTTTCTCAATTGAGAGATCAATGCTGAAAAGTATCCAGTAATAGTCCAAGAAAGATCATTCATGAGATACCTTCCAGTTTGAAATTCTAACCGAGTCTGAATTCAAAACCAAAGTTATGTCAATAACCTGTTCCCTAATTCTGTTATAGAACATCGGCCTATTTTTCTTGTTTTATTAAACTAAATAAGTGGATAAAAGGTAATCAAAACGGACTCACCTCGCTTGTTAATGTCAGTGCTTCCCCACAGTGTATGGTGAGCATAGGCATATCCACTTATAACAATATCCTGGTCCTTGGTCATAAAAACCTCTATAAGAGTTCATTGATGTTGTGCTGGGGGATTATCCTCCTCGTATGGCAAATACACGGACGCCAGGATAAGCGTTGGCATTCCCCTGCGTTCAATCGGGTGAACCGTTAGAAATGCCCTTCCTGTACAAAAAGCAGCTTGGCAACCTACCTTTACCAGATGGAGAGATGAGAATGAATTCCCGCCAGGTTTCCTGAATCAAAGCCACGTCTATTACTTCCCATTTCCAGATGGGTTAACATAAACTTCTCCTGGCCTTTGGAGAGGCGCAGAAAACGCAAGGACTCTGAACTTATTTTAATACCAGAGATCCTTACCTTCTCCCATGCCCCTCGTCGGTCCACTGATGATTCTCCAGTCATCAGAATCCATACCTTAACTTTTGTTTGGTAAGGAACCTGATCAACAGGGACGATATCTACCTTCATCCCATCTTTTTTTTAAAGAAGCAACACTCAGGCAATGCTGCCTATCAATTACCAATGTAACCGTGATGCGTCTTTCGAAAAGTGGATAGAAGAAAGATGAAAGATTTGAAAGATAGAAGGGCTTCAGTATGGCAACACTGTAATTGCGCGTGTTGATAATTTTGAGTACAGTTGTTGCATCGCCATCTCTTATTGATCTGGCGAATTAGTTTTGAAGCTGTGTTTATAGCCATAAAACGAAGTAAAATAACTTCGTTGACGTTTTTTAGTGCTATTTATCCACGATGGAGGGTGCTGCGATAGATATTAGTTATAAATAGAAACTAATAAATATCTGAAAAAAATGTTGTTCTGCCTGAGCTGAGAATCGAACCCAGGCTTGCTGGCTAGTAGTTCAACGCGCTAACCACTAAGCCACAGCACCCTCACCTATGTGCCACAGTATTCTGGCCCTTGGTAATACAAACCTCTATAAGAGTTCGAAGATGTTGTGCTGGGCGGTCCTCCTCGTCGTATGGCAAATACATGGACGCCAGGATCAGCGTTGGAATTCCCTTGCGTTCAATCGCGGCCAGAGCTAGATCGCCAAGATTGTAATCAGACAAAAAAATAGATTAATGTCCTTCCTGTACAAAATGCAGCTTCGGAATCTACCTTCACCAGATGGGTTCCTAAAACAAAGCCACTTCTATTTCTTCCCTCTCCATAAAACGCAGCAATTCGTCCCACGCTGCTTCACGTTGAAGAAGCAAGGACGCATTTTCATACCAGAGATCGTTACCGTCTCCCATGTTCCTCGCCCGTCCCCAGATGATTCTCCAGTCATCAGAACCAAGCACCTTATTTTGGCGTTTAATCAGCGTATTGTATGCACTCATTCTCTATAAGCGAAGAAGGAATCCATGTCTTTACTATTGTCGGGTAAGGAACCGGATCAACAGGGACGATATCTACCTTCATCTTAGGCCAAAGCTCATCCATACCTTGGATGCAGGTTGTGAGAAAGCTTAAGGCTTTATCATTGGAGTATTCCACGATCTTGATGCCCTTGTTTCACTTGGCGTGATTCTGTAAAAGAATCATCTTCACTGTTTTTGAGCGCGTCAACTAGTGACCTAAGGATTCGTTTCTCTATAAGCAGCCACCTGTCAGTAACAATCCTGCTTTCTGGATGACTCTGGTCAACTTGATCTACTTGCAGCTGAGGTGCTAATATCAAGCTAGTTGATGGTAGAGTGTTAAACAAATCTGCTAATATTTTGTGTATTAGATTTCATTTCATTTCCCAAACGACTTTGGTAAAAAATAAAAAACTTCGGCCATTAAAAAGAAATTTGATCAAACTTTGCAAAACCCTATGGTGATTTTATTTATTTGATGGTATACTTCCATTTGGCATTGGAGCCATTGACAAGGAGATGTCTCTAAATTTGTTTCACAGTGTAAGTCTTTAATCAGTCCTTTTGTTAAACGGCAGATCTGTGATACATCCTTGCATGTAATTGCTCAATAATTCCAAATCATATTTTTAAACTTAAAAATATTGAATCATTTTTAAACTAAAAATAAGTTTAAAATAAATTTTATTTCCAACATTAATTGAAATGTTTTGTTTATTGACATACATTCAAACATAATTCACCCAAAGATTTATTGAACTCCAAAAAAAGAAAAAAACTTTCTAAAATTTTCACAACACATTCGTTGTGATAAAAACAGGAATCAAATGTAGTAAATATCAGTACCATTCAACGATTTATATTCATTTAAACAAACATAAACTAAAATAGTTTTTTTTTTTTTTCTAAATTTTGTTTACACAACAGTGAGCTTGTTTCTCTCTGTGTAACTAACTCATTGGCTGTGATTGATAATATCCTGGCAATATTTTGATAGTTTTGCACATAACAAATGTGTAGCATATGCTATTTTCAATTTGCTATTTGGTTATTTATAAAAGTTAGCAAAAACATCGATAGTCCGGTTATTTAAAATTTTGAAAATTATTTGCTAAATTTTCAAATTTAATTCCCTTGATATGCGATTGTTAAAATCTTCCGAAAAGTTTTTATGTTTAAATATTTTGTCGATAACCTGCCAAAAATTGTTGTTAATTGACCCAAATGGGCTGCAATTGTGCTATTTATACTCATTGTCAGTCGAAATCTAGACAATTTTTTTTTTGTAAAAATATAAAATAAAAATAAAAGAGATTCACACAACAGCAATAACCGTTTGGCAGCCATAACTATTACTTGATAAACTTTTTAATTTAATAACTAGGAATAAATACATTTGTATGTAAGTACCTACTACATATATGAACATATAAAACAATGCATGCTCGTGATCAAACATACACATTTGAATGGATTACAACAAAATACTTACGAACAATATATGTACTTGGACAATGGCAATAAAAATATTAAGGGGATACACCAACTTTAACTGCGGAAAATGTTGCTCCGAGAAAATTATTCGGCACTAAAGACAAGCTTCATTTTACTGTAGTCTAGATAAAAGTTGGAAGAAGAGCTATGCAAGGCAAAAGTCATTTGAAGTCACATTTAACCGCTTTCCTTCAGCTCACTTGTGCACTTCTGATTAAGAAAAGGCCAACTATGTCTTGTAGTCTCGCACGTCTATCCATGTGCCCATCGTTGATTGGTCACGGTTGCGTAACAAAGCCGTACGCTTGCAAGTTTTAAGAGTCGTACCAACAATTCCATGGGAACCTGTAAGGTTGTTCCCAGTCTTGCAAGCCCATCGGCTTTGCAGTTCCCTGGAATATTTCTGTGCTCTGGGAATTATATAAGTCGTATATCAAACTGCTTGGCCATCTGATTTAAAGGTGTGCAACAGTTAAGGGCAGATCTTGTTTTCAGAAATATTGGGGTAGAAAATGTTGTTGTAACTAATCAATTTCTTAGATTAGCCTGAATTGAGTTGAGACATTGCCGGACGTTAGGTGGCAGGCTCTTTTTCGATTCAGAAAGGAGAAGAGGCCTGCCACCTAGAGACTATCTTGTAGTGGATCCTGGTTGGCGCCTTCTTTAAACTGCTGATTTCTCGGAGCGAAGGTCAGACCTCACTTGTCTTTCCTCCAGTGTCATGGTTGGGTGCTCGCTCATATAATGCCCAAGCTAACATTGACGTGTGAGAAATAAGCAGTGGCTCCGGATGGGTAAAATTTTGGTTTCCTGATGTAGATGATCTTCCGGCCACATTAAATGACACCCTGTTATCACCCTCAAATTGACGTGTGAGAAGAAGGCAGTGGCTCCAGATGAGCAGAATTTTGGTTTCCTCATTTAGATGATCTTCTGGCACCCTGTTATCACCCAAAGAACCGTGTTTTGCACCGTCTGGAGTTTTCTTCACTGTGTGTGCAGCGTTATCAATAAGGGGCGGCCTTGTACGTCGCCAAGATCGTCTCCTTATGTATAGCCCAAAATCTGCCCATTAGCGCTTTCAACATAAAGTTCCTCCCTTCCTACACACCTATTCACCTCTTCAGCGCGCCTGGCGAACAAAAAGTAGCTATCCAAATGGACACTGAGAATCTTGAGATTTTTTACCAAAGGAACTCTCTGTCAACTTATGTGGATATTGAGCGGCCTGGAAATCTTTTAAGTGCTTATAATAAAAAAGTGTGTGGCTGTCGACTTGGGTGTAAAGAGTTTTAAGTTCCTGTCTTGCAAAAAGTCGCTCAGGATTAGCATGCACAAAAATGTCCAATCATCAGCTTAGGATATTAGTTTGAGCCCTGGGTGTAGGGTCGAGATTTTGGAAATGTAGGTGTCGAAGAGGATGAACCAAAGGATTCCCTTGTAGAACAACCCGTTTATTTCTCGTATATCCCGAACTTGAACCATTGAACTCTAAAAATGACTGCCTCCCAGCCATATAGTTCGCCAGCTATATTTTATGGGCGTTTGGGAGCGAAAAGTCGTAGAGGTCTTACAAGAGTTTCAAAGGGCAGACCGCATCGAAGGCCTTAGTAAGATCACGGGTGACCACTATGTTCCTCTTGTGTGTGCATCCACAGTTAAGGTCTCCGGTTATGAGCGTCGTCATCTCCCACAATAAAGTTGTAGTGCTATGTCCCGAACGATAGCCATGTTGGTAGCCTGCCATGGGACGATTCTCACTCAGAGAAGGAAGAAGAGAAGATTGTAGGAACTTAACCACTGGAAGTAGCACGGTTATGGGCCTGTGGAAGCTTACCATGTTCAGGGTTTCCCAGGTTTAGGAATGTGAACAATCTTCCACATATCTGGATTCGCCAAAGAAATGGAAACACATCTCCCCCACGTGTTTTAACATTATCATTGCAACATTATCCGAATTACAAGGCACGAATCCTTGGACCCTACTAGAATTTATGAAGGCATCAAAATGGGACGCACAAAAAGAACCACTTTTGGCTACACAGTAAAAGAAGAGGGAGGATCAAAGTTTCAAAGGAATCATAATGGGCCACATCATCCTTTTCAAGGTACGGTACACTCGACTATTTTAAGTCTGAGCGCCATTGACTTGCCAATTTGTCTTGTTTACGCATGTACAGCCCACCCTTAACTAAGCTGCCTAAAACGTAGGTCCGCAAAAATTACCTACACATCTCCGAATAATTTCGGAGATTATTTTTCCATAATGTAAATTTTGGGTCAGCACTAGTATTCTAATAGTCATTTAAAATTATACCGTAAACTGATCTTTGTAGGCTACTTTCGTTTTCTGAGACCAACACAATTGGCGCCCATCGTGGGGCTGTTCTACAATAAATATCATTTTTTGTTCCACAAAATTGAGATTTGTAGGCTACCTTCGTTTTCTGTGACCAAAGCACTTGGCGCCCATCGTGAGGCTCTTCAACAATACTTATAATTTTTCGCTCCACAAAACAGGGCTTCTGGAACTAGAAAACAACTTAAAATTTTACTTTAAAACATAAGTTTCTTTTTAGGAACTTTGTGCAATTTTAAATTCTCAACATCTGACGTCATTGGTAATTGGGACCTTTGGCCAGACTGGTAAACCAACCTATCTCCGCTGAGAGGAGTTCTAGAAAAATATTATCACTAGCCTCATTCCGATGTTTAATTCTTATTTGAATGGTTTGGATGAAAAAAAAGACATAGGAATTCCAAACGAAATAAATTATACAAATTTCGTTCGTTTCCCAATCTTAAAGGAAATTCGTACATCCTTAAATATTAGTAACACAAATACCTTTCAGTGGGAATTCCTCTATTATTTTGATAGCAATATATGTATTGTATAAAATACTCCTAGTTAGTTTTTAACACAAAGTATAACTACTCGTACCTATGTATGTAAGTAGTTACTTGCCACAAACAATTCATATTTAAACTTAAAATAGTTAAATGAAATGAACAAACGACGGAATAGCAACAGCAACAAAAACCAAAGAAGAGAGTAGTACATCCATCCATCGCTCGTACCATTTTGATAATAAAACAATTCAACACTTAATAACTGCATTGCACGGACTTTAAACAGAAAATGCTAAAAATACTCCATGCACACACATACACTTAGCCACATAACACATGCAACACCAATTGCAGGAGGAAGAGGAGGTGGGTTTAAAAATTGCTGGTGTTTTTTGTTGCAGTTGTTAAAGAAAAGGCCCATTTCCATGTTCGCACATATGAAAATTGTACATTTTAGTAAATGTTATTGTTGTTGCTGTTGTTATTATTTATATTGATGGTGGCCATATTCGGTCGTTCTTTCGTTTAGTTGTTGGAACAACAGACATACAGTTTACATGCAGTTTTGGCGTCATAAATAAACGGGCCCCAAAATGAAATAATAATAATGAAAACAGCAACAAAAACAACAACAACGTGAATATTCACTAACAACCAAACAGTTAACAAGTAGTCGTCTGGTTGAATGCTTTCCTATTAAGCTTATATTGTGTTCATGTCCTAATTCCATAATAAACTCAACTATGGCAATACACATGCACTTGCACATACTCATACATAGTCAAGCACACATGTATGTAATATAGTCTTAGTTGTAGCTAGGACTAGGGGACAAAATCTTAGAAGGGTAGATGAAGTGGTGCAGTGATATAGTTTCAATTTAAAAGTCGGCCCCAGGTTGGGCGCCATTTTCATAAAGTTTTTTTTGGTCAATTTTTGCCGAAGAATTTTTTTTTTAACCCAAGTTTAAAACAAAATGAATCAGTTTCATTTGGTTTGAATTAAGAAAAGTGTGTAAGAAAAATTTAATTTTTCTAAAAATTTTAGACATCCTGATTCGATTTTACTAGTTTCATATAACCCAGTTATTATTATAATCATCAGAAATCTTGTAACTTTAGATTTTATATATTTTCTATTTTGAAAACCCGATATCTCTGCTTTATAATTGGACGGTATTAAAAAGCTTTTGTCGTCAGGTAGTATTTCTGTATCAAATCTTTTTTTTTGCTATCAAAGACCTCTCACTTTCGGTTCCTGGGTAGCAGTGCATTATCATAAAAAGTGTCCGTTACTCTCAACCTCTCCTGAACTCATAGAAGTCAATTTTTGTAGATTTTTATTGTAATTTCAGAATGTGCTGCATTAAAGTTCAAACTATACATGAATCTTTCAACAAAATTTTAAAAGTTATAATTTCTATTCCATAGTGCAGCCTTTGCATGTCCATGTCTACTCATTTCAATATATATATTATAAAATATATACATGTGCTGGTAATAAATGCATGTTCATATTTTAAAATTTATATTGAAAGCGCGGTTTTAGGGCATACAATTTGTAGTAGTCAACACAGTTTGTTAAATAAATAAGTTGAAATATATTTTTTGGAATACGAATATGTAAAAATCCATGTTCATATTCATACGAAACCATTAAAGTGGTGATAAAAATAAAAAAAAAAATCAACTTAATACGACACCCAACTAAAAATAACATGTAAAATAATCCTTATTGGTTCTTCATATTACCGTCGCCATAAAAATATTTAAAAAATTTTAACTATAAAATGAAGTTTTCACGCACAGTTTATAATGTGAACTATTTTTTGGAATGTTTACTTGAATACAAAATGAAGGATTTTAAAGTTTCAGATTCTGAGAAATTTTTCCTAAAGAAAATGTCTCAGATTCTAAGAAATTTTTCCTATAAAATAAGTCTCAGATTCTGAGAATAAGTCTCAGATTCTAAAACATTTTTCCTACAGAAAAAGTCTCAGATTCTTCAAAATTTTTGAAATGTCTCAGATTCTAAGATTCCATAGAATCAGATTTTGTAACATTTTTCCAATTGAAAAATTCTCAGATTTGAGTCGTCTCAGATTCTAAGATCTATAGAAAGTTTCATATTCTAAGACATTTTTCCAACAGAATAAGTCTTAGATTATGAAACTTTTTTTAATGGAAAAGGTTTCAGATTCTGAGACATTTTTTCTATAGAAAAAGTCCTAGATTCGGAAAAAATTGTTCCAATAGAAAAAGTCTCAGCTTCTGAGACATTTTTGATATAGAAAAAGTCTCAGATTCTGAGACATTTTTCATAAAAAAAAGTCTCAGATTCTGAGATATTTTTCATAAAGAAAAAGGCTCAGATAATGAGACATTTTTCATAAAGAAAAAGTCTCAGAGTGGGAGACATTTTTTATAAAGAAAAAGTCTCAGATTCTGAGATATTTTCATAAAGAAAAAGTTTCAGATTCTTAGACATTTTTCATAAAAAAAAATTCTCAGATTCTGAGACATTTTTCATACATAAAAAGTCTTAGATTCTGAGATATAGAAAAAGTCTTAGATTCTGAGACATTTTTCCTATACACTAAAAAAAAAGACATAACTAAATTTAAGGAAAAAATGTCTTTGAAAATTTATCATGAATTTTCCTAAAATTTAGTTAAATTTAACTTAAAAATGAGAAATTTTTTTAACTATGAGGAAAAAATTTTAGTTCATTTACTTATAATTAGTTCAAAGTTTTCTTTAAATGGATTTTTTAAATATTAGGAAAAAAATTCTTACTGCCAAAGAAATTTTCCACAAATCTAAGAATCGTATCTTTATTTTTAAGACATATTTCTTAAAAAACAATTAAAAAACATCATCGTATTTCTCTTCTTTGAATTGAGGAAGTGTAATTCTTAGAATTTAGTTAATGACTTCTGAGAATTTAGTAAATAACTTCTTAGAATTTAGTTAAAAATTCAAAATGGCGATATCTCGAAAACTGAGCGAGATAGAGCGAAACGGATGAAATTTTCAAAAGAAAGACTTCAAAGAACAATATGGAATAGCCTAGCTCTGCATATCTGTCGGGGTCACAAGACCCTAATTTTAGATCTAAAATTTGAAATTCTCGAGATTTTATATATACACATATCTCGGTAAATACTGCCAATACGAGAAAACGTCCAACGGCATTTTTGTAGCTCTTGACTCGGAGAACACTTCCGCAAAATACCCAAAATCCCTCCGATTAATAGTTTTTGAGTTATCCGGTTTTTAAGATTCTCAAGACCCTATCAGGCCCCTTATTACCGTATCTCCAAAAATAAGCAAGTTACAGAGAAACGGACACATGTTTTGGTTCAAAATCTATGGGGACCCTTAAAGGACACCACGGGGTCTCGAGTTAAATGGGGTCCGAACCCATGGGTCCAGGGTCTACACCCAATCTATTTCTAAAATGTGAAGTATAATTTTTCCCATTTTCTAGTTAAAATTGGGTAAAAATTAAATAACTTTGTTTTCCTTATTTTTGGGAAAGTTATGAACTAAAACCAAGAAAAAAAATCTTTGGAGCCAAATCATTCCCTCTTTTTCTCAAAATTGAGTTAATTTTCCCAGATTTTAATTCACTTTTTTTTTGAGTGTAGAAAAAGTCGTAGTTTCTGAGACATTTTTTATAGAAAACATTTTTTCTATAGAAAAACTTTTAGATTCTGAGACATTTTTCCTATAGAAAAAGTCTTCGGTTCTGAGACATTTTTTCTATAGAAAAAGTCTCAGATTCCGAGAAACTTTCCCTATAGAAAATGTCTTAAAATCTCAGACATTTTTCCAATATTAAAAGTCTCAGATTTTTAGACATTTTTCGAATAGAAAATAGATTCCGAGAAATATTTCTAATATAAAAAGTCTCAGATTCTAAGACATTTTTCCTATTGAAAAAGTGTCAGATTTTGAGACTTTTTTTCTGTATAAAAAGTCACATTTTTCCTCTAGAAAAAGTCTCAGATTCTGAGACATTTTTCATATAGAAAAAGTCTCTGATTCTGAGAAATTTTTCATAAAGAAAAAGTCTCAGATTCTGAGACATTTTTCATACAGAAAAAGTCTCAGATTCTGCGACATTTTTAATATAGAAAAAGTCTCAGATTCTGTTTCAGAAATAGAAAAAGTCACAGATTTTGTTTCAGAAGTAGAAAAAGTCTCAGATTCTGAAACATTTTTCAACTTGAAAAAGTCTCAGATTCTGAGATATTTTTCGTATAGAAAAAGTGTCAGATTTCGAGACATTTTTCCAATACAAAAAGTCTCAGAATCAGAGACATTTTTCCAATAGAAAAAGTCTCAGATTCGCAGACAATTTTCCTATAGAAAAAGTCTCAGTTTCGGATTCTGAGACATTTTCCGTATTAAAGAAGTTTGAGATCCTGAGACATTTTTCCTATAGAAAAAGTTACGTTTTTCCTATAGAAAAAGTCTTAGACCCTGAGACATTTTTCCTATAGAAAATTCTCAGATTCTAAGACATTTTTCCTATAAAAAAATTTCAGATTCTGAAACATTTTTCAAATAGAAAAAGTCTCAGAATCTGAGACATTTTCCCTATAGAAAAAGTCTCAGATTCTGAGACATTTTTCCAACAGAAAAATTATGAAATTCTGAGATATTTTTCCTATAGAAAAATTCTGAAAAGCTGAAACATTTTGCCTATACACTCATTAGTAGATTTACTAAGTTTTTTTTGCTAATGCTAGTAAGCTAATTTTTAGCAAACTTTAGTTGAGTTTGCATGTTAGCAAAAATATCATTTAAACTTCATTTAGCGCATTAGCAATTTTAAACAAAATTTGAACTAATTTTTTTTTGCTAAATTTAAAATTGAGTTGACCAAATTTTTACAAGCTTTTTTGCTAATATTAGCAAAAATAAATTGTAACTTTTTTTTTAAGAAAACTTAAAATGGCGCTATCTCGGAAACTAAACCAGATGGTGCAAAATCGAGGCCATTTTTGTATCGCCGGTCCTCTTTACATGTGTGGACCCTAATGGGTCCTAACTTTTGATCCAAAAAAGTTTGCATTCCCGAAAATTTTAAAATGCTCATATCTCCGTAAATATTGCCGACACAACAAAAAGTCCAAAAGCAGAAAAAGACCGAAAAATAACCAAAAGCTCTCCGAGTAATAGTGCAATGATCAGTTTTTATTTATTTTTCCAATTTTTTATTTACAACTCATTTTAAATAATTTTAACCTAACCGAGAACTGGTAACAATGACCGTCGTCTCGTTGTAGCGAAATCAACCAAGGGTTTTGGTGGGAATCGAACCCACGACCCCCTGTTTCATAGGCTAGCACGCTACCAACTAGCCTACAGGGGCCCCCTCTCCGAGTAATATTTTTGAAGTTTTCGAGTTTATTAATTCTCAAAACCCCAGTATTCCCCTAAAATCACGTATCTCAAAAACTAAGCAACCTTGCTTGTCGGCAATATTTACGGAGATATGAGCATTTTAAAATTTTCGGGAATTCAAACTTTTTTGGATCAAAAATTAGGAGCGAAACGGTCACAAATTTTGGATCAAAAACAATGACGATTTTTAAGGAACCCAACTAGGGGTAGGTCCATTGGGGTCTGGATCTATTATGTCCGAACCCAATGGGGTCCTCAATGGGGTCTTCAAAATGAACTAAGTTGAAATAAAAAAATTTTAGTTAACTAATTTTTGGCAAAACATTTTTGCTAACTATATTTTGAGGATGTTTATTTGGCTCGAGGTCATTATTTTCTTTACTAATTAAAACCATGATATTCTTATAGCATAATTTTCAACTAACTTTGCTAACTTTACCAAAAAAATTGTGGGTTCAAAATCAGCAAATTTTCTTGTAGGTCTCCAAGCTTTTTTTGCTAACATTACAGTTTTTTTTTAGTGTAATAGATTTTTTCCGGGAAATTATTTTCGCGATTTGGAGTTAAAAATTTCATTAAAAATATTTTAGGGAAAAAAAATTTTTGCAGCACAAAACTTCATTAAAAACAATTTAAATAAAAAACAAATCAAGAAGTTAAATTCAGCCTTGGCGAATGTGTGGATACATTCCACAATAAAAAAAATGTATTGCAAAACCATTATTTATAAAAAATTGTTGAAAAAATTGTGTTAAAAACTTTGAAAAAAGAAATAAGTTTTGAAAAAAATTTTAAAAAAATTTCCGCAATATTTTCTTTTTTTTTTTTTGAAAATAACTCCCCGATTTTTTTTTTTGTAGAAAATGTGTTTGTTTTTGTTTAAATAATATTATTTCTGTTCAAATATGTCAACCAGCAGCTGAATTAAAGCATTTTGTATGTTTAGATTATGTGGAATGCACCAACATTTTCGAGGTATCCTTAGTTTTTCGTTTATAACTTTTAAACCACTGAACCGATATCGCTCAAATGCAATTTCAAACTTTTCGGGATAACTACAAGCAAATATGATAAGTTTTAGTCATATCCCTATAATATTTATTGATCGCCATTTCAACATACTAATGGACAGACAGACGAAGATCGCTATAATGTCTTACAATCGATTACTAATCAACAGGGCAAGGGGGTTCATGTAAATACATGTTTGTTGTCGTTAGCCTGAGAGCAACTTAAAGTATTTATCTTCGCGAATTATCAAATTTGCTTAAAAATGGCATTGATTTGTTAGTGCATATTTTTGCATATTTTGATGAAAATGAATGTTTTTGCATATTTTGCTTAAACTACATATTTTCTCGCATATTTTTTAATATTTATTAAAAAAAAATTCTTTTTTTTTTTTGTTATTTTTGTGAAATTTGCTATTTTTTATGAAAAATGTGCAAATCGGTTCATGCATTTCGATAAAAATGAAATAAAAAAAATTATTTTTTTTTTCAAAAAATTTAAGCAAAAAGTTGCGCAATATAGTGAATAATCCGGAAAACGATAACTTACGTATTTGTAAATGTTTACACAAGGGTGAAGCAAATTTAGCTTTTTTTTGAATTTCGAAAATGTCGGGATCGGGAAAGTTGCATTTTAGGGTCGATATTAACACAAAAATATTGGACCATGGGTTTTATTTTTTTTTTCAAAAAATTTAAGCAAAAAGTTGCGCAATATAGTGAATAATCCGGAAAACGATAACTTACGTATTTGTAAATGTTTACACAAGGGTGAAGCAAATTTAGCTTTTTTTTGAATTTCGAAAATGTCGGGATCGGGAAAGTTGCATTTTAGGGTCGATATTAACACAAAAATATTGGACCATGGGTTTTGGGGTTCTTTTTGACTTAAAAAAAAAGAAAGTTCCAAACAAAGTGAAAAAAAAATTAAATTTTTTTTATGCCTAAAATATTAGTTTATATTCGAACATTCTAAAAAAGTGTTTTTTTTTTGTCAGTAAATTTTTTGTTTCTTGCTTTGCAAAAAAATATTTTTAATTTGTTTTTTGCAGAAAATATAACGTAACTTTCCAAATTTTCACTACAAAAGGAACCACCCAAATCCATCGTCCTACAGGTCCAATTTTTTTGTGTGTTAATATCGACCCTAAAAGCAACATTCCCGACCCCAACGTTTTCGAAATTCGAAAGCTATATTTGCTCCACAGAAATTTTATTTTAATGTTATGAATAAATATTAAAATAAATTAATTTTAAATGCATATTTTTTTAGTTTTTACTGCATATTTATAAATTGTTGATACATATTTTTTGCGCTAAAAACTTGATTTATAGTGCTTGAACTTCCTTGCCCTGCTTATCAAGAGTATGTATACTTTATGGGGTCCCAGATCGATATTTCGATTAGGTTTAAACATTATGACAAGCTTTTATATGCACGCAAAAAAAACCTTGTCAAATTACTAGAAGAAAAATTCTCGTAATCCCATTTTACCAATATTTGACAGTTTTACTTGTTTTTTAACAACAAATTTTCGATCGAAATTTACATTTTTTTTTAATTTTACAAATTTCCAAGGTTTAAAAAAAAAAACTAGTAAATTCACGAACATTCCTTGTAAATTGTAAATTTACAATTTTATTGGTAAAAAGTTTGTAAAATTACAAAAAAAGCTCATAATTTTTACTAGGGATTCTCGTAAAATAGGAAGTAGCAAAAAATTTAGTAAGGTCACAAAACCTCCTTGTAAGTTTTATCGCGTCAAAAAATCGTAAATTTACAATTTTATTGGTAAAAAGCTTGTGAAACTACAAAATTATTGGTAAAAAGCTCGAAAAATTACAATGAATTCTTGTAGAAAAAAAAGTTACAAACTTTTCTTGTCATTTTACAACGTTAAGAAGGCCTTATTTTGCCAAGTCCGATACAACATTGGATAGGTAAAAAAAAACCTTTCGATCCATATAATAGTTCCCTTGGAAAAAATATAAAAAAACCCAAAAAACTAAATAAATCCGTTTTGTGACTATTAGAGACTATTCTCAAAACAATATTGGCATCCAATTGGCCTTAAAAAATATCATTAAAAATTATTTTTATTTAAAACAATGTCACATTTGATAAATGTATTTAATTAAGTTATTGAATAAAAACCATTAAAATTTCTCTTTAAATTAACTTAATTTTTTTCCCTCATGTGTTTGTTTGTAGTTTAATTTGTAATGGATTATATCTCTACAATTTTTTTTTGTTAAATATTTGTCTTTTTTGTCATAAAACGCACGTTGCGTGTAATTTTTTGATTTTTATCTCTAATATAGTGGTATTTTAGGTTTTTGTACAATATTTTTTAAAGCAAAAATAAACTAAATATCAAAACTAAACGAATAGTTTAAGTTTATGATTGTGTTTATGTTAATCTTTTGTTTGTTTTATAGTTTTATTAAAGTTCTTTTATTTAAATTTATAAAAAAACAACTTCATGCACTTGTTTAACAAAAAATAAAAAAAAAAAATAATGTTCATCTTTACATTTTAAATAAAGCTCTGACTGGGTATCATAATGGCAACGAAAAATATAGAAAAAAAAAAACTAAAACCTACAGACAACAATTAAATAATTCAACTACAACAGACCATATTGTATAGTTTTCCAGCTACTGGATGAGAGAACTTGCATGGTAAACGACTAATTACAGTTAAGGAAGTTTAATTAAAAGCACTTCGTCTGAATTGGGTTCTTTAAATTTTATTTGGAATCATCGATTTAAAATAATCCTTTTTCAAATTTCAACAGATCTTTTTATACCCTCCACATAGTGGTAGAGGGTATGTATAAGTTTGTCATACCGTTTGTAACTCATCAACATATCGGTCAGTGGTCGATCAGAGACCAATTCTAAGACATTCTCGCTATGCCCGTATGTTTAAATGACAATCACGGCAAAAAAAAAAACACAGATATGACTGAGACTTAACATATTTACTTGTTGTTGTCCTAAAAAAAATATTATTGCATTTGAGCGACATCGGTACAGAGGTTTGAAAGTTATAAACAAAAATGTAAGGACACCTCGAAAATTTTAGTACATTCGACATAACCGAAAATACAAAATGCTTTAATTCGGCTTTAATCGTGGCATTTAAACAAGTGCTAACATATTTTTTTACACCACAAATTTTTTTCGCTGATTTTTTCGGCAACTTTTTTTCAGTGGAAATTTTTTTCATTAATTTTAACAAAAAATTTAAAAAAATTTTTTTTTTACATTGCACAGAGGGCCAGACAGATCGATTTCCGGCCAAAAGTCCTTATTTGTAAATTCTCAAAAAAATGTTTAGCAGTTTGTTGGGCATATATAGAAGCAGGTTTTCTGAACTTATCTTTATGATCCAATTACACCCTTTCCTTTGACAGGTCTTCAAAGTTAAAAAAGTTGTTAAAAAATTTTTAAAAGTTGAGATACTTTTTTAAATTTTTTTCCAAACTTCTATTGCTAATGTTTAACTTTTTGTTTGAGTGGTTCAACCTTATATATAAGCCTTTGTAACGAAAATGACATGGACAAATAAAACTCATTTGCCTGGCAGCAATTCGCGTTTTTTGTGAAAAAAGTTATAAATTTTTAGCTATTTACCTCGCGCCGAAAAAATCCTCAGCGATCCTCAGTTCGATACAATCGGTCAATATTTTTTTTGATATAGAATGGATTCATATCTTTCGAAAAAAGTTGCCCAAACTTGCTCGAAATGATAAATGGCGAAATTACAACTATATATGCAGTGGTCCGAGATTTGTTTTTAAAAAAATAATTTAACCCAAAATAATGTTTTACGGCTTGAATAGTTTTTTTTATCGCCAGAGAGTGCCTTAAGTGTAGAAAAAAAATATATCTACATTTCTAGATTTTTTTGTAGAATTATGGAAAATATCAGTTACACCATTTCGAATTAAATTCAAAAATTTTTTATTGAATTTCCAAAATAAAGAAAAAAAGTGAATAATTTGTCGTCACCATTTCCAAAAGCTTTTCAGAAACTTAGTAAGTCATTTACACCATTTCCATATTTATATCAAAAATAAAAAAAAATATATATATAAAAATTATGTGCGTAGATTTAACTTCAGACACTCTTAATACTCTAAAAACTAATTTTTAGTTAGATCAGACAAAGTTAAAAAATCTAGCCGCCATATTGTTTCCGCCATATTGAAATTTATCAGTTCGATTTTAAGATAACAGACTCTGAAATTTACTAGGCCACACTTTCAGCTAGCTTCAACAAAGAAAAGGAATATAACTGTTTTTTAATTACTTGTAACAAACTTTACTAAGCATATTTAGTCCGCCATTTTGTTTTTCAAAATTCACGCCAGTAATTCAGATTCAGTAACTCCAAGACCCCCTTAAAACAAAATTTGAGTTAAATCGGGCAATTATTAAAAAAATTTGTCCGCCATATTGGATACGCCATTTTGATTTTTTTTAGTTTTTAGTTAAATTTTGAAATCAGCGACCCCGAAATACTCTAGAAGCGCATTTTCAGCCGGATCCAACAACGATTAAGACTTTTGGCCGGAGTTGGATCATTCTTTAAACTTTAAGAAGCGTATTTAGTCCGCCATTTTGTTTTTCAAAATTCGGAGAAGCAATTCTTATTCAGTAACTCCAAGACCCGCATAAAATAAAATTTGAGTTAAATCGGACAATTTAAAAAAAAAATTGTCCGCCATATTGGATCCGCCATTTTGATTTTTTTGATTTTTAGCTAAATTTTGAAATCAGCGACCTCGAGTTCCTCTAAAAGCACATTTTCAGACGGATCCAACAACGATAAAGACTTTTGGCCGGAATTGGATCATGCTGGCCCTGTGTGCATTGTGGTGAAGTATCAATATATTCGGCAAGGCCTAATTTTAGTTTTTTAATTGTTGGAATTACATCTTTTTTATTCCATCCAACTACAGTATGGGGGTATACTCATTTACCATTGCGTGTGTAACCAGGACCGCTTTAAGGTATGGCGGGGCCCTGGACACACAATAATTTGGGCCTCCGCTGGAAAGAAAAAGTCGCTTAACAAAAAAAAAAACACATTATTTTGGTACAAATTTAAACCTGTTTTAAAGCAAAGAAACTAAAAAAAAAATATTTTGAGTTGGGCTATTCTAGCTCGAGGTAATTTTTCTTTACTTGTTAAAACCATGATATTTGTGTAGAGCAATTTGGTTTAAATAAGACCTTTACATCTCAGAATCTGAGACTTTTCCATACGAAAAATATTCCAGAATCTTAAACTTGTTCTATACGAAAAATTTCTAAGAATCTGTAACTTTTTTGATATAAAAAATGTGTCAGCATCTGAAATTTTTTCTAGACGAAAAATAACTCAGAATCTCTGACAATTTCTTAACGAAAAATATCTTAGAATCTGAGAATATATTTCTACAAAAAATTAATTCTTATTTGAGATTTTTGTTTATACGAAAAACGTCTCAGATCTGAGACTTCCTCAATACGAAAAATGTCTCAGAATCTGAGACTTTTTCTATACAAAAAATGTCTCAACATTTGAGACTTTTTCTATACAAAAAATGTCTCAGCATTTGAGAATTTTTCTATACGAAACATTTCTTAGACTCCCAAGGGACTAGAAATGTCATTTTATTCGGTCCGTCTCCTTTTGTGGGCGTGGGTATAAAGAATAATATAAATAATGATAAAATTGTATTACTGAAGCGCAAAAAGCATAGAAAATTAATTTTTAAACATTTATTGCGAGAAAAAAGGTGACCCTAATGATCTTCCCCCTCAAAAAAACAAACCCCTGACCAAATTTTTTTTTACATGTTGGAGCGTATAACAGTTTCGGTACAAACGAATTTAACACTCTCACTTGTTTTGAATTTCAATTGATCTTTTTCGAATTTTAATTGATATTTTTTAATTTCAATTGATCTCTTACGAAATGCAATTGATCTGTTTCGAATTTTTACTGATCTTTCATGAATTTCATTTGATTTTTTATACCCTACACCACACTGTGGTACAGGGTATAATGAGTTAGTGCTGATGTTTGTAACTACCCGAAATATACCGATCGACTCAGAATCACTTTTTGAGTCGATTTAGCGATGTCCGTCCGCCTGTCTGTCCATGTAAACGGTGTAAACACGATACAGGTCGTAATTTTTAACCAATTGACTTGAAATTTGAAACTTAAGCCTCTTTTGGACAAAGGACGAAACCTATTGAAATTGGAAAAAAATCGGTCCATATTTAGACCTAGCCCCCATACAAAGGTCCTCTTTAGTTTTGGATCAAATGACTCTAATAACCGTAATATTATAGGTTTCGTTTCAAAATTTGGTAGGTAAACGTGTTTTGTCCTTACAAATCACCACTCCGAATTTTGAAGGAATCGGATCAGTTCTTCTTGTAGCCCCCATACAAACCACCTTCCTGATTTTCACATAAATCTCTCAAATTTCATGAAAATAGAAAATATTTTATTAAAATTTTATTTGTGTACACTCAAAAAATTATGTAGGTAAATTTCAGTGAATATTCACTTAAAACAAATGAAATTTTATTTAAAAACCATTCCACTGTTTTTTCATTTAAAATAAAAACATAATACAGTCAATTTTTAATGTTAATTTTATGACTATCCAAAACATTCAAAAACTAGTGAATATTCACTTATTTTGTATTGAGAAACAGTAAAACTATAGAAGACATTTTTTACTGCCGAAATTGAATGTAACAGAAAATTCAGTTTTAAGACAGTAAACTATTTTTTTTTAAACTACAGAAACAGTAGAAAACAAGAAATCCATAATAAAATTAATGATTTTTCTTTTAAAATAACTTTACTGATTAGTTTTTAAAATAACCTACAAAAAGTTAATGACATAATTTTCTTAGTGTATGTTAAACGCGTACTTTAACAACCTTATCAAATCTGATTACCATCGGACCATTTTTGGACTTAGGCCCCATGTGGAAATTTCGCCCAAAATTCACTTAAAGCTGTTTATTGGCAACAAATCGAAACCTATTTCACTCAAATTTGGTTTGTGAGTGTTTTTACACTTATTAAATATTTGACAAAATATAGATCTAATCGGCCCATTTTTGAACTTGGAACCCATTTTTCGGGAAACTCTGGTGTAGGGTCGGTATTGACCGACTATAATTTTCTTACTTGTTTTTAATTTCAATTGATCTTTTTCGAATTCTATCGATCTTTTTAGAATTTCAATTGATTTTTACCGAACTTTAATTGATCTGCTACGAATTACAATTGATCATTTCGAATAACAATTGCTATTTTTGAATTTGAATTGATCTTTTACGAATTTTAATTGCAATTTTACGATTTACTATTAATCTTTTTCAAAATCTAATTAATCTTTTACGAATTACAATTGATCTTTTTCGAATTATTATCAATTTTTTTGAATATATGTAAATTAATCTTTCTTAAATAGCAATTGATTTTTTTCGAAATTCGATGGATCTGATTCGAATTTCAATTGATCTTATTGATTTTACTAAATTGATTTTACGAATTGATTGGAATTTTTGAATTTTATTTTTTAATGAGAATCTTCGAATTACAAAAGAAATCCTTGAATTCTGAATAAATCTTTGAATTTCATGAAGAATTTTCGAATGTCAATTGTAAATGTTGTAGAATCTTCAAATTTCAATTGATTTTTTACAAAATACATCTTTAAAAGGAGTAGTTTCTATATAATTCAAAAACAACGTTTAGGTTCTGCCATTTAAATAAACAAAAAAAAATGTTGCTGGCTTTAGTAAAATTTTGCTGACTGTCTGTCTGCCCATGTATGGGTACTACAAGTATTAATGTACACTATTTTGATAGATATGAATCAAAATTTACTATTCTATTTTTACAGCATTTAAACAAAAGTATAATTTACATGCGTATTTAATACTCATATGTATAATAAAAGGGAAGTACTCCCAACACAATGTATTTTGATTTATTAAGGGATAAATAGTAGAGGATTATGGGAAATTACATGGAATTTATAGCCTTATGAGACCATAGCAGATTTCAGAAGACGCTAGAAGATGGTTACACTCAAAATAAAGTGAACTAAAAAATAGCAAAATTAACTAAATTTTGAAAAAAAAAATGGTTATGGTTTAGCGACAAATTTATTTTTCATGTGTTTTTGTTCATATTTTTCTTGAAAATAAGGAATTTAATTGTATGCCAATTTTAACTTGGAAATGCGGAAAGTTTTATTGTATTTTAGTTCATACACATTTGAGGACTACACCATTTCCAATTGTATTTCAGAAATTATCAATTGTATTTCAGAAACTTTCAATTGTATTTCAGAACTTATCAATTGTATTTCAGAAATTATCAATTGTATTTCGTAAATTGTCAATTGTATTTCAGAAACTATCATTTGTATTTCAGAAATTATCAAGTGTATTTGAGAAATATTCTTAAATGCTTCGTATGGTTCTTTAAGGGTTGCCTTAGATTTTGATCCAAAACTTATTTCATTTTTGCTCTACCTTGCTTAGTTTTTGAGATGCGGTAATTAGGGGCCTGACAGGGTCTTAAGAATCTTATAAACTGGCTAACTCAAAAACTATTGCTCGCATGGTTTTCTGGTATATCGCGAAAGTGTTATACGAGTCAAGAGCTTCAAAATTTTTTTGGACTTTTTCTCGTTTCGGGAGGTCAACAATTTATTTATGTCTTTGTTCAGTGTAGGGTGTATTTAATTCTATTAACAAATTTCGTTGTTAATAAATAATTTAATTATTTTCTTTGTCATTTCTTTGTCAACTTTATTTCCCTAAGTCGGTCTTAAACTGGTATTCAAAATTACTCCTTTCAAGCAACAATTTTATACACAGATTTTTCCGTTCGCAACATTTCCATTTGGGTAACATTCTTTGTCAATACCCTACAATAACAATATGTTTAATTTTAATTTTAGTGTTTTAGATTATTAAGCATGTTTTAATAGTTCAAATAGACAAAATACCTAATGAATGTAGTTTGGCGAATACACATGTGATGGAGGACATGTAAAACAATTATCTAAGTGTTTGTTCTGGCATTTGTTTAATCAGAGGCAGTCAGTACATTGTACACTCGAAAAAAATATCTGTTAGAAAATTGCAAAATTAATTAAAGTTAACAATTTTAACAGACTCTAAGACTTTTTTCATATAGAACAAGTCTTAAATTCTTAGATTCTGAGATCTTATTCTTACAGAAATAGTCTTAGATTCAAAGACCTTTTTCCTATCGAACAAATATCAGATTCTGAAACCTTCTTCAAATAGAATAAGTTTTAACTTCTGAGACGTTTTTTCAACAGAAAAAGTCTCAGAATTTGAGACCTTTTCCTTTCGAAAAAGTCTCAGGCTCTGAGAATTTTTCGTTCTGAAATTCAGATGATCTGAGACCTGTTTCCTGTAGAAAAAGTCTCAGATTCTTAGGCCTTTTTCCTATCCAAAAAGTCTCAGATTGCGACCTCCGATTCTGAGACCTCTTCCTTTCGAAAAAGTCTCCGATTCTGAGACATTTTTTCTATAGAAATAGTTTCAGATGCTGAGATAGTTTTTTTTTATAGAATGTCTCAGATTCTGAGACATTTTCCCTATAGAAAAAGTCTCAAATTCTGAAACATTTTGCCAAAAGAAAAAGTCTCAGATTCTGAGACATTTTTCCTATAGAAAAAGTCTCGATTCTGAGACATTCTGAGACGTTTTGCCTACAGAAAATATCTCAGATTCTGAGACATTTTTTCTATAAAAAAAGTATCAGATTCTAAAACATTTTTCCTATTGAAAAAGTTT
Source organism: Pegoplata infirma (assembly GCA_963921195.1). NCBI lineage: Eukaryota > Metazoa > Arthropoda > Insecta > Diptera > Anthomyiidae > Pegoplata > Pegoplata infirma. The sequence goes on along the minus strand of OY992536.1, from coordinate 311,944,675 downwards.
CAGATTCTGAGAAATTTTTCCTATAGAAAAAGTTTCTATAGTCTCAGATTCTTATACATTTTTCGTATAGGAAAAGAGTAACAAGGGAAGTATCTCAACCCTTCTGAACCGATTTGCATGAAACTTAAAATATATATAAAAGAGACAATTCTTAGGTTGGGGTGTATTGGCTTATCGGCCATATCGGAGATTTAGGGGTTCAAAAAATGGGTAAAAAAATGGCGAAAAAATAGTTTTTTTGGATTTTTCAGCCATTCTTTCATAAGGGGAAATTTTTAAACACTGATAAGCCGAGACAACCCAACCAAAAAATCGTATATTTTACATATATTTTAAGTTTCAAGCAAATCTGTTCATAAGAGTTGAAATACTTTCCTTATATATCATTTTTTGTACCAAAATTGTCACGTTCACAACATTTTTTTCCAAGGAAAATTTCTCTTCATAATAAGAACTTTTAGATTGACAGATATTTTTTCGCAAAAAATTTTCTTATTTAGTCACATTTTTCCTTTAAATATTTTCCTTTAAAAATGTTCAGATTTTTTTCTATGAAAACATTTTGGATTTAAAAAATTTTTCCTTTGGAAAATTTTTTAGAAAGATTTTTTCTTCCTTGTTTTTTTTTCTTCTTTTTATTTCTTTTTATACCCTCCAACCACAGTATGGAGGTATTGTCACTTTGTCATTCCGTATGTAAGGCATCGAAATATCGGTCTAGGACCACATAAAGTATATATTATTGATCAGGGATCGATTGTAACACACTCTAGCGATGTCCGTCTATGGAAGACACGATACAGCCCAAAGTAAAAGAGCTAGACTCCTGAAGTTTGGCACAAATATATCTTATGTTATTGGGCTGGTTAAGTTCGAACTTGGGAAAAATCGGATCAGGGAGAAAAAAGTTTCCCTCATTAAGATCTAAACCAACCTCTGAAAAAATTTAATTTTTTATAGTTTTTTTGTACTTTTGCTTAGCAAACGAAACAGTTTTATATCAGAAGAAGTTTAAAGTCTGCAGTTGGATCCAGGAAGGTTTTCTCCCTCAGCTGAAAATCACCCCCACTCCCAAAAAAAAAAAAAGAAAGACGCGCCTATATTTTCTTACGGTTGGAGGGTATAAAATATTCGGCACAGCCTAATTTAACACTCTTACTTGTTTTTATACCCTCCAACCACTGTATGGGGGTATACTCACTTTGTCATTCCGTGTGTAACACATCGAAATATCGGTCTAGGACCCCATTCCAAGACATTCTAGCGATGTCCGTCTTTCCGTCCGTCTGTGGAAGACACGATACAGTCCAAATTAAAAGGGCTAGACTCCTGAAATTTGGCACAAATACGTCTTTTGTTCATAGGCTGGTTAAGTTCGGAGATGGGAAAAATAGAACCAGGGCACTGTGGCCGAAATCACTGATCTAGCGGCGCTTAAGTCAAAATTTAAAAATTAAGATCGATAAATGTTTTTGCACTGCATCGTTTACCTATACTTTACAGAAAAAATTTACGTTTTTACTTTTGTTTTGCTTTCAGTATTCGCACAGCTGTAAGCTATCAAATATACATTTTCTGCAGCAAGTGTATTAAAGGAATTTGGGGCCTAATTACTCAGTGAGTTTTTCTTGACACTTTTGAGTCAATTGTTTATACATTTTGAGCCAAAAAGTTTTAATTGAAAGTAAAAGGTATGTTTTAACTAAAAAATAAATGTTTGTGGCCTGTGTGTATCTAGTTTATTATGAGTTCATTATAGAAGTTTACATTTGTGATATAAACTATAGTTTCATGGACTGCAACTTTTGAAATTCGATCGTATTCGGTCCAATTCCTGTTTTGTTTATTATTTTGGGTTATTTTTGTTGTGACGTTTCAGTATGGCGTGCTAGTTCGCGCAAGTTGTTCGGTTTTTAGGGTCCATCTGCCTGTCCAAATAAACAGTATAAACGCGATACAGACCACAATTTTCAATCGATTTGGCTAAAATTTGAAATTTAAGATTTTTTATCGAAAGAACAAAACCTATTAAATTTTTGACAAAATCGGTCCATGTTATCCCATAGCCCCCATGTTAATTTCCCCATCCAGTTTTACTTAAAAAGTCCTAACAATAGTATTTTAACAAATATCCTCCTGAAATTCGATTGTTAAATGTTTTTTTTGTAGCCATAAATTATCACTCTAAATTTTAACGGAATCGGAACATTTTAACTTCTAGTCCTCATACAGACCACCCTCCCGATATTCACATAAATTTCCCAAAATACATAAAAACACTGAAATATATAAATATGGTTAAAAATTAAATTTTTTATAAGTTTTATAATCACAAATATGCATTGGGCTTTATTATTTTACATTTCCGAATTAAGCGCCGCTAGATTGGGTGTTTCGGCCACTGTGCAGGGGGGAAAAAGTTCAACCTTGACGAAGTAAACCAACCAATGAAAAAAGGTACCCAGCAAACAAGCAGACTCAATTTAGACTCCAAAATGGGCTCTAAAAATGTAACCAAAATTTCAAATTTTTGTATGAAAGTGGTTCATCCAAAAGAGCCCTCTTTTTGGACTCCAAATTGAATCAATAAAAAGAGTGTATTTGGGGAAATTTCCCATATTAATTTGAGTCGTTTAGGAGTCCATTTGGAGTGTAAAAAAAGTCTTACGTGGAGCCTTTTTGATGCCAATATTTTTTTTTTTTAGATCGCTAATCCTTTAATTTTTTTAAATAGAAAAATCACATTATATATATATTTCTTATTTGTACATACATATATTTATTAATTATAAATTACAAAAGAATAAATTTCAAAACTATAAAACTGACCACAAAGAACAATTCATTATCTTCAAGGAGCTCTTCATTCAGGTTCTGTCGTTGATGTTTATATATATTGTTCAAAAACCACAATAAATAGCGCGGTATTTAATTTAAACGCTATGTTTGATTATTATTTTGTATTCAAAAGAAAATTGATGACAAATAAAAACAATTTTGTAAAATAAATTTTTTTGTTTACTCCAAAAAGACTATTTTTTTGGAGCTTTTTTGGAATGTTCAAAAATAACTTAAATTTCCCAAATTTTTGGATTCATTTTGGAGCCAACATTTTTATATAACAATTTCCCATACATTTTTAAGTCTTTTTGGACTTATTTCAGATTGCTTTTTTTGACTCCAAAAAAAGAGTGTTTTATGAGCAAAGATATGAAAAACTGAAAAAAAAAGTTTCCTATTTGAATCATTTTTTATTCCAAAATATGTGGGCTCTAAAAACAATGCTTTTTTGTAGTCATTAAGGAGTCATAAATTTGGAGGGCTCAACATTTTGTTGTCTGGGTAACTTTATATAGGTTTTTTTGTATTTTTGTCAAACAAATGAAACATTTTTATGCTTGAAAAAGTTCAAAATCTTGGACTTGAACCCAGGGGATTTGAAAATTACTTTTATTTTTGGTCCGCCCCCTTTTGTGGGCGTGGATATTAGCAAATAATTTATATAATGATGAAATTGTATAACTTTTGTACAAAAAGCATTGTAATTAAATTTGTAAACATTTTTGACCAGAAAGAAGGTGTGCCCAAGGACCCCCCGACAAGCCCCCCCCCCCCCAAAAAAAAACGCCCCGCAATTTTATTTTTATTTTTAACGTTGGAGGGTATACAAGATTCGTCACAGCCGAATTTAACACTCTCACTTGTTTTTTCTCTTTTCCTTTCTTTTCTTTTTAAAATTTGGTCTGGGGGGAATTTCCCCTTTCCCCCTTGTGCCCAATCAAAATGAAAAAATCCTAAAATACAAACTGGATACTGTACGTCTGAAACTAGAGAATAAATGTGGTAATACTGCATTTACATTTTTTCATTTCGTGATCCTGTTTCGTTTAAAAACGACTTAAAAGTTTTAGAAGATTCAATTTTTGTAGGAAAAATTATTGGAAATTCTCCACTTTCATTGACATCACTTGTGGCATCCTATGTCAGGTACAAATATTTAAAAAATATTTTACAAAATGTTATCCTTTAAAACTTTGAAGTCCTTTTAAAAGGAAACACGATCACCAAATGAAAAATTGTAAATGCAGTTTTACTCCATTTTACTCAAGTAATTGGTTTAATTCTTAAAATTATTAAAATTATTAAATCAGTTTAAATATTAAAGTAATTAAATCACAGTATTTAGTAATTGTATTTCTCCTCAACATTTGCTTATTTTATTCGAAAGAGGCTAACTCAACAAATATATTATTTTAAGTGTACTAAATAGTTATTTAGTTTTTTTTTTTGGTCTCTATTATTTTCTAATGCGCAACATATAATACAAATAGTAAAAGGTAATTATTTGAATAATACAGCATATAATTGAGATGTTATTTTAAATGTTTAACCCAAAATTAAACAACTAAACTAAAAATCAAATACCTGCAATTAACTATCAACTCTATGACTTTTACAATTTCCATTGGAAATTTTTTTTTTAAACATTCATTTAGTAAAACGTTTACTACTTAAAACAACAACAAAAAGTTTTGAATAAATTTCTTAAAAAATAAAAAAAGAAAAATATTCTTTTCATACACATTTTGTCAATATTGATCAATATTATCGATAAAATTTTGGTATGGATATGGATGGATATACTTGTAGTATAAAAGGCACGAACGGTATGAAAACGAACATCTTTAAATTGTTCACAAGAACTTTTCAACACATTCAAAACATCTCCTTTTGTGATTTTAGCCAACCACCAAAAAAAACATAATCAAGATTTAAAATTCATATATGTATGTATGAATGTAATTATGCTATACGCATTTAGAACATGCAGACATACATATGAACATACTTATTATAGGTATTTTATGTATGTGTTCGTATGTACAATATGAAATGATTTGAATCTTGATTGTCCTGATTATTCCTTTTTTTTTTTTTTTGCTGTTGTATATTTTTTTGAATTAACGTTGATCTAACAAATACTGAACATCTGCTTTTGTCAACATTTATGTTTTTTTTTTTGCAAAAAAAAAAAAAAAAGAATTTAAATCTTTGAAGAGTGTTTGTCCAAATAAACAAAACCGGAAAACATAATGAAATGTTCCTTTTTTGTAAAATTTATTTTAAAATTTGTCACGAGTTTGTTAAGGAATCATATTTGATATTTTTTGTCAGATTAATATGAAATAAATAAATTTTCAGATTAAATATTTATCATTTTTTAGATGGAATTAAGGTAAAAATAAATATTGAAATGTGTTTAAGAAGGCAAATGTTTATCGATAATGTTGTTCCTTCTAATGACTTAAATGAAAAATTGTAATTTGGGACCATAATATGATTACAACCAAAAATTTTATGAATGCTAAAAACATATTGTGATAAAATTTTCAATCATAATATGACGCTCTTAAATTATGGTTGCCATAATCATATCTCTTCTCTGAGTAAACTGGTACACTCACGCGTCAAAGTGGGGTGTTTCGAGATCTGAAAGAAGAATCTCTGGACTTGGAAAGTTTGCACTTCTTATATTTGCTAAGAAGCTCAATCGCTCAGGAATGAAACTGACAAACGAGCTATCGGTTCAAACTGGAAACTCTAAGGACCTAAGCCGGTCTGTGCGGAGCCCTTATCTTGCCAGATAAAACTTACTCAAGTTTACAACAGCAGTTACTCAACTATTCTGTTTCGATTATCGGCATTTTGTTGACGAAGTTGAAATTTTCCTATTTAAGTCGAAATTAGGATCTTCTCTTCTTTTATTACCAATCCATTACTGGATATAAGTGATTACATGCAAATTAATTACAACATATATATTTGACAATAATTTAGTTTGTTTATATTTATACTAATGATGCTTTTATGTTATATTATTAACTATTCTACAAAACTCTTCTCGGCTTCTTGCAGTGTGTATGAGATCTCCTATAGTCCGCAGACCCGTCCAATGTCTAATGTTACGCAGCCATGACATTTGATTTCTTCCCATACCTCTTCTTCCTTCTATTCGGCCTTCCAATATTAATTGTAATATTTCATATTTTTCTCCACGAACAATGTGTCCAAAATAAGCAGTTTTTCGTCGTTTAATGGACTTCAATAACTCGCGTTCGGTATTCATTCTTCTTAGAACATCTTCGTTCGAAACTCGATCTACCCATGATATTTTTAGAAGTCTGCGGTAACACCACATTTCAAAAGCTTCTAATTTGTTCATTGTACTAATTTTCAGAGTCCAAGTTTCCAAACCATACATTAGCACTGACCAAACGTAGCACTTCATGAAACGCAAGCGAAGAGACAAGTTAATCTCACGGCTTGATAAGATTTTTTGATATTTTGTGTACGTTGACCTAGCTATCTCAATTCGTCTTTTTATTTCAGCATCACAGTCCCAGTCATCACGTATCATGGAACCAAGGTATAAAAATTTCTTAACTCGCTCTATTTGCTGATTGTTGATGGAAAGTGTAGCGTTTGAGTATGTTGTGTTTGTTCTACTTACAATCATATACTTAGTTTCCGAATATTTATATTAAGCCCAAAGTTATTACTTTTATCATTGACCGATTCTACTAGTAGTTTCAGATCTTCCATGTTATCTGCTAGAATTGTTGTGTCATCTGCATATCGGATGTTGTTGATAAATTGTCCATTTACCTTGATACCCGCATTGGTGTTTCCGATGGCCTCTTGAAATATAACATCAGAGTAAATATTAAAAAGAAGAGGAGACAAAATACAGCCTTGACGAACTCCTCTATTAATGGGTATACAACTTGTGCTAAAATCATTGCCACGGACCTCTGCTGCTTGTCCCCAGTACAGATTCTTGATACACCGTATATCCTTTCCATCAATATTTAGTGACTTGAGAATTTCAATCAATTTATCAAGCTGCACTCTATCAAACGCTTTTTCGTAGTCAGTAAAACAAAGGAAAACATCCTTTTGAACATCTCTACAATTTTGTACAAGAACCTGGATGCAGAATAAAGCTTCTCTAGTTCCCATGGCTTCTCTAAAACCAAACTGAGTACGACCAACAGATGCTTTACATTTTCCATAAAGCCTTTGTTGAATTATTCTTAAAAATATTTTTAAAACGTGGTTCATGAGCGAGATTAACCTATAGTCCTGACATCGCCTAGCATTACTTTTATTTGGTATTGTGATGAAGGAAGATTTTAGCCAGTCATCAGGGTAGTTACCAGTATCATATATTTCATTGAATAATTTATGAAGGATATTTAAGTTTTCATCATTTAATCATAGTTTAATAATCATCATAGTTTAATAACCTCTGCAGGCAACTCATCAAAACCTACAACCTTATTATTTTTTGAATTTTGTATGGCTTTCCTAATTTCTTCTTTCGTAATGGACGGACCTGAAAGTTCTTGAATTTCATCTGTATAATTCGTAGATCTAGAATCATCTGAAAACAGTTCCCGTATATATTTTTCCCATACATTCTGTTTTTGTTCTATTTCTGTAACTATTTCATTACTGTTATTTACTAGCACTGTTGGTGTTATTTTTCTTTGTAATCCACATGATTCCTTTAATTTTTTGTGGAGATTAAAATCGTCGTGAAGTAATTGAAGATTTTCTATTTCCAAACATTGCCTTTCCAGCCATATGTATTTTGCTTCTCGTATCTTCGCACGTATAGTTCTGTGTATACGATTATACTCAACTACGTTAACATTACGATATTTCCTTCTTTCATCCATAAGCTCTAATATCTCTTCTGTTATCCATTCGTTTTTAGGGGTTTTTACGTTTGAATCCAAGTTTTTCTTTAGCTGTATTCTTCAGAATTTCAGTTGTGGTTTTCCAACTGTCATATGGGTTTGCATCGTTCGCTATTGTTTGTAGTCGATCATTAATTTCGGATACTAGTTCGCTTTTTAATTCCTCGTTTTTTAACATTTCAACATTGATTTGTTTAGAATAATTTTGTTTTTTCACAGATGCCAGCTTTAATTTGATTGTTGCCAATAAAAGGTTGTGATCTGATTTCACGTCTGCTCCTGGATAAGTGCAGACTTTTTTAATTGATGTGCCAAATCGTTTGTTAATTATTATGAAGTCTATTTGATTACGGATAACATTTTGATCATTGTCTTGTGGCGATGTCCATGTGTACAACCTGCGTGGTGGAAGACAGAAGTAGGTGTTACAAACTTTTAATCTTTTTTCTTGGCAAAATTGGATTAACCGATCTCCACGCTCATTTCTCGAGCCTTAACCAAAATTTCCTACAACATTAGTCACAGGCACATTACCAATTTTAGCATTAAAGTCACCCATTATGATGTTAAGGTCATGTTCTTTTGTAAGCTTTAACAGTTCTTCAAGCTCCAAATAGAATTCTTCAACTATACTCAACTATATTTCTGTTGTTTCAAGGGAGAAATAACTGCAATCCTGGAGAGCAGTGGATAAGAAGTAATATTTCTCCAATCTCAACAGGTTCAACAACTTTATCAACACTTCAAACGAGTCTTGAAGTGATTCTTAACATTCTTTCATATTTACTGGCACATTTACATCAATGGCCTTGGAGATAAATCGGGTATTAGATTCAGAGAGTCGCAAAAAACAAATGCAATGTTCTTAGGGAGACTCGACAATATAACATACTGCGGAAGGTCCACAAAAAAAGCAACCCGACTTATGAGAAAACGTAGCAGTAAACTCTTTTACAAAGGAGAATGAAATCTTAGATTTTACGGACAGTTTTTAGATATAGATGGGCTCGATTTCAGGAGTGAATTTAGATCGTCTTTAAATTGGTACATCTGTGAAATCAGAAATACTTGCAATCTAAGAACCGGCCGGAGAATACTGGGAAGCAAACTCTCTTTTGGTGGAGAACTAAATCTCAGTTTTTACGTACGGTTGAAAGATTTGGACTGGTTTGGAAGTATACTCCGAGCCTTTAAATATCGAACTCTATAAGAGAGTTTTTGACTAGTGTAGTCCGTGTAGGACTGATGAAGTCCCTGTCCTTACTCCTACACGGACTATACTGGTCCGGAACGCTCACATACAGATTGTTATTAAAACGATCGGAATATGCATACTTTCAAACCTGTATATATCTTACAACCGTCCATAAAAAACTGAGATTTAATTCTTCACCACAGTGTAATCCGCCAAATGTCTCTACGTATAAAAATCTCTGATTGGGATTTCTGTAGAAGTTAAAGAGAAGGATGAGAAGAAGTCTGTAAAGCATCTGTTATTTGAATATCTTCTAAACGGAAGGAGCGTCGCCTTGTCAGTTTTTATAATAATTGCCAAGGGACCTAGATTTGTGCATCATTAATATTTCCTAGAGAATTCTGAAGCCCTTTAAGCCAACGCAGTGAAATCGGAATGTTTTGGGAGTTGTATACGATCACTCTACTAAATTCGACAGAACACGGCAAGGCTTATTCCTTAGTCATTATACCTAGTGGTGTTACTGGGAAGGAATTGGCTAATGAATGTGGAATAAATGGTTGTGAATCAGTTGGTAATTAGGTGGAACCAGGTATCTCAGTTCCTATAGTAGAGATAATAAACAGAATTGACGGAATATATAACAAAGAACTAAAGGTGGACATCAATGACTAAATGTATATTACGATATTGAAAACTCTGTGGCCACTGGCAAATACGAAGAGAATGAAAAGTCTTCTTGCCTTTAGCAAGCGGACGATCAGTGTACTTGTGACCTAAACTGCATTAAGAATGTCTCTCTGACTACTGTAGCGGATTATCTAACGGAATCGGGGTGGTTAAGGAAGTAATAAATGATATGTAATCGATGACCTGGACTGCTTAAACTATGACTCTCAGTCTCTGACCAGCAGTATATCTTAGGAATTCGGGATGGCTGGGGAAGAAATAAGGAAATAATCATCGGAATCAGAACTGACCGTATAGTCTTCGAGTGCCCAGTTGACAAAATAAAATCACCCCTGACATACTGCTGACTCTCCCTTTATAAAATCGCTGGTGACCAATTGCTGGCATGTCATTGGGAACATTTTGGAAAATTGTATGGAGATGTCAGCAATTTTATAAAGGGATAGTCAGCCATACATAAACACAATAGTTCCATATCTCAAAACGTAAACGAGATTCAACAAAATTAAAGATAATCGAAAATCACCAAAAATCCTGTGCCAGCAAAACTTGTGGCTGATTTAAAGGACATGTTATGTGCTCATCAAAGTTTTTGCCTATCTGGCCCTTTATGGCTGTAGTTGTTTGTTTTCGTATTACAATTCTGAAGTGGGACCCTGCTTGGGCGCCATTTGCTTATTTTTTTTGTTATAATTTTAACTAAATTTCTTAGTCTTTCAAAAGAAACATTTTTGATTTTTTTTTGATTAACTTCTCCTTATTGGTGATGGTATTTTGGGAATTTTTTTCTTTGGAACTTTTTGCTTTAAAATAATTTCGTAATTTTATTTAATTTATAGTTTTTCTAGAAACCTAAGTTTTGAATTAAAACATAAATTTATCAATTTCGCATTTCGAATCGACTCTACCTTATTGGCAACGATATTTATGTTATAGCTTATTAGGGCCCCGGCTTGGGCCCCATTTTCTTCTAAATTATTTTCGTAAATTTTTATGTTTTTTATGTATAGTTTTACTAAAATTCGTTAATTTTTTTTAACTATCCGAAAAATTAGTTTCTGATGTAAACGACATGTTTTGGACTAATTGAAGCCAACTGACGGTAGGTTTTTTTTTGCCTCGTAATTTGGACTGGAGCCCCAGCTTGGGCGCCATTTACTTAATTTTTTTGTTTTTCCAAATTTTAACTAAATTTCTGAATTAAAACAGAAACAGATCGGTTTCGCAATTTGGATTGACTCCTTCTAATTGTTGATGATATTAAGGAAACTTTTTGTTGAAGAACTTTTTGCTTCATAATAATTTTGTAATTTTCTTTAATTTTAAATTTCTGAATTAAAAGAGAAATATATCAATTTCGCTATTTGGATTGACTCTACCTCATAGGCGGTGATATTTGTGTTTCAGTTTTACACTTCGAATAAGGCCCCGACTTGGGCGCCATTTTCTTCAAAATTATTTTCGTACATTTTACTGATATTTATGTATAAATGGCGCAAACAGTTTTAATTTGTCGATTTAAACTGATAGAGCTTTTTCTATATGTGAAAAATTTACATACCTAAAACTGCATGAGTCCCACAACATGAAATCCATGTCCAGAATGGACGTGACAATGAGAGAGAACGTGTTCGATTGTTTCCACTTCCTTCTTAAACCATTCAGATTCTGTAGTAATCATTTGACGGGACATTAATCCTACCAGAGTTTCCCCTGCTTGACAGCCACCACAATAAAAGATCCTACACTTGGGAGCAATATCAAGCATGATCAGTTGTATTATGATCGCTATAATGATATGAAAAAATTTTTATGATAAAATTATATTTTTTCGGGGTGTGTCTGTAATATACTTAAACAAATCAGTTCAAAATTTGGATTGACTCCCCGTTATTGGCGGTGATATATGTGTTTCTTCTTTGCACTTTGAAATTGGACCCCGTCTTGGGCGCCAATTTTTCTTTATTTTCGAATATTTAATTGATTTTTTGTATGTTTAACCGGTGTAAATTGTTCTAATTTGTCGATTTAAACTGATAGTTTTTTTTAATATTTGGAAAACTTAGAAACCTGCCCAGGAACATTTTTTGGAACAGATTCCTATTACAATAGATTCTTGAATATATGCTACGACAATCACAACAAAAATTTTTATGAAAAATTATATTTCAAAAAATCTACTTGGTCTAAAAAACGATTGCTTTCGGAACAATTTCGAACAAAAATCATTGATTCTCGAATTTGAAGTAGAATCAGTTGCAGGCATCAGTTGCCTTCTGGAACTGATTGCTTGGAACAGAACATTTTGCTGGGTGTAGTTGAATGAATACCAAAACATGAAATTTCTATCCAGAAGCGCGTAACAATGATGGAGAAAGTGTTCGAAGATTTCCACTTCCTCCGTAATCTATTCAGTTTCTGTAGTAATCATTTCATGAGACTTTAATCCTTTTAGCGTTTTCCTCTATTACACAGCCACTACAATTAAAGAGCCCACACTTGGAAGCAATATCAACCATGATCAGTTATGTTATGATCGCTTCAATCATATGTAAATCAAAGATCTCTTTTTAAAGCATAAGTCTATAGTATAACACCGTCCGATAGCCAATATTAAACATGATACCGGGTGATATACCTCTGAAATTAGAAATCAAATAGAGTGAAACTGCATTTACAGTTTATAATTTCGTGATCCTGTTTCCTTTTAAAAGGACTTACAAGTTTTAAAGGATACATTTTGTAAAATATTTTTGAAATATTTTTACTTGTCCTAGGATGACACTAGTATGCAAATGAAAAAAGAAGGTCTCTCCTAATAACTCCATTTTTTTTCCCATATGAGGATAAAAGGTTGTGAATGAAGTCATTTGAAAACTTTATTAAAATATTTTGCTGAAAACTTTAAATTATATTGAAGGATAAAGTTTTGAAAGGACGTAACTTACCTCCTTTTTCCTGATTTGTAAAAGTAATAAAAAAGAAAAATTAGGGGTGATCCTCCTCATTTCTTAATTAAGCAAATACAGAGGATTAAAATAAATATTGTCTTAATTTTATTGAAATATGTTGATTTTTTAAAAAAGTTTCTTAAAAATCATATACACATTTCACAACAACTCCAATTACATGCTCTTCCAAAAGTAACTACCAAACTTGTGCTTAAACCACAGAAAAAAACTATTTGTTAATAAGATTGTCATTGGATATGTATAAAACCATATTTTTGTGTTGGTAATATAACTAAAGGTCCTGGCAAAAGATGCCAAAACAACATAATAGAGAACACAGTAATTTGAACATACAAAGCCAAACAACAAATACAAGAAAAACCATAAAAAACTAAAACATAAAAAGAGCAAAAATTACAACAAAAAAAAAAATCCTTTAGAAAAATTCTATAAAAAAAACGTCCTTTAGAAAAAAAAAATAATATGAATAAAGTGTCAACACAAGAACAAATAAAAGAAAACTGAAAAAAATTGTGGTAAAAACACAAATAACAAATGGTCGAACTTGCAACCAGCAGTAGCAACAACAACAAAACAGTAAACTGATATCACTTGCAAAAAAAATCAAACTAAAAATGAATTCGCCAAAAATTGCTGGAGGAAAAAAAATAAAACTCAACAACAACCAAACGGAAGAAACCGAAAAGAACGAAACGGACGGAAGGAAGAAATGTTTCACACATAGAGAAAGCTGAAAATAAAAAAAATAAAAATACTACAAAAAGTTTCAGTAAACAAGGATGCGCAAAAACAAACATACAGAACTAACTTTCAACAAAACTATGATAAGAAAGTACAAGGACATGAGTGAATTTGAAAGGAATTTTATGCCAATCAGTATATGGTTAAAATGTGCAAACTTTTTACTTAAAGACCGATAATACGCGTATATACGCAGAGAAAACAGATTTATTTTGGCAACCGAATTTGTCGCCAATCGCAAGATTCGGTTGCATCGACAGAATTTTTCGGTTGTACCAACATATACTTAAGATAACAAAAGTTCAACTATTATAATAGAATTATAAGTAGTTTACAACTGAATTTGTTCGCAATCGAAAGATTCGGTTGCATCAATAGAATTTTTCGGTTATACCAAGAGATATTTGTAAATTTATTTACATTTAGTTAAGGCAACAAAAGTTTACAAAGGGAAACTTCTATTCGCCCTATGATATCACAATTCTAATTGAATAATGTCCCTTAACTTATTGGGCCTCAGTTAGATTTTCAAACATAAAGAATATTTGGGCAATGGGTGTTCCGAAATGTCACATGACTTTTTCATTGATATGAAATTCTTCTAAAACATTCGATAAAATGTTGATTTGCTGATCACGAGAGCTTTGTAGTAGACATTGAAAAATGGTTGGAAGGATCTGAAATGTTTAAAGGGGTGAGGTTAGGTAAGAAGAGGCTGCAAATTCTTCCTTTCAGCAAAAATAGGCTCTAAGGTCCTTAATTTGATGAAAAAGTTAAAGACAATATACAGATATACAAAAAACACCGTCCGACAGGCAATATTAAACATGAACTGGATGATATACGTCTAAAAGAAGATATCAAATGGAGTAAAACTGCATTTACAGTTTTACATTTAGTGACCCTGTTTCCTTTTAAATGGACTTCAAAGTTTTAAAGGATTACATTTTATAAAGTATTTGTAAAATACTTGTGCTTGTCCTAGGATGGTGATGGCAAATGCAAGGGGAGGATCTTCCCTAATTTTTTCATTTTTTATTTTGCCATATCAGGATAAAAGGATAATGTCTTTTGAAAACTTAATCAGAATATTTTAAATAATATTGAAGGATAAAGTTTTGAAAGGTCTTACGTCCTTTTTCCTGATATGTAAAAATAGTCAAATAGGGATATAAGGGGAGATCCTCCTCTTTAATTTGCCATCACTAGTGGCATCCTAGGACAAATACAAATATTGAAAAAATATTTTATAAAATTTAATCTTCTTAAACTTTAAAGTCCTTTTAAAAGAAAACAGTATCATAAAATGAAAAACGGTAGATGCAGTTTTACTACATTTAGTCTCTAGTTTCAAACGTACATTATCCAGTTCGTGTTTAAAGAATTTTTTCTCATTTTTGTCGGAATGGCTCCCACACAGGGGCCCAGTTTTAAATAAGTTTGTAAGTAGCTGGAGAAGCTTAACGTTACCACACATAGACCCTGTGCTGCAAAGCGGAACTACAAAAGCACCGCCGATTAGGGAGACACATTCCAAATTTATGATTGAAACTAAAAAGATTCAGCAACTTATCAGCAAACACAGGAAAACGATAATTATTTGTTGCCAAAAAAAAGAAGGTGCTGTGAACGCTTCACGACAGCTCATTTTGACTTTAAGATCCACCATATGACAATTAAGTTGTAATCTTGTAAAGAAAAACCCTACACCAGAGTTTCCTGGAAAATGGGTCCCAAGTTCAAACATGGACTGATTAGCTCTTTTTTTTTTGCAAATCTTTGATAAGTGTAAAAAACACTCACAAATCATATTTCACGCTTCTTTTTGTTGACAATAAACCGATTTAACTGAACATCGGGCGAAATTTTCACATGGGGCGGGCCTAAGTCCAATAAATTGTCTGATGATAATCAGATTTGATAAGGTTATTAAAGTACGCGTTTAACATACACAAACAGAATTTCAATTAAATACTTTCTTTTTTCATGACATACGAGAGATTTATGTGAAAATCGCGAGGGTGGTTTATGTGGGGCTACAAGAAGAATTGGTCAGATTTCTTTAAAATTCCGAATGGTGATTTGTGTAAATAAAACGTGATTACTTGCCAAATTTTGAAAAGATACCTATTATAATGCGGTTATTAGAGCCATTTGAACCAAAACTAAAGAGGACCTTTGTATGGGGGCTAGATCTAATTATGGACCGATATTTTCCAATTTCAATAGGCTTCGTCCTCGGGCCAAAAGAAGCTTAAGTTTCAAGTCAATTGATTAAAAATTGCGACCTGTATCGTGTTTACAACGTTTACATGGATAGACAGACGGACGGACGGACATCTCTAAATCGATTCTGAGTCGATCGGTATACTTAAACCTGGGTTTAGGACCAATATTTCGGGTAGTTACAAACATCAGCATAAACTAATTATACCCTGTACCACAGTGTGGTGTAGGGTATAATTATTGGAAAATAATAATTATTTCTGCAACCGATTATTTAGGTGATTCTCAAAGATATTCTGCTAGAGAAGTCAATGAGATACCATTAATGCATTTCAGGTTATCGATAAATGTTTGCCCTAAATGTGGTGGCGATTAATCATTCACACAACAAGTGCTACACTGACTTCTCCTGCACTTCATTTTCATTACGCCGATTATACTCCTCCTAACAGGCTTACCGACCGTTTATCAAAAATAAGAGATTTACGGTACTCTTAGGATTCGGTAATGGCCTAAGGATTTGCGATATCCTGCATGTAGTCAGTGATATTCACCTTTCCAACATTCTATTCTCTGATATCCTATAAATGATATCCTACAAACACTACAGACTCAGAGCCATTTCTCACACATTCATCAGCCAACCCCCTTATTTTTTGATAGCCATAAGGTTATTTCCGGATAGTTTCTGAAGATTCTCATAACACTTAAAAACGATTTTATACAAAATCCTCTAACTTAAGCTTTACTGTTGACGTAAAATTGGTCTATTATCTCCGATTGTCCAAGAAACTGTAAGGCTGCCTTATTTATAGCAACTACAGGGTGGCCCAAAATGACAAAGGGGTTTGAATTCCTTTTAACGTTTTCAAAATAATTTTTATTTTTTTATTTATTTTCAGTATTTTGTAAAACAGACCTTGGGAATTTTAAATAGAACAATACACAATTGAACAACCTGTCCAAATCGTAAAACTTTATTTTTCAAATCAATGGTCAATTGTTTTGACTCACAATCAGGGTGCATATAGTCGTGATCGTAATGAGTGAGTTGGATCCTCAGAGTCAACAATTAACCGTCTGGTTACACATTTTCGGCTAAAAGTGGCAGTAAGGAACCTTCCTGGTGCCGCAGATGACGAACGATGCACAAGCATGACAGTATTGATCGGGTACAGGAGAGTATTCTGGAAAATGGAGAAACAACAACTAGGAGACGTTCGACACAACTTGGCTACTTACGGGTATAGTTGCAGAGAATTTTGCATTCAAAAAGAATGTTTCCATGCCAAATTCAGCTTGTTACGCTCTTGAGAGTTCAAGTTGTGTCACGTCTCCTGGTTAATGTTTCTCCATCATCCAGCATACTCTTCTGTACCCGTTCAATATTAGCATTTGTATGCACCGTTTGTCGCCTGCCGGTACCAGGAAGGTTCCTTACTGCGCCTTATTGTTGAAAATGTGCAACCAGACGGTTTTTTGTTTACTTTGAGAGTCGAAACCACACATTACGATTACGACGATATGCGAGCTGAGTCAAAACAATGGACCGTTGATTTGAAAAATTGTGTATTTCTGCATTTTAAATTCCCGACGTCTCTTTTAAAAAACACTGAAAAGAAATAAAAAAAAAATTAAAAAAGTTATAAGAATTCCTTATAACTTCATTCATTTTGGGCCACCCTGTATTTAAGCCTGATAAATGCTACAGTTCAAAGGTAAATTTAAAGACTTCCTTATATCACAGACGTCCGTAGTAACGCTCCCATTCCCGCTCCCACTCCCGTCGATTAAATGGAGCCGTCTGGAAAAATATTTAAAGCGTCATTTAGAACGCAATGCCAGTTTGACCAAAACTCACAAGTCGGAAATTCAACTTTAAATTTCCAGTCGAAAAGTAGTTCAGTTAATTTGTAGTCAGTGTCAAAAATGTTGGCGTCTGAGCAAATTTGTCTCCTTGAGTCTGAGGCATGCCTTATATGCCTCACCCTTAGCAAAGACGTCAACTGGCAGAAGATGTATTGTGTTGATAGATGCAGCTGATCGTTGGTCTTTTCGAGATTTTTTAAAACTGCACATAGGCCTTCTTGAAGGCCAGCCAACGCGATGTTGTTCTTAAGGCCACAGTGGTTGTCAGAGCCGTTGGGGCTTTTGGAATTAACTAAAAGTCACCTCCTTCTCTAGCTCTGTTGCCAGACCATAACTCCGTAAAGTCAGATAGGTCTTACAATATAAATATAAATCCAGTGCGTGATGCTTGGCTCAAGACCCCTCGTTCTTTTGTGTGTAGATATAAGTTCATTCTAATATTAAGATTTGGCGCGAAAATTTGAATCTTTGAATCTTTCACAAAACCGTCCACCTACTTCATAACCATAGTTCAATAAAACTACAAATAAAATGCAAAAATATATAATGGCGTCGGACGAAATGTTTTGACCATTTCCGTTATTTCGTATTTTTTTTATTCTTTTACAACTTTCACAATGATGGTGGAGGAGAGACAGTTAATTTTAGTAGTCTATGTGAAAGATTGTGCTACAACAATGGAAGATTTTTGTTTTTTTTTTTTTTTTTTGTATGGTTGAGTTCATGAAACACGCAATGTTTCCAAAGAGAATGCCAAAAAAACAAAAAACTTTGAAATTTTAACCATGAAAAATTCTAACAAAAAAAACCCGAAGAATATTTTCGGTATTATAAATTTCATACACATATGCTTCAGAATACTAAAGCTTCCGCAAAGTTTTATGCACAACAACAATAAAATAACATGCAAAATTTTGCACAAACACGCACTTACGAATGCACATACACACACTCACTCACTCACTCTCTTTTATACAATGTTAAAGAAATCAATAGTATAATTCATTGTATAGTTATACTGCCCTCTCATTCACACTCCTGTTGAGGATGGTGGCAAATAATACAACCATGCTTTCTTGTTGTTGTTGTTGCTGAATACACTATGAATAAAACAAAAATCTAGACAAATCTGCAATTGTTAAAACCATAAATAAACCGCATAATCACAAACGGAACGATCGATGATTGTTGTCACTTTTTGACAGCAAACGTACGAGTGTAGTGTAACAACAACTAAAACAACAATAATATTCGAATGGGGTAGTCAGTTAACAAAACAACAATAATCTCTTTTTAAAGGAGAAGGCTAACGGTGTGATAGAGAGTGAATTGAGAGATTGATATAAATATGCAGGCGTGCATTAAAAACACAAATATTTTTTTTTTTTATACAAATAAACATACAGAGTTGTAGCTGGGAATATGTTTTGGGGAGGGACTAAGTTTTATAGAATTAAAAAAAAATGTTGGTATGAAGTGGCTGCTAAAGCTTTGCATTGGCATACGTACTAGAATCAGAGATCGGTTAGTTTTTTATGAAACTCTTGAGAGGTTGTAGTCAAATATTCGAAAGATCACAAAGATCATCGAAATGCTGTTGTCTCCAATGACACAAGTCTCCGTCCCGAAAGTAAAGAATAAATTGTGTTCAGATAAAATGTTTGAAAGTGTTTCCACTTCCATATTATTCATACTTCTTTAACACTTATGATTGGACTGGATATTAAACATTTCAACGTGTTCGGTTAGTTCAGCCACCACCGTCATAAAATTCCGTCTTAAGAGCGACAACACCGCACAATCCGGTTCAGTAGGAACCTTTGCGAGCGATACTAGATTCGCAATCTAGTCGTTCTTGAAATGTCGTTGAATTTCACTTTCCCAGTGCAACAGCATTTCAAGTTTTTCAGAATCATTCAGTTTAATAATTAAATCACCACTAATGTCCATAGTTCTACATCTATTTTCCAGGATTAAGATATCATAAAAGGTTACCTCACCTTATGCTCTGCGCGATATCCTTCTCAGATTGCCCATTATATATGCGTCTTACAATTAGATTCTAAAGTTTAAATTGTATAAAGTTGCGGAAGATACTGAAGTGGAGAACATCTAAAGCAAGGCCATCCGATAGATCACAAAGATCATCAAAATGCAGTTGTCTCCAAATATACAAGTCTCCGTCCAGAAAGTACAGGATAAAATGTGTTCAGATAAAATTTTCGAAAGTGTTTCCACTTCGCACAAGCAGCTTCAGCAGGAACCTTTGCGAGCGATACCAGATTAGCAAGCGAGTCGTCCTTGAAATTTATTTTAATCTCGCTGTTCCATCCATATAACTCGATATAAAACTACGACATCTCATTTAATGACGAGCAGCGTTCAAGTGCATTTCTCATTTTTCAGGAGCATTAAGTTTAGAGACTGCAGTTTTAGGCTAAATTTTCTGTAGAAGTCACCACTAATGTCTATTGTTCTACATCCATTTTGCAGGATAAAGATATTAAAAAGGTTACCTAACCTCATCTTCTGCGCGATATCCTACTCAGATTGCCCATTATATATGCGTCTTACAATTAGATTCTAAAGTTCAAATTGTATAAAGTTACGGCAGATACTGAAGTGGAAAACATCTAAGACAAGGCCATCCGATAGATCACAAAGATCATCGAAATACAGTTGTCTCCAACGAACCAAGTCTCCATCCAGAAAGTACAGAATAAAATTTGTTAAGATAAAATGTTCGAAAGTGTTTTCACTTTCCCATTATTCATACTTCTTCAACACTTTTTGTTGGACTTGACACTTAATATTTCTACATGTTCGGTTAGTTAAGCCAAAACTGTCTTGAAAGCGACAACACCGCTTAATCTGGTTCAGTAGGAACCATTGCGAGCGATACCAGATTCGCAAGCTAGTCTTTTATGAAATTTATTTATATCTCACTGTCCCACCCTTATAACTCGATATCATACAAATAGGATATCTCAGTTAATGACGAGCAGCGGTCAATAGCATTTCTCGTTTTTAAAGACATTCAGTTTAGAGACTGCGGTTTTAGACTAAACTTTCTGTAGAAGTCACTACTAATGTCCATAGTTCTACATCCATTTTGTAGGATTAATATATCATAAAAGGTTACCAAACCTCATCTTTTGCGCGATATCCTACTCAGATTGCCCATTATATATGCGTCTTAAATTCTAAAGTTCAAATTGTATAAAGTTGCGGCAGATACTGAAGTGAAAAACACCTAAAGCAAAGATTGTCCGTTGACTCCCGTAAAAAAGTCAACTTTTTCTTGTATTTACATAACCCCAAATGGAATACAAACCCAACTTGTTCATGTATTTTTGATCTGCTATACGGAATACTTCCTGTCCTAGAAGTAATTTTATACGACGTCAGACGTGCTCCGCATCAGCATGGAAGTCGCATTTGCCATATATTTCGGAATCGACTATGACAGATGCATCACCCGTCCGATTTTTAGAGCTTGGGTCTTCACATTGTTGTTGCCTCGAGAAGTTTTATATTACAGCAATTACGGTTCAGCAGTTCCAAAGTTATAAACGAAAATGTAGGGACTCTTCTTCAATTGTTGATGCCTTCCTTACACTCGTAACTCAAAAATACAAAATGAATAAATATGGCAGATTTGAATTGGATACCGAAAGGAATTTAAACAAGTACAAACATATTTGTTCCCCAAAAAATTTGTTTTACTCACTTTTTTCACCCAGAATGACGTCAGAGTAGCGAAGCAACGATTAATTTGATTGGTCTGTTTTTTAACGACCCAGCAAGTGCTGCATATCAGAATGGAAGTCGCATTTGCCATCTATTCCCGAATCGACTATGACAGATGTATCAACCATCCGATTCTCAGAACTTGGGTCTACAAATTGGTGTTGCTTCGAGAAGATTAATATTACATTAGAGCTATAACGGTTCAGCGGCTTAAAAGTTATAACCGAAAATTTACGTACTCTTCGAATATTTTGGTGTGTTCCATATAACCTAAAAATACAAAATGCTTTAATTCGGCAGATTTGAAATGGATACCGAAAGGTTTTAATACATACCTTTATAAAGAAGGTATTTAAGGATTTCTTAATATACTTTTTTTAAATTTTGGAGGGTATCCATACACACGGAAAGGCCAAATTTTACCTTTTTTCTTTTTATCTTCTGCTGTACCGCGTAAATTTTAAAAAATCTTCCCCACACCAATTCCATTCACCAATTAGGTGAATGTAAGGTGGCAACTTTAAATATCTCCAGGATTTCGACGCACTTGTATCTAAACTAACTACTTTTGGTGTCGGTGATGATTTCTCTGGATTTCGTAAGCGACGAAGTATACGTGTTGTTGTAGATTGGGTCTCATCGGAAGAGTTTCAACTCACTAGGGTACCGCAAGGTTCTATTCATTTCCTCACTCTTTTCTTATCTTTATTAATGATCTTCAACTCCCAACCAGGACCTCTTGAAAATCCCTGAGTGGGGTCCGGCGAATAAGGTAGGTATATTGACCCATAATCGAGTTGTGGAACCAACATTTTCGTCTGTATCTATGGGTGGTATTGATATTGAGAAACTCGATACTCGAGATGTTCTGCTCATAAAAATCCAGTGTGATGTTTGTTAGAATAAACGAAAAAAGATTTCAAGTGTCTTGATTTCTTAAAACGGTACAAGAATTACTTCAATCATCCCGATCTCCTCAATATTTTTATGTACAATTCCCATATATTGGCAGGGCTTCAGAGTATATTCTAAAGTTTCTGGACCGTGTTCAACGAAAGGCGTCAAAGCTAATCAATGACACTAGGGGAACCAACTCTATTGACTCTTTGGAGCATCGTCGGAATAAGGGTTGTGTAACTCTGTTCTATCGATATTACAAAGGTAAGTGTTTTGCTGTGATAAGCGAACTTATCCCCCGAGCCAGGGTTATCTGGTGGGCGTATGTGGAATATACTTCCTGCAAAGGTCTTCCCTGTTCACTGCAATTTTAAAAATTGCAAATCAATTATCCACAAACACTACTCCCTCTTTCCTTCTTTCCACAATCAATTTTACTAATTACACAGCTGCAATAAAAAAATTTTCTGACCTAGTAACTATACCCACTAATCCTTATGTATTTTCACTCTTGGAACTTTCCTTGTAAGTTACAGGAAAACCCAACGAAAAAATTCAATTCTGATGGCGGACTAGAATTCAGGAGGTCAAAATACATAAGGATTAGTGGGTTTAGTTTCTGGCCCAGAACTTTTTTTTGTGGGGCTGTTGTATCAACACAATATACTTCATTTATAGCGGGACATCCGCTAAGTGTTTGTTAAGTCAAAAACAAAGCAGATGAAAATATTCAGCATAAAAATTGACTCACGTCACTTGAGTCGCATAAAATTGTTCTCATCGAATTATTCTACAAGAGACTTACATTCACTTTCTGGCAATAACAACAACCATATATGGCGCCCAAGTGGGGGCCAAGGGTTCAATTTCCATGAAGCGAAAATTATTGTAATTAGTTCCAGCATTCACTTTCGAGCATTAACACCAACCAAATATGGCGCCCAAGTGGGGGCTGTTTGGCGATGACAGTCATTTTGAAGTTGATTTTATCACCTTACTATAGGAGCGTAACTATAACCTTCCAATCAACTGAGTCCGTTTACCTGGGCTTTTTCGCCTTACGAAAAAATTCAATTCTGATGGCGAAATCGAATTCAGGAGGTCGAAATACATAAGGATTAGTGGGTTTAGTTTTTGGGCCAGTACTTTTTTTTGTGGGGCTGTGGTATCAACACAATTCATTTAGAGGGGACATCCGCTGAGTGTTGGGTAATTAAAAAAAAAGCAGATGAAAATATTCAGCATAACTTAAAAATTGACTCACTTCACTTGAGTCGCGAAAAATTGTTCTCATCGAATAACAACAACCATTTATGGCGCCCAAGTGGGGGCCAAGGGTTCAATCTCCATGAAGCGAAAATCATTGTAACTAGTTCCAGCATTCACTTTCTGGCAATAACACCAACCATATATGGCGCCCAAGTGGGGGCTGTTCGGCGATGACAGTTATTTTAAGGTTGGTTTTATCACCTTACTATAGGAGCGTATCTATAACCTTCCAATCAACTGAGTCCGTTTACCTGGGCTTTTTCGCCTTACGAAAAAATTCAATTCTGAAGGCGGAATCGAATTCAGGAGGTAAAAATACATAAGGATTATTGGGTTTAGTTTTTGGGCCAGAACTTTTTTTTGTGGGGCTGTGGTATCAACACAATTCATTTAGAGGTGACATCCGCTGAGTGTTGGGTAATTAAAAAAAACAGATAAAAATATTCAGCATAACTTAAAAATTGACTCACTTCAATTGTTCTCATCGAATTATTCTACAAGAGACTTACATTCACTTCCTGGCAATAACAACAACCATATATGGCGCCCAAGTGGGGGCCAAGGGTTCAATTTCCATGAAGCGAAAATCATTGTAACTAGTTCCAGCATTCACTTTCTGGCAATAACACCAACCATATGTGGCGCCCAAGTTGGGGCTGCCCGGCTATGACAGTAATTTTGAGGTTAGTTTTATCACCTTACTATAGGGATGCATCCACAACCTTCCAGCCACCTGAGTCCGCTTACCAGAGCTTTTTCGTCTTACGATGGTGATGATTTTTAAAAAGAGCCTCCTCCGGTTGTGTCTGGCACAACACTATGGGAAAAAGGGATTAGATTTAAACTAAATTTATTAAGGAAAAGGCATGAATGACCTAACTCAAGTTTTAAAATATATTTCCAAATTCTCAGCCCCTAAGAAGAGTCTTGAATCTTGTACGTCTATGCAAATATGCAATCTGTCATTTATACACAATGCAATATCATTGAGTTTACTTTAATAAAGGTGTGAATGAATATGGGATAACAAGAATAAGAAAGAGATGGTTAGATGAAAATGATTAAATGCAATTTATGTAACTAAAAAAAGTCTAGAGAGCATTTAATATACGGTTAATTGGGAGAGCGAGAGAAATGAGACTGAATGGCATTGCCAGCATTAAATTTTAACAATTTAATACAGCTGTTAAATGTAACCGGTTTTTAGATAACAAAAAACGCCCTTTGTTATAAAAGTCTCACGAAAGAAAGAGATGACATTATAGAAATTTATGTGACAACATCTCTTACTAACTTATGGCCGATATAAGAGACAACCATTTTTGTATTTTTGAATTAGCTCTTGTGCCCAACCAACCCTCTTTTTTTTTGTTGTTTTTGTTTAATATTATTATCGATAAAGAGTGATACAAGATAACCTGAGCTGTTAAAAGATAAAGCAGTAATATAAAAAGAGCAGGCCATCTCTTTTCAACCAATTTGTTTAAATTCGAATTTTAGTAAGATTTTTTTATACAAGGTGTTTTTATGTTATCAATCGTTATGAATTTAGTTGGTCTTCGACCGTTGACGAGTTTTGTTTACTTGCGTGAGTGTAGGTTTTTTGCGTTTGTGTTTTTTACGTTACTGGCTTTTGAGCATTTAAATTGCGTTAAAACAAAAAGAAAAATATATAGAGAAATTCTTCCGTGAAAGAAAAACGAATAACCGAATTAAAGTTTAGAATCAGAATCACTTGTACAAAGTGATTAAAATCAAAAAAAAAAAAAGTGTGTGATACAAAAAATCCAATAACAAAATCAAATGATTTGAAATCTTAATAACCTCAAATGACACAAAAAGGTCATAATTTTTATATAGAAAAAATTTAATTAAATAAAAAAACAAAATTTTTTTAATAAAAAAATTATTAAAAAATATAAGAATTAAACAAGATAATAGTGAAAAAAATACAGAAATTAATAAAGAATTACAGTGAAAAATTAAGGAATTTACAAAACAACCAATATTGGAATTAACCGTTACAAAAAAAATCTGTAAGATTTTAAAGAATTTTTTTTATATAAAAAATAAATTGTGAAAAAAAGAAATCAACTTAAATATTTAATTGTTTTAATTTAATTTTGTATAAAATTTATGGATATCTAAACAAAAGAAACTTCTAGACTGAAGTTCTAAAACTCCGACCTCTGCAATTTGGCGACGGCTGGTAAACATTGAAATATTATTTGATAAAAATTAAGGTGAACCTTTAATGTATAGAAAAATTTAAAACTCATGTGTTTTAAAATCGGAAGCCAAGTTTTGTGTTAGGTTACGATAAAACAAATTTTGACAAAAGTATGAGATCGATCGGTGGAAAAATTGCCCCTGCCGCACGCACTTTAAAGTTTGTGAAAACGAAATTTGGGCAAAATTAAAAAAAAAAACAAGTAAAAAAAGTTAAATTCGGACTTGTCGCATACCCTCCAGAATGTAAAAACAGATTATTTGCAAAAAAAAATTACGCGGAAAAAATTTTTTGGTGAAAAAAAATTCCGCGTTTTTTTTTTTTTGTAAAAAATATGTTTTTACTTGTTAAAATACATTCTCTGTTCAATTCTGTTCACATATGCAAACCAACAGCCAATATAAAGCATTTTGTATTTTAAGGTTATGTGGAATGTATTAAAATTTTCGAGGGGTTCTTACATTTTCGTTGATAACTTTTGAACCGCTGAACCGATTTCGCTTAAATGCAATACCAAACTGCTTAGGACAAGAACAAATAAATGTGATAAGTCCCAGTCATATATGTTGAATAATTTGGCCGATATCACCATTTCCACAGACGTAC
Organism: Pegoplata infirma; assembly: GCA_963921195.1. NCBI lineage: Eukaryota > Metazoa > Arthropoda > Insecta > Diptera > Anthomyiidae > Pegoplata > Pegoplata infirma. The sequence continues at coordinate 311,918,467 of OY992536.1, read as the reverse complement.
ATCGCTAGAATGTCTTAGAATCGATTACTGATCAATAGGGATGAGATTTTCATGCACTAAAAAATCGAAAATATGCGCTTAAAATATGCGCTAAAAAATTCAAAATATGCACTAAAAAACCTAAAAATATGCACTTAAAAATAAAATGTGTGCAATAAAAATCTTGTTTTCATAGAAAAAAACTTCTTAAAAAGCAAAAAGTAACGCCGGATTTAAATAGTAACATTTAAAACTTTATATAAGCAAGATTTTTTAGAAAATAACACAATCTATAAAAAAAAAATTTAAAGGAAAAAAAATATTTTTTCTTATTTCAAAATAAATTTTTAAAATTAAAAATAGTAGTTTTTGAAACAAATCAATTTCAATTTGGGCTTTTGCTAATTTATGCCAAAATATGTAAAATATGCACTTAAAAGTTGGAAATATGAACAAAATATGCAATTAAAACCAAAATATGCAAAAATATGCATTTTCACCAAAATATGCAAAAACAAATCGATGCCATTTTAACGCAAATTTCTTGATTCGGAAAGATAATTGGTCGATATCGTTTTTAGACTATCGACAAAAAACATGCATTTGCATGGAAATCTCATCCCTACTGATCAATAATATACTGTATGGAGTCCCAGACCGATATTTTGATGAGTTACAAACGGAATGACAAACTTATATATACCCTCTACAACTAAGTGGAGGGTATAAAAATAAAAAAAATGTCTGGCGACAATTTTTTTTTTTGATATGCTGAAATTTTTTAAATCCGTCGAACACTTTTCAAGATATTGCAATTTGGAATTTTGATATTTTTTTTTAAATTCTTGATTGCAGGAAAAATTTTTTTTTTTTTTTTAATTTTAACGATATCTCGAACGCCGTTCGACTGATTTTTTAAATTTATTGATGGTTTTCAAAATATCGCAATTTTAAATGTTGGGATTTTTTTTAAATTCTTGATCGTAAGAAAAACCGTAATTTTTCGCAAACTTTAACGATATCTTGAAAACCGTTTGACCATATATATGTATGTACACTTTTAAAATCGGTCGAACGGTTTTCAAGATATCGCAATTTGAAATTTTAAGATTTTTTTTTTTTTAAATTCTTGATTGTAGAAAAAACCGTATTTTTCTTGAAAATTTTAACGATATCCCGAACACCGTTAGCCCGATTTTGAAATTTTTTTGACGGTTTTCAAGATGTTGCAATTTCAAATTTTTGGATTTTTTTAATTCTTAGTTGTAGGATTTTTTTTTGCAAATTTTAACGATATCTCGAAAACCGTTTGATCAATTTTGTAAATCAAAACATATATGTACAGTAAAACCCTGTAAGAACGAACTCCGCGTGATCAGTTAAAATAGTTCGTTTTAAACGAGGTAATACTAAAAAAAACCCTTGTAAAATTACAAGAAAAGTTGGTAACTTTTTTTTGCTCCTCCAATTTGACAAGAGTTCCCTGTTATTTTACGAGCTTTTTACTAAAAATTTTTTACAAGCTTTTTACCAAAATATTTTGAAAATTATGCTATGGGAATATCATGGTTTTAATTAGTAAAGAAAATAATGACCTCGAGCCAGAATAAACATCCTCAAAATATAATATTTTAAAGGTCGAATAAAACAATTTTTATTTTTTAATAAAAATTAATCAGAATTTTTACCAAAATTTCAAATTTTTTTGAAGCGATAAAACTTACAAGAATGTTTCGTGACTTTACTAGATTTTTAGCTACCTCCTATTTTACGAGAATTCCTAGTGAAAATTAACAGCTTTTTTGTAATTTTACAAGATTTTTAAATATAAAATTGTAAATTTACAATTTTTTTTAACGATAAAACTTACAAGGAGGTTTTGTGACTTTACTAGATTTTTAGCTACCTCCTATTTTACGAGAATTCCTTGTAAAAATTAAGAGCTTTTTAGTAATTTTACAAGATTTTTACCAATAAAATTGTAAAATTACAACTTTTTTAGCGAAATATAATCAACAAGAAATTCTCGTTAATTTACTAGATTTTTATTGTAAACAACATTGAAAATTTGTAAAATTACAAGAAAAACTGTAAAATTAAAAAAAAAAAAAATAAATTTCGATCGAATATTATTTGTTAAAAAACAAGGAAAACTGTCAAATATTGATAAAATGGGATTACAAAAATTTTTCTTGTAATTTGACAAGTTTTTTTTTGAGTGTAGCTAAAAGCGGGGTATATTTTATATCGACCAAGTTTTATTTCCAAAAAAAAGTTCGAATTTCATTTCATTTGATGTTTTTATACCCTCCAACCACAGTATGGGGGTATACTCACTTTTTCATACCGTTTGAAACGCATAGAAATATCGGTCGGGGACCCCATAAAGTATATATATTATTGATCTATGATCGAATATAAGTCATTCTATGCATGTCCGTCCGTCCGTCCGTCCGTCTGTATAAAGCACGATTCAGTCCAAAATAATAGAGCTAGACTCCTGAAAATTGGCACGAATGTGTCTCATAGTCATAGGCCGGACAAGTTCGGAAATGGGTAAAATCGGATAAGGGGCAAAAAAGTTTTCCCTTAAAGAACTAAAAAAACCTCTATAAAAGCACCATTTTTTACAGTTTTTTTTGCATTTTTGTTAAACAAATGAAACCTTTTTATGTCAGAAAGAGTTAAAAGTCATAACTTAGACCCCGGGGCTACAAAATATTGTTTTTTTTTGCCCCGCCCCCTTTTGTGGGCGTGGATTAAAAAAAACATAATAATTATGAGAAGATGGTATAACTAAAGTTCAAAAAGCATTATAAATCATTCAGTAAACATTTATCGCGTTGGGGAAAGTATCCCCCAGCACCCCCACAGAGCTCTCTCCCCAAAAACGCCTCTGAAATTTTTTTATATGTATTTTAACATGTTGGACGGTATCAAAGATTCGGCACAGCCGAATTTAGCACTCTCACTTGTTTTTGTTAAAAAAGCTTTTTGGGAACTTTTTGCAAATACGTCATAGCGGAAATATTAACACCTCTTTTTTATAAAATCTGGACTTCTGAAACTATTCCGGTAGAATGGAAAGAAAGCATAATAGTCAAAATACCAAAAAAGGGTGATCTAAAATCGTGCAGCAACTGGAGAGGTATTGCAATAACACCCGCTGTATGTAAAATATTTAACAAACTTCTTCTTAACCGTATAATTGAACCCCTCGACAAGCATCTCCGAAAAGAACAATCTGGTTTTCGACCTAACCGCTCCTGCGTCGACCAAATAAACAGCCTCCGCCTTATAATTGAGCAGTGTAACGAGTATAATACAACATTATATTTAACTTTCATTGACTTCGAAAAAGCTTTCGATGCTATAAACAGGCAAAAAATTTGGAGCGCTCTAGAAGACAAAGGTGTCCCGAACAAGATTATTAGCCTAATTAAAGCCCAATACACTAACGCGAAGATGAGAGTCTTGCATGCTGGTAAAATCAGCCAGCCTTTTAACACCCTTAGCGGCGTAAAACAAGGATGTCTACTTTCCCCTATTCTATTTATTACAACTCTCGACGTCATATTGGCCTACACTAACGAACAAAACAGAGGAATACAATGGAGAATAAATCAGCACCTTGAAGATTTAGAGTACGCGGACGATATCGTTCTGCTTGCAACTACAAAAGAAAACATGCAAAAAAAGATCGACGACTTATCCTCAAGAGCATTAGACTTCGGATTGAAGATAAACGCAGCAAAAACAAAATGCATGGCTATAAAAAGTAATCAATTGACAACATTCACTTTAAATAACAACCCGATCCAGAACGTCAACAGTTTCAGCTATCTAGGAAGCAACATCTCACCCGACGGAGGCGCAATTGACGATGTAAACACGCGAATACACAAGGCCAGAATATCATTTTACAATTTGAAAAACGTGTGGAGATCTAACGCTCTTTCGCCAAAAACGAAAATACACATATACAATGCGTGTATAAAAACAATTTTGCTATATGGCTCCGAAACATAGCTCGTCAACGACGGCATCAAACGCAAACTCCAAAGCTTTACAAATAGATGCCTTCGTAACATATTAAAAATCTGGTGGCCTAGAACAATTTCAAACGAAGAACTGCTACAACTCGCTGAACAGGAACCAATCAATACGCAAATAAGAAGAAGAAAGTACAACTGGCTAGGCCACACACTCCGCAAGCCATACGACGAAATATGTCACTCTACACTTCAGTGGAACCCACAGGGCGTCCGAAACCGTGGAAGACCGAAGATAACCTGGAGACGCACGATTTTCTGCGAAACCAAAAAAATCATTTGACGAACTCAGACATATTGCTTCAGACAGACAGAGATGGAGATTCTACGTAAACAGCTTATGTTCCTGATGGAATACGCTAATAAATATATATTTGCAAATAAACCGATTTACCTGAATATCGGGCGAAATTTTCATATGGGGTCTAAGTCCAAACATTGTCCGATTATAATTAGATTTGATTAGTTTATTTAAGTAAGCGCTACACACAAACAAAACATGAACCAATTTTTTCCAATTTTAATTGGATTCTTCCTTGAGCCAAAAGAAGCTTAAGTTTCAAATTTCAAATAAATTGTTTGAACATTGCGACCAGTATCGTGTTTACACCGTTTACATGGACGTTTGTCTGACGGACGGACATTGATAGATCGACTCGAAAAGTGATTCTAAGTCGATCGGTATACTTGAAAGTGGGTCTAGGAGCAATATTTCGGGTAGTTACAAACATAAGCACAAACTCAGTATACCCTGTACCACAGTGTGGTGTAGGGTATGAATATGATACAGTTTTCGTGTTTTAGGCGATTTTGCCATCGTCATTCCTGAAAATTTCGATAGCGAAAACGATATTACATTTTCATATGGAAACGATATCGTTAATGCCTGGAATAAAGATAGTTTTTCGATAAATTTTTGGAAAATTGCGATTTTGCTATCGTTATGACTGGAATTATCGATAGCGAAAATGATATCATATATTAATGGAAAGGCAATATCATAAGGAAAGGTGCATTAAGAACGGAATCACTATATTTTATATAGCTAATATTCACGTCTCCGAAACAGAAAATGCAAATTCCTTCATTTGTGTCTGCAATTCCAGATCATGTTGGTAACCCTTGCGAAATAATGTAAGAGACAAAAAAGTTGAAAGAAAGTATGAAGTGAGGTTGAGATTGCTAGAAATAGAATTGTAGTGTTGGAAACTGTCAAAATTTATTCTGTAGAAACTATAAATATTCACAAAAAAAAAAAAAAGTTTTCATTAACAAGACAAACCGACATTTAAAATCCTACTGATGATGACACTAACTGGGGTGTTTGAAACCGGTATGGGAAATACCAGAAATGTCTATAATTTTTAGAAATTCAATTTTTCTTCTGCATTTTTTCAACTTGAACCTTTATAACAAATATAATTAGAGCCTGTGCTCGATCTGTACTTACAGAAAAAATCAAATTAAACATGAACCGGATGATATACGTCTGAAAGTAGAGATCAAATTAAATAAAACTGCATATACAGTTTTTCATTTCGTGGTCCTGTTCCGTTTAAAAGGACTTCAAAGTTTTAAAGGATACATTTTGTAAAATATTTCTGAAATAATTGTGCTTGTCCTGGGATTCCACTGATGATGGAAAATGAAAGGGGAGGATCTCACTTAATTTTTCCATTTTTTTTTTATTTTACCACATCAGGATGTGAATGAAGTCCTTTGAAAACTTTATCAAAATATATTATTGAACATTTTGAATGATATTAAAGGATAAAGTTTTAAAAGGACGTAACTTACCTACTTTTTCCTAATATGTAAAAATAATAAAATATGAAAATTAGGGGAGATCCTCCTATTTCATTTGCTATTACCAGTGGCATTCTAGGACAAGTACAAATATTAAACAAATATTTTATAAAATTTATTCCTGTAAAACTTTGAAGTCCTTTTGAAAGGAAACAGAATCACGAAATGAAAAACTGTAAATGCCGTGTTACTACATTTAGTCTCTAGTTTCAAACGTATGTTATACAGTTCGTATTTAAGGACTTTTTTCAATTTGTCGGACCCTGTAAAATGTGATAACTAAGTGATATTGCCTCGATATCATAACGGTATCGTTTGGTTTATTGGGTTTTGTGTGAAAATTGTTGTCAAAACATCGGGACTTTAGAATTAGTTCTTTATAACCAAGAATTCGTTATAACCGAGTTTAATATAACTGTATATATTTTTTTCGTTTTGCCCCAATTTTGTACTCACAAACAAATTTTAATGTCCTTTCAGCACGGCTATTTTTAACCGAACGAGCTCATATTTTTGTCAAACGTTTTTTTGCTCTAAACTTACACAAAATTGGGCTTTGATTTTGGGAAAATCGTAAATAAAAACATAAGGTCCACCTTATTGTGATAAGAACTAAATAAAGAAAATATTTCTTTTTGATTAAAAAATAAAACTACACAAAAATTTATTAAAAAACAAAATAGATACAAAAATTTAAAAAAACAATATCAAATTTTAAATTGAAAAAAATAGAAGATATAAAAAAAATCACATCATGGTTATCATTTGATAATTTTAAACAAAAAACGTTATCAATTTAATGAAAATTGTTATCAATCAATAGTCTATTTTTTTTTTGTTTAAACATAAAAACAGTTAAAATTAGATAACAGTATAAAAAATATATCACATTTTTAACAAATTTCAAATGACACATATTGTCACGAATTCTTTTAAAACTCACAAAAAAACAAATATTGTCTTTAATTTTTTTCGTTTTTATCAGAGTTTTGAGTTTTACTCGTTCTTATTGTAAAACTTGATCAATATCTTTTGTATATCAACGTTATCAGTTTTTGGGTTTTTCAAAAAAATAATATTAAAGTAAGGTGTCAAAATTTCAAAAATAAATTCGGTTATCTATCTTTTGGCTACCTGTCATTAGATTTAGTTCATTATATTTGTTTTAAATACAATTTTTACTTTTTGTTAAATAAACAAATAAAAACTTTCTTATCAATATCTTTAAAAAAAAACAGTAACGATATGTTTAAACAACACTTGTAATTTGAAATATTTGAAAAAAAAAAACATGTTAGAATTTAATTGAAAATGAACATGTTTTCGTCTTTTAAATTAAGTTATTAACCTTTACAGAAAGAAAAGTGAATTCAATTACAGTCTTTAATTATATAATTCCGAATTTAATGGATTTCTTTCTTTAATTTATGGGCTCTTAACAAAATTGTTTCGTAATGATACTGATAATCTTTTTTTTTGGAAAATTTTCAAAATCGGTTTTTTTCCTTTCTAATAAAACTAATCAAAAAGTAGATCTAAAAAGTTTTCAAAACATGTGGTTTTTTGTCACAAACGTTATTGTGTCGTGTAATGTAATTTTGCAAAATATAACTCAAAAAATTTGGGTTTTAATTTTAAAACTCAATATCAAAAGAAAAACTCTAACAAAAACTGTGTAAAAAAACTTTAAAATTAAATTAACGAATTTTTAGTAGATTTTTCTGCTAAAATAAATATTGTAGCTAAATTTTCTGTAATTCTATTAACTGATTTTGTTTGATGAATGTCAAATTTGTTTTTCTAATAGTTTATCTAATTTTATAAACAATTTTTGTTATAATTTTGTGAAGTAAAATTTCCATTTATTTAAAGGTGAGTCGAAAAAGACTTCCAAATTAAGTCTGCTGAAATCCGCCAATTTTTCTGGTATAATAAGCAGATTTTTAGCTGATATCCGCAGATATGTTCCAGCTGTCCGGACAATTTTTTCTGCTGATTCCATTGATATAATCAAGAAAATTTGTGCAAAATGGTTGGATTTTAAGCAGATTTTTCTACAAATTGGACAGAGATTTTATTGTGAGTGCAGCAGTTTTCGCTCTTTTAAACAAAATGCAATTAAAAACAAATAAGAACATTGAAGTCGGTCGAGTCCGACCATATAATACTTAATACCAGTGTTTCCCGGAAAATGGGTGTCAAGTCCAAACATGGACCGATTGGTCCTATCTTTTGTCAAATCTGTAGTAAGTGTAGAAAAAATCCAAATTTGAGTGAAATTGGCTTCAATTTGTTGCCAATAAACCGCTTTGAGTAATATCGGGCAAAATTTTCATAAGGGGCGTAAGTCCAAAAATGGTCCGAATTTTATTAGATTTGATTGGGTTATTAAAGTATGCGTTAAACACACACAAACATAATTTTAATCAAATATTTTTTATTTTCATGAAATTTTTGAGATTTATGTGAATATTGGGAGGGTGGTTTGCATGGGAGCTACAAGAAGAACTCGTCCGATTCCCTTAATTTGGAGAGGTGATATGTGGACACAAAACACGCTTATCTGCCAAATTTCGAAAGGATACCTATTACAATACGGTTGTTAGGGCCATTTGACCCAAATTTAATGGGGACGTTTGTCTGGGGGATAGGTCAAAACATGAACCGATTTTTTTTCCAATTTCAAAAACGTTTGCCCTTGGGTAAAACCTTAAGTTTCAAATTTCAGACAAATCGGCCAAAATAAGCTTAAGTTTCAAATTTCAGACAAATCGGTTAAAAATTACGACCTGTATCGTGCGCACAACATTTACATGGACGGACAGACGGACATCGCTAAATCAACTCAAAAGGTAATTATGAGTCGATCGGTATACTTGAAAGTGGGTCTAGGACCAATATTTCGGATAGTTACAAACATCAGCACAAACTAATTATACCCTGTACCACAGAGTGGTGTAGGGTATAACAAATAAAATGGCGGTTACTAATTAAAAAAAGTGGTCTTCTGACTTAAAAATGATACGTTTGTTAAACAAAAATGCAAAAGAACCTTTAAAAAATGGCGTTTTTTAGAGGTTGGTTTAGATCTTCAAGGGGGAATTTTTACTTCCTGATCCGATTTGGCTCATTTCCGAACTTAATCAAATTTCCGAACTTAATCAAATAACATATTTGTGTCAAATTTCATCGTGCTGGACATAGACGGACGGACATTCATAGAACGTCTTAGAATGGATCAATAATATATAAAACAAGTGATATTGTTAAATTTGACTGGGTCGAATCTTTTATACCCTCCAAAATGTAAAAAATAAAAAAAAATATATATATAAAAAATTTCAGAGATGTTTTTTTTCATACACACAAAAAAGTATTAGCTAAAAATTTTCAATTAAATTTATTGATCAACAAAATTTGAATACGTTTAATCAGTTTTGATTAAAGTTTTTGTTATTTTCTTTAAATGTCGAATTACAAATTTTCAATATACCAGATTTTTTTCGCTTTAATTTTTTTAAATACTTAATTAAAAAATATAAAAAATTATCGGGTTTTCCTTTTTTATTGTTGGCAACATATGATGATTTTTTTCATAATATTATCATTAGCTTACAATTCATTTGTTAAATCAATCATTATTTAAATTGACTTTAAATAAAAAATGGATCAAATATGTGACCAAAATCGAAAAAGTGTTTGATTGAAAAAATATTCAATTAATCACCTACAATTTGATGATTGGTATATCAATTTTTTTTAATTGGAGGAATTTCAATCAAAAAATTGATTGAATCCGCGTTTTTATTCATTGAAATTCGTTTCAAATTCTTTCTGTGAAGGGGTTGGCTAGAGGCCGTAGGGGGCACAGATGAATTTTTGACACAAAAATCGTTAAATTGTTTAACAAATATACAAAAAAACTTTTAAAAAATTGAATTTTTTTAGGGGTAGGTTTAGTTTCCCCTGGTCTGATTTAACCCATTTCCGAACTTAACCAGCCTATGACCAGAAGACATACTCGTGCCAAACTTCAGGAGCCTAGCTCTTTTAGTTTGGACTGCATTGTGCTTTCCACAGACAGACGGACGGACACACGGGCATCGCTAGAATGTCTTAGAATCTGTCATAGATCAATAACACTGTCCGACAAAAATGAAAAAAGTCGTTAAACACGAAGTGGATAATATACGTTTGAAACTAGAGAATAAATGTAGTAAAACTGCATTAACAGTTTTTCTTTTGGTGATCCTGTTTTCTTTTAAAAGGACTTCAAAATTTTAGAGGATTAAATTTTATAAAATATATTTTTTTTAATATTTGTACTTGTACTAGAATGCCACTAGTGATAGCAAATGAAAGAGGAGGATCTCCTCTATTTTTTTTTTATTATTTTTACATATCAAGAAAAAGGAGGTGTGTTACGACCTTTAAAAAATTTATCCTTAAGATCATTAAAAATTTTCAACAAAATATTTTGATAAAGCTTTTAAATGACTTTATTCACATCCGTTTATCCTGATACACAGAAAGAATTTGAAACGAATTTCAATCAACAAAAACGCGGATTCAATCAATTTTTTGATTAAAATTCCTCCAATTAAGAAAATTGTTATACCAATCATCAAATTGTAGGTGAAATTTTTTCAGTTAAACATTTTTTCGATTTTGATCAAAAATTTGACCAATTTTTTTATACCCTCTACTCTTATGATAGAGGGTATATAAAAGTTTGTCATTCCGTTTTTAACTCAACGAAATATCGGTCTGGGAACCCATAAAGTATGTATTTTCATGATCCCCGATCGATTTTAAGACATTCTAGCGATGTCCGTCTGTCTTTCTGTCTGTGGAAATGGTGATCACGGCCAAAATATTACACAGAGATGACTGAAACTTAACATATTTATTGAAAGCTTTCCCGAGAAGTTTGGTATTGCATTTGAGCGACATCCGTTCAGCGGTTCAAAAGTTATGAACGAAAATGTAAGGATACCTCAAAAATTTTAGTACATTCAACATAACCTTAAAATACAAAATGCTTTAATTCGGCTGCTGGTTGACATATGTGAATATAATTGAACACCAAATGGTATTTAAACAAGTACAAACATATTTTTGACAAAAAAAGAAAAAAATTGCGGATTTTTTTTTTACCCAATTTTGTTATTGCGGAAATTTTTTTTCAAAAAAAAATTTTTTTTCAAAATAATTTCCTTTTAAATAAAGTCTTTGCAATAATTTTTAAGAAATTGTGGAGGGTATCACTACATTCGGCAAGGCCGAATTTAACTTTTTTACTTGTTTTATTTATAGTCAATCAAAATAATGATTGATTTAACAAATGAATTGTAAGTTTATGACAAAATTATCAAAAAAGTCATCTTTTTTGCTTTCAAATATGTTGCCAACAATAAAAAAAATAAATCCCGATTTTTGTATATTTTGGAATTAATCTATTCAAATAAATTAAAGCCAAAAAAAATTTGGTATATTGAAAATTTGTAATTCGACAATTAAAGAAAATAACAAAAATTTGAATCAAAACATTGTTTCTCATTTAAATTTTGGTGATCAATTGATTTAATTATAATTTTTTAGCCAATAATTTTTTGTGTGTATGGAAAAAAATTAAATTTATGGGAGTTCCTCCTCTTTCATTTGCCATCACCAGTGTCATCCTAGGACAAATACAAAAATATTTTACAAAATGTGTCCTTTAAAACTTTGAAGTACTTTTAAAAGGAAACAGGATCACTAAATGAAAATCTGTAAATGCAGTCTTACTCCATGTGATCTCTACTTTCAGACGTATATCATCCGGTTCATGTTTAATATTGGCTAATATTAGACGGTGTAATCTTCGAGTTACAATTGAAATTTTAGAATTACAATTGGGATTTTCGAATTTCAAATTTAATATTCGATTTTCAAGTAGAATCTTCGATTTACAATTGAAATCATCGATTTACAAGTAGAATTTTCAAATTACAAGTACAATCTTTTAAATTACAATTGATATTTTTCAAATACAATCTGAAAATGGTAAAAAGATTTTTATTATTTAAAATTAATTTTTATTTTTTCAAAATCCCACTGTGCAACGGCGCTTAATATGACAGTTTTAATTATTTTAAATGTTTATAAAAAACATACAAAAAATATATTTAAATACAAAATCACCTACTGCATTTTAAAATTTTCAAGAGCCCTTTTAAAGAAAAGAAATTATACACAAAACGCCCACACACAGAAACTCAAAAGAGTTTATTGTATTTGACTCCTAAGCGCCAGGTTGTAAAAATGTCTAGAAAGGCACAAGAAACAAAAAAATCTTTTGTTTAAAATATACAATTTTTAAGTAAAAACAATCTCTTATTTTTATAAAACAATAGAACTAGAGTGGTAAAACACTTAAAAATATAATTTCGATTTTAAAAAGAAACCATAAAAATGACAATACAAGAAAGAAAGAAAAAAAATTTAAGAAAATAAATTTTCTAAAATCAAATAAAAAATTTTTGGTATAGAAATTGAAATGTTGCACATTTTTTTTTGTGGAGTTTAGAAATTATAAAGAAATTTTGTCACACTGCGATTAATCTTACAACTGTTTTTGTATGAAACACAAATTTTTGACAGTTTTAAAACCGCAAAATCATTATGATGACGATAATGTGTTGTTTTGTTCCCACACTTTTTTTTTGTTGTTTTGAATAAAAGATTCTATAAATTGAATCGCTGGCGTATGATTATTAAAAACATTTAAATTTAAATTTTTAAATGTTTTGTCGCTTTTTTTGTTTTTGTTCTAAAATTTAATCATTTGTTTAATATGGACTTTTAAACTTTTCAAAGTTCTATTTTTTTTTAACAGATCATAAAACTTTCTTGTATTACGAACGACATTGAGGGTCGTAAATCAAAAAACCATAAACACAAAATTTAGATAGCCAGGCACTTACCGGCTAACGACCAAAACTGCTCCCGGTGTTTATGAAACGGTTTTTTTTTATGTTATTTGTTTTGTTAAATTGTATTGATAAGAAAATTATTTGTTTTTTTAATATACGGAGAAAATGAAAAAAAAGTTTTTAAAAAAGAAAAATTAAATTTAAAGATTTTTGAAAATTAGAACCCTTGTGTTAAAATAGATTAGAAGTGTAAAAATGGATTGTAACTAATCAGATCTGCGAGATCTCCAATTCGGTGAGCATTTTCTGCATAAGTTATTGATCAGATCGGAACATATCCCGAAAATGTGGACAAAATTTGAAATCTGACGGATCTGTACAGATACAATTACATATAATAAGATATGAGCATAATTTTCCAATTTATAGAACTAAAAAAAATCCTCTTCCAATCCTTCTGATAAATAAAAAAGTTAATTTGTCTACCATAAAATTTCTTCCGGTGCATATAGTATGCGTTATGTTGAAAATATCAAAAAAAAACATACAATTAAATACATTTGTGATAATGAATTTTAATCTATTTGAGAGTCATAAAAACTTAACTAATAGCTGCTGTATATGATGGCATTATTAAAAATTAATAAATTAAAATATAATAATAAATTCAAAACAAACAAACAATTTAAAGAACTTTTAACAAAACATATAATTAAATACTTAAAACAAATTTAAGTTGGTTTCTTTTTTTTCTACAAACACCCCATTCTAAAATTACTTTCAAAAAATATTAATCATATTCTTAAATTTCTTTTTTTTTAGTTTAAAAATGAACAAAGTAAATAAAAGATAATTACAAAAAAATCTAAAAAAATTTATAAAAAACTATAAAAAAAAAACAAATTGCTCAATTTATAATTCTATACATCGGGTGTTAATAAAAACAAATTCAAAATTATACTCGATATGGATATGACTTCAACGGCGGAAGCTGCTGCCCGCAGCTGGTATGATAATCCGCGCTTAGTTGGTGGTGGCTCACCGCAAACAAATGGTCTGGGCGCCTCGTCTGTCGGACTCGGCCATCACGGTTTAGGTGGTGGTTTGGGTTCGACAGCTAGCGGCAGCACAGGTTTGGGTGGTGGTGGTGGAGCCGGTGCTGGCGGTGGTTTGGGTTTAGATACCAGCGATATGGGTGCGTTTTATGCTTTAGAAAGTAATAGTCATCATAGAAGATATTATCCCAGTTATCATCAACACAGTAAGTGGAACATTTTTTTAAATTATTTATTTAATATTTTATATGTTTTAAAAGTTAAGAAAAAAAATGGTACTAGGAATTAAAAATTACTCTTAAAGCGGACTTAATACTACTTAATATCGAAATAGCTCTTAATTTAGATATTTTATGGAGAATTTTTAGTGAAAGATTTTGTAGCCAATAAAGATTTAGAAAATATCAATAGAAATCCAAAAAAGCTTTAATGAATTCTGAAAAGCTTAATTGAATTTAGAAAGCTTAATGAATTCAGAAAAGTCCAGTTAGATTTCAAAAAATCCAATTGTTATTCAGAATAGCTGAAATTAAATTCCAAAAAGCTTATTTAAAATTTTGAAAAGCTTAATTAAAATTCAGAAAATTTCAATTTAAATTTAGAAAATCTCAATTGAATTTGAACAAATCCCAACTTCTAAAGCGGACTACTCAATTTCGAAAAAGCTCTTAATTTATATATTTTATGAAGAATCTTTAGTTAAAGATTTTGTTGCCAATTAAAATTTAGAAAATATCAAAGGAAATTAATAAAAGCTTTAATGAATTCAGAAAAGCTTAATTGATTTCAAAAAAGCTTAAAGAACTCAGAAAAGACCAGTTCAAATTCAAAAAATCCAATTGTTATTCAGAATAGCTCAACATAAATTTAGAAAAGCTCAATAAAAATTCATAAGAGCTCTATTATACTCAAAAAAGCTCAGAAAAGCGCAATTGAATTGGAAAAAAATTAAAGTCAATTGATTTGAATAAAATTAGCTTAAATATATTTTTCTATTGTTAGTCACATTTTTATTTTATTTATGTTTTTTTAAATAAATATTTTGTAAAATTGTGATACATTAATAAAAACGTTAAGCCGCCATTGTTATTCAGAAAAGCTTATTTTATATTCTAAAAGCTCTATTCAAATTCAAAAAAGCCTAATTGAATTTGAAAAAAATTTCAATTGACTTGAATTTAATCAAAAAACTAAAAAAAAATCGCAAATTTCTTTACTTGCATCAAAAAGCTCGCTAAAAGCTTTTTTGAATGATCTAATGTTTTATGTAATTAATATTTTTTTTAAATTATTATAGAATAATGACAACTTAATGCCATCTTACAAAAAGTTTATTATAATCAGAAAAGCTTTTCTAAACTTGAGGCTTACATAAAGATCATTTAAGTATAATTTTTTTAAATGTTAAATTTTGAAAAATCTTGTCATTAAATTAAAATTAAAAAAATTAAACTATTATTTTCCTCGCAATTATTCATAAACAAAAATATTAAAGCTTTTTTAAGTTTTCTTGATACAGTAAACAATTTGATTTTACTTAAGGGTACTTTCCACTATCACACTTTGCCATTATACACATCAAAATTTACCAACTTCCTAAAGATTTTTGGATTCTTTTTTGATTGAAACCTAGTGAACAATTTCTGGCCAAAATTTTTAAAAAAATATTTCGCTAACATGGTGAAATTACGCTTGTATAATGGAAATGTGTGATAGTGAAAAGTACCCTTTAGGAGTTATTTCGATTGATTTGAATAAAATAGTTACAAAATTTTGACAAAAATACTTTATTTCGAATGAAGCTATTTGAAATGATCAAAAAAGCTTTTTTCATTATTCTTATTTAAAAGTTTTACTCATGTTTATTTGATTATTGCTAAAAATATTAATGACAAATTTTGCCAAAAATTCATTTAATCAAGTAAAGCTGAAGCTTTTTTATTTATTTATTAAATTTTGTAAAATCGGGTCAATTAGGAATTTAGTTAAAAAAAAAAAATATGCATTCAATGTTTTTAACCATTAATAAACTGAACATTTTCTTCTTCACCTATCAATGACAACTTAAAGCTGGCTTTCAAAAAGTTGAGGTTTACACAAAGCTCATTTAAAAAATTTTTTATGATAAATTTTGTAAATCTTGGTTGTAAAGGATTTTAAACTGAAAAATCCAAACAATATGCATCTCAATTAGGTTAGGTTGTTAACCAAGCTTATAAGAGCTTATCAAAGCTTTTTTTATAAAATAAAATATGTTGTTTTACTTAGGTAAAGATTTAGATTGATTTTAAGGTAAAAATTTAGATTTTTAGGTAAAGATTTAGATTGATTTTAATAAAATAATTTTCAACTTTGGCTGGCAAAATTTCACATATTTTACAAAATGTTGGAAAAATTATCTAAAAGCTTTTTTTGGTTTATATTAGCTTAAAGATTTTGTTTTATTTATGTTTATTAAATTTATGTTAACAATTTAAATTTTTCAAAAAATTCGTTTTATTCTTTAAAGCTTTCATTTTATCTGAAGGTTTACTTAAAGCTTATTCGATGCTTTTATATCTATTTATTAAAAATTGGAAAATTTGGAGAACCAGGAATTTATTAATCGAAATTTCTAATCAATATTAAGTATCATCAAACTCATCATACTATTTTTTCTTCTTTAATCATTTAAAAAAAAAAAACTTATCAAAGCTTTCAAAAATAGTTTTTTAATTAAAAAAAAAATAGTTATGTAGTTGTAGATTTATTTTCAAGAATTTATTTCGATTTAGTTAATTATTTTATTTCGCTATTTCAATTTAATAATTAAAAAAAAATTGGCAAAAATTTCATTATTTTTATAAAAGCTTTTTAAAATTTAGTAAAAGCTCTAGATCTTATTTTAAGGTTTTTATAAAAATGAGAAGTTATTTTTTTTTACTTACTGAGATGGAATTCATGAGTTTATACAAAAACCGTATACACTTAAGTTTAGTTAAAGCTTTTTTAAGGTAATATAACTAACTCCAAGTTTAAACCCCAGTTTCCATAACACGACCGTCTTGAAAATAAAAAATTGCACAGATTTCATTTATGTAACAAATTTTATATATCAAAAACGTTTATCTTAGGGAAACTGAAAGCTTTAACATTTTCAGCAAAAGCCTAAAACTTTGACTTTGCAATTTTAAAAAATTTTCGTAATTTTTTTAATATCAGGTGCTTTTTTTTGGACTTCAGCTCAACTTTAATAAACTTTTTCTCCACGATGGCCGTTTTTATTGTTTGGTACTATTTTAACCTTTAACTTTTTTTTTTAACATGACAATTCATATTTTTTTTATAGTTTCTTACTTTATACTTCTTATTTTACTTCCCTCTATTTATTTACTATTCATTCAATTGTCAAAATGGTGCGTGAGTGATTGACGGGGCGTCTGGTTGAATAAAAAAAAAAAAAAAGTACAAAAAAACCAATACCAATTTTGAAAACAATAGACCACAAAAATAAAAAATAAACAGAAAACCAAACAAAACTAAAAAAAAAAAATTGTATATAAAACTACATTGTTAACGGGGATAATGAAATTGTTAAAAAGAAAAGACAGCAAAAATAAAATAAAAAAAAAAATTATAATCGAAGACAAAATAAACATTAACACCACCCTCATAATCTAATGTAGACATGAATAAATTTTATTAGACGTACTTGGCATTTTTTGTTTTACAATGTTGCAAGTAGTTAAAGGCAAAATGTACGAGATAGTAAATTTTAATATTTTTTTGTTTTTTATTTAAATGTTTTATAATTTTTAATGATTTTATAAAAATTTGTTGTTAAGCAGAGATTAGTCAAATTGCAGAGGCAGCTTAAAAACTAGGACGGCGAAATTCTAATAAACATAACAACAAAAAGTTGTTGAAAATAAAATCTTAACCAATTATATTAGTAATTAAATCTATGGAAAAATTTGTTATTATTACAACTATTGAAATTAGTTTTAAAACATGTAGTATTGATAACTTTATTTGTTGGTTTAATTAAAAAGTAGTCGAAAATTATTTTATTTTCAATCAAAAATTTATTTAACAAATTTTGTTTTTTCTGCTTGCTCTATAAAGCTTTTCGTTTTAAGGAAGAAAACTTTTTTCTATGTTAATTTTAAGTTAGTTCAAATTAATAGTTTTTGTTATAAAGCTTAAAAGCTTTTCTGCTTGCTCTATAAAGCTTTTCGTTTTAAGGATGAAAACTTTTTTCTATGTTAATTTTAAGTTAGTTTAAATTAATAGTTTTTGTTATAAAGCTTAAAAGCTTTTCATAATTATGAAATAGAATTTTTTTCAGTGTCTGCTAAACTTGTGTGCATTAAACTAAAGTCAAAGTTTAACTATAAGTGGAAACTGCTAAAAAGCTCATTTTACTTTGTTTTCCTTGTTAAATCTGTGTTTTATAGATTTGTTGCTTCATAAGCTAAACTAAGTTGCTACAAATGTTTAGCAACATTGTATTTTAAATATGTATACAACGAATTTTTTTAACTATTGTCTTGTTCTTCTTGTTTCTTTCAAAAAAACAAGGTTTAAATTAAAAATTTACGCTCCCACGCCTTTAAAAAAAAACAAAAAAAGAACAAAACTCTAAAAAGAACAGTCAAATAAAATAATCAGTTCAAATATATATAAAATTTCTTAAAAAAAGTAAAAAAAAACCGTTTTGTTTTTTTCTTGAATTACTTTCAATTGTCATTTTCGACAGTTAACTCCCCATTGACACTAAAACGGTGCGGTAAAAATTGTTTTTTTTTTTTTTTTGGTTTTATTCACTTACCGTTTTGTTTGATGTTGTATTTGTGTATAAAAAAAAAATATATTTACAAAAGCTTTTTGCATGAACAATCATGTGTATTGTCAAACTACTTTGTGTTGGGTTGACTTTAACGCTAACGTCTCGTTAAAACTTCAGCATAAAAAAAAAGTTATGCATCACTGCAAAAATTTTTGCATTTTTTTAACAAAAATATATGCACAAATACCAATTTTATATGCGAAAAATATAAATATATTGGTGTGATTGATCAACATAAAAAAAAACTGGGTATGAGTTTGTGATATTTCCATTTAAAATGTTTAATTCATATCCAAAAACCGTCCAATATATTGGCAAAAAAAAGATGAAAAGAAAGCT
The DNA here is from genome assembly GCA_963921195.1 of Pegoplata infirma. Classification (NCBI taxonomy): domain Eukaryota; kingdom Metazoa; phylum Arthropoda; class Insecta; order Diptera; family Anthomyiidae; genus Pegoplata; species Pegoplata infirma. The sequence goes on along the minus strand of OY992536.1, from coordinate 311,899,494 downwards.
TTATTGAATTTGATCCATTGTAATTCATTCATGCGAACCAGCAGCAGCAACAGTCAGTCAATTCAGCCAGCCAGCCAACTTTAGCAGACTCCAAAACTTTAGCTCAATATATTGTTTGACTGTTTGTCATATTATAAAACGATCATTCAAATTAATTTTGAAAACCTGTAACGTACATATTTTAAATTAAAAAAAAAAAAATCTCTACTGTTTTGTTATTTATTTTGTTTGACAGACATACAGTCTAGCTAAAGGAGAAAAAAAAAATCAAAATCTTTTAAACAAATTAAGATTTTAAAATTCATTAGTCTGCAAATGTCATTTGATGACTGTGAGCTTGATTGAAAGCTTAACAAATGTCAAAAATTTCCAATAACAATATACAAAACATATGGAATTATTGTTAATCATACATATGATGATGACGACGATGAGTTAAAAAAAAGTCTGGTCGTTGCTTAAAGTTAAACTATGATACTGAGAACTTCTGTCATTTATTTGAATATTATTTACATTTTATTGATGATAGAGATGATAGAGATGAAGAAGATGATTAATAAATATGATGATGGTTGATAATAATGATTACAATTTTTAATTTTTAAGTAGTAAATTAAACAAATTAACGAATAATTAAAAAAGCTTTAAAAAGCTTTATGTTAAATTTATAAAAGCTTTTTTTAATATTATGTTTCTTCTTGAAAAAAGGATCGAAATTGCTACAAATCTTTTAAAAATTTAACGAATACATAAAAAGCTTTAAAAAGCTCCCTAACCTGAAATCTTAAAAGCTTTTTTTATTTTGTATTTTTTTAATAATTTAAATTGCCATTTATATATTGTAATTATTTTACATAAAAAAATTAACCTTAGATTAACGAAAAATCTTTTAACCAGTTTTACAAAGCTTTAATAAAAATAGTGAAATTTTGTAAAATTTTAAAGTTATAAAAGTTGTTATTCAAAACAGTCGAAATTACTTCTAAGTAAAAGAAAATCATTGACTGTACTTTTTAAATTTTAACGAATACATTAAAAGCTTTAAAAAAGGATTCTAAACCTTAACGCTTAAAAGCTTTTTTATTTTAAAGCTTTTTTATTTTATTTTAAAGTTAATAAAGTTTCAAAATTTAACGAATATATAAAAAGCTTAAAAAAGCTTTATAACTTGAAAGCTTTAAAGCTTTTTTTATTATTATTAAAAAGGACTTAAATTTTCAGTTATATTTTTTGTAATTTTTTTAACATTCAAAATAACCTTAGATTAACGGAAACAGCTTTTTAGCAAGTTTTATACAGCTTTAGCAAAAACGAGAAATTTTGTAAAATTTTTAAATTATAAAATTTGTTATTTAAATCAATCGAAATAACTTCTAAATAAATTCAAATCATTACATGACTAAATCATTTTTTTTTTTTTTAATTTTTTAAAAGCTTTAATTTTTTTTTGACGATTGAGATAAAGAAAATGATGATGGGTAATGATATTGATTAAAACTTTAAACTATTTCATACTTAATTACCCAGATTTTACAAAATTTAACAATTAAGTATAAAAAGCTTTAAGTAAATCTCAAGTTTAGAAAAGCTCTGTTAAATATTATATGTTTATGAGAAAGGATTTTAATTTTCATTAATCTGTCTAAAACTTTTTAACATAAACAATATAAAATCTCAAACCCATGATTAACTAAAAGAGCTTTTAGCAAGTTTTACAAAGCTTTAATAAAAAAAAAAGTAAAATTTGGTATTATTTTTTAATTATTAATACATACATATAATACAAATTCTTAATCAAATAAACCAAAATAATATGTAAGTAAAATAAAATACTTAACATTAAATCCCTAATTACCCAGAATTTGCAAAATTTAATCATTAAAAGTTTTAAATAAGCATTAAGAAAATCTCAAGTTTGGGAAAGCTTTCTTGAATTTGATATTTTTATAAAAAGGGATTAAAATTTTGATTAATTTGTTCAAAATTTTTTAGTTTAAATAATATGAAATCTCAAACCTATGATTAACGGAAAAAGCTTTTAGCTAGTTTTACAAAGCTTTAATAAAAATAGTGAAATTTGGCCAAATTTTTAAGTAATATATTAAAATTCTTAATAAAATTAAACAAAATGGCATGTTAGTAAAATAAAATCATTGATTTTTTGTTGTATTAAGAATTTTTGAAAAAGCTTTTAATTTTTTTGATATTTTATTGATGATTTTTAATTTTTAAAATTTTTAAAAATTGTTTAAGACTTAATTCCCAGATTTAGCAAAACTAAACGAATAAAAAAATTTTTAATGAGCTTTATGTAAACAAGTTAAGGAAAGCTTTTAGTGCTTTTCTAAATTTTAATTGGTCTTTTATAAATTTTAATAAAAATTTCTTAATTTTTTAAAATAAATAATTAAAAAAAAACCTTAAAAAAACTTTTAATATGTATTAACAAAAACAGATTTTTAGAAGTTTAACAAAGCTTTGATAAAAACTTTGAAAATTTGCAAAATATTTAAACTATTTAGTTAAAATAACTCCTATGTAAAATAAAATCATTGACTGTACTTGACTTAATGTTTTTTTTTTTCTCAAATTTAGAAATTTTAAAAAAAGCTTTAACAATTTTTGTTTTTATTGATGTTTGAGATAAAGTAAATGATAAATGTGATTTTCTAAATTTATATTAGGCCTTTCTAATGAACTTGAGCTTTTCTGAAGTTGGTGTTTTATAAATTGGTGTTTTATAAATTTTCTTTAAGGTTTTTTGAATTTAAATTGTGTAATTTTAAATTTCGACTGTGCTTTTTTGTATTTCAACTGTGCTTTCGGTTTTTAATTGGATACTTTGAATCAAAATGGAGCTTTTTTAAAAAGCTTTCCTAAATTTCGATTGCCTTTCTTTGTTTTTAATAAGTACTTTAAAATTTTAAAGGGAATTCAAAATTAAAAAAAAGCTTATAAAAGTTTAAAAAGCTTATAAACGTTTAAAAAGCTTTCGAAAACTTTTTTTAAAATTTAAAATTATGTGATTTTCTAAATTTCAATTTTGAATTTTAATAAAAATTTCTAAATTAAGATTAACAAAGACACATTTTTGCAAGTTTTATAAAGCTTTGATAAAAAAAAAATAGGGAATAGGAAACTAAAATCATTAACTGTACTTGAATTATTCCATTTTTTGCTTCTAAATTTTTTAAATTTTGAAAAAGCTTTAACAATTTTTGTTTTTATTGATGATTGAGATAAACAAGATGATAATTGATATTTTTAAATTTAAATTAAGATTTTATTAATGTAATTGGGCTTTTCTAAATTTATATTAAGCTTTTTTAAATTTGGAGTGTGTTTTTCTTAATTTAAATTTAAATTGTAATTTTCTGAATAACAATTAGGGTTATTCAACTGCTCTTTCGGTTTTCAATTGGGTACTTTAAATGAAAATGGAGCTTTTCCAAAAAGCTTTTCTGTATTTCAATTGTCTCTTTTTTATTTTGAACAAGGACTTTAAAGCTGAAAAGGGATTTCCAAATTTTAAAACAGCAAAAAGCTTTTAAAAGTTTAAACAACTTTTTATAACTTTAACAAAAGTTTTAATTGGTATTGCGAAAGAAATTGGTAGATTGATTCCTGATCATTGGCTGATTTTTTATAAAAACTTACTTCTCTTTGCATATCTCTTAAATTTATACCAAATCTCTTAATGATTTGTTATTCTAACACTCTTAATTGCATTAACCAAAACATTCATCACTATCTCAAATATCATTACAATTTTTTTTTTAGTTTTATAAAATTATTCATAATACCAAGAATATTTCATATTATTTTATACCACTATAATAAAATTAATTTAAAAAATCAAATTTCTTAAAAGAACCAATCAATAATATTACAAAACAATAACACAGTTTGGGTTTAACGGACAATTTATTTGATACAATGTTAAAAATGACAAACAAATTGTCTGCTGCTTGGTTGGCAGCATAAAAGCAAAGCAACTATACAATATGTTGCTGCTGCTCATTTTTTTTTTTTTCATTATTATAAAAACCAATCTAACGCAGCAAGTGGCCAAGGATGACAATGAATGCAAATGTGACAATGTTCATTAATTTCATTAAAAGCATACTGAGAGAGTGACATTGTTGTTGTTGTTGTTGGCAACAACAATATGCATACTTGGCAAATAAATTGGCTACTTTAACACAAAACCCACCAACCAACCGACCAACAGTAGTATCTGAATAGTTTTCCAAAAGTTATGTGTGTGATCATTTTAGGAAAATTGATGCTTTTACAGCAACAGCAACAAAACAAATAATAATATTGTTAGTTGCTGGTGGTGGTTCTTTTCACAAGAATTGAATAACACCCGCGATTTGTTAAAAAAAAACAACAACAACATTACATTGGCAACACAAAATAGTTGTTTAGTCAGCAGCCCTTTTAGTAGCAGCCGTTTTTCTGTAAGTGATACAATATGTGCAGCATATATGTTTTGTGTATGTGTGTGATAAATTGTTGGTGATTATGATGCAACATGCATTTCATTTGCAATGCCATTGCAATTTGCATAGCTTTTTGCATATTTGTGTAGTAGAGTCTCTCTTTAGTTTTCTAGCCACTTGCATAGAGTCACAAGTAGCTTTATTGTCATTTATACCGATTACTAATGTGAATGCAAAGTAGTTGTGTATGTAATTTTGCCAACGGTTATTTAGTAAATTTCCAATAACGTATGTGTTTAGTCATTTTTAGCCGCTGTTTAAATGCTCATACACACTCAAATACTTTTTAAATGGTGTGGCAACTACAAATTGCCTTAATTACCAACAATGACAACAACAATAACAACAACAATATGTGCGTTCATATATAATGTTCAATTAAAAGTACATTAAAAATAATTTGAAATGCTTAGTTTATGTATTGAATTGATTTTGAGAAAGAAAAGGTGTCCTATATGTTGGGTCCCACACTAGGCGCCATATTGAGAATTAGCCTTAAGACAAGTTTAAATTCATTTTAAAGTTTAAAACTTTCAATTAAGACTACAGATAACATTTGTTCTTTCAAATCCTTAGGGTTCAGTAGTGTATAAAATTCTTTTTCGTAGTTTCGTGGTTTGGGCCCTGCGTTGGGCGCCAAATTAAAAGTTAGCTTTTTGTAATTTGTAAGTGTTCATTTATAAATTTACAACTTTTGAAATATTAATATATTTATTTGTCCCTAAAGTTTTTAGTCCTGCATTAATTGGCAAGCTCGAGGCCAACTTTTTATTGGGATTACAGGTTTAAACGGCATCAAATTTTCAAAACAGATCTTCTTTGTAAAGTTGCAGTTAAATTTGCTAGCCCTGTTTTTAAATGTCACTAGATATTCTGGGGTTAGGTTCAATACCTGCCAGTCCCTTATGTTCCCTACGTTGTCTTAAAAAAAATCCAAAACTGTTTCATCAATTTTACACCAGAAGAATTTAAAATTTTTTTGCGGTATTTCCTTTTGATCAGGATACTAGTAATTATAAATTCTGTCTGAAATTATGAATGACGATGATATTTTTTTGTTTAAAAAGATTTCATTGTTTTAACACTTTCTGCAAAATTGCACATTAATTGATAATGTGTTGAGGGGTTTTCAACAAATATGTAGTAATACACTAAAAAAAATTTTGTAGGTAAATTCGAATGAATTGATAACTTGTCAAAAACAATACCACTAAAATTGTGGATCCCTGGGCGCCATTATGTCGGAAAAAGTTGTGCAAACTTAATATATTTCCACTTTAGGACCCATGTTGGGCACCAATCTGGAGCTAGAAAACAATAAAGAGTTTATTAAAAAGTCAATGATACCAGAATTTAAAAAAAAAATTAATTGTAGAACTTCATAAGCCACATTTCAGGTCTCTAGACCTCTGTAATTTGATATTTGGTAGAAGTTCTTAGTTTAAGTTTTCAGAGTAAAATTTTCTCTAAAAGTCATATTTTCAAGATTATTTTTAAACTTATAATGCAAAAACTACCAAAAAATCAAATGTTTACAATAAGCTCTTCATATAAAACAAGTGAGAGTGTTACATTCGGCTGAGCCGAATCGTTTATACCCTCCAAAATTAAAAAAAAAAAAACATATAAAAAAAATCCAGGGGCGTCTTTTTTTTTGGGGGGGGGGGGTAGTGAAATACGTTAGTGCGCACCTTCCCCTAGCGATTTTGAACTTCTTCTGAGATAAAAATGTAGCATTTGCTTAGCAAAAGTACAAAAAACCCTGCAAAAAATGCGGTTATTCTTAGGTTGTTTTAGTTCTGGAAGGGGGAACTTTTTTCCTCTTGGTCCGATTTTGCCCATTTCCGAACTTAACCTGCCTAGGAATATAAGACATATTCGTGCCAAACTTCGGAAGTCTATCTCTTTTATTTTGGACTGTATCGTGTCCTCTACAGACGGACGGACGGACATCGCTAGAATGTCTTAGAATCAGTGTTGGCTACCGTTACCCTTTCAATACCGTTACCGACTAAAAACCCTTTAATATTGACTACCGTTACCGTTACCAATACCGAAATAAAAAATTTTAAATACCGTTACCGATTAAAAACCATTACCTTTATTCGGATTTTTACCGGTATTATATCGGTTTTGTTTCGGTTGTCTTAATATTACTTTTTTTTTAGTTTTTTTGCAGATAAAAATCAAATTAAAATATTTTTAATGTTGGTAAAATAAATAAATTTTTGTTCATTGTAAACCGGATTGTCACTTTGGCAAAAACAATGAAAAAGTCTGTCCAACCAATGATCACATTCGCAATTTTCTAAATTATGTGGAAATCGGTCCAACCAATGATCACATTCGCTATTTACTTAAAAATTTCTGAAGAGAAAAGTGAGTGCCACGACAAACCTGATTCGTCCAAGTTTTGCTGGCGTTGTCATCCACGCAGGTAAGCGTACAGTCTGAGGAAAAACTCTGTCGGAAAATCTGTAAAACAACTTTCAGCTTGAATTAGAAAACTTTTACCAGATTTTTCTGCTATAATGAATACTTTTAACTTAATTCTCTGTCATTAAGTTTTAAAATTAACAGACATTTTTCTGTGTTTTTACTGACTCTGTTTGCTTATTTTAAAAAATATTTTTGTTAAAATTTTAGCAGATTATTTTGTAATTTTACCAAAAAATTTGTTGGCATTTTTTTTATTTTTGTTTAATTTAAACGATTAAAACTAAAAATTAATCAAATGTAAAAGAATCAGCTGATTATTTTAATAATTTTACAGTAATTGTCTTGTTTGTAAGAACATTTTCTAGAAAAAAGAAAAAAATGAAAAAAAATTTTAAAAGTTTATTGAAATGAAAAACTTCGCTTTTTTTACAACAGCTTTTAACAAAAATAAGTATTTTTACTTTAATAAAATATAATTTCGATGTTCAGGCTGTTTATTTGAAATCAGAAGATTTTTCAACTTAAAGCCGCGGATTTATCTGTGGTCTTGACATATTTTTCTGCAGACTCTGCTAAAACCATCAGATTTCTTAAATGGCTCAAAGTTCAGATATTACTGCTGATTGGGCATAGAAATCTTATAAACACGTAAAAAATCAATGATTTATTTGTTGAATTACAATATTGCGTGAATATTTTAATTTAATTCTGTGTTAATTAATTAAAGTATTAAGTACTTCTATATAATTATATGTTGAAATGCACAACATTTTTCAGTTTTTACTAGGGATGTCGAGAATATTCGTCACTATTCGGTATTCGGCATGTTCGGCATGTTTTTTGAATATTCGGTTAAATAAATATTCGTTAACAGTTTGCCGAATATTCGGCAAAATTTAAATTAGTTAAAAACCTCTTTTTATTAACGTTTGACTCTTTTTTTGTAGTCATTTCAGTTGGTTTTTGTACAAACAAACTTGAGCACTTGATTAAAATTCGAATTGTTAAGGTACCAGAAAAATTGTGTCAACAACGGCGTTGTTGTCTTTTAATCTGGTACTTTTTTTTTAATATTTTACATAGGTAAAATACAGGCGTATGAATAATTAAATTATTCGGCAAATATTCGTATTCGGTTCAAACCGAATAGTAAATATTCGGTAAAATGCCGAATACACTATTCGCGACATCCCTAGTTTTTACGTCTTTTTAAAAAATTTGTGACTTTTTAACATGTTGGGTAAATTTTATTCATAATACCGGTACGTACCGGTATCGTTGTTTCGGTAACGGTTAACCGTTACCTAAATAATCAAAAATACCGTTACCTTTACCGTTACCGATATAAAAAATATGTAATACCAATACCGTTACCGATACCGTTATTCGTTTCGGTTGCCAACCCTGCTTAGAATCGATCACTGATCAATAAAATATATACTTTATGGAGTTTCAAACCGATTTTTCGATGCGTTACACACGGAATGACAAAGTGAGTATACCCCCATACTGTGGTTGGAGGGTATAAGAAAACAAAAAACAGCGCCCTGTTCGGGCGCAAATTGAATTTTAAGAACACAACTCATTAATATTTTTTTAAAACAAAATCGGGTAAAAGCATTTCCTTCCTCTTTATTTAGAATTTATAAATCGTTAACACGAAAATTATAGTCTTCGAGTTATGTATTGCGAAATATTTACACTATTCGACAACAAAAACCTGCCAGTTTTTTTTTGATTCTTATAGATTTTGCATTCCTGAACTTTACTAGCACGTACCGTTTTTAAAATATTCGCTGATAAATAGTCAAACACCAATAATTAAGCACTTTTGGGGTTCACTGTTACATATTCTTACGTTGCGTTCAAAAAAAAAAACATGATTTCATATAAAATGGACCTCCTGATTCTAAAACAGCAATAAACAATTTTTGTAGCATGTTCCATTTTCGAGATATCCGCTTGAAAAAATTTGCAAACGCGAATATCTTGAAAACGGAACTTGCTAGGAAAATTTGTATTTCAGTTTTGGAATCAGGAGATCCGTTTTTATTAAGTCATATTTTTTGGAAGCAACGTAGGAATATGCAACATTGGCCCCCCAATGTACATGACTTTTAACAGGAAATATCTTAAGAACGGTAGACAAATTTAGATGGCAGATTTGGAGTCAGGAAAGAAAAATATATGAGAATCAGTTCATGGACTTCCCTTGTCTGATTTTCTCAAGTTTGTGAAAGCAAGTGAGAAATTTTGAACAAGCACTTTTTCATAATTTTTCTCTACACCTTTTCTCACCCTTACTACTGGCGTTTTCTTTTCTAGAAAAAAATGTCGCACTTTTTGCACTTTCTTTCTTTAATGACTCTTTGTGCACAGTTATGTACAGTAACTATAGACATGTTTGGAACCAAAAGAAAGGTATTTTCAAGACCTATGTATATAATGCTGAATCAAGCATTTTCAAACAATACTCAGTTTTTGAGCTGATCCGATAAATGTTAAAAATTATGTGGTTTTGTTATTTTTTTAAATAAAACAAGCGTGTTTTGACATTTTATTATAAATGGTTAGATAGAACTCGAAAATACCCTTCTTTTGGCATCAATTAAGTCAATTCTTACTGTTCATTACTGTGCAGAAAGATTCATCAAAGAAAAAATGTGCAGAAAGTGCGACATTTTTTTCCAGAAAAGAAAACGCAATAAATGTTTCTTTTTAGGGTACAAAACAATGGACTATTTTAAATCTGAACCCCATGGACTTGCCTAAAAATGTTCTTATTTTAGGCTTGTACAACCCACACTCAACTCAACATCCGTTAGATATTTCGCTGGGAGGTTTTTGTTGCCGAACAGTATAATTATTTCGCAATAACTGGAAAACAGGATCAGCTAGGATTTTCGTCTTAACGATTTTCAAGTTCTTAATGAAGAGTAATGATATGCCATTGCCCGATTTTGTCACCATTTTTACAAAACTTAACTTGCTTGAAGAGGAGTGTGGGCTTTCGCTTGGGCGCCAATTGAAAATCTTGTATATTTAAGTTTTAAAGAGTTAATTTAGGTAATGGATATGTTAATTAAATCGGAAATCTCAAAAGTCAGTTAAACATAATTTTGAAACTGGAAAAAATCGCATTATCCTATGGGCCCTCACTTGGGCGCCATTTGAAAATATTGTGTATTTAAGTTCAAAAGAGTGATAACTTAATTTAATTGTCAATGATAACTGGAATTATATTAAACGATGTAATAAATAGCGAATTTTTGTAGTTAACGAGATGGGAATCATAAATAAATAAGAAAACCCCAAAAATGAAAATAGTTTGAAACAGATTTTTTTTTTTTTTTTTGTTTTCAAAAAAACTTATAACTCCATAATTTTCTTAGTGTATGTATTTTATTTTATTAATTTAACTCTGCAAAAAAAAATTGCAAATTCACTCTTTTTTGATTAAAATGTCTTGAAATCATGCAACATTAATTATGACCCAAATTCTTGGAAAAACTACAACAACTACACATTCAGCCACAATTATAATATGAAATGCATATGGAGCAAAATTAAAAAAAAAAATCATACGATCTTAGATTCCGCTATGCTATGTTGTCATATTGTTAAAATGTAACATTCGACAAGTTTATACTACTTACTGGTATATAAAATTAATTTTGCAAAGTGGGCTTGTCTTTTTTTCTGTTTTTCTTATAATTGACAAATATGCCAACATTAACAGGCGCTCAAAAACTACTCGTAAATATTCATTTATATGCGAAGAGTAGAGCGGTCGGTCGGTCATTCATTCATTCCATTTCAAATGTACTTGTAAATGGATTTTTGCCACTTTATATCATATCAGTTTGCTTTTTTTTTTGCACAAAAATTAGTAATTCATCTACACTTATGGATGATGCAGTCAGGCAGTCAGCCAGCCAGGCATGTGCCATCAGATGTTGCTATGATGCTGATCATCATCATCATCATTTGAAGATGATGACAATGCAACATGATGTTATTTTGGATACGCAAAACCCCCCATTAAGTAAAAGTATAAATTTTTCTGGTTTTCATATTTCACTGTTTTAATTTAAATGATGTGGTGTGTTGTGTATTATAGAACGACCGCCCGCTTTGGTTTGTTTTATTCTTTCAAGCCTTTCATAGCGAGTGCGATATTTTAATTAGTTGGGGCACATTTTCTTGTAATTTTTTTTTTTTTGTTCTGTATTTTCCATTTAATAAAGTGGCGGCATTTTTCTTTAGTTAAGCGATTTTTATTTTATTTTTTATTTTTTTGCTCTGAACTTACGTCCAAAACAGCAACAACATTTGTCCATAACTTACTATTCTTTACATTTTACACAGTTAATATAATCAAACAATGTTCTGGCGGTAACTTGTGCGGATACAACAAATTCCATATGTTGTTTTTGAGTGTCTGTCGGTTTTAAACACTATTTCCAATTTTTCGTCAACATTTTTGTTGCTCTTTAACTAAAAAATTTTAATGAATCTTTGGAAGAATTCTTTAATATTTGATTTAATAAATCTTTTTAAAAAAAGCTTTTATGAATTATTGATCCATTCCGAATTTTTTTTAATATTTCCTTTACTTAAGCATTTTTAAAAATGATTTTATAAAGCTTTTTCAAATTCTTGTTTTTGCAAAGCTTTTTAAAAGCTTTTTTTAAATTTTTTGTTTTATAAAAATTGTTTGTTAAAATTTTTATTACGTTTTAACTGAAAAATATTAAAAAATCTGTAGAAGAATCGGGTTTCACACATTTACTTTAAGTACTTGATTTAATAAAGCTTTTATGAATTAGTGATCAATTTCGTTTTGTTTTTAATATTTCCTTTTCTTAAACATTTTTAAAATAGTTTTATAAAGCTTTTTCTAATTGATGTTTTTGCAAAGCTTTTTAAAAACTTTTTTGGAAATTTTTTGTTTTTATAAAGCTTAAATTTATTTTTAATTTTATAAAGCATTATCAAATTGTAGTTTTAATATACTTTAAAAATCGCGGTATACAAGTTTTAATAAGTCCTGATTTTAAAAATCTTTTTCAAATCGTTTTTAAAAAGCTATATAATTTTGGGGTTTAAAAAAGCCTTATGCAACTATGGTTTTTAAACGTTCAGAAAGTTTTTCAGTCAGTTTGAAAGCCTTTTATAAAGTTTTAGTCTTTTTTTTAATAAAGCTTTTAAGTGCTCGAAAGCTTTTTTTAACTATTGATCAATAATATGTTTTTTTTTAATATTTCATTATCTAAATCTTTTAAAAAAAACTTTTTTAAGTTTTTTGTTTTGATAAAGCTTTATTTAACTTTTGCTATTATAAAGCTTTATCAAAATGAAGTTTTAAGAAGCTTTTTTAAATCTTTTTCAAAAAACTAAATAAAATATTGATTTTAAAAAGCTTTGTGCAACACAGACGTTTAGAAAGTTTTTGATAAACTTTGTGTTTTAAAAGTGTTTTTAAAAAGTTTTTTCTCGGAATTTTTGGTCTTGCTTTTATAAAGCTTTATGAAATTATGGTCTTTTAAAAGCTTAATGAATTTAAGGTATTCTTGTTACAATTGTGGTTTTAAGAACCTTTTATAAATAGTTTTTGAAAGGCTCAAAAAATCATGGGCTTAAAAAGCTTTATGCAATCTCTATGTTTATTTTTATAGTCGTGGTTCTATAAAGCTCTCGGTAATTGGGGTTTTAAAAAGCTTTCTGTTAGTTGGTCTTAGAAAGCTTTCTGCTAGTTGGTTTTCAAAAGCATTCTCAAATCGTGGATTTATAAGCTTTCTCTTAATTCAAGGTAATTTAAACTTTTTTTAAATGTTTATTTTTTAGTCATGTTTTTGGAATGCTTTCAGTAATCAAGGATTTAAAAAAATTTTTGCTAGTTGTTCTTTAAAAACTTTCTGCTAGTTATTTTTAAAAAAACCTTTCTCAAATCGTGGATTTATTAGCATTCTCTACTTATGGCTTAATATACAAAACTTTTCAAGACAAACGCTTAAATCGTGGGTATTTCAAAATTTTTTTTAAAAAAAAAATCGAAAGTTTCTATTGTGAAAAGCTTTAAATAGTTTTTTAAGTGGATTTATGAGCTTTCTCCAGCTATGCCTTAATAGTTCACGAAGCTTTTTTAAACACAAACGCATAAATCTTGGGAATTCCAACCTTAAACAAAAAAATCTAAAGTTTCTATTGTGAAAAGCTTTTAAAAGTTTTTTTAAAATTGCAAATATTTAACTTTGATGTATTAAATATAAAATCTTGGTCCATGGATAGAAATTTGGTTTTTCAACTAAAAATGTTGGAAAGCTTTTAAAGGAATAGCATTCTTCAGTTGGAATCCTTAATTCTTAGCTATGGCTTAATAATACACAAAACTTTTTCAAAACAAACGCTTAAATCGTAGGTATTTCAAAACTTTTTTAAATAAAAAATCTTAATTTTCTATTGTGAAAAGCTTTAAAAAGCTTTTTAAGTGGATTTATATGCTTTCTCCAGCTATGGCTTAATATTTTACAAAGCTTTTTCAAAAACAACTGCTTAAATCGTGGGAATTTCAAAACTTAAAAAAAATCGAAAGTTTCAGTCGTGAAAAGCTTTAAAAAGTTTTTTAATCGAAGTTTAAAAAATCTTTCTTAAATCTTGGTTTTTAAAAGCTTCCTCCGATTATGATCTTAAAAAGCTTTCGATCATGATTAATTTTTAGATCTTAAAAGCTTCTTCAAACTAAAAATCTTGCCTTTCATTGTAAATCACTCGAAAGTTGAGTAATTTTCCCTTTAACTTTGACAATTCTTTGCAAAAAACTTGCAATGGTGTAGCTAACAATAACAACAATAAAATCATCTAAAGTTTTATAGTTGAGCGTTGACAGCTTTAGTCCAAGTCGCAAAAGTCTTCGTCATCATGAAATGTTGTTCAACATAGATTTAACTCTGTGCCGTTGTTGTTGTTGTTACTGCTGGTAATGTTAATGTTGCTGTTTGCTGCTGTTGCTATAGTTGTGTTAAGCTGTCTGCGTAATTAAATGACATAATTATTTCAATTTCAACATGTCGCAACAACAAGTCGTCTTAAGGCTTATATCGCATTATGGTGAGATTGTTATACGACTACACATGCCTTATATTTACGATTTTAAAGATTCATATACATACTCGTACATAGTGAAAAAAAAAACTTTGAATCGGCAAGTGTTTTTAGTTTCCTTCTAGAGCAACATATGTACAATAATGTTGCTGTTGTTGTTTAGAGACCATTGGCCATAAGAATGACAGTGTCTTTTTTTCCTTTCTTCATCTTCTTATACATATAAACTTAAACATGTTGTTGATTTGTGTTGAGGTATGTTGCTAGTTGGCAAACACGTGATTTCATGTTGTTTGACATTTTATGTAATTAAAATAAAAAAAAAAAAACTCTTAACATTTGCTAACTAATACCACTGCAAAACCTTTAAAAGAACTTTTTTTTTTTGAAAATTTTATTATACAAAAAAACAAAAGTTGTTGCTGTATTTGCAATTGTTGCTAGTACGTGATATTTTTTTTTTCCTTTGTATTGTTGTTGATGATCCATCCATCCATTCAACTAACTATTTTGCATTCCATACGAAAAAAAAAAAAATTATATATTGTTGGGAATCGCAACAATACTATAAAAAAACTTTATTATACCGAAAGGTGTCTTGTCATCTTTTCAAGTATTACCGCCAAACTGTGTGTGCGATTTTACATTAATGTTGGGAGTACGGTTTAGTATTGTTTATTGTCGTCTTAAAACATTGCGTTTCAATATAATTGTACAATTTTTGAATTCTAATTGGATTTTTTTTTCAGTTTTAGGGGTTTAACACATAAAAAAGTTTTCGCGGGATTTTTAATGAAACTTTAAAGTTTTAGCAAATTAAAAAAAAAAAATTAAGCCGGGTAAACATGGTTGTTATACACGGAGAGAAGAGACCCAATAGAAAGGACGTACTTTACAAAAACTCTCAGAGTTTTTTTTTAATTTTTTACAGAATTTTTCCAAATTTCAATTGAGCTTTTTCTAATTTCACATTAATCTTTTTAAACTTTCATTATTTTGTTTCAAATTTCAATTGATCTTATTTTTAAAATTAAATTTAACGTACATAGGTTAGGTTAGGTTAGGTTGTAAGTGGCTGCTGACGTTTTACGTCAACACACGTAGACTCTGAGGTCCATTGTGATACCACGGGATCGTAATAGGTTTCCCTACTAGTCCCTGTCGTTAAACCAGTTTGAGCTTCTTATGAAACTCCTTAGATGTTGAATTTTGACATCCGACAAATCTGAAAGATCGTACAGCTCCCTAGATCCCAGTGAAGCAAGTCGCTGACCAGAAAGTACCGGGCAATGGCAAATAAAGTGTTCGATAGTTTCCAACTCCTCTTCATCCATGCAACTTCGGCAAAAGTCATTCGACGGCACATTTAACCGCTCTGCGTGCTTCCCTATAAGACAGTGTCCGGTAATTATAGAAACCACCGTTGAAATCTCTCCTCTTGGAAGCGATATCAGCTCACTTGTGCGCCCCTGATTAAGAGAAGGCCAAATCAGTCGTGTTGTCTCACACGTCCATCCATTTGCCCATCTTTGATTAGTCTCCGTCGCAGAACAAAGCCGTAGGTTTTGCTTGCAAGTTTCTAGAGGCATACCAACACATTCCAATTCTGTTGGAACCTGTAAGGTAGTTCCTAGTCTTGCAAGCTCATCGGCTTTGCAATTCCCTGGAATGTCTCTGTGCCCTGGGACCCATATGAGTCGTATGTTAAACTGCTTGGCCATCTCATTTAAAGACGTGCGGCAGTTAAGGGCAGATCTTGTTTTCAGAAACATTGAATCCAGGGACTTGACCGCGGCTTGACTGTCAGTATAGATGTTGACTGCGGTTGTAGACAAGACATTGCAGCTCAACCAGTCAGCCACTTCCTTTATTGCCAGCATCTCTGCCTGGTAGACACTGCAATGATCTGGCAATCTACGAGCCAGGCTCAATCCAAGCTCTTCCGAATAGACCCCAAAGCCCACTTGTTCGTGCAGCCTCGATCCAGCTGTGTAAAAATTTATGGTAGCTCCACTTCCCGGAGTATCCCCCATCCAAGACTCCCTGGATGGTATCATAGTGGTAAAGTGGCGCTCAAAGAGGGAGCACAATCCACATTTTGTGGTATTGTTATCTTTTTCAAGATCGCGCTATGGCCACAATCGCTGCTCCTCCATTGCAGCGTGCTATTAAGTCGAATTGCCGACGCAGCTGCATACTGCCTACCCAATATGTCCAAGGGTAGCAGGTGAAGGAGGATTTCTAATGCAGCCGTAGGTGTAGTACGAAGAGCACCAGTGATGCACATTGACGCCATTCTCGGTACCTTCGTGATAAAGACACAGTTCGATTTTGTTTCTAAAGCAGGCCACCAGACAATGATTCCATACAGCAAAATTGGACGCACCACTGCTGTATAGATCCAATGAACGACTTGAGGGCTAAAACCCCATCGTTTTCCAATGGCCCTTTTACAGGAATACAAAGCAATCGTTGCTTTTCTCACACGTTCCTCAATATTACGCCTGAAATTCAGCTTCCTATCTAGAAATACTCCAAGATACTTGGCTCCATCTGAGAAGGTGATTTCAGTACCGTCCAGAGAAATAGGATCAAAAGCAGGAATCTTATTTTTCCTTGTAAATAAAACAAGCTCTGTTTTACTAGGATTAACTCCTAGACCACAGTCTCTTGCCCATTTAGACAGATCTTTCAGAGAACCCTGAAGAATGTCCCGCAATGTTGGCAGATGCTTCCCCTTTACCGCTATCGCGACATCGTCAGCATATGCGACAACATGACAACCACGTGCTTCTAGAGATAGTAGCATTGAATTCAGTGCCAGGTTCCAAAGAAGCGGCGAAAGAACACCTCCTTGTGGTGTGCCCCTATTGACAAATCGAGATATGACGGACGCTCCCAATTCAGACGTTATACGTCTACTGGCAAGTAGGCTTTCCACCATTAAAACGATTTCACGCTTTACTCCCAGACCAGACAATGCCAATATTATCGATTCTGGGATGACATTATTAAAAGCCCCCTCAATATCAAGAAAGGCCACCATAGTGTACTCCTTTACCGAAAGCGATCTCTCGATAGTACCAACGAGCTCATGAAGAGCTGTTTCCGTTGATCGTCCCTTGCTGTATGCATGTTGCTTTGTCGAAAGCAACCTCGGGTCAATCACTCTACGCAAATATGAGTCTATCATTCGTTCCATTGTCTTTAACAAAAAAGAAGACAGACTAATTGGTCTGAAATCCTTCGGAGCTGTGTGGGAACTTTTCCCAGCCTTCGGGATAAATACGACTCTGGTATTCCTCCATTTTAAAGGAATGTACGACCAGTTGATGCATGCTGTGTATAGATTATACAGCAACGGGGCTATATAATCCGACACTTGCTGCAACTCAGCCGGGATTATACCATCAGGTCCCGGGGATTTATAGGGCCTGAAGCTTTTTATCGCCCAGATTAATGTTGGCATATTTATTATTTCCGAAGCAATTTCAGATGCTTGGGCGTCAGAACGTTCCAAAGCTTGAAACGGCGTCATGGAATTGCCCGGAAAATGCGTGTTTAAAAGGAGATCCAGCGACTCTCCACTGGAGGAAGACCACACCCCATTAGGATCTTTTAGGTATCCCAGGGTGCAAGGAGAAGAAGCCAGAACCTTGCGCAGCCTGGATGCCTCAGAAACGTCTTCTATGTTTCCACAGAAGTTTTTCCAAGAATCACATTTTGCATTTCTGATCATCTTTTTATAACTCTTAAGTTGCAGCCTGTATGCAGACCAGTCCTCGTCCGCTCTTGAAAATTTAGCCTTATTAAAGAGCTTTCTGCAGGAATCTCTGCTCGTCTGCAACTCATTTGACCACCAAGGTGGCTTTTTTTTCCCTCTAGGCTTTGCAGAAGGGCAAGACGCATCCAGGCACCTATTACAAACATTTGTTATATGGTCAACCAGACAGTCAATTTGCGCCAAACTATGTGGTTTAGATAAGGGTACTTCATCCAAAAGCAAAGAAAAAGTCTCCCTATATTTCACCCAGTTTGTTCTCCTCAGATTTCTAGAGACTGTCTCAACCGGGGCACGCTCCCTGAGTAAAAACTCAATGTAGCGATGATCTGAGAAAGAATGCTCTTCCAAAACTCTCCAGTCATCAATTCTATCAGACAATGTATCTGATACAAGTGTTACGTCAAGAACCTCTTGCCGCGTACTTGTAACGAAAGTTGGTTCACCACCCTTGTTACAAATATAGAGGTTAGTGCTTAACAAAAACTCCAAAAGTGATTCGCCTCTATCATTTGTGTCTGTACTTCCCCATATCGAATGATGTGCATTAGCATCACAACACACTACTAACTGGTGTCCCCTAGATTCAGACTCCCGAATTAGACCGACAACCTTCTCCGGGGGTATTGACCCCGGATTAGGAAAATACGCAGAGGCGAGCCAAATAGACTTCCCATGAAGCTCTAAGCTAGCCGCTGTAATATCCATATCACTAAAAGTTGATAAAAAGAATATATTTAAGCCATTTTTTGCCAAGATGTAGGCTCTTGGTGAGCCCTCACCTTTGGCAACCACCAACTTAAACCCAGGGGTCTTCAATCCGCAAACGTACATAACATTTTAATTGATTTTTCTTCAATTTAACAAAAATTTCGGTTCAGTATTCGTTTTCAGGAGAAATCAGGGAGTTAAAACCTCTATAAAGTATTCTAGTGGCACAGTTTATGTTCCGTTATATAATTTGTTTAAAAATAAATTAAATTTCATGGAAATCTTATTTAAATTCAGTTACTCTTCTGCGGCCGCATGTTGGGCGCCATTGGAAAAATCGATATTCACTAGTATAATCCATTAAAAAATGTTTTAAATAATATGGAATTCCTATATTAATAAAAATTATAACTCTCGGAGTTGATAATTTATTGTGGCCCCTCGTTGGGCGCCATTATTACGATAAGAACATTTTTAGTTTTAAAATTTTTTTAAAAATCTTTAAAGTAAAAAGTTCAAATTTAAAAAAAATATTTGTGGTTACAATTGTTCATATCAAAAGACTTTTTGTGTCTTCGAAGCGCGAACATTGCCCTTATCGAGACCCCTATTGTGGCCACACATTGGGCGCCATTATTAAGATAAGAGCATTTTTAGATTCAACATTTATACAAATAATAATATTATGTTATTACGTCTTTGTTAAACTTTTGCCTCAATTTATAAAAAAAAAAAACTAGATGAGAAGAAAATTTTGGGGACCGGATTCGCTTTCAGTAGAATACAGGGATGTAAAACCCCTATAACGCATTACAGTGGCAAAATTTATGTTAACTTGTATAATCTATTTTAAAATAAATCAAATTTAATTGAAATCATACTTGAATTCATTGATTTTTTGCTCCCCCATGTTGGGCGCCATTGGAAAAGCCAATATTCAATTGTATACTCTATTAAAAAAAAAAGCAAATAATATGTAATTCCTATATTACTAAAAATTACAACTCTCCGAGTTGTTATTCTATTGTAGCCCCGCGTTGGGCGCCATTAATACGATAAAAACATTTTTAGTTTTAAAATTTTTAAAAATCTACAAAGTAAAAAGTTAAAATTTAAAAAAAGTAATATTTTTGATTACAATTGTCCATATCAAAAGACTCACAGTATCTTATAAGAGCCCACATTGTCCTTATCGAGGCTCCTAATGTGCTCCCACATGAGCGCCATTATTACGCTAAGAGCATTTTTAGTTTCAAAATTTATACAAATAATAATGTTTGTTATTATGTCTTTCTTGAACTTTTGCCTCAACTTATTAAAAAAAACTAAAAGTGAAGGAACATTTTGGACACTTGATTCGCTTTCGGCAAAATACAGGAATCTAAAACCCTTATAACGCATTGCAGTGACAAAATGTATGATTCCCTCGTATAATATATTTTAAAATTTATCAAATTTCATTGAAATCATACTTGAATACATTGATTATTCTGCGGCCCCATGTTGGGCGCCATTTGCGAAATCGATATTAACTAGTATAATCCATTAAAAAATCTGTCAAAAAATATGGAATTCCTATATTTATAAAAATTACAACTCTCCGAGTTGTTACTTTATTGTGGCTCCACGTTGGGCGCCATTATTACGATAAGAACATTTTTTGATTTTGAATTTTTAAAAATCTATAAAGTAAAAAGTTAAATTTAAAAAAAAAAAATATTTTTGATTACAATTGTCTACATCAAAAGACTCACTGTATATTATAAGAGCCGACATTGTACTTATCGGGGCCCCCATTTGGGCGCCATTATTATGAAACTTTAATTTCAAAATTTAAAAGAGAAAGTAAAAATTGTTAAACAACTTTTTTGATTTAAATTGTCCACATCAAGAGCCTCACAGTACCTTACCAGCGCCCACATTTTCGGCACTTTGCTTTTGGCATTATCGGGACCCTTTTGGGTGCCCATAAGACAATGCTTTTTTTAAAACTAATTTAAAACAATTTATCTAATCTGATCTATCTATCTAATGTAGCACTCACATTGTCTGACTGGCGCCCACGTTTGGTACTTTTTTAAAATTTATTGCAAAGTATTTAAATTTGAATTCAAATTGTTCTTGGTTTTAATTGTTAATAAAAAATATAGAAAAAACACAATAGTTTTGACATTCAAAAGACTCACTTTATCAACTTTGGGCCCCTTATTGGGCACTAATGAAACGATGTGCTATTTGGAAAACTACTTTTCATTGGGCCCTTCGTTAAGCGCCAACAAAAACCGATGTACTATTTAAAAAAACTTACTTAACTTTGTTTATAAACAAAAAATTTATAAAATATCGAAGTAATTTTGTTACTCACATTGTCTAATTAGGCCCCAAGATAAGCGCCAAAAATACGATGCACTTTTTAAAAAACCGCAGTGCTTATCAACTTATCCTTGATTTTAACTCATCCTTGAGTTTGCTTTTATTTAACATGAAAAATCCACATTATCTATTTTGCGCCCCACGTTGGGCGCCAAAAATAATATTCAATATTTTGATTAATTTGTGAAATAATTGTATGTTAACATTACTTATAACGGATTTTGCTTTTATTATCAGGAAATATAAACCAAAATATATTTTACATAAAAAAATTTACTTTGTCTTTATGGGGACCCATGCTGAGCGCCTGTATAGAGGCGCTAAACGATTCGAGTTTCTTTTGTTTCAAAATTATTCATACTTTCAAATTATATATATTTGAATTTCAAAATGGTATCTCATTCATATTTTTATAATTAGCATGATAAACTCAAATTATCTTATGTGTGCCCCACGTTGGGCGCCAAAAAGAGAATTTACTTTTTTAACTCATTTGTCAAATATTTAAATTTTAAAACATTGGTGTTGTTTTTTTTTTTTAACATGAAAACTTAGAATATATATTGGGCAGTGATAGATTCTGCAACATTCTAGCGATGTCCGTCTGTCTATCCGTCCGTTTGTCTGTCCGTTCGCCGTATGTCTGTCTGTTGAAATGGTGATCACGTCCAAAATATTACATGCATATGACTGAAACTTAACATATTTACTTGTTGTTGCCCCCAAAAGTTTGGTATTGCATTTGAGCGATATCGGTTCAGCGATTAAAAAATTATGAACGAAAATGTAAGAATACCTCAAAAATGTTGGTATATTCAATTTAACCTAAAAATACAAAATTCTTTAATTTGGCTGCTGGTAGACATACGTAAACAGAATTTAGTACCAAATGGTATTTAAAGAAGAAAGAACATATTTTTGACAAAAAAAGAAAAAATCGGGGGTTTTATTTTTCACAATATTTTTGGCGGAATTTTTTTTTTAAATTTTTTTCAAATTTTTTTCGCAAAAACATTTTTTTTTAAATAAAGCTTTTTGCAATAATCTTTTTTACATTGTGGAGGATTTTAATACATTCGGCAAGGCCGAATTTAACTTTTTTTTTTATCTGTTTACTATTAAAATACCCCAATTGTCGTATTACGGCCCCACGTTAGGCGCTTTTAAGATGATGAAATTCAAACTTGCAAATTTTAAATTTGCAATCAAAATGAATATCTCCGATAATTTGTTTTCAAAATTTGAATTATTCTCCAAATAGTTTTCTAAATGAGGCATCAATTTGGAGAGATGGAACTTTTATAAATATAGGAAATCCACAAAGTTAATAAAAAAATTTAATTAAAATCTAATTTCAAGTTCTTTAAATGTAATATTAAACAGAAGCAATAATTTTGTGAATTAACCGAATAATATTTTCTATCAAAAGCGCACATTTGCACAGTGGCCCCAAGTTGGGCGCCAAATTTGATAGCAATTAAAATTTTATTGAAAAAGACTCCATTATTTTTTAAAATAAAAAATTTTCAATATTGCTCTCAGCGTAGATCTTTTTGTAAATATTTCCCTAACCAACAAGTAGCAACTAACAGTCTTTGATGAAAACTGTAACTGACCACAGAATCCCAAGAGGTGCAAAACTAAACTAAAAAAAAATTCAAGCAACCACAAAAAACTAAAAAAAAAATCAAGAAAAAGCATTTCAAAAATCATTGACAATAAAACATTTTATGACAGCTTTTTATATAGAGTTGATTAATAGTTGCAGACTGGATGGACGTTGTTACCTTAAGAATATGATGTGTTTTTGACACGAACTAACAAATGTCACCAAAAAAGACTAACAAGAGACTACGACGTTTTTTTTTTTTGTTTCTGAAATTTTTGTCCAAATGATTTTATATCAAATTAGTTTTATTTCTTCTAAACAAAAAGAGTTGAAAAAAAAAATTAAAATTAAACGATGTATTTGTAAAATGATTTTATCAATTGTTAACAAAACAAAAAAAAAAATCAACTACAGCAACAACACAAACAACATGCTGCTTTATCCCTATCGCGTTTTTAACTATTTCTACGAAATTTAACTAGTTATTGAATTCCTAAGAAAAAAAAACGAAATCCAAAAAAAAAAAAAACTAAGAAGAAAATCCACAGCTAACATACAGCAACCA
Source organism: Pegoplata infirma (assembly GCA_963921195.1). Lineage (NCBI taxonomy): Eukaryota > Metazoa > Arthropoda > Insecta > Diptera > Anthomyiidae > Pegoplata > Pegoplata infirma. The sequence continues at coordinate 311,876,407 of OY992536.1, read as the reverse complement.
GAACTTGTAAGATTCTTAGAAGACTACAAAATAAAAGCAAAGACTAGTTTAAAGCAATTGCTAGATGCAAGCAGCATTTTGTTGCATCCGCAACAACAGCAAAAGCAGCAGCAACTACATCTTTAGTTTTATTTTGACAATAAGAAAAAAAAACTAACTTGATCTTTGTGGCTGTTTTATTGCTTTAAAAAAAAAAAAAAAAAAAAAAAGAGTTCCTTATAGCCAACAGTAGTCAATAGTAACTAGTGCCTGGCAGACTGAATGTCTATGCTGACTTGTCTTAGCTGGAACATGGAATACCACAAACATATACACTGCACTCTCAAACTCCTTTGGCATAATCATGCAACACAATTTTTATTTAAACCAAACCATGCTATTGGTTAACTTAACAAAAAAAATTATAAACATGCATGCCTCACGTTTGCATTTATGATGTGCTGTTGCTGCTTCAGCATCATACTGAAAAACACACACACAGCATTAAAACAGGATTTCTTTAGAGGAATCAGGAGATGATCAACAATGTGTCTGTCTGTTCCCCCCTTTTACTATGGATCGTTCATAAGTTTCAAAAAGTAAATTATGCGTATGTATACAATGACTAAAAACAATATGCCATCATATCATACATATAGTGTGTCGCAGAAGCCGCCGCTTAAAACAGTGTAATAATTTTGTAGTTTTTTTTTTTTATTTTTGTTTGTTTCTTGTGTTGTCTCAAAAAGCGTGGTGGACCCCCAACATGAACCTTTTCAACGGTACATAAACTCATACATGTTTTTGGTGAAAAAAAAAAATTTAACCGAAAAAATATGACTTTAAAAAACAGCAGCTATTTAGCATAATTTTTTTGTTTTTTTTGTAAAGCTTTTTTCTATAAAACTGCTCATAAACCAAACTCATCCTGCAAAAACCAACATACAACAATGGTCAAATCAAATGATAAATTTAAAACTATTTAATATTGGAAAATTATTGTTTAAACTCTGTTGTCTACAAGTGAGTGTTTTGTAACACTGAAAGAAATTTTAAGGGGTAAAATTAAGTTTACTGATGAAACAAATAAAAGTGAACAAAATGTAGTAAAAACAAATTAAGTTCACGGTAGTCTGCTTGTTTATGAAAGCAGTGGTCGCAGGTTCGAGGTTCGATTCCTTTTAAAGGCTGAGATCTGATTCGCTGCAACGTAAAAAATGTTCGCACTGTAATTTCTTTTTGATCAACATAAAAAGCGCCATTTTGGAACCACCCAATTGAGTTCCTTATTACAGCAAAATGATTCAAGTTACAAAATTTTTGAACCTGAGATTTTTGTTTCATCCAATTGTTCCGAACTTTACCATTTAGATTTTTTTATACAGTCTGTTGTGCTGAATAAAAGAAAAAAATATGAAAAATTTAAAATTTTTACTAGTAAAATACATTTAATTTCGGCCCCATGTTGGGAGCCAAAATGACAAAGCGCCATTTTCAAATTCACACTGTAAAATATATAAAATTGTCAACGACATGTTCTTAAGTTTAATTTTAATTGTATGTGAAAAATTAGAACTTAAAAATAATAAAATTATAAATTTTATAATTGAAGAACTTTCCTCCTAACGTTGGCCCCACCTTGGGAGCCAAAAGGAGGATGTGGTTATTTGAAAACTACATTGTAATACATTAATTTTTCAACGACTTTTTCTTAAGTTTAATATTAATTGTATGAGCAACATATAAAAAATAAATCTGCATAGTTTTTACACTCATATTATCTTAATATCGCCCATGTGGGGCGCCAAAAAACACTGTAAAATATATAAAATTTTCAACGACTTGTCTTTAAGTTTAATTTCAATTACATGTGAAAAATTAGAACCAAAAAATTATAAAATTATAAATTTTACCATTCAGAAATTTCCACCTAATTTTGGCCCCATGTTGGGAGCCAAAAAGACAATGTGCTTATTTGAAATTGTAATATATTTAAATTTTTCAATGACTTTTTCTTAAGTTTAATTTTAATTGTATATGCAAAATATGAAAAATAAATCTGCATAGTTTTTACACTCACATTATCTTCTTAGCTCCCACGTGGGGCGCCAAAAAATCGATGCACTCTTTTAAAAACAAATATGTAAAATTTTTAAAATAAAAAGCAATTAATATGTCCTCAATATTAATTTTTGTAACAATTACAAAATATGGAAAATACATGAAAAGTCTAATAGTATCTTCTTATGACCCGACGTTCGGAGCCAAAATGCCAGTGCGCCATTTTTAAATTTACATTGTTAAAAAAATATAAATTTTTCAATGACTTGTTCTTAAGTTTAATTTTAATTTTATGTAAAAAATTTGAAAAAACTAAAATTACAAATTTTTCCTATCAAAAAACTCTTCATCTAATTTTGGCCCCACCTTGGGAGCCAAAAAGACGATGTGTTTATTTGAAAACCACATTGTAATACACATATTTAAATTTTTCAACTACGTTTTCTTCAGTTTCATATTAATTGTATGTGCAAAATATGAAAAATAAATCTGCAGAATTTTTACACTCACATTATCTTAATATCGCCCACGTGGGGCTCCAAAAAACAATGCACACTTTTAAAAACAACTATATAGAATTTTTAAATTAAAAAGCAAATAATATATCCTTAATTTTAATTTTTGTAACAATTGGAAAATACATGAAAAGTCTGATAGTATTTTCTTAAGGCCCCACGTTGGGAGCAAAATGCCAGTGCGCCATTTTTAAATTCACATTGTTAAAAAATATATAAATTTTTCAGCGACTCGTTCTTAAGTTTATTTTTAATTGTATGTGAAAAGTTTAAAAAAACGAAAATTATAAACTTTTACTATTGAAGAACTTTTCATTTAATTTTGGCCCTAAGTTGGGAGCCAAGAAGACGATGTGCTTATTTGAAAAGCACATTGTAATATATTTAAATTATTCAACGACTTTTTCTTAAGTATAATTTTAACTATATGTGCAAAATATGAGAAATAAATCTGCATTATTTTTACACTCACATTATCTTATTATCGCCCACGTTGGGCGCCAAAAAAAAAACAATGCACACTTTTAAAATCTATTTTGGAAAGTATTTAAATTTGAAAACAAATTGTCCTTAACTAAAATTTTTGTTATAAAAAAAATATTATAAATATATTAAAAGTCGACTATTACCGTCTTAGATGAGGCACTATTTTTAAAACTACTTTGGAACATATATACACTTTAAAACCACCAATGTTAATAAATGATATGAAAATTAGATCGAAATTTTTATGCACTCATATTGACTAATTATGTCCCTAAATGGGCGCTAAAAAAGACAATTTAATATTTTTCAAAAAAAGTAATTGGATATTCAATCTCGAGGCCTTAGTTTTTTAATAAATTTTTTTTTTTTTTTAAATAAATAAATAAAAAATAAAATTTATTAAAAAACTAAGGCCTCGAGCTTGAATATCCATTTACTTATTGAAGTTAAACCAAAAAGGTCGAAAAAACAAATTATATAATTTTTCAAAATATTTAAATCTTGAAAAAACTTATCCTTGGTTTTTATCTAACATCAAAAACTCACAGTATCCTTTTTGGGCCCCACGTTGGGCGCCAAAAAATTGATTTACTATTTTTGACTAATTTGTAATTTATTTAAAATTTCAAGTAACTTATCCTTGATTTTGGTTATTCAACACTGAATATAAAGCAAACATATTTTTACTTTCAAAAGACTCACATTGTCGTATTACTAAAATTTTTTCAATCTACCCTATTTATGTCCCTAACAAAGAAAAACAATTTTTCGGTTCACCCTTTTGTACTTCCCTGAATAGAAAATTGACTTTTTGGATAAAGCCTATTGTGCGCTCCAGTTTTAAAATAAATTTGGAAAATCCATTGTTTTTTTCGCAAAAAAAAAATTTTACGCAAAAAAAAAAAAATTTTGCAAACAAAAAAAATTGTTTCTGTTAAGTATCGTATTCTCCTCATTTTCATAAATTAATAGCAAAAAAAAAAATTTCGCGAAAAAAATTCGCAAAAAAAATTCGCGAAAAAAAATTCGCGAAAAATTTTTTATATTTTTCTGTGTACGCTAATTTTAAATTTAGTGTACTCGAATTAACTTTACCAGTAGGGTGCCCAGTTTGTTTTTTGCGTAAAAGTAATGACCTAAGTTTCTACATTTAAGAACTTAGGTAATTTATGCAAAAACACCTATACTTGTATGTTTTGGGCGGGAGAACTTTCTCAGTGACAAAATTTTCCAAAATTCTGCTAAAAATCAAACTCTTAACATAAACCGTTTTGTGGCCGAACTGTTTGGTAAAAGCTTCCTTATCAGTGTTATTGCTTTTTGAAAAAAATTTTGTCAAAGTTATTGGGGCTAGCGTAAATTACCTAAGCTTTTAGCCAACAACACTTTGTCAATTAAATTTATTGAAAAAATTTGAGAATTTTCATTCTTTGGTACCGAAAGTTTTCAAATTTAATAATGTTTAAGCTATTTTTATAAAAGTAAAGTTATTGTAAATGTACTATTTCTATTTTTAATTAATTTTTTTCCTCTATGCATAAGAAACATGCATAAAAATTAATTTTTTTTTTTTTGGGATATTTACTAGGAAAAAGCTTAGAAAAAGCTTTTGTAAGTATTTTCCTAAAACACTTAGGATTTTTTATCCTTAAAACTTATGATTTTTTCAAAAAATAAAAACTTAAGTATTTTTTCCAAAAAAATTATGTATTTTTTTTTCCAAAAACTTAATTATTTTTTTGTCAAAAAAACTTAGGTAATTTTTTCAAAAAGTGTTGTATTTAATCCAAAAGTTTTTTCCTAAAAAACATAGGATTTTTTACACTAAAAAACTTAAAAAATATTTTAGAATATTTAATACGAAAAAAGCTTTAAAAATAGCTGTTGTAAGTATTTTCCTAAAAAACGTAGGATTTTTTATCCTAAAAAACTTATTATTTAAAAAAAAAAATAAAAACTTACTAAACACACTGGCCAAATAGAAATAATAATTAAAAACTTAGGTATTTCTTCCAAAAAACTTTTGTAATTTTTTTCCCAAAAACTTAGGTATTTTTTTTTTTTTAAAAAAAACTTAGGTAATTTTTTCAAAAATAGTTTTTCGGTTGTATTTAATTCAAAAACTGGCATAATATTTTTTGTGGTTAATTTTTTTCCATTTCGACCTGTTTTTAAAGTAAATGTTTTTGTTTGTGTCCTTTTAAAAAAAAATAAAAATATTTCAAAAATCTAAAATTTTTCCAAGTGTATTATTTATTTTTTTTGTTAACTTGTTCAACCTTCCTCCTTTTGGCTACATGTTTGTATAAACATTGTCAAAAAATTTATGCATAACATGTTTCACAAAACACATTGACTACATCAGCGCAAACAAACAACAAAAATAACTTTTGAAAAAAATCCCTTAACGAAATATGTGATCGCACAAATTGCAACGTAGATTTAAAACGTTTTCCTGCAAATAATTCTTTTTGTTTTACCAAAAAAAGGGAATATTGGCGCATATTTTTGATCAATTTTTTTTTTGTTTGTTTAACAAATTCTTTGTTATGATCTTTTGTGTGATTTTCAATTTTATCGATTGTGATAAATGTCACAGCATTGCTTATTTATTTTATGACATGTGATATCCATACAAATGAAACAGCACCATAGTACCTACACCATCCTTTTTTGGCCACCTATATCAAAACACTATGCATGTGGTCCAAGAGGAAAAAGACAAAAAAAAAACTCTGCAAAAAAAAATTTAACAAAAATCAAGCTGCTTGAATTTAAGAAAAATTTTCACGTAGGCGTCAGAGATTGTCATTTTGTATTTTGTTTGATTTGATTTTTTTTTTGGGTTTCTGCGGGAGATGTTATGTTTTATGTTGTGATGACCATTATGTTTAAACACCAAATTTGGTCATATACAGGCGTTTACTTTTGCGCCACATTTTAGTATGTTGTAAGTTTTTTCTTAACACTTTTTTTGAGCTTTTTTTTCTTGCCAGGATTTCTTGTTCAAGGCTCTCATAAAAACTTGTCAATTTATTGTATACTTCAATCATTAAAAATACGAAGTTCATCAATTCTTTATAGCAATTATGATGGATTTCTTATTTTTTTGTATGTTTTAAAAAAACATTCCTGAGATTTTGTCTGTAGTTTAGTTTAGTCAGTCGTCTGAAGTGTTTTAATGTGTTTAAAACACTTTGTTGAAAGTGGCATATTTAACGCCATGAAAAATTGTAATGATTGTCACCATTGATAAAATACTTTAAATTAAAGCGTGTGCTCTTTTAAAAAATGTTTTTTAAGGAATGGAATGGTTAAATTATTTTGTTTAAAAAAATTCTTGAATAATTTTAGGTTTGAAATAAATTTTCGCACAAATTTTGCAAGAGTGTAAATAAAAAAAAAGCTTTTTATATGTTTTCCAAAATTGCGAAAAACAAGTTTTAAATAATGTTGACGAATTTGCGGAATAAAAAAACATAGCTTGGATTTTGCAGCAGCAAAGAAATATGCAATTTTTAATTTAAATAAATTTTTTATTTATTAACGAAATTTTATTAAATCAATTAATTTTTTAATCGAATTACTCAATTTTTAAATTAAATCAATCATTTTTTTAATTAAATCAATTAATTTTTTAATTGAATCAATTATTTTTTTTATTGAATCCATATTTTTTTAATTAAATTAATTGATTTTGTTATTAGTTCAATTAATTTTTTAATTAACTGAATTAATTTTTTAATAAAATCAATTAATTTTTTAATTAAATCAATTAATTTTTTAATTAAATCAATTAATTTTTTGGGTTATACAATTATTTTTTTAATAAAATCAATATTTTTTCAAAAATCAATTAATTTTTTTATTGAATCAATTATTTTTTTTTATTGAATCCATTATTTTTTAACTGAATCAAATTATTTGTTATTTAATAAATTTTTTTTATTAAATGAATAATTGTTTTTAATTGAATCAATTATTTACTGGATCAAATTATATTTTTAATAAATCAATTATTTTTTTTATTAAATCAATTATTTTTAATTGAATCAATAATTTTTTTTTTAAATCATTTATTTTTAAATTTAAAGTTTTTTAAATGTTGTTTTTTATTTTTAGTAGACACGAAAAATTATTGGCTAACAATTTTCAATTAAATCTATCGATCAACAAAATTAAAATGAGTCAATCAATGTTTTGATTAAAATTTTTGTTATTTTCTTTAACTGTCGAATTACAAATTTTCAACATACCAGATTTTTTTTTCGCTTAAATTTTTTGAATAGATTAATTAAAAAATTTACAAAATAATCGGGTTTTACTTTTTTTTACTGTTGGCGACATATTTGAATGCAAAAAATATGCATTTTTTGATAATTTAGTCATAAGCTTACAATTCATTTGTTAAATCAATCAATATTTTGATTGACTATAAATAAAAAATTGATCAATCTTTTGATCAAAATCGAAAAATTGGTTGATTGCAAAAATTTTTAATCAATCACCTACAATTTGATGATTGGTATAACAATTTTTTTAATTGGAGGAATTTCAATAAAAAAATTGATTGAATCCGCGTTTTTGTTGATTGAAATTCGTTTAAAGTTTTTTCTGTGTACCAAAAGGTACATAAAAATAAAATTTATTTATTCGGCCTTTATATATGAATATACTAGCTAACTCGCCCGGTACTTCGTTACCGGTTAGCTGTAAAAAAAAAATTATTACTTCAAATTCTTAATAATTTTTCTTTAAACATAAAAATTGTTAGTTTCGACCTTTAAAATATTATATTTTGAGTAGATTTAAAGTTGAAAAAAATTTTATTTTGGCGAAACGATCCCATAGTTCAAACTTTAAGTTTCAAGGAACATTAGTGCATAAGGAACAATATGTACCAAATTGAAGCGAAAATTAAAAAATTGATTTTCCCAGAATGTAATTTCCGCGAGTGGATCGTAAAGTACCAATTTTAAGTATCTCTACTTTCTCCCTTTTTCCCCATTAGAAGCAGAATTTTCATAAAAGTACTTTTTTTAAAACGTTATTTCCGCGAAAGGATCGTACAGTCCAAATTTCAAGTATTTAGGACCATTAATGCAGCAGATACAAAATTGCCCTACTTTTCCCCCATTTCCACCTATAAAACAAAATTTTCAAAAAAGTACTTCTTTCAGAATGTTTTTTTCGCGAAAGGATCGTACACTCCAAATTTCAAGTATCTAGGACCGTTAGTTCAGCAGATACAAAATTGCCCTAATTTCCCCCTTTTTCCCCGTAGAAGCGAAATTTTCAAAAAAATACTTCCATTAGAATGTTGTTTCCGCAAGAGGATTCAAATTTCAAGTTTACCCTACTTTCCCTCTTTTTCCCCCTATAGAAGCAGATTTTTCCAAAAAGGTACTTCTTCCAGAATGTTATTCCCGCGAGAGGATCGTACAGTCCAAACTTCAATAAATAGGACCATTAGTTCAGCAGATACAAAATTGCCCTTCTTTCCCCTTTTAAAAAGTAATTTTCAAAAAAGTACTTCTTTCAATATGTTATTCCGCGAGATGATCCTATATTGCAAATGTCATGTTTTTAAGACCATTAGTTTAAAATTTACCAAATTGCCCTATTTTGACCCTCTTGGCCCTCCTTAAAACCAAAATTTTCAAAAAGTGTATTTTTCAAAAAATTATTTCCGCGAGAGGATCAAAACTTAAAGTTTTAGTTCAGAAGATACAAAATTGCCCTATTTTCCACAGGATTATAGAGTCCAAATTTCAAGTTTCTAAAACTATTAGTTCAAAAGATACAAAATCCCCAAAGGGCCCCACTTTCCCCTTTTTGCCCCTTAGAAGTAAAATTTTTAAAAAAAGTTCTTTAAGTATGTTATTTTTGCGAAAGGATCGTTCAGTTCAAATTTCAAGAATCTAGGACCATTAGTTCAGAAGATTCAAAATTGCCCTTCTTTCACCCTTTTTCCCACAGAATTTTGAAAAGTACTTTCTTAAGAATGTTATTTCCGCGAGAGGATCGTTCAGCCAAATTTCAAGTATCTAGAACCATTAGTTCAGCAGATACAAAATTGCCCTACCTTCCCCGTTTTCCCCCTTGAAATCGGAATTTAAAAAAAAGTACTTCTTTCAGAATGTTAATTCCAAGAGAGAGGATCGTGCAGTCTAAATTTCAAGTATCTAGAACCATTAGTTCAGCAGATACAAAATTGCCCTACTTTCCGCCTTTCCCCCTTAGAAGCGGAACTTTTTCCGCAAGAGGATCGTACAGTTCAAATTTTAAGTACCTAGGATCATTAGTTCAGCAGATACAGAATTGGCCTACTTTCCACCTTTTCCCCCTTTAGAAGGAGAACTTTCAAAAAAGTACTTCTTCTAGAATGTTATTTCCGCGAGATGATCGTACAGTCCAAACTTCAAGTATGTAGGACTATTAGTTAAGCAGATTCAAAATTGCCCTACTTTCTCCCTTTTCCCCCCGTGGAAGCAGAATTTAAAAAAAGTACTTCTTTTAGAATGTTATATCCGCGAGAGGATTGTACAGTTAAATTTTAAGTATCGAGGACCATTAGATCAGCAGATACAAAATTGCCCTACCTTCCCCTTTTCCCCCTTAAAAGTAGAGTTTTCAAAAAAGTACTTCCTTGAGAATGTTATTTCCGCGAGAGGATCGTACAGTCGAAATTTCAAGTATATAGGACCATTATTTCAGCAGATACAAAATTGCCCTACTTTTCCCCTTTTGCCCACTCAAAATCGGAATATTTAAAAAAGTACTTCTTTCAGAATGTTATTTTCGCGAAAAGATCGTATAGTCCAAATTTCAAGTCTCCCGGACCATTAGTTCAGCAGATACAAAATTGCCCACTTAGAGGCGGAATTTTCCAAAAAGTCCTTCATTCGAATTTTATTTCCGCGAGAGGATTGTGCAGTCCAATTTTCAAGTATCTAGGACTATTTGTTCAGCAGATACAAAATTGGCCTACTTTTCCACTTTTTCCCCCTTCCGAATGTTATTTCCGCGGGAGGATCGTACAGTCCAATTTTCAAGTATCTAGGACCATTACTTTAGCATATACAAAATTGCACTACTTTCCCCCTTTCTCCCCCTTAAAAGCGAAATTTTCAAAAAAGTACTTCTTTTAGAATGTTATTGCCGCGATATGATCCCATATTCCAAATGTCATGTTTCTAAGACCATTAATTTAAAGTTTAGCAAATTGCCCTATTTTCCCCCTTTTGGGCCTCCTTAAAACCAAAATTCTCAAAGAAATATATTTTTCAAAAAATAATTTCCGCGAGAGCATCCAGATTCAAAATTTCAAGTTTGTTCAGAAGATACAAAATTGCCATATTAAACCCCTTCTACCCACCACCCCTACTCTTATAAAAGGATTTTTCAAAATATTACTTTTTACAAAATGTTTTTTCCGCGAGAGTAGACTTAAAATTTCAAATTTTTGGGACCATTCGTTTAGCAGACACGAAATTGCCCTTCTTTCCCCATTTTTCCCCTTTAAAAACGAATTTTCAAAAATGTACTTCTTTAAGAATGTTATTTTCGGGATAGGATTGTACAGTTCAAATTTTAAGTATTTAGAACCATTAGTTCAGCAGATACAAAATTGCCCTACTTTCCCCCTTTTTCCCCGTAGAAGCATAATTTTTAAAAAAGTTTTTCTTTAACAATGTTATTTCCGCGAGAGGATCGTACAGTTGAAATTTCAAGTATCTAGGACCATGAGTTCAGCAGATTCAAAATTACCCCACGCACCCCCTTTTTCCCAAGGAATTTTCAAAAAGTACTTCCTTTGGAATATTATTTCCGCGAGAGGATTGTACAGTTCAAATTTCAAGTATCTAGGACCATTAGTTCTGCAGATACAAAATTGCCCTACTTTCCCCCTTTTTCCCCGTAGAAGCGGATTTTTTGAAAAGTTCTTCTTTAAGAATGTTATTTTCGCGAAAGGATCGTACAGTTTAAATTTCAAGTATTAAGGACCATTAGTTCAGCAGATTCAAAATTGCCCTGCTTTCCCGATTTCCCCCCAGAATTTTGAAAAAGTACTTCCTTTAGAATGTTATTTCCGCGAGAGGTTCGTTCACTCCAAATTTCAAGTATCTAGGATCATATTTTCAGCAGATACAAAATTGCCCTACCTTCCTCTTTTTCCCCCTTTAAAGCGGAATTTTCAAAAAAGTACTTTTTTTAGAAAGTTATTTCCGCGAGAGGATCGTGCAGTCCACGCGAGAGGATCGTGCAGTCCTATTTGTTCAGCAGATACAAACCGGAATTTTCAGAAAGTACTTCTTTCAGAAAGTTATTTCCGCGAGAGGATCGTACAGCCCAAATTTCAAGGATCTACGACCATTAGCTCAGCAGACACAAAATTACGCTACTTTCCCCTTTTTCCCCCTTAGATGCGAAATTTTCAAAATAGAACTTTCTTCACAATGTTATTTCCGCGAAGGATCCCATAGTCAAAATTTTTAAGGGAAAATTAGTTTAGAACATACAAAGTGTACCAAATTGTCCTATTATCCCCCTTTTTACCACCCTAGAAGCGGACTTGAAAAAAAAAAAATGTTTCGGAATTTTTTTTCCGCGAGAGGTTCTTATAGTCCAAACTTTAAGTTTCTAGGACCATTAGGTCAGAGAAAAGAAAATGTACCAAATTGCTCAATTTTCCCCCTTTTCGCCTTTTTAGAAGTGCCTTTTTAAAAAAGTACTTTCTTCAGAATATTATTTCCGCGAAAGGATCCTATAGTCCAAATTTCAGGTTTCTGGGACCATTAGTTCACAATATAGAAAATATTCAAAATCGTCCTATTTCCCCCCCAAATTTGAATGAAAAATTTTCAAAAAATACTTTCTTCAGAACATAATTTCCGCGAGAGGATCATATAGTGCAAATTTTTAAGTTTCTAGGACCTTTAGTTCAGAAGATACAAAATGTACCAAATTATCCTACTTTCCCCCTTTCAACCCCCTAGAATCAGAATTAAAAAAACTTTGTTTCAGAATGTTTTTTCCGTTAGTGGATCTTATAGTCCAAACTTTATGTTTCTAGGACCATTAGGTCAGAAGATAGAACATGTACCAAATTGCCTTTTTTCCCCCATTTCTCCTTCTTATTTTTTTTTTTAAATACTTTCTTTAGAGTATTATTTCCGCGTGAGGATCCTATAGTCCAAATTTTAGGTTACTGGGGCCATTAGTTCAGAAGATCGAAATGTTTAAAATTGTCCTATTTCCCCCTAAATTTAAGTGATTAAATCAATAAATTCCCAAAAATTAAAAAAAAATGAGATAAAAAAAATTGAGTTAAAAATTTGAGTCAAAAAATTAAGCGAAAAATATTTTGAGTAAAAAAATTGAGTAAAAAAAATTTGGGTGAAAACACCTTCTAAGTAAAAAAATTAATTAAAAAAAATGAGTAAAAAAACTGAAAAATAAAATACAATTGAGTGAAAAAATTTTTTGTTAAAAAAATGAGTAAAAAAAATTTTGAGTAAAAAAAAAATTTGAGTAAAAAAAAAATTGTAAAAAAAAATTTTTGAGTGAAAAAAAATTTTGAGTGAAAAAAAAATTTGAGTGAAAACAAATTTTTTTGAGTGAAAAAAAATTTGAGTAAAAAAAAATTTTGAGTGAAAAAAAATTTTGAGTAAAAAAAATTTTGAGTGAAAAAAATTTGCAAAAAAAAAAATTGTAAAAAAAAAAAATTTTTAATTGAAAAAAAAAATTTGAGTGAAAAAAAAATTTTGAGTGAAAAAAAATTTTGAGTGAAAAAATTTTAGTAAAAAAATTTTTTTCCCCGAGAGGATACTATAGTTCAAATATCTAGTTTCTAGGACCATTAGTTCAAAATTCACCAAATTGCCCTATTTTCCCCCTTTTTGTCCCCCTTAAAACCGGAATTTTCAAAAAAGTACTTTTTTCAAAATGTTATTTCCGCGAGAGTATCCTATATTCAAAATTTCAAGATTGTAGGACCATTAGTTCAGAAGATACAAAATGTACCAACTTGCCCTATTTTCCCCCTCCCCCCCACCTTAGAAACGGAATTTTCAAAATATTACTTTTTCCAAAATGTTATTTCCGCGAGAGGGTGCTAGACTTCAAATTTCAAGTTTCTGGGACCATTTGTTTAGAATATAAAAAATGTACCAATTTGCCCTATTTTCCCCCTTTTCCCCCCTTGGAGGCGGAATTTAAAAAAAAAAAAAAATTACGAAATTTTATTTCCGCGAGAGGATCCTAGAGTTTAAATTTGAAGTTTCTAGGACTATTAGTTCAAAAGATACAAAATCCCCCAAAGGGCCCTATTTTCCCCCTTTTGCCCCTCTTAGAATCGGAATTTCCAAAAATCCCTTCTTAGTGGGTGGTTTTGTCGGGAGCCGAACCTACATTCCAAATTTCAAGTCTCTAACTTCAGCGGTTTGGGCTGGGCGATGATTATTGCCAATCAGTCAGTCAGTCAGTCAGTCAGTCAGTCACCACACTCTTTTATATATATAGATATTCGATTAGAGTTTTATTCTAGCTCGAGGCCCTAAAAAGTTACTCATAGTATATCTGTACTGATCAGTTTCATCTCCACTAAGGAATCTTCAGCAGACTTTAGAGAATCATCGTTGGTCAATCAAACATCATTTAACTGGTGAAATATATGAAATATTATGACTGGTTTGATGTTTGATTGACCAACGATGATTCTCCAAAGTCTGCTGAAGATTCCTTAGTGGGGATGAAACTGATCAGTACAGATATACTATTGGATGAGTAACTCTTTTAAAGCAAAAAATTAAAAATACTCTATTATGACAATATCACAAATAGAAATATTTTTGGGCCTCGAGCTGGAATAAAACTCTAATCGAATTTAAAGTTTTTTTTTCATATAATCAATCAACTTTCTTGTTAATTACACAAAAAAAGTAATTATAAATGTTGTTGAGTAAGAAAATTTAATCAATTATTTGTTTTAATTGTTTAAAAAAATATTAATTAATATTGCAATTTTAAGTAATCGATCCCAATTACTGTAGTTGGTCAATTAAGCATATAAAAAATATTAACAATATTTTTTTAAACCGAAAAGTTCTGAATAAGATTATTTATATAGTATGCCCTCCAAAAGCTTTTTCAAGATTTTGTACCAGTTTTTCATGCATATTTTTGTTTTAAAACAATGTTAATTTCAGCCACTTTTAATATTTTAATCCCGTTTTAAATATTAAATTTTAAAGTATAACAATTCCATAATTATGCAACTTTTTATATTAAAATCCACAATTTCAATTACATTTATAACTTGCCTGGCCTATGATTTCTTGCATTTTCATTTTAAAAGCTTTTTTAATCCTTTTATAGTTTTTTTTTTGTTTTTTAAACCAAAAATTAACACATTTAACAACTTTTTGTATTAAATTATGAAATTTTTTTAAAAAAAAAAGTTATAAAAAAATGTTGCACATTGCATGCAATTGTTGTTGCTGTTTGTTGGCAGGTTGCTAGCGTGATGTGTCAGGCATGTTTATATTTAAGATTTGAACACTTACAAATACATTTACATAAATTGACAATTAAAAAACAGAAAACGCATGAATATTTGCTAAAAAAAAAGAAATTAAAAAAAAATATAACTAGGAGAGGTTTAGTTTAATCCCCAATTAAATAAGATGGACCTTAGATAACAAAATGGAAATTTTTTGTAAACAAAGTTGCTGAAAAATTAAAACACAGAACATTAAATTTAATTAAATAGTGTATGTTTTACTAAATGTTAACAATTAATAATTGTTTTAATGTTTATTTTATTATATACTTACATAAGCTTTTATTTATAGAAATTTAAAAAGAAAAAGCTTTTATAATAAAAACTTTTATTTATGTTATAAAAGCTTTAGTGAAGCTCAACTCCAGCAAATAAAGTTTTTAGTAGTACAAAGACTCTTGTTTTTATAAATTCAAACAGAAAAAGCTTTTGTAGTAAAATGGTTTTTACAGTATGTTATGCTATACTTTTGTTGATCAAAAAAGCTTTCATGGACAAAAAAATCTCTTCTTTATGTAAATTTAAGCAGAAAAAGCTTTTGTAACAAGAAGGATCTATACTATTGTTAAAAAAAAGAAGCTTTTATAACTTCAAACTGATAAAGCTTTTATTATAAAAACATTTATACATCTCAACTTGATCAAATGAGTAACTAAAAAGCTCTTATTATATAAATTCAAGGGGGCCGCTGTAAGTTAGTTGATAGCGTGCTAGCCCATGAAACAGGTGGTCGTGGGTTCGACTGCCACCAAACTCCTTGGTCGATTTCGCTACTACTAGATGACGATCATTGTTACCAGTTCTCGGTTATGTTTAATTAAATGATTTGTAATTAAATAATGGAAAAATAAATAAAAAACTTAAAATTGAATTATTATTATATATAAATTCAAACAAAAAAGCTTTTTAAATAAAAACCTTTAACAGTCTTTTATTAATATAAAAGCTTTAATGGAATAAACTTTATCAGATAAAGCTTTTGATATAAAAGCTTTTATAAAGTCCAACTCTAACATATTGAAACAATTTTAATTTTCAATCAACGATTTTTATTTATATAAATTCAAACAAAAAAAGCTTTTGTAATAAAAATGTTCTTGCAGAATGGTGTGCTTTACTTTTGTTGATAAAAATATTTTATGACTTGAAATACAAAAAGCTTTTGTTATAAAAATTAAGCTCAAACATATAAAGATTTTAGTAACAAAAAAAAACACTTATAAAAATTCAAACAAAAAAGCTTTTAAAATAAAAAACTATTAACAGGCTTTTATTGATAAAAAGCTTTTATGGAAATAAACTTTATCAGACAAAGATTTTGCTTCTATAAAGCTCAACTCCAACATATTCAGAATAATTAAAATTTTTATTTAACGATTTTGTTTTGTAACAATTTGGTTGCTGTGATTATTTTTAGATTGAGATGGAGTGTTTTTGATACAAAACATGAAAATTTGTCTATACAATTGTTTTTAAAGATTTTTATTAATAAAAAAGCTTTTATAAGGATAAGCTCTAATAAATCAAAAGCTTTATAGCTCAATATCAACAAATGATAAAAAAGCTTTTGTGAAGTAAGAGTATGAACCTTTATAAAGAGCTTTCTAGCTTAAGTACAACAAATTAAGCTATTTTTCTTCAACAACCAGAATTTCAATCAATAGTACTATAACTTGTGTGTGGTCATCCACAGAGCTTTTTCAGCCACAAATCTGAAAGCCTCCAGCTGACTCTATATATTTTTTTTCACACAGCTTTACAAAATATTAAAATTTAAATATAACTTTTAAGCTTTTTTTTATTATTTCACTGATTGTAATTCTTTTAACTAATTTAAATTTTAAAATAACTTTTTATGTAATTTTTTTTTTTATTGCCACAATTCCATTTGTCATAATTGTCATTTACTAAAGTGTTAACTGTCCACACATATATTCCAGACGTGTACTCGTTCAAAATACTTTCTCATAAACATTTGTTGCTGTTTCAACAATTTGTATGCAAAAGGTAAATCATTTTATTATAATAATAATGATGTTGATAAGACCATGTTATATGGCCAATATTATAATAAAATTGTACAATAAAATAAAATTCAATGAGTTTTAAAGAAAAAATAAAAAAAAAAAATTGAAAACCTACATTGCCACAAAATTAACAAAATGGCGTATTTCATGAGAAGTACTTTTTAGTGCTTAACATGTATACGAACGTAAGAAAACAAAAAAATCACATATATATTGTAAAGTTTTCAAGAAAAAAAAGTTCATTTTAACTTATGTTTTTCCTAAGAATATGTTGGAGTCTCTCTCTTAACTTTTTTTTTTTTAATGCTAAAATTCAGCGTAAAGCCCACATGTTGGCAAAAATAAAAAAAGTTGCCGTGTTGTTCGTAGTACTTTATTTTAGCCAAATGTTGTTGACATTTTAACGTTGCATGTATGTATTTGCAACAAACGTACCTGTGTTTAACACTAAACTAAAATTCACAACCACGTAACACAAAAAAAAAACTGAAAATAAAAAAAAAAACTCCATGACTCCAATGAAGTTTCATAGACCAGATGCTGGATTTTTGTTTAAATGTTGCCATGATTGTAATTCACACCATTTTTATGTTTTAAAAACTTTTTCCTAGTCTTTATGTCTGTTTATGAAGATAGGTAGGATGCTATAGGAATGCTGAAGTAGAGCAGGGCAGTATAGTTGTCGTCTAGGACTTCTGGGTTATACAGGTTTTCTATGGTTTTTTTTTTATTTGTTTTTTGTGACTTAAGCTCCTTTCTTTATGTTTAAATTTATTCTTTCTACGTACGAGATTTAGATAAACTTCAATAAATAAATATATTTGCAACATCATTAGCATCATCAAGTTATCATAGGAGTTGTAAAGGAGTTGTAAGAAAAAAAAAACCTTGTAACCATATTTTTTTTTTTAGTTTTGGAATAAAGAATTATTGATTACATTGTTTTTTGGATTTTAGTAACATACTTTTGGTTAGTTCTTTTGTTTTATTAATAATATAAATGTTAAATATAATGACATATTTAACAATTGTTTAAAGGTGTTTAAAAAACAACAATGTTATCTATAAATTTATATCGATTTTGTAAAAAAAAAAAAAAAACAGAACAAAAATGTCAAATTACTTAACTTTAAGAATTATATAAATCTCTTAACAGTGACAAAAAGTGAGAAAAAGCTATAATTTTCTAACCGTTATAAAATGTTTAATATAATTCCTTAACTTTGCTGTACACTTAAATTTCAAAATTATCAAGTAGAGGACACTAAACGTATAATTATTAACTTGTAATTTACAATAAGTATACGTATGGGTGTATTTTGAATACAAAAATAACTAAAATTGACTATTTATAAACATTTGCGTATAATTATTTGTGTATAAGCACTTGTTTATATACAATTTTTGATTAACATTTGCTTATAAACATTTGTTTATAAACATTTATTTATAAACATTTGTTAAGAAACATTTGTTTATAAACATTTGTTTATAAGCATTTGTTTATAAACCTCTGTTTATAAACATTTGTTTATAAACATTTGCTTATAAACATTTGTTTATAAACATTTGTTTATAAACATTTGTTTATAAACATTTGTTTATAAACATTTGTTTATAAACATTTGTTTATAAACATTTGTTTATAAACATTTGTTTATAAGCAATTGTTTATAAATATTTATTTACAAGCTATTGTAAATTTTCTTATAATCATTAGTTGTAAACGTTTATTTATTACACTCTTATAAATTTTTGTTGAAATTTACCCACTTTATTGTAGGTAACTGTTCTCCTACAATAAAGTGGGTAAAAATACACTATGTGTTTAAATTTCAACATTTGCACACAAAATGTGTACAACTTATAAACATTTTGTGTGCACACCTACATGTTTGACGCTTGGAAATTTCTCTAGCAATAAACACAAAATGTGTAATTTTAAAATGTTTTTGTTTAAAAAAGCATAATAATTGTGCAAAAATGCATTAAAAATGCTTAAAATTGCATTTTTAATATTTTTATTTTACTTTTAATGTGCTTTATTCCTATAAAAAAATACAAAAACGCATTTTTAGTTTAATGATTTTATTTAAACTCAAGTGAAATTATAATATTTAGATAAAATATCCATCAATTGCAAAAACTTAAATGTAACAAAAAAAAAACAGTAATAATTACATAATTATGAATGTGAAAAATTATTATATTATACAGTAAACGTCGCAATAAAAGCCGAATTTGTTAAAAATCCGAGTTTTGATAACATCAGGTGTTGTCCAAATCTGCAAATATAAAAATAATTAATATTATAAGAATCTAATACATTCATTTTATTGAAAAATTCTTCGAATCTGTAACATTTTTTTATAGAAAATTCTCCGAATCTATGACATTTTCTATAGAAAAATTCTCCGAATCTGAGACATTTTTTAATAGAACAATTCTAATAATCTGTGATATTTTTTCTATAGAAAAATTGGAATCTGGTACATTTTTTCTGTAGAAAAATTTCTCAGATTCTGAGAATTTTTCTACAGAAAAAATGTACCAGAAAACTTTTCAGAAACTGAGAAGTTTTTTTCTATAGAAAAATTCTCAGAAACTGCGAAAATTTTTTATGGAAAAATTTTCAGAATCTGATACACTTTTTCATTAAAAATATTCTCAGAATCTTAGACATTTTTTCTATAGAAAAATTCTGAGAATCTGAGACATTTTTTCTATAGAAAAATTCTCAGAATCTGAGACATTTTTTCTATAGAAACAATCTTTGAATCTGAGAAATTTTTTCTATAGAAAAATTCTCAGAATCTGAGACATTTTTTCTGTAGAAAAATTCTCAGAATCTGAGACATTTTTTCTATAGAAAAATTATCAGAATCTGAGACATTTTTTCTATAGAAACATTCTTAGAATCTGAGACATTTTTTCTATAGAAAAATTCTCAGAATCTGAGACATTTTTTCTGTAGAAAAATTCTCAGAATCTGAGACATTTTTTCTGTAGAAAAATTCTCAGAATCTGAGACATTTTTTCTTTAGAAAAATTATCAGAATCTGAGACATTTTTTCTATAGAAAAATTCTCAGAATCTGAGACATTTTTTCTGTAGAAAAATTCTCAGAATCTAAGACATTTTTTCTATAGAAAAATTATCAGAATCTGAGACATTTTTTTTATAGAAAAATTCTCAGAATCTGAGACATTTTTTCTATAGAAAAATTCTCAAAATCTGAGACATTTTTTTATAGGAAAATTCTCCGAATCTGAGATATTTTTCTATAGGAAAATTCTCCGAATCTGATATATTTTTATTCTATAGACAGATTCTCAGAATCGGAGTCATTTTTTTTTTTATAGAAAAATTTTCAGAGTCTTAGCATCTAAGAATTTTTCTCTGTAAAAAAAATCTACTAAAATTTCTTATTTAAAAAAACATTTTCAGAATCTGACAGAGATATTTTCGCGGTACTTACTTTTGTAATTAATAACAGCAAACATTAAAAAAAAATATCTTCTTCTACGATTTTATGTTTGTTTATGTCCACGAATTTTATGCTGCGTTGAAACTTTGCTATATATTTTGCACTTTTATTTTATCTATATTTCATTACTTTTATAATGTTTTTTGCATTATTTTATTTTCATGGCGAGAACAACATAATTTTTCAATATTATTTTTCTTTTTATTTTATTTTGACAATTTCAATTTGATATTGGAAAATTAAACACTTAATGTTTACAATAAACATTAAATGTGTAATTTTATAAATTTTTTGTTTACTTCTTTTCGAAAATATTTATAAACATACAAAATACTATATAATATGCGTAATATTCAAATTATTGTGTGTAAACTAAAATTTTAAACACTTGGTGCTCAATTTTAGGCGTTGTGTGCAATTTTACATAAAAATTTACCCACTTTATAGTAGTAATTTTACAAGCCTTTTTTAGAGTGTAACATTTGTTTGCAACTTGCGTTTATAAACATTGTTTTTTTATAATAATTATATATATTTGTTTATAAACATTTGATTATGATCATTTGTTTATAAAAATATGTTTATAAACATTTGTTTATAAACATTTTAAATAACTAAAATTGACTATTTATAAACATTTGCGTATAATTATTTATGTATACGCACATTTTATATGCAATTTTTTGTTCACAATTGTTTATAAACATTTGTTTATAAACATTTGTTTATAAACGCTTGTTTATAAACATTTATTAATAAGCAATTGTTTATAAACATTTGTTTATAAAAATTAGTTTTTAAACATTTGGTTATAAACATTTGTTTATAAACATTTGTTTGTAAACATTTTTTTATAAACATTTGTTTATAAACATTTTTTTATAAACTTTTGTTTATAAACATTTGTTTATAACTTTCGTTTATAAAAATTTGTTTATAAACATTTGTTTATAAGCAATCCCTTATAAGTATTTGTTTACAAGCTATTGTTAATTTTCTTATAATCATTAGTTGTGAACGTTCATTTATTAATATTTATTTGCAACTTGCGTTTATAAACATTGTTTTTTTATAATAATTATATATATTTGTTTATAAACATTTGATTATGATCATTTGCTTATAAAAATATGTTTATAAACGTTTGTTTATAAACATTTGGTTATAAAAACTCGTGTATAAATAATTCCTGATAAAGATTTGTTCATAATTAAACATTTGTTTATAAGCATACGTTTATAAACAATTATTCCTAAACATATGTTTATAAACATTTGTTTGCTTATAAAAATATGTTTACAAAAATTTTAATTAGAAAAATATTTTACCATTTGTTTATAAAAATGAAAGCATTTTTCTTCAAAAAATCGATTTTAAAATTTGCTTATAAACATTTGTTTATAAACTTTGTATAAAAATATATGTTTATAAATTTCTGCTTGTTTACAAAAATTTTAATTAGAAAAATATTTTACCATTTGTTTATAAAAATGAAAGCATTTTTCTTCAAAAAATCGATTTTAAAAATTTGCTTATAAACATTTGTGTCTAAATTTTATATAAAGGCATTTGTCATTTAACTTTGGTTATAAACATTTGTTTAGAAACAGATTTTTTTTTTTTTAATTTGCTTATAAACATTTGTGTATAAATTTTGTTTAAACACATTTGGTCTTAAATTTTTCTTGTAAACATTTGCTAATAAACTACATATTTTTATTTTTTTTAACATTTATTTAATATAAGCTGCTTGTAAACATTTGCTTATAAATATTGTTTATAAACACTGTTTTAAAAAATTTGTGTATAAACATTAAATATAATCATTGTTTATAGACATTGTTTATAAACATTGTTGATAAACATTGTTTATAAAAATTGTTTATAAAAATTGTTTATAAACATTGTTTGTAAACATTGTTTATAAACATTGTTTATAAACATTGTTTATATACATTGTTTATACACATTGTTTATACGCATTGTTTAATGCGTATAAACAATGTTGTATTTAATTTATTTTATATAGAAATTTCTTTAGCAACATTTGTTCGTATTACAAAACTTAATTATTTATTTTTGTTTAAAAATATTTGTTTATAAACGTTTATTAATAAACATTTGTTTATAAAAAATTGTTTATGAATAATTCATAATAAAAAATTGTTTTTAATCAAATTTTTATAAATGTTTATATAGAAATTTCTTTAGCAACATTTGTTCGTATTACAAAACTTAATTATTTATTTTTGTTTAAAAATATTTGTTTATAAACGTTTATTAATAAACATTTGTTTATAAAAAACTGTTTATGAATAATTCATAATAAAAAATAGTTTTTAATCAAATGTTTATAAACAAACGTTTATAAACATTTGCTTAAGAACATTTCATTAAAAACAATTTTTACATTTGTTTATAAAACTGCTTCAAAAGACCGATTTTATAAATTTGTTTATAAACATTTTTTTAAACTTTGAAACAAACATGTGTTTTTAAATTTAGCTAATAAACATTTGTTTCAAACATTTGATAGTAGTTTTTAAATAAATTTAAATTTGATAATTGCTTTTTAATATCTGTTTATAAACATTGTATATAAACATTATTTAAAATAACTTTTTATAAACATTTTTTACAAATATTCGTTTACAATAACAATTTTATTTGAACATTTGATTTATTAAAATTTTTTTAGAATCCTTTGTTTTTATTAAAAACTATTTTTTTTTTTTTTTTTATAAACATTTGTTTATAAAAATTCGTTTATAAATAATTGTTAATAAAGATATGCTTTAAGCAAATGGTTAGTAATAAACATTTGTTTATAAACTTATGTATACAAACAATTGTTTTTATGCTTTGCTTATAAATATTTTGTTTAACAATTTTCTTTAAACATTCATTTATTATGAGATTCTTTTAATAATTCGCTTATAAACATTGTTTATAAACATAGTTTATAAACATAGTTTATATACATTGTTTATAAACATCGTTTATAAACATTGTTTATATACATTGCTTATAAACATTGTTTATGAACATTGCTTATAAACATTGTTTATAAGCATTGTTGGTATACAATGTTTACAAAAATTGTTTATATACATTGTTTATATACATTGCTTATAAACATTAGTTTAAAATTGAAATTTATAGAAATTTGTGTAAAAAAATTTGTTTTCATTAAAAGAAATTATCTTATTTCATAAAAACTGTGACCTTCTCTTGACATATTGCTTAACCTTTTGTTTTAAATTTGCTTTCTTACAACATTATTGACCTTTGTTGTGCCCTTTCCTACTAACCCTTCTACCAAATCTTTTGCTTTAATTTTCAATTTTTTCTTAACATTTACACGCAAATTCCTAGAATAATTAAAATCAACATTAATTAACCATCACAAAACTCACTGGTTGTTTAAGTTGGGCCAAGGTTTTCCTAACAGTTATTCATTGTACTGTGGTCAGTTTATGATGACGTTTCAGTTGCATGTCAATTTATACACAATGTTGAAAAACAGAAAAAACAAGCCGTTATATGTCTGCAGTTTGGTTGTTTTTAAAAACATTTGCCACTCTTGCTCTCTTTTTATATATATTTTTTTTTTTGGTTATATGTGACAGGATAAAGTGTTTTTATTTTGTATTATTTTACGATATTATATGTCTTGGAGCAGGTGTCATTAACGGGGGGGATTAATAACGCTTGCTGTGCTAAGCACAGTAGTTTTCCGTTTTTGCTTTTTTGTTCTGTTTTTTAATTTTTGACGGCGGTTTTTTGTTGCATACAATATGATCACAAAGAATGAGAAAACAGTCAAAAAAAAGGCACGTGTCTAAAAACATAACGTTGTTTAACGTCAAGTATTTGTTATTAAACCACTTGCAGCTTGCCGGTCAGCTATATAGCTAAACATCCCCTTAAGAGTATAACAAATTTCCTAAAAGTAGCCCTTCTTCATTAATAAAACCACTGAAAAAACCAACACCAAAAATAAAGAAGAAATGAAAAGTTGTATAAGGATCAAGGATCACCTATAATTCTTACACACTTGCATACAAGCAGGTGTATTAAAAGTAACTTGGCGCTTATATTACACATTCAACAGAATATTGTAAGAAAACCGGGCAGAAGTAGCGGTAGAGGGATAAACAACAACAGAAAAAAAAGAAAAGATGAGTTGTTTTCTTTGTGGATTGCACTTGCCTCAAACTAAAAGGTTATTACTACAAAATAATGTGATGTGTCCTGTATCTAATGAGCCACATAAAAGGTGTATTTTCGTTTGTTAAAGAAAATTTTATAAAATGATTGATTGATTTCTGGGTTTAAAAATGTTTAAAGAAACGAATCGAAATCAGCTGCATCCGTTTTTTATTAAGAATATTTGGTGGTAATAAGTATTTTTTTTTTGTAATGGATTTCAATTGTAGTTATAGGCAAGAAAGTAAGGTAAACAAAAAAATTAAATACACAAAAACTATATTATTGTTGATAATTCTAAATTTTAGGAATTTACATAATTGATTTTACATTTTTTTATTTTTTCAAAAATATTTTCCTTAAAGAAAAAATAATTGAAAAACATAAACATTTGTTTATTAACAATTGTTTATAAACATTTACTTATGAACATTTGTTTATAAACATTTGTTAATAAACATTTGGTAATAAAATTTGTTTATTAACATTTTTTTATAATTATTAATTTATGAACATTTCTTTGTGTTGTTTATAAACTTTTGTTTATAAGCACTTAAACACTTATGTTTATAAACATTTAAACACTTATGTTTATAAACATTTAAACACTTATGTTTATAAACATTTGTTAATAAAAATTAGTTTGTAAACATTTGTTTAAAAACATTTGTTTGTAAACATTCTTTAATAAACATTTGTTTATAAGCATTTGTAGGCATGCATTTGTTTATAAACATTCGATTATAAATATTTGTTTAAAAACGTTTATAAATATTTATTACGAATGTTTATAAACATTTATAAACGAATGTTTATAAACATTTATAAACGAATGTTTATAAACATTTATAAACGAATGTTTGTAAAAATTTATAAACGAATGTTTATAAAATTTATAATCGAATGTTTATAAACATTTGTTTGTAAACAAATGTTTATAAGCAAATGTTAATAAACAAATGTTTATAAACAAATGTTTTTAAACAAATGTTTATAAACAAATGTTTTTAAATATTTTTTTGTAAACATTCGTTTATAAGCAAATATGTTTATAAAGATTTTTAAACGAATGTTTATAAACATTTGTAAACGAGTGTTTATAAATGTTTATTTATACACATTTAAAATGTTTAAGTAAAAAAATTTAATAAAAACATGTTTATAAAAATGTTCATTAAGAAATGTTTATAAAAAAAAAAATTTTTTGAAAACCTTTTATAAAAAAATGTTTATACAACAATGTTTATAAAAAAATGTTTTTAAAAAATGTTTTTAAAAAATGTTTATAAACAACAAATAAAAAGGTGATTAAAAAAATGATTAAATGATTGAACAAATCCTTTAAATCAAAATTTTATTAACAAATGTTTAAAAACAAATGTTTAAAAACAAATGTTTAAAAACAAATGTTTAAATACAAATGTTTAAAAACAGATTTTTATAAACATATGTTTCTAAGCAAATTTTTTTTATAAACATTCGTTTATAAAGGTTTATAAACCATTTTTTTTGTAAACATTCGTTTATAAACGTTTATAAACAAATGTTTGTATATATTTGTTTATAAACATTTGTTTATACACATTTATAAACGAATGTTTATAAATATTTATAAACGAATGTTTATATAAATATTATATTAAAATATTTATAAACGAATGTTTATAAATATTTATATACAAATGTTTATAAACATTTATATACGAATGTTTATAAAGTCTTATAACCGAATGCTGATAAACAAATGTGTATAAACATTCGTTTATAAAGATTTGTTTATAATCATTCGTTTATAAATGTTTATAAACAAATTTTTATAAAAATTCGTTTGTAAATCTGTATAAACAAATGTTTATAAACGAAGAATCTTTTTTTTTAACATTTGTTTATAAACTTTTGATTCAAAGGATTTGCCATTTTTTTAAACTCCTTTTCCATAATATTTGTTTATAAACATTTTTTTATAAACATTGTTTTATAAACATTTTTTTTATACAAATTTAAAGTTTTTTTATAAACATTTCTTTAATAAAAATTTTTTATAGACATTTTTTATAAACATTTTCTAACAACATTTTTTTCTAAAAATTTTGTATAAACATTTTGTAAAAATATTTTTTGTAACCATTTACTTATAAAGCTTTGTAAACATTTGGTTATAAAAATTTGTTTATAAGTATTTGTTTCTAAACATTTTTTATAGACATTTTTGTATAAACTTTTGTGATACACATTTGTTTATACACATTTGCGTATAAGTATTTGCTTTTAACCATTTGTTAAAAACATTTGTTTATAAACATTTTTTTAGAAACTTTTATTTAAAACATTTGTTTTAAAACATATTTTTATATTTTATAAACATTTGTTATAAACATTTGCTTATAAATGTTTGCTAACAAAATTTGTTGATTAGAATTTGTTGCTAAACATTTGTGTAATAACAATTTTTTAAACAATTTTGTTAATAAACGTTTGGTTATAAAAAAAAATTATAAACACTTGTTTATCAACTTTTGTTTATAAACATTTTTTGGTATTGTTTATTTACATTTGTTTATAAACAATTGCTTATAAATATTTGTTTATAAACACTTAACATTTGTTTATAAACAATTGCTTATAAACATTTGTTTATAAACACTTGTTAATAAACATTTGCTAATAAGTTTTTTTTTTATTTAATTGATTTATAAATATTTTTTTTTATTTAAAAATATTTTTAAATAATTTTATTTAATTTTACTTAAACAAATTGTAAATTGAAGACCTTACAATTTAAAGATTTTTATCCAAACCCCCTTTTGTTTAGGTCAAAAAGCAATCTCTTAATTTTTGGTTTTAATCCTTTATAACTGTATATAAGTACAATACACAAGTATATAGAGATTTTCTAGTTATGATTGTATTGCAAAACTGAGAATTTAATTTTCCAAAAAGCCTTTTTCCATATAAAACAACTACAACATCAACAGAAAAATCCTTTATTCATCTCTATATACAAAATTTATACTCACCACTCGACGTTTGTAGCAAACACTCAAATCACCATCATCATCATTAGTTCACACCCTTTTGATGCTTTTGTGTGAAAATGTTACAATTTCCATCCCATCCAGCTTCGGATTTTTTTTTGTATGGCTGGTATATGTAGTACGTGTATGCATGTTGGTTTGTCTGAGTATGGTATTCAAAAGTGTTATCAAGATTTTCTCGCTTTTTGGTTGCAATTTGTGTCAATCTCTCTCATCACATCTAATTTTTTTTTTTTTGTTTCAGTTCAGTACAGATTTTGTATTTTTTTTTTCTTTCCTAAGGTCTGTTTGTTACAATTTAAATAGAGATTTTTTGTAATTGATAATGTGGATTTTAATTCCATTCCAATTTTTTTTTTTCTATTTGTGAATTTTTTATTTTCACAAGCATCATTAATGTATTTCATGGATATTTTTTGTCACCCATTCAAAAAAAGATAGATTTCTCTGATAAGTTTGTAGCTTTTTTTAGTTTTAGCATCTGCTTTTTTTGGATTTTGAGATTTTCATCATCAAATTCTATTTAGCTTGTAATGAAATGAAGCAGGACAATTGTGTTTGAAATAATTCATTAGGAAATTTCATTAGAAAATTGAATTACATTTTTTGGTAGTTTTCTTTGTTAGCAGGTGTTTGTGATAATGTTTTAGTGATAATTATCACACTTTGGTATATTGTTTGAATACAAGCATATGCTTAAAAATTAGTTTTCTTTTAATTTCCATAATGAAAAATTTTCCCACATTTGTTTGTGTTGTCTTTATAATTAATATAGAGTTTTATGGACATTTTATGTCTCTTTTGCTATTTAATTTCATTTATTTGCAATATACAAGTGACTGATGGTGTCACTAAAGTGGAAGTGTTTTCCTGTTTAGTTTTGTATACACATTTGCCTTCTAAACGAGCTTAAGTAAGAATCAAAATTTATTTTAGAGTTTTTTTTTACTTTTTTAAGCCAGGCGGCAATTAAAAGGCGCTTGGACAACTCGTTTTTTTTTTTGGTTTGGGTACAATGAAATGTTTTGAGGGGTAATCCAATAAACAATTATGTTGCAAAAGCTTTAGAGATACTGACTATATTTATATAAAAAATTTAGGAATTGTGTAAGCTTTATGGTTATAATTATTAGCTTATAAATATTTGTTTTTTAGTTTTTGTTTGTAAACATTTGTTTATAGACATTTGTTAGTAATTATTTCTTCATAAACATTTTTTTTTGTAAACATTTATTTATAAACATTTATTTATATACATTTATTTATAGACCTTTGATCATAAACATTTGTTTATAAACATTTGTGTGTAAATATCTGTATATAAATTTTATTTTTATAAACATTTATTTATAAACATTTGTTTATAAACATTAGTTTATAAGTAATTGTTAATAAGTAATTGTTAATAAATATTTGTTTATAAATGTTAATAAACATTTGTTTATAAATGTTTAAAGCATTTGTTAATAAACATTTGTTTATAAATGTTTATAAACATTTGTTTATAAACATTTGTTTAAGGCATTTGTTAATAAACACTTGTTTAAAAATATTTGTTTATAGACATTTATTTATAAACATTTGTTTATAGACATTTGTTTATAAACAGTTGTTTATAAACAGTTGTTTATAAACATTTGCTTATGAACATTTGTTTATAAACATTGGTTTATAAACATTTGTTTGTAAACATCTGTTGTTAATTTTTTTTATAAACATTTGTTTATAAACGTTTGTTTATAAACATTTGTTTATAAACATTTGTTTATATACATTTGTTTATATACATTTGTTTATATACATTTGTTTGTAAAAATTTGTTTATAAACATTTGTTAATAAACATTTGTTTATAAACATTTGTTTATACACATATGTTTGTAAACATTTGCTTATAAACATTTGTTTGTAAACATCTGTTTATAAAGTTTTTTTTATAAACATTTGTTTGTAAACATTTGATTATAAACAGTTGCTAACATACATTTATTTATAAACATTTGTTTATAAATTTAACAACATTTATTCATAGACATTTGTTTACAAACATTTGTTTAAAAAAATATGTTTAAAAATTTATTTATTAGCTTACAAGTTTTTGTTTACAACCAGTTTTTATAAACATTTTCTTATATACATGTGTTTATCAAATATATTTATAAACATTTGTTTATAAACATTAAGTTGTAAATATGTGTTTAAATTTTTTTTTTTGTAAACATTTTTTTGTTTAATATTTTTTTATTAAAATTTTTTTTAGAATTTTTTTTTTTATCAACATTGTTTTATAAACAACATTGTTTTATAAACTTTTTTTTTTTAAATTTTTTTTATAAACATACTTTTATAAAGTTTTTTTATTCAAACAAAATTTATCAAATTTGTTTATCAAATTTGTTTATAATATTTGACTATAAACATTCGTTTATAAATATTTGTTTATAATTATTTGTTTATAATTATTTGTTTATAATCATTTGAATATATTTGTTTATACACATTTGTTTAGAATCATTAGTTTATAAACATTTGTTTGAAGACATTTGTTTATAATAATTTTTTTAACAAATTTGTTCATAAACATTAAATCCTACACATTTGCTTTTAAGAATTTCTTGTTAAAAAAAAAATGTCATAGAAAATGTGTATAAACATTTTTTTATAAACATTGTCTTATTAGCATTTGTTTATAAGAATTTGTTTATAAACATTTGCTTAACAACATTCTTTAATAAAATTAATTTTGTTTCTTTTGCAACAAAAATATATATTTCGCAGAAATAATTTATATGGACTCAAACCGACCTAAATATAAATTTAGTTATGGAATATTATTTTTTATAAACATTTGTTTAAAAGCTTTAAGTTTATAAACATTTGCTTATAAGCATTTGTTTATAAAAATTAGTTTTTTACCATTTGTTTATAAACATTTACTTATAATCATTTCCTTATAAGCATTTGTTTATAAACATTTGTCTACAAGCTTTAAGTTTATAAACATTAGCTCATAAGCATTTGTTTATAAACATTAGCTTATAAACATTTGTTTTAAACATTGTTTATAAGCATTTGTTTATAAGCATATGCTTATAAACCTTTGTTTATAAACTTTTTTATATAAACGTTTGTTTATTAACATTTTATAAACATTTGTTTATAAACATTTGTTAATGAACATTTGTTTATAAACATTTATATATAAAATTTTTTTTATAAACATTTGCTGACGAACATTTGTTTATAATCACTTGCTTATAAACATTTGTTTATAATCATTTGCTTATAAACATTTGTTTATAATCATTTGTTTATAAACATTTGATCAAAAATCTTTTTTTAGTTTTTTAATAATTTTTTTTTAACATTTGTTTATAATCATTTGCTTATAAACATTTGTTTATAATCATTTGTTTATAAACATTTGATCAAAAATCTTTTTTTAGTTTTTTAATATTTTTTTCCCGCAATATTTGTTTTTAGTTTTTTGGTGTTTAACTTTGTTTAGCAACATATCGGTGCAACCTATTTTTATACCCTCCACTTAGTGATAGAGGATATATATAAGTTTGTCATTCCGTTTGTAACTCATCGAAATATCGGTCTGGGACCCCATAAAGTATATATATTCATGATGTCCGATCGATTTTAAGACATTCTAGCGATGTCCGTCTGTCCGTCTGTCTGTTTGTGGAAAATGCTCTCACGGACAAAATATTGCACAGAGATGACTGAAACTTAACATACATATATATTGGAAGTTCTCCCTAGAAGTTTGGTATTGCATTTGAGCGATATCGGTTCAGGTCAAAAGTTATGAACGAAAATGTAAGCACACCTCAAAAATTTCATTACATTCAACATAACCTAAAAATACAAAATGCCCTAATTCGGCTTCTGGTTGACATATGTGAACATAATTGAACACCAAATGGTATTTAAACAAGTACGAACATATTTTTTTGACAAAAAAAGAAAAAATCGCGGATTTTTTTTTTACCAAAATTTTTTTTTCGCGGAAATTTTTTTTCAAAAGTAATTTCCTTTTATATAAAGTTTTTTGCAATAATCTTTTTGAAATTGTGGAGGGTATCACTACATTCGGCAAGGCCGAATTTAACTTTTTTACTTGTTTTATATTTTTTTGTTGTTGCACTTTTAAGACTTTTTTCAGCTTTTCCTCTTTTAATTTGTTTCTTCTCTTATTTTATAGTTTATGTTTATTGGGTTTCAATTTTATTTTTAAATCATTTCCTTTATGATCATGGCTATTTGAATTGAATCTCACTTTGTAAATGACGTTGTCAGTTTTGAATAGTGAACACCGCTTGGTTCGATGTTAAGCTTTTTTTTTTTTGTTTTTTTTTATATTTAGTCAGCCAGGCTGGCAGTTTAGGTGACTGGCTTAGTGCTGGTAGTAGTAGTGGATGTAAGAGTACCAAAACAGAGAGAAGGGCGGTCTATACAGATGACTGTTGATTGTCGCTGTCAAACGCTTTTAAAACGCCAAAGTCAATTTTTTTAAACAAACTTGCTTAGAGTCTCTGACAAGAGTCTTTTGTTTTAAGCCAAAACATACAAACAAAAAAAACCAAAATCACTTTAAGCTTTACTCTCAATTCCATTTACGATTTATGGCCAGGCTATGGAGAGATTGAAGCCGGTTAAATACAAAATAAAAACAAAATAGAGTAGTACCCTCCTTAATTGCTGTGTACTTTAACGGCGGCATTTTAGCTTTGAACTGTCATTTCAAAACATTGATTGTTTAAACAAAAAATGTTTTTTTGGTAAAACTAAATAAAAGGGAATTTTTATATTTTAGATTAATTTAAATTTGGCACAACACATGTGTGGCTGGAATTGATTTTATTATTATGCAAATGATTCATTCATTTATTCACTTTGTTTTTAACTAAAAAAAAGTTCCCATAACAAATTATAGAGTAATAAAATAAAAAAAAAATATACCTGCACTTCTCGCTTTTGCCTTATAGTATAATTAAAACTTTCAACACTATACCACGCACTTTAAATTATATTGTGTTGTTTTATTATTGTTTTGTTGCTACAGATTTTATGGTTTATAAGCCCAATTTTGTTTGTGCACAAAACCCATAATTTAAGAACTACTGACAATTGCAGAAATTCGTTATAAAAAGCCATAATATTATGAACCTGATAAAATTTTTTTTTTTTTTTTTGGTTTTTTAAAGATTTGAAATTTTTTTTCATTGATATGCAATTTTACTGTTACGTTTTTTTTAACTCTAAACAGTCATCAATAATAATTTTCTTTCAATTTTTTTTTGTTTTTATTCAATATGCCTGATGATGATGATCATCATCACCTGCAGCTACTTTATACATAGTAAAGTAAAGAATTTTTAAGTCTTAACACCACATACTACATACGTTTTTGTTATCCATCTTACTGGTCGAAAGGCATAATAGCTTAAGTATTTATATGGCAAATTCAAACTCATAGGTTTTAAGAAGACCTTTCATGGAAAAAATGTTTAAAATCTTTCTTATTAAGCCTTTAATTGAATAAGAAAGTTTTTTTGATTGATTCAATTTAAATCTAATCAATAATACAACCTTTTAAAACTACACTCCATTTAAAAATTGATAACGTTTTTAATTCAAACAATTAAAAAAATTGTTGAGAACATTTATTTTATTCAATTACAGAATTTGTTGATTACATTGTTTTTATTCAATTACAAAGTTTGTTGACAACATTTTTTTATACAATTAAAGTATTTGTTGTGTTTAGCAAAAAAACACTTTTTCATCATCTTTAATCTTATTTAGCAACAAGTTGCCTAATAAAATTTCAATTAATTTAGCAATAATTTCTTTATCATTTCGACTTAACCTATTTTAATTTGTTACCATTATAATATCATTGGATGGATGGATAGTTTGTGTTGTTTATGTGAAGTTTTTTGTTTTTCTTACCTTTTTTTTTGTTAATGTTGCTGTATGTTTTATTTCCCTGCAACAAGACATCTTTCTCCAGTGCCCCATCTATATATATTCTTGGGTTTATTTTGGAATAGTAGTGTAGTATTAAGCTTTGTCGATGCATCATCATCATCATAATAATAATATCTATAATCAGCAACACGTACATATAATATTGTCTAAACCACTGTTATTAGTATAATCAAATGGGAATTATCTCTGTGGCAAGATCGAACTTGTTACTTATTGTAAACTTTGCTGCAAACAGCGATGGAAAAAAGTAGCACTATAAGAAGTTGTAGATGGAAGTCAGTTTTAGTCAATAATAATGTTGGGTTGTTGAATATATAAATGTCCAGATTGTCTTTGATATCCTTTTCTGTATATACATAAATTCTAGTAACACTAAGACTTAGAGATCATCTGTTTTGATATACGGCAGTGTAGTGGTGGTGTGGTTATAAGCCACTGTTTTAGCTGAAGGAATACAACAGAAAAAAAATGATAATAAATTGTAGGTTGGTTGAAGCTAAAGTTGCTGGACTTATTTTTTAGATCTAACATGTGTCATAATCTAAAGTAATCCATCTTTGTTTTTCTTTTTTTACATACACATTTTATAGTTTTGTTTAACTTAAGGCGATTTCATAAATTTTCAAATTTTTTTCTTTTAATTATTTTTGTGGTTGTTTCAAAATAACAATTCTTATAATAAATATAAAAAATGGTAACAATTTTCATAAAAGTAATATGAAAAATAATTCAATAAAATTACGCTGAAATTATATTAATAATATTGAAGAAACAAAACAAAAAAAAAAAAATTACCACATAAAATATAACTGCACCCATTATATGAAATTTACAGGATGTGGTAATACAAACTAAGACACAAGAACATTAAGAAACTGAGGCTAAAAGTTTTAACACATTTTTTAAGCTTATACAAATTTGTCATGTTTTTAAACTGTTTTTATGATTAAAAACATTTTTCATGTTTATAAACTTTTTTTATGTTTATAAACATTTTTTATGTTTATAAACATATTTCATGTTAATAAACATTTTTCATGTTTATAAACTTTTTTCATGTTTATAAACATTTTTCATGTTTATAAACATTTTTCATTTTTAAAAACCTTTATTTTTTGTAAACGTTTTTTCATGTTTATAAACATTTTTCATTCTTATAAACATTTTTCATGTTTATAAACATTTTTTATGTATATAAACATTTTTAATGTTTATAAAAATTTTTCATGTTTATAAACATTTTTCATGTTTATAAACATTTTTCATGCTTAAAAACATTTTTCATGCTACTAAGAATTCTTCAAGTTTTTAAACATTTTTCATGTTTACAAACATTTATCATGTTTATAAACATTTTTATGTTTATAAATATTTTTCAAGTTTAATTTTTTTTTTTTAAACGTTTCTCCTACTTATAAACATTTTTCATTTCTCTAAATATTTTTTTATGTTTATAAACATTTATCATGTTTATGAGCATTTTTTATGTTTATAAACATTTTTCATGATTATAAACATTTATCATGTTTATGAACATTTTTCATGTTTATAAACATTTTTATGTTTATAAACATTTTTTTTATATTTATTAACATTTTGGAAGTTTGTAAACATTTTTCATGTTTATAAACATTTTGCAGTTTATAAACATTTTTCATGTTTATAAAATTTTTTCTTGTTTATAAACATTTATGTTTATGAACAATTTTTATGTTTTTAAAAAATGTTCATGTTTATAAACATTTTTCATGTTTTCAAAAATTTTTTCACGTTTAGAAAGACTGTTAATTTTTATAAAAATTTTTCAGATGTATAAACATTTTTCATGTTTATACGAATTTTCAGGTTTATAAACATTTTTTATGTTTTTAAGCATTTTTATTGTTTTTAAACATTATTTATGTTTTTAAACAATTTTCATGTTTATAAACATTTTTCATGTTTATAAACAATTTTATATTCATAAACATTTTTCATGTTATAAACATTTTTTAATATTGTAAACATTTTTGATGTTTGTAAACATTGTTGATGTTTATAAACATTTTTCTTGCTTATGGACATTTTTCATGTTTATAGACATTTTTCATGTTTATAAGCATTTGTCATGTTTATAAACATTTTACAGCTTATAAAATTTGTTCATGTTTATAAACATGAAACAGTTTATAAACATTTTTCATGTTTATAAACTTTTCTTCGTGATGGTTTATTTTAATAAAAAGGTGGTTTATTTTAATAAAAAATTTTCAGGTTTTAACATTTTTCATGTTTATAAACATTTTTCATGTTTATAAACATTTTTCATGTTTATAAACATTTTTAATGTTTATAAACATTTTTTATGTTTATAAAAATTTATCATGTTTATGAACATTTTTCATGTTTATAAACATTTTTTATGTTTATAAATTTTTTTTTATATTTATTAACATTTTGTAAACATTTTTCATGTTTATAAACATTTTGCAGTTTATAAACATTTTTCATGTTTATAAAAAACATTTATGTTTACAAACAATTTTTATGTTTTTAAAAAATGTTCATGTTTATAAACATTTTTCATGTTTTTAAACATTTTTTCACGTTTAGAAAAACTGTTTATTTTTATAAAAATTTTTCAGGTTTATAAACATTTTTCATGTTTATAAAAATTTTCAGGTTTATAAACATTTTTCATGTTTTTAAACATTTTTATTTTTTATAAACATTATTTATGTTATTAAACAATGTTTATATTTATAAATATTTTTCATGTTTATAAACATTTTTTAATATTGTAAGCATTTTTGATGTTTGCAAACATTGTTGATGTTTATAAACATTTTTCTTACTTATAGACAGTTTTCATGTTTATAAACATTTGTCATGTTTATAAACATTTTACAGCTTATAAAAATTTTTTATGTTTGAAAAACATTTTACAGTTTATAAACATTTTTCATGTTTATAAACTTTTCTTCGTGATTGTTTATTTTAATAAGAAGATGGTTTATTTTAATAAAAAATTTTCAGGTTTTAACATTTTTCATGTTTATAATCATTTTTTATGTTTATACACATTTTTATATTTATAAGCATTTTTTATGTTTTAAACATTTTTATTGTTTATAAACATTATTTATGTTTTTAAGCAATTTTCATGTTTATAAACATTTTTCATGTTTATAAACAATTTTTAATGTTTATTTTAATGTTAAAAACAGTTTTTATGTTTATCAACATTTTCCATGTTTATATACATTTTTAATGTCTCCAAAAATTTTTCATTTTTTTTGTGATAAATATTTTTATACCCTCCACTTAGTGATAGAGGGTATATATAAGTATGTCATTCCGTTTGTAACTCATCGAAATATCGATCTGGGACCCCATAAAGTATATATATTCATGATGCCCGATCGATTTTAAGACATTCTAGCGATGTCCGTCTGTCCGTCTGTCTGTCTGTGGAAAATGCTGTCGCGGACAAAATATTACACAGAGAATATTGCACAGAGACGACTTAACATATTTATTGGAAGTTCTCCCGAGAAGTTTGGTATTGCATTTGAGCGATATCGATATCAGCGGTTCAAAAGTTATGAACGAAAATGTAAGCACACCTATAAAATTTCAGTACATTCAACATAACCTAAAAATACAAAATGCTTTAATTCGGCTTCTGGTTGACATATGTGAACATAATTGAACACCAAATGGTATTTAAACAGGTACGAATATATTTTTTGACAAAAAAAGAAAAAAATTGCGGATTTTTTTTTACCAAAATTTTTTTTCGCGGAAATTTTTTTTTTCAAAAAAAATTTTTTTTTTTTAAAGTAATTTCCTTTTAAATAAAGTTTTTTGCAATAATCTTTTTGAAATTGTGGAGGGTATCACTACATTCGGCAAGGCCGAATTTAACTTTTTTACTTGTTTATGTTATAAACACTTTTCATGTTTACAAAAATGTTTAATTCGTATAAATATTTTAAATGTTTATAAAATTTTTTTCATGTTTAGATACATTTTTCACGTTTCTTATCATTGTTTATAAACATTTTGCATGTTATCAAACATTTTTCATGTTTATAAAATTTTTTTATGTTTATAAATATTAAATATTTTTTTTTTGTTTAAAAAGATTTTTCACAAACATTTTCCATGTTCAAAAATATTATAATTTGTAACATTTTAATATTACAAAACTTACGACTATCTCTTTTCCAAACATTTTCATGTTTCAAAACATTTTCATGTTTAAAAAATTGTATGTTTCTAACATTTTAATGTTCTAAACATTTTAATGTTTCTAAACATTTTAATGTTTACAAACTTTTTTGTTATTCTACACATTTTTATGTTTCAAATATTCTTTATATATTTCAGTTCGTTTAATTTTTTCAGTTGATTTTTGACTTTCTTTAAAAATAAATGTTTCTAAACATTTTTTTGGCTCTTCATTTTTGAGTTTCTAATTATAAGTTATAAAAATTTGTATGTTAATAAACATTTTATGATAATTTGTCTCTATGAAAAGAATAAAACTTGAAAAATTTTAAAATTCATTTTATTTTGAGGCAATGTTTTTTCCTTAGCAACATGTTGCTGGCTTTTAATTATTTATAAGGATATATACTATTAAGCGCATAAATTCCAAAATAATGCAGATTAAGTACACAAACATTTCATTTGTAAATCCCCCAACAACAAATAAACTGATGTTAGCAACATGTTGCTGGCTGCATATTTTGTTTTCCAATCTTAATTAAAGGGCTCTCAAAAAAGTTTTTAAGCAACCTAATTTTCCTTAACCAAAAAATAAATTGTTTCTATTAAATTGTCTACCCCCTTTAAATTACTTAAAAAATAAAAATAAACTACCAGCTAAATCCAAAAGGGGGGAGTTAAATTTTTATTATATGTATAATCCACATACTATTATCCACTGTTTTATGCATATGATCATGCAAATTTTTTTGTTTTACAGAACAGCTGCTGTCGTTGTTGTTGTTGCTAGAGCTTTGTATATCGGCTGCTGTTCTCTAGACAGCTATTGTTGGTGTTTTTTTGTTTTTGATCATTTCACCAGTGCAATATTGTCTTATGCAGCAACGAAAAAAAAAATGGTTTAATGCTTTAAGCCATATTATACAGCGAGATTTAAATGCACATAAATCTCACTTGGTGTCCGCCAAATTATAGTTTTCAAAACATTAGCTTTTACACTTTGTTTTACATACAAAAAAAAAAAATGCAAACCGAACGCCACACAAGGACACTGTGTGGTGTTTTGAAAATCTTAAGGAGTTTTTTGTTTTACTTTAACCTTTTTGCGTAAAGCGGTCTATAGCGGATTTTAGTTTTTTTGTGTTGTGATCAATGTGTTATGATCATTTATATGATCATCGATCGATCGATAGCTGACTGCTGTTGCTGATGATCGATCTTTTTTGTCTTGCAGGTTTAAGGTTTTTATAACGCGATTGTTTATGATACAAATTAAACAATTTATGACGACAACAAAGCATAGCGTTTTTTTTTCTTTTCAAGCGCTTTTAAGCTTATGTAATACTTGTGTCGAGGAAAAACATAAAGCACTACCGCGTAAATATAGAATTTGGTTAAATCCCCTTAAAGCTTAAAGCGTTTAAACAGTTGTAGTAAATCTGTGTGGCAGTAATTCAAATTTTTTTTCTGGTGTTGCAGCTACGGTCAGCAATTGTTGTTGCAAGCTAGCTGTTGTTTGTGGCACAAGTGTGTTTGATTTTAAAACTATAGTGCGTTATGTTTTTAAAGTTAGCTATAAATTAAATTTCACACTCTCTGTTTTTTCAAAAGGTATTCTCCTTTAAAAACCACACTCTGGGTTGCAGTCTTTGTTGTGTGTTTTTTTTTTTTTTTGTTAATACCAAAAAGATCATTTATTATAAATCGTTATCGCTTCTGGTCTCAAAGCAAACTTTGGTATTCTTTAGTATAGTAATGTGGTTTACTTTATTTTGCAAAATATAAATTCTTAAGTGTAATTGATTTAATGCAGCATTATATCGCACCTTTTAAGAGATTTATTTACTTATCGTTTTTTGTGTTTTTTGTTTTTTTTTTAGCCTCCCGTATGCCATCCTCTCATACATCACCACAAATGTGTCGGCCTCACTTTCATACGCCCCTGAGTTCATGGCTTACCAGCGAACATAAATCATTTGCACCCGCCAGCCCTTGGGGCAGTCCGTTTGCGTGTCCCCAGGAACCACAAGTTGATCATAAATTGAGTCAGGTGGGTCAATCGCATCAGACAACAACGACGGGCCAACATTCATTTCCATTCCCGCCCACACCGCCAAAGGATTCAACGCCCGACTCAGTACAAACCGGTCCATCGGAATATCAGGTAAATTTTTTTTAAAGGAAAAGAAAAATTGCTTACTATAATAGGGGTATTCAGGTTAATTTGAAAAAATCAAATTGTTTTATGTTTATAAACATGTTGAATAAATGTGTCAAAGTATTTTATGTTTATGCAGTAAAGAATTTTTTTTTTATGTCAGTAAAGAATTTTTTGTTTATTAAGATTTTATGTTTATGAACGTTTTGATGTGTAAAAACATTTTGATGTTTATAAACATGTTGATGTTTGTTAACATTTTGATGTTAATAGACATTTTTATGTTTTTAAACATTTTTATGCTTAAATATTTTTATGTTTATTAACATTTTTATGTTTACAAATATTTTTTTGTTTATAAACATTGTGATGTTTATAAAAATTTTTATGTTTTAAAAATTTTTTGTGTTTTAAACATTTTTTATGTTTATAAACATTTTTATGTTTATAAACATTTCTATGTCTATAAATATTTTTACATTTATGAACATTTTTATGTTTATGAACATTTTTATGTTTATAAACATTTTTATGTTTATAAACATTTTTATGTTTATAAACATTTTTATGTTTATAAACATTTTTATGTTTATAAACATTTTTATGTTTATAAACATTTTTATGTTTATAAACATTTTTATGTTTATGAACATTTTTATGTTTATAAACATTTTTATGTTTATAAACATGTTTATAAACATTTTTATGTTTATGAACATTTTTATGTTTATAAACATTTTTATGTTTATTAACATTTTAATGTTTACAAATATTTTTTTGTTTATAAACATTGTCATGTTTATAAAAATTTTTATGTTTTCAAACATTATTTTTGGTTTATAAACATTTTTATGTTTATAAACATTTTTATGTTTATAAACATTTTTATGTTTATAAACATTTTTATGTTTATAAACACTTTATGTTTATGAACATTTTTATGTTTATAAACATTTTTATGTTTATAACCATTTTTATGTTTATAAACATTTTTATGTTTATAAACATTTTTATGTTTATAAACATTTTTATGTTTATAGACGTTTTTATGTTTATAAACATTTCTATGTTTATAAATAATTTAATGTTTATAAATATTTTAATGTTTATAAACATTTTAATGTTTGTAAACGTTTTTGTGTGCCGGTCCATCGGAATATCAAGTAAATTTTTGAAGGAAAAGAAAAATTGCTTACTATAATAAAGGCTATTTACATTAATTAGAAAATATAAAACTGTTTATGATTTATGTTGTCTAAGTATTTAATGTTCATGAACATTTTTGTATTTAAACACATTTTTATGTAAGCAAACATTTTTAAGTTCAAAAACATTTCTATGTTGGTAAACATTTTCGTGCTTTTAAAATTGTTTATGTTTCTCAAATATTTTTATTTTCATAAACATTTTTATGTCTGAAATAATTTTATGTTTAGAAATGTTTAAAATGTTTATAAACATTTTTATGTTTATAAACATTTTAACAAATATTTATGCGTTTAAAAATATTTGTATTTGTAAACATTTTTGTGTTTATAAACATGTCTATGTTTATAAACATGTCTATGTTTATAAACATTTTTATGTTTATAAACATTTTTATGTTGATTAACATTTTTATGTTTATAAACATTTTTGAACTTTTTAATGCTTATAAACATGTTTTTGTATGTAATTTTTTCATGTTTATAAAGATTTTTATGTTTATAAGCATTTCTATGTTTATAAACATTTTTATATTTATTTCTTAATTATTTTTGTAATTATTTGTATGCTTATAAGCATTTTTATGTTTATAAACATTCTTGCGTTTATAAACATTTTATGTTTATCTGCATTTTTATGTTTATATACATTTTAATGTTTGTATACATTTTAATGTTTATAAACATTTTTATGCTTAATAACATTTTTATGTTTATAAACATTTTTATGCTTTTTAAAAATATTTGCGTTTATAAACCTTTTTGTGGTATAAATCTGTTTATATACATTTTTATTATAAGGAATATATTTTAATGTTTATAAACATTGTTATGCTTATAAACATTTTTCTTTTAATTAACATTTTTGTGTTTATACACATTTTTATATGTATATCATTTTATATAATCAATATTTTTTGGCACAGCTCTAAGTTTATTCATGTCTTATGTTTAGATTCAATTTTATGTAAACAAACATTTGTTTTGTTTTTCCAAATTTTTAGGTTTATTAACATGTTTTTGTTTATAAACATTTTTTTGCATACAAAAATATTAATGTTTATAAATATTTTTATGTTATGAGCATATCATGGTGGTAATAAGTAAAGACATATGACCTCGAGCTATTCAAAATATGATTTTAAGGTTCTTTAAAATTTTAATGTATATAAACATTAAAATGTTTGGATACATTTACAATGCTTAAAAATCTTAATATGTTTACAAACATTTCAAATGTTTATGAACATTTTATAAACTTTAAATATGTTTATATACATTTTTGTGATGATTTTATTTATTTTCCTCATATACTGATTCGATAATCCCTTTTTTATCTTTCCAGGCTGCTGTTAATGCTTTTATGCAAACAC
Organism: Pegoplata infirma; assembly: GCA_963921195.1. NCBI lineage: Eukaryota > Metazoa > Arthropoda > Insecta > Diptera > Anthomyiidae > Pegoplata > Pegoplata infirma. The sequence goes on along the minus strand of OY992536.1, from coordinate 311,834,095 downwards.
ATGCGACGTCCTCCCTGCCAGATAGTAGTTGTGCGCTCGACATAAAACCCACCATACAAAATGGCTCAACCTCCTCCTCACACAATGGCAGTGGTCAATCGTCTGCTCCCAAACAAAGAGAAGGTACAACAAACAATAATAATAACAACAACAATAGTACAACAAATAGTAATAATTCTAATAACAACAACAACCAACATAATCAAACACATAATAACCAACAGTCTACGAGTTCAGGGTCAAGATCCTCAAATTCACAAAATGTCCAATCTGCCGCCAACCAAAACAATAATACCTCCCATTCACACTCCAATTCCCATTTAAATGGCAGTTCAACGGGTGGCCTGTTCGATGGTTCGGCCCAGACACAATATGGCAATTTAGGTCAATCCAGTGGTTTAGGTTTATCAAATGGTGTTGCTGGCAACACATCCGCCAATAGTTATGATGGTTCATATGCCTCTTATGCGGCTCACCATCATGCCCAACATCAGGTGGCAGCAGCCGCAGCGGCTGGTATGTTTCAAAGTTCCTCTATGGCGGCAGCGGCCGCGGCCAGACATCATCATCATCACCATGGCCATCATTCAATGTCCACATCAAGTGTGGGTTCGTCGGGTATGTCGGGGAGTGTTGGTGGCGGTCATGGCATGTCAGGAGGCTTAAGTGGTAATGGCAGTAATACGGGTACCAACAATGATGTTAAACCCGCTCGAACCAAACCTAGGACTAGTGCTGGTAAGCAAGACAAAACTATCACAAAAAAAATAAAAAAAAAAACATTTTACACACACTTTTGTGCATTTTTAATTGATGTTTTAAAAATGGTGTGGGTGATTAAAACTTAAAAAAAAAACTAACACTTTTTGTTTAATTTTTTTTTTGTGTATTTTGTTTTATTTATTTTTTTACTAATATTATTTTTTAAGATTTTCTTATTTAATTTTGCCTTTTATTATGTATGTTCATTTTTTTTCAGTTGTAACTTTTCAATTTTTTGCTTATTATTTTATTATAAAAATTTCGTGAGATTTTTTTAAAGTTATTGAAAAAATTGCGTTTTTTTCTCTGTGCGTTTCAATATAAGAGTATGTACTTGACATGTTCACCGTTTATTTATATGTGGAGTTTTTTTTGTATCTTAAACACTTTGAGGGTAATCCTAATTTCAGCGATTGACTACAATTAGTTTGAATTAAAAAAAAGCTTTAAATCAAGGATTTTGTTATATAAATTTGTAAAAAGCTCAAGATTTTATGTCGAAACAGTAAAGCTTGGCTTTTATCAAGCATTAGAAGGGAAAGCTTTTACAAATCTCGTAAAGCTTTTTATTAAGTGTTTTTTTTAATTTGCTCAAACTACAAAGTAGTTATTTGAAAATAATTCTAAAGGAATATAAAAAACCTTTATAATTATTTCGTAACAACTGCTAGATTTTACAGTTCAAGCTCTAAGCGCAATTAAAAAAATTGATACTTAATAAAAAAATTAACGATTATTGTAAAAGCTTTTACTTTTTCTACATTAAAGCTTGAAGTTTTTGGAACAAAATTTACATCAAGAATTAAAAATGTATTAAAATTGTCTAAATAAATTAATCTTTACCGAAAGAAAGCTTAAATCCTTTATCACGCGTTTTACCTGTAAGCTCTTGCAACTGAAGATTTTAGTTTAGTTTGGAAAATGTATTCAAGTTTCTGTTTTTAAAGTATTTAAATTAACATTTTCTAAATAGCTTAAGCTTTACTGAAAGCAGGTCCTGCTACTGAAATTAATTTAATATTAAAATTGTACTCAAGTTTGTGCTTTTAAGGCTTTGTGAAATTTCAAAATTAAAACTTAAACTTATCATAGTAAAAGCTTTATATTATGAATATAAATAAATGCTTAAACTTATGTAGATTTGTGCCCTTGTAACTTGAAGCTTTTTATTTAAATTAAGAGCTTCCAAAAATTAAAAGCTTTTTAACAAATTTTAATTGCTTGGTTTAGTTTAAAAATTTGTCTTTAGCGGTTTTAATTTAAAGCTTTTAAATAAAAATTGAACTAGCTTTTTTTAGCTTTTCTAAAGAAATAAAGAAAACATTAAGCCATCATCACGCATTTTAGCTTAAAGTTATTTCTACTGAAGAATTAAATTTAGTATTAAAATTCTACTTAAACTTGGGCATTTAAAGCTTTCAAAATTAAAGCTTTAACTTATGTATCAAAATAAAAGCATTACCTTATAAATCTAAGTTAATGCTTAAACTTGTATTAATTTGTATGCTTGCAACTTCGAAAGCTTTCTCAAACTAAAAAGAAGTTATTTGAAAATAATTCTAAAGGAATATAAAAAACCTTTATAATTATTTCGTAACAACTGCTAGATTTTGCAGTTCAAGGTCAAAGCGTAATTAAATAATATGTAGATTTGCGCCCTTGTAACTTGAAGTTTTTTATTTAAATTAAGAGCTTTCAAAAATTAAATGCTTTTTAAAAAATTTTAATTACTTGGTTTAGTTTAAAAATGTGTCTTCAGCGGTTTTAATTTAAAGCTTTAAAATAAAAATTGAACTAGCTTTTTTAGCTTTTCTGAAGAAATAAAGAAAACTTTAAGCCATCATCACGCATTTTAACTAAAAGTTCTTTCTACTGAAGAATTAAATTTAGTATTAAAATTCTACTTAAACTTGGGCTTTTAAAGCTTTTAAAATTAAAGCTTTAACTTTTGTATTAAAATAAAAGCATTACCTTATAAATCTAAGTTAATGCTTAAACTTGTATTAATTTGTATGCTTGCAACTTTGAGCTTTTTAGTTAAATTAAGTTCTTTCAAAAATCAAAAGCTTTTAATTGAACAAAGTTTTTGTAAAGCTTTTTTAAAAAATTTTAAATGCTTGCGTTAGTTAAGAAATGTTTCGTCAACTTTTTTTAATTTAAAGCTTTTTAATAAAAATTTAACTAGCTTTTTTAGCTTTTCTAAAGAAATAAAGAAAATTTTAAGCTTTCATCACGCTTTTATCTATAAGTTCCTTCTACTGAAGATTTTAATATAGTACTAAAATTATACTCAAACTTGTGATTTTAAAGCTTTTAATATTAAAGCTTATGTATAAAAAATAAAGCTTTATCTTATGAATCCTTATACAAGCTTAAACTTTTGTAGATTTGTATCTTTGTTATTTGAGCTTTTTAGTTAAATTAAGAGCTTTTAAATAAATGAAGCTTTTTTAATGATTTTTTAAAAAATTGTTATTGCTTGCGCTAGTTTTAAAATTTTGTTTAAACTTTCTTAACTTAAAGTTTTGTAATAATAATTGAATTAGCTTCTTTTAGCTTTTCTAAAAAAATAAAGAACACTTTAAGCTTTCATCTCGCTTTTTAACTATAAGTTCCTTCTGCTTAAGAATTTAATTTGGTATTTAAATCACACTCAAACTTTTAAAGCTTTTAAACTTGTGTAGATTTGTATCCTTGTAACTTTGAGCTTTTTAGTTAAATTAAGAACTTTCAAAAACTAAGAGCTTTTATGTGAACAAAGCTTTTATTAAAGCTTTAAAAAAAAAATTAATTGCTTGTAATGCTTGCGTTCGTTTTTCAAAATTTGTCTTGTGCTTTTTTAACATAAAGCTTTTTAATAAAAATTGAAGTAGCTTTTTTTTAGCTTTTCTATCTTACGTTCTGATCATTTTGTGGCCTTTATCTTTGTCGCCTTAATTATAATTCATCTCTTGTGTACATTTTTTTATGGTTTTTTTTATTATTAAAGTACATTGTAGTACTTGAAAGTATAAAGTGTAAGCAAAAATCAACCCAAAAACAAAAAAAAAAAAACGCAAAAAATAAAAACTTGAAAAATAACAATAACAAGCACTTGAACATGTTCAAAACAACTACAAAAAAAAAACTTTTGTTAAAATATGGTTACAACCAAAACAACATTAAGAAGACAACAAAAAAAAGTAAAAAACTCCATGCATTGTTTAGCAAGTGATTATATGTTGTTGGCGTGTGAACTCTTAAAGTATCTACATACAACACAACCTCTGGTGGCACATACAACAAACGCGATACGCAATGACAATAAACCTTAATACGTTCATGTTGCATTTGCATTCCGTTACTCCTTTTACCCTTAAAGAAATACAAAACAAAAACACCAACTCATCAAAATCGCATAATTGTGGGTTGCTAACATGGTTAGTGCAGTTTTTTTTTTTTTGCATTTTCTTCCTATAAAAAAATTTACATTGTATTTTTCTGAGTGTCTGTCTGTATGTAGCTGGTTGTCATCATCTTACATGGTTGCGTTTGTTAATTACATTTTCATTATAAATGTGACACAATGCGAGAGAATATGCTTATTTCTGCATTTGTCCGTCCGTCCGTTTGTTACTTTTTTAACCAACCAGCCAACTGTCTGTCCCTGTGTATAGTAAGTACGAATGTCTGTCTGTCAATCTTTTTTAAGTCAGTTACCCTAGCTTTATTACTTTACTTTCTTGTTGTTTGGTATAGTATTTTTTTCTGTGGCAAGAGCCTATATCACGTGTATTTTTAACATTTGCAAGTCTTGTCGCAAGTTCCTCATTTAGGTATTTCTTTTTTTTTTATTATTATTATTAAAGCAAGAGAAAAAAAGCTACATATATCTATATGTTAGTAGCTTTGGATGAAAAATGCGCGGAAGTGCCTTGTGCAGTTGTGTTATGTTTGAAGCAGTATAACACCTGCTACAAGCCGGTTTTAAATATTCTATTTCTTGTACTTGTTTAGCTTAAATGAAATAATTTTTTAGTGTACAAAAAAAATTAGTAATAAAAATTCTCATAAGTTTTACTACCAAAAACAAAAAGGAAATTTTAATGATTGTTGCAACCTACAAAAAAAATACTAATAAAATGTTAAAACAAAAAAATTCTGCAATGTCAACCTTAACCAGGAAACCTGCAACTGTCTTAAAAAAAATATATATAGACTACTTGTTGTTTGTATGGATTAATATAAAGTTTTCTAGTCTAGGGAAAAGTTACAAAAAAAAAATCAAATGCTTAAGAAATTGAAATTAATGGTATTTCTCAGAAAAGCTGTAAAGTTAACTAATAAAGCTTTTTATTAAAGCTAAACTAATAAAGCTTTAATGAAAGCTCAATTTAGATCAAGACAGGTTTCACTTAAGTGTTTGATCTAACACAGCAACATTTTTTGGAACAGATTCCTATTACAATAGATTCAAGAATATGTTCTACGGGAATCACAACAAAATTTTCAATGCAAAATAGCTTTTAAAAAAATTCTGAATTTTAAGTAGAATCGATTCTGGAATTTTAAGTGGAATCGGTTGCAGTATAAAATGACGCATTTTGAAACCGATTATTAAGAACGTAAAATTTTTCTGGGAATTAGAAAGTTGGAAACGTATCTGCAATATCTTTGAGTTATTGGCCCCACAGTGGGCGCCATAAATGAATAATTTCTTTGAGTTTCAATATAATAAAAAAAAAAACTAAGTTATGCTAGGGTGTTCTTAAGAGTAACCTTTCCTAAAATACTTATAATTTATAACAAGCTTTAAGCTTTAGAACAGCTTCAAAGTTTTAGAAAAGCTTTTAGAATTTATTTCATTTGCTATAACCTAGCCTATTGACCATAATCGGTCACTAATTTCTACGTAAATAAATCTTAAATAAAAAAATAATATGAACATAGAAGAACTTATAAATAATCTTTTAAGTTTTAGAACAGCTTTTAAGCTTTAGAACTTTTAGGCTTTAAAAAATGTAAAGAATCGCTTTTATTGTAAGCTTTATAAGATATTTTAAGCTTTAGAAAAGATTTTAAGCCTTACTAAATCTTTTAAGATTTGGAAAAGTTTTTAATATTTAGAAAAGCTTTTAAGTTTTAGAAAAGCTTTTAAGATTTAGCAAAGCTTTTAAGATTTAGAAAAGCTTTTACAATTTATTTGATTTGCTATAACCTATCCTATTGGCCTTAATCGGTCACTAATTTCTACTAATTTCTACAAAAAAACTGAGCATAAAAAAGTTTTTAACAAAAAAAAAATATATTTACATAGAAGAACTTATAAAAAAAGCTTTTAAGCTTTAGAATAGCTTTTAAGCTTTATAAAAGCTTAAGAACCGCTTTTAAGCTTTAGAAATGCTTTTAAGCTTAAGAAATGCTTTTATGCTTAATAAAAGCTTGTAAGCTTTAAAAAGAGATTTATGCTTCTGAAAAGAGTTTAAGCCTTAATAAAGCTTTATAAAAGATTTTAAGATTAAGAAAAGCGTTTAAGCTTTAAAATTCGTTTGAGCTTTAAAAAAAGCTTTTTTCGACTTTATCTCTATATCAAATAGTTAAATTTAAGTTTAAAAAAAAAAATGTTTGAATTTTTAAAATTTGTATGTTTTTTTTTGCGCCCTTCATTAGGCGCCAATGCAAGATTTGTTGCAATGAGTTTTAATCAATGACACATATCTATATTAAATTGTATTAAAATTAATTTAAAAATTTCAGAAATTTCTGTTAACCTGTTCTAAAATATTTACAACTTTAAAAAAGCTTTTATGGTTCAAACAAGCTTATGCAAAATAAAGCTCGTAATTCAATATTAAATAGTTAAATTAAATCCAAAAACTTTTAAATTTTAGTTTCACAACAGAATTGTTAGAATTTCAAAGACTTGTATTCAAATTTTTTTTTACTACACAAACATTAGATTTGATTGATAAAGCTTTTTAATAACAGTTTCTGAGGACCATTGTTTATGCTTTTTTATATATTTTTTTTTTTTTACAATATATTAAATTTTGGAAAAAAAATGTTTTAATATTGATTCACGTGAAACTCTGGTTATTTAAATTTCAAGGATTCAATTCCATTCAAAATATGTTTATAAAATTTGGTTAATAGAAAAAAGCTTTCAAAATAAAAGCTCGCTTAACATAATTCGGAAACATTTTGTTAAAAGTTTAAATATTAAAACGATTCAAATTATTCATTTGGTATCAAAATTGCATTAATTTAAAGCTTTGAGCTTAAAGCTTAATTGGTTGATTAGTTTTAAATTTTTTAAAAGCACATTTTGGTAATTTTTTTTATTCAAATTGCAAAAAAAACGCATGCTTTATTTAAAGAAACATGCAAAGATTTTTCGAAAGCTTTTTATATATTCAAATTGATCCCTTAACTTTAATAAACTTTTTAGCTAAAATTAATTTTTAAAAAAACTTTTTAAATTATGAAGTGAGCTGTAAAGAATTTTTTGTTAATATTTTTCTACCCTACACCACACTGTACAGGATATAATGAGTTTGTGCTGATATTTGTAACTACCCGAAATATTGGTGCTAGACCCACTCTAAGTATACCGATCGACTCAGAATCACTTTTTGAGTCGATTTTGCGATGTCCGTCCGTCTGTCCGTCTGTCCGTCCATGTAAACGGTGTAAACACGACACAGGTCGCAATTTTTAATCAATTGACTTAAAATTTCAAACTTAAGCCTCTATTGGGCCAAGGACGAAGCCAATTGAAATTGGAAAAAATCGGTCCATATTTAGAATTAGTCCCCATACAAAGGTCCTCTTTAGTTTTGGCTCAAATGGCCCTAATAGCCGTATTATAATAGGTATCTTCTCGAAATATGGCAAATAAACGTGTTTTGTCTTCACAAATCGCCATTCCGAATTTTAAAGAAATCGGACCAGTTCTTCTTGTATCCCCCATACAAACCACCTTCCCGATTTTCACATAAATCTCTCAAGTTTCATGAAAATTGAAAATTTTTAATTAAAATTTTGTTTGTGTATGTTAAATGCGAACCTTATCAAATCTGATTATCGCCGCACCAGTTTTGGACTTAGGCCCCATGTGAAAATTTCGCCCGATATTTAGTTAAAGCGGTTATTGTCAACATATAGAAGCCTATTTCACTCAAGTTTGATTTGTGAGTGGTTTTTACACTTATTAAAGATTTGACAAAATATAGATCTAATCGGTCCAAAGGACCCTTTTTCCGGGACCCATTTTCCGGGAAACTCTGGTGTAGGGTATTGTATGGTCGGTCTTGATCGACTATAATTTTCTCACTTGTTTTAAATTATTTTAAATCATATACAATTAATATAAAGCTTTTTTAAAAAAAGCTTAGCAGTGTTTAATAGGTGCCATGAAAGCTTAATTGGCAAATAACAAGAAATCACAGTATAAAAAGTTCAACATTTCCAAAATGATCTTTCTAGCTTTTGTTTTAATTTTAATGTATTTTCCCCTTTCTTTACCATTTTTAGAGACCTTTTTTTAAAATTTTTTTTTAAATTTCTAGGAATTTTTTTCTAATTTTATAAATTCTAGCATTACAGAATTTTTGTTAGCTTATAAAATTCTTCTACTTACTATGGTTTGATCCCATTTTAATCAAAGTGAACAGTTTTCCACTTCTTTACTGCTGTACCAAGTTTGTGTCTTAAGTCTTTTGTTTTCAAAAATGAATTTTACTGTTTTTTTTTTGGTTTTCTTGTTAATTTAATTGTTTCGTGTATATTTTTAATTAAATTATTTGTTTTTTATACAGATAACCTTATTATTTTACAATTATTTTACATTTATTTTTAAAATTATATCAATTTTATTATTATTAAATTTTTATTATATTTTTGTTTATTTTTTTATAAAAAAATCACTTGATTTGTAATTATTTGTCCTTGTGTCCACTTTATAAATGTTGTTCAGCACTGTTTTTATGTTGTTGTTATAAAATAAAGCACTTCTTTTTCTGGCTTTACCAAGCTTTTAATCCAAAATAAATTTTTAAACCATATAATAAACTCAATTTTTAGATTGTTCTTATTTTTTTTGTGATTTTACTTTATCTTATTTTGTTTTGAGGGCGTAAGAACATATGTTTGTTTGTGTGTCAAGTTTTTTGTTAAAGCTTTTTAAAAACATATGTGAGTTTCCTTTATTTTTTTGGATTCTGCTTTTTTTTTGTAATTCTTTATAAGTAAACAGCAACAACACAATTGCTTCTTTTTTTTTTGTTGCCAGACTTCACAAACAATAAGTTTTCTTGCTTCTCTTAAAATTGATTGGCTTTTTTCTGTTCTTCCTCTTCATCTTCAGGAGTTTTATTTTTTGTGTCAGGTGAAAAAAATTAAAAAAAAAAAAACTTTGAAAATCCTGCATCCTAAATCGACAACAATAAGACATATCATTGTATAAATACCTCCTATGTATCGCTTTTAAAGTTTTTTTCTTTAGTTTTTTGTTAATGTAACTTAAGCTTTATTTTTACTTACACATTTAAACAGTTTTGCGCGCTGTCATGAATGGAGTTTAAGTAATTGATATGGGTGAACGCTGCTTATACTTTTTTATACTTCAAAATAATACAAAAAAAAATCTGTTAACCATTGTTTAAAACAAAAAATTTTATGCCACTGTTAACAAAACAAAAAACCCTGGTGGTTTGACAGTTAAAAAAAGAAGACGATTTTTTCAATAATTTTTTTTTTTTGTTTTGGTTTTTAAGTTTAAAAAGGCGCTTGCAATTTTGCAAGAATGTTATTAATCTTATAAACAGGAGATTGAGTATGTTTTTGGTTTTGTTAAGTTTTTTTATTTAACTGAAATGTGTTAAATTTAAATTAAAAAAAAAATAAGTTTATGGTTTAATATTATTTTGACAAAATATTTCCTTTTTTCTATTTATTTTTCAACAATTGTTATTTTTTTTTTTTTATTTTAAATATATTTCTATTATTTTTTCTAACCTTGAAAAATAAACAAATTCACACCTTATTCATATAAATTTTTGATTAAAATTTTTTATTTATTTTTTATGATTTTAATAACTTTTATTATGTACATTTAAGCGAAAAAGGGGGCACAAATCAAAACCTTGATTAACATTTTTATTTAATAAAAAATCGTTATCAATTAATTTTTTATTTTGATTCAATTAAAATATAGTCAACTATTTGAATTTTAAAAAATTAAAGTTTTTGAAAGCTTTTCTAAAACCTTTTAAAGCTTTTATGTCGTAAACTTGGAATTTTATCAATTTTGTTATGCTAAAGCTGTAAACAAAAAATTAACAAAAGCTTTTGAGTTTTTGTAAGAAAATTATAATTTGATTACATAAAGCTTTTTATATTTCAAGAATATAAATTTTTACAATAAATATATTTAAAAAACCAAGAAAACTAAAATCATTTTAGTATTTTAATTGGATTTCTATACCCTTGTTCACAAGAGTTACAAAATTGGTATGATGAGACGTAATGCTTAACCTCATTCTTAAAAACATGTTCTTCAAAACTTCAAATCATTGCTTTTGTAACTAAGTTACAAAAAGCTTTTTTACACTAAATAATCGTTTCTTAAGATAGAAACTTTTCTAAAGCTTTATACCGTTTTAAAATTGTGTAAAGCTTTTATTTTTTTAAAAAGTCAAGCTTTTAATATATTAGAAATTGTGAAGAGCTTTTACTACTTATGTTATTAAAAAATCGAGCTTTTGTAAATTTTATTTAAATCTGAAGTTTTTGTAAGAAAAAAACAAAAAAAAATATATTTTTGTACAATAAATTTATAAAAAAAAACAAGTAAAAACTTTAAACTCGGCCTTGCGGAATATAGTGATACCCTCCACAATTTCAAAAAGATTATTGCAAAAACTTTATTTAAAAGGAAATTACTTAAAAAAAAAAAAAAAAAAAAAATTTTAAAAAAAATTTCCGTAAAAAAAAATTTTGGTAAAAAAAAATCCGCGATTTTTTTATTTTTTTTGTCAAAAATATGTTCGTTTTTGTTTAAATACCATTTAGTGTTCAATTATGTTCACATATGTTAACCAGAAGCCGAATAAAAACATTTTGTATTTTTAGGTTATGTTGAATGTACTGAAATTTTTGAGGTGTGCTAACATTTTCGTTCATATCTTTTGAACCGCTGAACATATATCGCTCAAATGCAATACCAAACTTCTCGGGAGAACTTCCAATAACTTTTAAACTTTTAATTTTTAAAAAATAAAGCTTAAATTTCGAATTATAAAAATGCCCTTTGAACATTTATTTATCAAGCATTAGTTTTGCATCGTGATTGCAATATTATGTTTCAACTTTTAAGCTTTTGTGTTAAATGTAACAATAAAAGCTTTTTTTAGAAGAAAACATAATTTTGACCAATCTATTCAATTCTTCAGCTATCCTTCTATAAATTTCTTGAAATTTTTTCATCTCTGAAGACTTTGTGTACAAAAAAAAAAGATTTTCCTTTTTTTTATTTTTTAAAAATGCAAGAAAAATTTTTGACAAAGTCTCTTATATGTAAAAAAAGCTTTTGTAATTCTTTAAATTTCTAAAGAAATTTTATCTCACAAGATTATTTAAGCCATAAATTATGTATACAAGTCCTTTATATCTCTAAAGTTTTTAATTTTTTAAAAGAAGCTTTAATTATTAAAGAATTTTCTCTGATTTCATATAATCTTTAGATTGAAGTTATTTTTTTTTTGTAAGAAAAATTTTGTTAATTTTTAAAATATAATTTTTAAATAATATTATGTTAAGTTTTAGAAAAAAGCTTAAAGCTTGTTTAAAATAATTAAAGATTTGTGTTAAAACTTTTATACGAAAATCATCAAAAGTTCATAATTTGTTTAATGTTTAATATTATAACTTTGAAAGCTTTTTTTAACATTATGAATATTTAAATATCTTAAGCTTCTTATTCGTAAAAAAAGCTTTCGTAATTCTACAAAATATAATATTTTAAAGGTCGAATAAAACAATTTTTATTGTTTAATAAAAATTAATCAGAATTTTACAAATTTCCAAAAAAAAAAATAACTCACAAGATCTGCGTGAAAGCTTTTATAAAAAAATAGTTAAGAGCTCATCAAGGTTGCTTAACATTACGATTTTCTTTTAAAGCTCCTATTATCTCATAAGCTTTAAAAAACTAAAGAATTAAATGTGTTTAAATTGTTAAAATTTGAGAAAATTTGTTTTTAATGAAAATTGCTATTCAAAATTTGGTTTTTATGCTCTGGATCGCTCAAAATATGTTAAACAATTATGTTTAATTGTTAATAAGTGATTTAAGCTTGTTGAAGATCTGTGTTAAAGCTTTCAAATATCATTAAAAGGTCATCAATTTTTATATTTCATGTTAACAAACTTTAAAAGCACTATTTTAAAGGCTATTTTCTTTAAAGTTGCCTAACAATATGAATTTCATTCAAAGCTTCTATTATCTCCTAAAATTTCAGAAAATTTAACAATACAATATGTTTAAATTGTAAAAATTTGAGAAAAAAAAATTTTAATGAATCAAAAATCAATTTTAATTTTATTAAAGCTTGCTGTACATAATTGAAGATTTTCGTCATAGCTTTTGTAAAAAAAATCTTTAAAAGCTCCACATTTTTCTTATGTTTCATCAAACGCTTAAACCTTTTTAAAAGTCTATCTTCTTTGAAGATTGTTTAAAGCTTCTTTTATTTCCTAAGCTTTCTAAAATAAAAGAATTTTATCTGTCTAAATTGTAAATTTTTTAGATTTTTTTATGAAAATTGTTATTCAAAATTTGAACTTAAAAAATATTAAAAAATTAAGTTTATTTTATTAAATCTTGCTGTACAAAATTGAGTTTAGTTTTTATAAAAAATCATTAAGAGCTCTAAATTTTTCTTATGTTTCGTCAAACGTTTAAAGCTCTTTAAAAGTCTATCTTCTTTGAAGGTTGTTCAAAGCTTCTCTTATCTCCTAAGCTTTCTAAAATAAAAAAAGTGAGAGTGTTACATTAAGACATATTTACATATAAGACATATTCGTGCCAAACTTCGGAAGTCTAGCTCTTTTATTTTGGACTGTATCGTATCCTCTACAGACGGACAGACGAACGGACTGACTGACATCGCTAGAATGTCTTAGAATCGATCACTGATCAATAAAATAAATACTTTATGGGGACCTAGACCGATATTTCGATGCGTTACACACGGAATGACAAATTGAGTATACCCCCATATTGTGGTTGGAGGGTATAAAAAGACGATTTAAGCTAGCTTAACATTATTAAAGGTCTGAGGCAAAGCTTTTATAAAAAAAAAATCATCAAAAGTTAACAATTTTTTTAATGTTATTTTAATTATCTTCTAAACTTTCTGAAATTACAGAATTTAGTATGTTAGAATTGTAAAAATTTGATAAAAATAGTTTATAATGAAAATTGTTATCCAAAATATGTGTTTTTTTTGCCCTGGATCGCTCAGAACATGTTAAACGATTAAGTTTAATTTTATAAAAAACATTTAAGCTTGCTTAACATAAATGAAGATCTATGTCAAAGCTTTTATAAAAAAATCATAAAAAGATCATCATTTTATTTTTTAAAGCTTTCATAAAAAAATTAAAAGCTTATGATTTTTTTTGTTTCAAATGCATATCAAACTTGTAAAGCTTTTTTTAAAGTCTATTTTTTTAACATATCGAATTTCTTTCTAAGCTTCTTTTAGCTTTCAGAAACTAAAGACTTTAATATGTTTAAATTGTAAAAATTTTGAAATTAAAATTGTTTTTAATGAATCTTGTTACTCAAAATTTTGATTATATGCTTTGGCTCTCTCAAAATATATTAAACAAATAAGTTTAATTTTATATAAAATACCCGAGTAAAAAAAAAATTTTTAAGATCTAATTTGATCTCAAAATTGGCTGTATCAAGTTGGATCAGATATTGATCTAATTGTATTATTTTAGAAACACAAATATGAAAAATGATACAATTAGATCCGAATTTTGGTCACATCCAATTAAATCCACTTGATCGTATTTTATATAAATTAATATAGATTTATGTAATTATATAAAGTCACATATATTTATGTATAACCTCAGATAAGAAAATGATCTGAACATATAAAAAGTCATATATAATTTAATATATATCATTATATAAAAACTTTTTTACTAGGGTATTTAAGCTTGTTTAACATAATTGATGATCTGTGTCAAAGCTTTTATAAAAAAATCATTAAAAGCTCATAATTTTTTTTAAGTTTTATTACATTTAAAGCTTTATTAAGCGTATCTTTTTTAAAGATTGTTTAACACTAGGAATCTCTTTGACAGCTTCTTTTGTTTCCTAAGCTTTTTGAAATTTAAGAATTTTATATGTTTAAATTGTAAAAATTTGGGAAAAAAAAATTTTAATGAAAATATTTATTTAAAATTTTTTATTTATGCTCTGAATCGCTCAAAACTTAAAATTTTTATTTTTTTTTTGTTTGTTTGGTTTAAATTTTGTTTTTTTATTTTTTCGAAAATTTTTATTTTCTAATAATTTTTTTTCGTTGAATAATGTGTTTTTTTATTTTCAAAAACAATATTTACTCACTCACATCAATGTGTCTGTTGTTTTGTCTTGTTCACCAGCTAATAAACAAAAAATTTAAAAAAAATTTACCAAACTAAAATTGTTGTAAATCTTTAATCTAATCTAACCTTACTACTTTTATTACCATATAATATGTAACTAACTTGTCTTACACTATTTAAGCACTTGCTGTTTTATAACAAAAATACACATTTCTTCTATAATTTTTTTTTCATAAATCTACTCTATCATATAAAAACCAGTATTAATTTTTTTTTTAAACACCAAAAAAATTTTGTCTACCAAAATTAGCTGGAATATGTCACATATTTAAGACATAAATATATAAAAAACAAAATAACTAAAGTTACCTAAAGACGCCTTAGTTTACAGAAAAAAAAACTCAAAACAATTGTAAATGTGGCATCTGTAAGATTCCAAAAACCAATGTCATACAGCGATGAGAGTAACTTTTTAGTTAAGACTAGACACACGCAGCATCTTATTATAAGAAATCAAGAAGACGACGACGACAACCAAAAAAAAATGTGCACAAAATTCCTAGAAATTTAACTCTCTATAAAAATACAACCTAGCCTAGACCTTTTATAATCAAAACCCATAACATTTTTATAAAACCAAAAAAAACTATAAAGGAGATACTAACCTTTTTTTTTGTTACAGCAGACACATACTAAAAAAAATCTTTAAAAAAAAATATACAGTTAGATATAAACACTAAATCATAAAGATCTGACAAAAAAAAAATATAATACACACAAAACAAAAATAAAAACCTGCTACAGTCAAAAGGACGGACGGACAAACGGTTAGTTCAGTTAGTGTGTTGGCCATAATATTACAAAAAACAAAAACCCACAAGTTGAGTACTGTCACCATATGATTTGAAATTATATGATACATGGATGGTCTTAAAAAACAAAAAAAATATACAAACAAGCCTTAATATAATTATAAGGATTTGAACAGAGAGCAGGAAAAACAAAAACAAATTGAAATCACAACATCGTCCTTAATGATCATACAGAATTTTCTTTAGTTAATTTGATGCTTATTAATAGTTTTTGTTGATGTTGTTGTTGTTGTTCATATGATACAACTAACCAAGTTAACAAACAAAAAAACATTTCCAAAAAAATTTGTGTAAACCAGGTCTTCAAGTACCACAAAAGGTCAACTGTTTAAACCAACAAGCGTGCTTAAATTATACACACAAAAATTCTTGTGGATCACCAAGCATCAGCAAGCAAAAAAAAAAAGGTTCACATACCCAATTTTTTTTAAAACTGACAAAGAATCAACACGAAATAGATTTAAGAAAGAGAAACAGGAAGGAATTATTGAAAAAAATTAAGTTACAGCGATTTTTATTTAAGCGATTTTTTTTTACAAATACAAATTTTTCAAAACTGGTAAAGAATCAACTGAACCGTATTTCTAGCAAAATTGCAGTTACAGCGAATTTTATTTAGGCGATTTTTTTCAAATACCGATTTATCACAAACCCAATTTTTTGATACAGTTAAACTTTTTATGAACTGTTATAGATATTAAACGGTTTTTAAAATAAAGTAAATATTGCAATTAAGAAACTTAGAAAAATCGCTTACTACAAATTAGCGATTTTTTAAAAGTAAAATTTCGGATTTAATTCAGAAAACTCTAGAGAAAGCTTGAAGAAAAACCAAAATAATTAACACTTGGTCAAATAAAAACAACAAGAAAAATTCTTTAAGTTCTCAAAAGAAAGCCCAAAAAATCACTTAGCTACACTGAAAAATAGATTTAAGTAACTTAAACGCTTATTTGAAAATGGCGATTTTCGTTAAAACATTTTTTTTTTTTTTCTTTTGTTTTTTTAAATAGTTAAAATTATAAAAACACAAACTATAGTTTCTGACATTCAAAGTTCGATTTAACTAACGGTGCTAAACAAATCGCTCATTAGCGAAAAAATCGCTCATTTCATTTTTAGCGCTTTTTTAAATAAATTTGTGTTTTAAAAAAAAATCAAGTTTCTTAAGAGTTTTGGAACGTCTTTTTTTCCAAAAAGTTGAACAAATTAATACTTCCAAAAACTTGTCTCTAAACTAGTTTGAAACAAAAATCGCTTATTTTATTATTTAATTTGGAAAATCCAATGTTTCTTCGATTTTTTTTTAATAATTGAAATGACAAAGAAACATACTATTGTTTCTTAAGTTATAAAATGAATTAAACTAGCGAAAACTTAAAAATCGCTTATTAGCACAAAAGTCAATAATATAAAATTCAGCGATTTTTTTTAATTTTTTATTTTTAAAAATTTAAAGTTTTTAAAAAGCTTTTAACGTATTTTGTTCTAAAAAGCCACACAAATCGCTATTACCACAAAAATTGCTTATTTTTAATTTGGCGATTTTTTTGCCAAATTGGTTATTTTGGGAAAAATCGAGTTTCTTTACTGTTTTTTATCGTTTGAGTCTCCAGAAATCGCAACAAATAAAAACTTAAAATTTTCGGCAAAATAAATAGTTCTTTTTACCAAAATCGCTTAAATGAAACTAACGGTTTTTTGTTTCAAAATTTGTTAACAATAGTTAAGGTTTTACTTTTTATGTGCAAATATCGTTTACGATTTTGAATGCTAACATTGCACAGATTTTTTTTTCACATTTCGCATATTTATAAGCAAAAGAAACTAGGTAATGAAGAAAAGCACAATATGAATCTGTGCAATATTAGCTTTCAATATCAACTACTCTCTTGTTTGTAAGTGATTCCGTTCAAAAGCTACAACCAAATCCACGACGTCGCCTAAAAGCCGACTTATGCATTAGAGGGTTAAGGTTGGTCTAGTTTTTTTTCCGAAATCGGAGCCTACTTTTGAGTGACGTTAGAATAAAACAAGTAGAAAAGTTAAAGACTTGGCCGAATCTGTGAGTACCCTTCACAATCCCTTTTTAAAGGATAGTCAATTTTTTAACGTAAAAAAAATAAACAATTTTGATGAGAAATATTTTTTTTTTACGTGAAAAAAATTAATAATTTTGATTAGAAACATTTTATTTTGAGTAAAAAACTTTTTTTTTGTCATTTTTGTAAAAAGAAAAAATTAAAATTACTATTTTTTCCGTTTTTTTTACACTTGAATTTAAGGTGAAACCAATCTAAAAATCACGGATTTGCTAATAACTTTTGAACCATTAGACAGATTTGGCTGAAATTCAACACGAACCTGGCCAGAGAAACGACAAATATATATGCTAAGCTTCAGCATCCTCAGAATTGTCTTTCAAAAGGTAGCGTGGTTTTTATATCGTAAATTCACGAAAACCCCTTACCGAAATTCAGTCTTTTGCTCATAACTTTTGAACCACTGGATCGATTTCGCTGGATTGCAATACCAACCTGACCAGGTAAATGCCCAACATATACGCCAAACTTCAGGAGCCTCCGTAAAGTCTTTCAAAACATAGCGTATTTTCAACAGACAGACAGACGGACGAACGGACATCACTAGATCGTCTTAAAATCGATCGAGGATCATGAATATATATACTTTATGGGGTCTTAGACCAATATTTCGAGGTGTTACAAACGGAATGACAAACTTATCTCTATCACTAGAGTGGAGGTTATAAAAATCGGTTGAACGGTTTTCGAAATATCGTTATTTACATATGTAAAAAATTACGTTTTTTTCTGCTTTTAAGAAATTTTTTAAATAAAAATCCCAAAATTTATTTTCTTTAACACTTGTATGGAACTTAAGACGAACTTTCATTTGAACTTAAATTGAGCCAAATCCGATCATTTTAACCGCTGGCGCCCTCGATTAAAATTCCGGATTTTTCAATTTTGATTAATTTTGTTTGAAGGGCGCCACGGGTTAAAATTATCCGATTTGACTAAAATTAAGTTCAAATCAGAGATTGTCTCAAGCTCTATGAAAGTGTCAAGGAAAATTAATTTTAAGATTTTTTTAAAAAAGATTTTTGAACTCAGGAAACCGACATTTTTATAAATTTCAAATAGCAATGTCTTGAAAACCGTTCGACCGAATTTAAAACAAGTAAGAAAGTTATAGTCGGTCACGACCGACCATATGATACCCTACACCAGTGTTTCCCGGAAAATTGGTCCCAAGTCCAAGCATGCACCTATTGGATCTGTCGTTGTTAGATCCTTATTTAGTGTAGAAAACACACACAGGTCAAATTTTAGTGGAATTGGTTTATTTTTTTGTCAATTGACCGATTTAACTGAATATCGGTAAAAAAAAAATTTATGGGGGACTAACAATAAGTCCAAAAATGATCCAATTATATTCCGATTTGATATGGTTACTTAAGTACACGTTTAAAACCTAAAAAAAAATTTTATCAAATATTTCCATTTTGATGAATTTTGAGGGAATTATGTGAATATCGGGAGGGTGGTTTGTATGGGGACTACCAGAAGGACTGACCCGATTCCTTTGAAATTTGAAATGGTGATTCTTGTAAACAAAACTTGATTACCTGCTAAATTTCAAAGTATCTATTATAATACTGTTATTAGAGTCATTTTAGCCGAATCCAAAGGGGGCGTTTGTATGGGGGCTATGTCTTAACATGAACTGATTTTCTCCAATTTCAATAGGCTTCGTCCTTGGGCCAAAAGATGCTTAAGTTTCAAATTTCAAGTCAATTGATAAAAAAATTGCGACCTGTATCGTGCTTAAACCGATAGATGGACAGACGGACGGACGGACGTCGCTAAATCGACTCCAAAAGTAATTCTTAGTCGATCGGTATACTTGAGGTAGGACCAATATTTCGGGTAGTTACTAACATCAGCACAAACTCATTATACCCGGTATTTGCTCGATTTGGGAGTACTCTTTCACCATTCACCTAATTTTTGAAAATTTGGTATTCTTTTAAATTTTAAGATTTTTTTTCTTTTGAAATCTTTAAATTCAAAAGAATATCTAATTTTCAAAAATTAGGTAAATCGAATCGAGCACAATAAATATGAGGTATCGCTACACTAATTTTTAATTTTCCAAAATAAAAAAATTTGTCCTCAAATTTTTACCACATAACTTTTAGATCTAGTGGAAAGGACACTTGGGGAAATCAAAAGCTAAAGACAAAATGGCACTCTACTCTACACACGTTAAAAAAGCGTTGACGTTTTGATTAAAGAACTTAAAAAAGTGTCAGTAAACGTTGGAAAAGATATAAGAGTTTTTTAATTTATTCAATTTAAAAATTAATTTAGCTTTCCACTTTCAATAAAAAATTTAGTAATTTTTTTGGAAAATCTTATACACCCATAGATTTTTATTTGAATCGATTTTAACAGAAATTAACTTAAAGTTTATTTTCTTCAATCAAAATATTCATTCAATAATTTGTTTGTCTTTTACTAAAGCTTTTTAAAGTTCAATTAATTCATAATTCAATTTTCAATATAATATGACTTGATATTTTTGAAATTTTTAATATTAATTATTTTTTTAATTGAATCAATTACGAAAGTAATTGATACAAACTTTATAAATCAATTAAAACTTTCATCAGAGAACCTTTAAACATATTTTTGTTTGTCAATGTTATTGCAAATTGTTTAAAAACTTGTTATTTTCGAAATTTCTAATATCAATTAATTTTTTAATTGAATCAATTACAAAAGTATTTGATACAGACTTTATTATTCAATTAAAATATTCGTTACGGAAATTGTAGATATATGTTTGTCTGTTAACTGGATTGTAAAACTAATTTTATGTTTAACCTTTCCACACACTACGAAAAATAAAAAAAAACAAATGCTACAGGAGACACCACCAGAAATAGGGCCTACAAAAAACACAACAACAACACCATGCAGAAGAAGCAGCAAAAAAAATGGTATAAACATCATTAACGCACTGATTTATTAGCTGAGTTCCATTTCATACTAAAAAAAATAAAAAAAAACCAACAAACTCGTGAGTTTATAACCAACCCAACTAAAATTTGTCTGTCCGTCCTTCAGTCAGTCTGTCTTTCTATATGAATACGAGTATTTTGGTTGGTTAATTCTACAGATGACTTCTATTTTTTTTTTGTTTTTGTCGAGCTGGTGGTATGTGTGTTTGTTTTCTAAGGAATTTGATGACTTTTGTTTAAAATGTTGTTTTGTGGTTCATTTTATTGTCTCTGGATGTTAACAACTTATAAAACAAATGCTTTGAAACAATTGCTTAATTTGTGGGTTTAATAAAAATACAAAAATAAACCACCACAAATTTTTGAATATTTTTTTTAATTATTTAAGGATGGTTTTTTTGATCTAACACTAATAATAATAAAAAAAAAACATCAACACATGCTAAAATTTACAATGAAAAAAATATATAAAAATATTTATTATAGCAAAAAAAAATCATAAAAACAATAATTTTCTTACTTCCCCCAAACCCTTAAACAAAACCAAAAATTAAACTAAAATTACATTCCACCCACCTTAAAAAAAAAACACGCATTTTTTATAGTTTCAACACAGAAAAATAGTAATTCTTATTAATTTTGTTGAAAGCTTTAACAATATTACAATAACAAACATATAATATTTACAACTAACCTTTATACAAGTAAAAAAAGCTTATTCGGCCTTGCCGAATACCTTGATACCCTTCACAATGTAAAATTCTAAAAACAAATAATTTGAAAAAAAAAAAAATTTTAAAGCATTTTGTATTTTAAGGTTATGTAGAATGTACTAAAATTGTTTAGGTTTTGAACCGCTGAACCGATATCGCTCAAATGCAATATCAAAATTTTTGGACCAACACCAAGTAAATATGTTAATTTTTAGTCATATCCGTGAAATATTTTAGTCGCGATCGTCATTTTAACAGACGGATATCGCTATAATGCCTTAGGGGGGCCTTTAAACCTGGGGGTCGGGAATTCGATTCCCACCAGAACCCGATTTCCGTACAAAATGATAATTTCATTGTATTTAAATGGTATAATACCATTTTTTCGATAAGTTACAAACGGAATAACAAACTCCTATAAACCCTCTACCACTAATTGTAAGTGGAGGGTATAAAAATATTGTCATATTTTTATATATAAAAAAAAAAACAACATGAATTGTTAGTTGTTTGTATACTGGTAAAAAAATCATAAAAAAAGAAATTAAATTATAAGTGGAGTTCCAGGATTGTCAAAAACCAAAAAAAAAAAAAAAGTGTATATCTTTTACCTCCCTCTTGGTCATGGCTTTATAGTTTGTTTTTATGGTTAAAATCATAAAAAACCAAATAAAACACAATGTGAACACCACTGTTTAATGGTCATTAGTCAGCAAAGCAAATATATTAGTGGCAGTTTTCAAAAATGGCATAAGTAAAAAAACGCAGTTTAAAAAAAAAATCGCTTAAATAAAAATTTTGTAATACACGGAATTTTTAAATAATTATCACAAGAGAATTTAGTTCTTTACAAGATTTGCAATAAATTCACAAAGTCTTTAAAGTGCTACGTTTGTATTTTTGAGATTTGCATAAAAAAAATCGCTTAAGTGCAAAGCCTTTCCGATCTGCTTGTAAATGAAATTAAGATTTTTTTCAAATGTTGTTTGACAGACAATTTGTTTTCTTGAAGAGATCTAGAATAATTACCATAAATCTACCTTGGTTATAATTAGATTTCAGATATATATAGCCATTTAAAAAAATCGCTTAAATTAAAATTGCTGCAACTTCGAATTGAAATGGAATTTTAAATAAGTTTAACTGCACTTTAAAATTTGTTTCTGGGTGAAACATAGAACGCATTAGAAAGCTTCTTTAATAACTTTTTTATTTTCAAGATAATTGGCGTTTAAAAAAAATCGCTTCAATTAAAATCGCTGTAACTTCAAAATGGCTTAAATTTAGTTAAATGGCTTACATTTACTTAACAACAGAATTTATTACTGAATAAGATCTTAAAATCTACTTAATATCTTCTTCATCTATGAATTAATTTTAAAAAAGTTAATACATAGAATAAAAACGCTTAAATTAAAATTGCTGCAACTTCAAATTTTTATTCAAATTTGATTTAAAGGAAGTTTGGTTTAAATATATTGCTTGTTTCTGGATGAAACCTAGAAAAGGCATTAAGAACCTTCTTTGGTAACATTTTTATTTTAGAGATATTTAGAGAATAAAAAAATCGCTTAAATGAAAATCACTGTAACTTCCAATTTCGAAATGGCTTAAATTTAGTTAAGAAGAGAATTTTTTTCTGAATAAGATCTTTATCAACCTCTTAAAATCTTTTCTACTTACGAATAAAATTCTGGAACATTTTACATGTACAAAAAATCGCTTAAACTAAAAGCGATTCGAATTCCAGTGGGATTTTAAAATGGTTTGAATGTTCATTAAAAGCGAATTGATTTTTGGATGAAACATATAATATGCATTAAAAAAGCTTCTTTTTTATTTTAGAGATATTTGGAGAATAAAAAAAAATCGCTTGAATAAAAATCGCTGTAACTTCTAATTACGAAATGAGTCAAATTTATTTAGCAAAAGTCTAAATAACTAAGAACTTAAATAACCCCTAAATATATCTGTGGCAAAAAGGAATAAGTGCATAAGTGTTTTTATACTACTTTTCAGGAGAGCATTTTTAAGTTTTAATTTTAAATACCAAATCTGGGTTTAAAAATTTGAATATTTTGGGCGTGTAAATATCTCAAGCATTATTATCGACACAATCTTCGCTACTTTAAAAGTTGATATATATCAGGACAACGGAGATATCGGGTGAAAACCATTGATGTTGTTATTGCGTTTTGCAAAATTACATTTTAATCCAAGCATATGTCGAGATATGCAGTTATGTATCCCTATAAAATACATTTTAGCGCCTTCAACGAATGCTGATTTTAAAATAAAGAATAAAAACATAACTCAGATATGCTGTAACGATTTTTATTTTTCCTTTAAAAAAAAATGAGTTGTGGAGTTCTGAAATCAATATCTCAGAAAGTAATGGTGGTTCATAAAAATTTGATACAATACGAAAATGGACAAGGAGATTCCGAAAATGCAAAAACACGTTTTGGACATAACTCGACTTATGTTGTTATGGGTTTTTGCCACAGATATTTTAACTTACGAATACAGTTTAGAAAATTTTATACATAGAAAAAAAAATCGCTTAAATTAAAATTACTGCAACAACGAATTGAAGTGGGATTTTAAAATGGTTTAAATTCATGTTTAAAGAGCATTTGTTTTTTGAAAGAAACCCAAAATAAGCATTAAAAAGTTTTTTAGTAAAGTTTTTATATAAGAGATATTTGGCGTATACAAAAATCGCTTAAATGAAAATGCCTCTAATTGCTATAATTTTGTTAACAATTAACATTATTTCTTAATAAAATCTTAAATAACCACTCAGTATATTTTTTACTTAAAAATACGCATAGAAATCGCTTAAATGGAAATCGCTGTAATTTCTAAAAAAATCGCTTGTATGAAATTAGCTGTAACTTCCAATCTAAACGGAATTTCAAAATGGCGATTAAGTGTAAAACAGCGTTTCATTAAAGAGAACAATAATTCTTAACAAAATCAATTTCCACTTAAGTCGACTTAAGCTGCTTTTGAAAACTTTCACAAACATATATTTGTGTGTGTTTATTACAACATGTTGTTAAAGTCTGTAGTATTTGTCATATAAACATAGAATTTTTATTTAGTTACAATTTAAGACAAAAAGAATGAAAAAAAAATATAACAGAGTTCAATTATAGAAAACGTAATTAAATGAAAGAACAATATTTTTGGTTGCGAAAAACTACACCATTTACAGATGTAATTCGAAAAAGATCAATTGTAATTCGAAGATTCTATTTGTAATTCGAAGATTCCATTTGTAATTCGAAGATTCCATTTGTAATTCGAAGATTCCATTTGTAATTCGAATACTCCAATTGTAATTCGAAGATTCCATTTGTAATTCGAAGATTCCAATTGTAATTCGAAAAAGATCAATTGTAATTCGTAAAAGATCAATTGTAATTCGAAAAAGATCAATTGTAATTCGAAAAAGATCAATTGTAATTCGTAAAAGATCAATTGTAATTCGTAAAAGATCAATTGTAATTCGAAGATTCCAATTGTAATTCGAAAAATATCAACTGTATTTCCATTGATATTTTTCGAATTACAATTGGAATCTTCGAATTACACCATTTACAGATGTAATTCGAAAAAGATCAATTGTAATTCGAAGATTATACTTGTAATTCGAAGATTCCATTTGTAATTCGAAGATTCCATTTGTAATTCGAAAATTCCATTTGTAATTCGAAGATTATACTTGTAATTCGAAGATTATATTTGTAATTCGAAGATTCCATTTGTAATTCGAAGATTCCAATTGTAATTCGAAAAATATCAATGGAAATTCAGTTCATATTTTTCGAATTACAATTGGAATCTTCGAATTACAAATGGAATCTTCGAATTACAAATAGAATCTTCGAATTACAAGTATAATCTTCGAATTACAAATGGAATTTTCGAATTACAAATGGAATCTTCGAATTACAAATGGAATCTTCGAATTACAAGTATAATCTTCGAATTACAATTGATCTTTTTCGAATTACATCTGTAAATGGTGTAGAATTGATCTTTTACGAATTACAATTGATCTTTTACGAATTACAATTGATCTTCTTCGAATTACAATTGATCTTTTTCGAATTACAATTGATCTTTTTCGAATTACAATTGATCTTTTTCGAATTACAATTGGAATCTTCGAATTACAATTGATCTTTTTCGAATTACAATTGGAATCTTCGAATTACAAATGGAATCTTCGAATTACAAATGGAATCTTCGAATTACAAATGGAATCTTCGAATTACAAATAGAATCTTCGAATTACAGTTGATCTTTTTCGAATTACATCTGTAAATGGTGTAGTTGCAAAACAATTTTTAACTTCCACAAAAAGAATTTGAAACGAATTTCAATCAACAAAAACGCGAAGTCAATCAATTTTTTGATTGAAATTCCTCCAATTAAAAAAATTGTCATACCAAATAAATAATTTTTTTTATTTTTTAAAAAAATTAAACAAACTTGGTAACCCTACTCTTTGTACGAAAGAATTTGCTTTCTATAAGAAGCAAAAACAAAAACTGCATTTAACATTTGCCGACGGCAAATTACAGACATCTACTAACTTACTTTCATTATGACTGATATAATTAGAAATAAGAATATTTGTACAGTATTAACTAAATTTCTAAAGAATTCTGATGATGGGGAAATTGGAAAATCATTTTTTTTCTAAATCCTATTTGATATTGTTTTTTGCAAGCTTTTTACCAATAATTTTGTAATTTTACAAACTTTTTACCAAAAATATTGTAAATTTACAATTTTTTGACGCGATAAAACTTACAAGGAGGTTTCGTGTTTTTATTAGATTTTTTTGCTACCTCCTTCTTTACGAGAATTCTTAGTAAAAATTACGAGCTTTTTGTAATTATACAAGAATTTTACCAATAAAATTGTAAATTTATAACTTTTTTGGAGAAATAAAACTTACAAGGAATTCTCGTGAATTTACTAGTTTTTTTTTTTGTAAAAAACTTTGGAAATTTGTAAAATTACTAAAAAAATTTTAAAATTACAAAAAAAATTGTAAAACTCGATTGAAAATTCTTTGTTTAAAAAAAATTTAATTCACTTGATTGATTTTTTTTTCCTACAAAACCAAAATATTTTTTTTAATAAGAAATTTCAATTTAACAACTTCAAAATCCTAAAACAATATTTCAAAAACCTCAAATTTCAAATATTTTACACTAATTATGTATACCCTTCCAATTATCAAAATGTTTTATGTAAAACATTTAAGATTTTTTTTTTTTTTCAAAAAACTTAACGTTGCGTAAAAATTCATAAAGAAAATTGAATTATTGCTTAATTTTCTTTCTTTTTCTCTACCTAACTATCTCTTTCACTCTTCTAATTTGTAGTGCAGCACAATTTAGATTAGTTTATAATATCTATTAGCCTCCCCAAAACAATTAGTATCAAAAAAACAATTTGTTGTCATATTTTCTTTAATTTTAAAACATTTTCATTATTATTTTTTAATTATATACCCATAGACAAAGTTGTATAAAAAAATTAGGGACAGTTTAAATGAAAAATTTTACAAAAATAACATTAGTAATGTTAACAAAATTTTAAATATTTTTTTTTTTTCAATTTTTTGTGGTATTTTTTAGGCCTGATGTTTAATTAAAATGTAAAAGACATTAACAGTTGAATACGAAAACATGACTTGAACAAAAGCAGCAAAAAAGAATGAACTTAAAAAAAAACTGCTGTATAATAAAAATGTGCATGGCAGTCGTATACATCATTTCCGCTTCCCTGAGTTCTTGAATTTGTTTTTTTATACCCTTCGCTTAAAGGTAGAAGGTATATAAAAGTTTGTCATTTCGTTTGTAACACGTGGAAATATCGGTTTGGAATCGATTCGAAGATTTCTGGCGATGTCCGTCTGTTGAAATCACGATCACGGCCAAAATATTTATCATATATGACTGAAACTTAAAATATTTACTTGTTGTTGTCCCGAAGAGTTTGGTATTGTAATTGAGTAATATCGGTTCAGGGGTTCAAAAGTTATGAAAGAAAATGTAAGAACACCTGTTGGACAAATGTGAATATAATTGGATACCGAATGGTATTTAAGGAAGTCAAACATATTTAAAAAAACATGTTAAACTTATTTAAATTTTTTTTTTTTTAATTATCTTTTTTACATTATCTAGGGTATCATTACATTCGACAAGGCCGAATTTATTTTTTTTATTTATTTTTTCTTCTGTGGCCGGTTTAAAAAAAAATGTTTTTAAAAAGAGAGAAAAAACAAATGCTCACCTACGTATTCTTTAAGCCATTTAACCTGGTTTTCTTGCGTGTATTTAGAATTTTAAATTTTTTTGTGTTACAAAAACAAAGTATTCAATCCCCCTACATTTTTTTTAACGAGAAACAGGTACTTTTTTGCCATCTATAAAAATGTTATTCAAAGTCTTACCTAAGTATTTAAAATGTTGCATTTCTACTATACTTCCCCTAGTTAATATTTTGTGGCTTTAACTGCAAATACTTTTACAGATGCCAAGAATATTTTTTTGGTAAATAAAGAGAATTTTTTTTTCGTACAAAATGTCATAAACATATTTTGAAATATATATAAATTTTTATGTTTTATATGTTAATTTTCTTGTAAAGAATGTGGAAGAAAAAACTTGTAAGTTTTAAACGAATTGAGCTAGGAGGGTCAAATATGGCCGCATAAGACTGTAATGTTTTTGTATTGCAAAAAAGCTTTTCTTCCGATTTTGAATGTCTGGGCAAATTTTAATTCTCCTAGACCTAAAACTAATGTGGTACAAATTTGAGGCCAATCCGATTAAATTAACCCGTGGCGCCCTGCGATCAAAACTTTTGATTTTTAAAAATTTTTAAAATAAATATGTCTTGCGACACTTAATATTTATTACTTTTAAAATACATTAACATCGGTCGAACGTTTTTCGAGGCATCGCTCTTTGAAATTTACCGGTTTTTTTCTACGTTCAAGAATTTTTTTTAAAATTTCTCAAAATATCTTTTCCTTGACCCCTTTATAGAGCTTGAGACAGTCTTCATTTAAACTTAATTTGAGCCAAATCTAAACATTTTTACCCGTGGCGTCATTCGATCAAACTTTGGATTTTTGGAAAAATTTCTACCAAAATTTTGGATTTTTCTAAAATAAAAAAATTAAAATCGAATCTTGCGATACATTATTTTTATTAATATTTGGTATGCTAAATATGATTATCAAAAAAATTTCTGAAATCGGTTGAACGGTTTTGGAGATATCGCCTTTTCAAATTTGTCAACAAATTTCACAAAAATTTCCAAAAAAAATAAAAAAATTTTTTCCACTGGCTATTTCATAGAGTTTGTGTCAAGCTTTCATTTGAACTTAATTTGAGTGAAATCAGAAGATGATATCCTTCAATCAAAGTTAAGAGTTTTTAGTGAAAATTTTCTAAAAAAAACAAAAAACAGTTTGGACTAAATCGTGCTTTTCACAGACAGACGGACACACGGACATTGCTAGAATGTCTTAGAATCTATTATATTTTTGATACAAGCCTTATGAAATTCTTAAAAATTAAAAAGCTTTTAAAAAATTGACAAAAAACTTTATACACAATCTTCAGAAAAAAAAGCTTTCGCTTTCATGGAAAAGATTTTGTAATTTAAATAATTCAAAAAGCTTTCACTGTTACTTTCAAACACTTAAAAATAGCTTTTGCTTTCATAGAAAATATTTCGACACACGGACATCGCCAGAATGTCTAAGAATCTATTATATTTTTGATACAAGCCTAAAAAAATTCTTAAAAATTAAAAAGCTTTTAAAAATTAACAAAACTTTATACACAATCTTCAGAAAAAAAATCTTTCGCTTTCATGGAAAAGATTTTGCAATTTAAATAATTAAAAAAGCTTTCACTGTTACTTTTAAACACATTAAAATCCTTAAAAAAAAGGTAAAGGCTCACAAATTTAAAGCTTTTTAATGTTTAAAAGCTTTCCCAAACAATTTTATTTTTTTATAACAGCAAAAAATATAAAAAAAAGCTATTTCTGATGAAAAAGCTTTTATTAGTAAAATGCGAAAACCTAACACAAGCCTTTGACTCCGACCGATATTTCGATGCGTTACTCTTGGAATGACAAAGTGAGTAAAGAGGTTGTAATTTTTGTTAGGAGAAACAATTTTGAACTTATAAAAAACTTTTACTATTTGGTTTTTAAATAAACATTTTGCAAAAAGTTTTATATTTTTTTTTTTTTTTTTTGAAAAAAATTTAAAACAAATAACATCAAAAAAAAAATTGGCGCCCATTGTGGGGCCTTGCGGTTGTTTTGACAAAATTACACACAGCTGATATTGAAGGAACAAGAATACTACATAAAGAACGAAAATATAACAAACGATTTACATTGGAAAGCTTAAGCATACAACAGAAAACAAACATAGCAGTCAACAATAAGACAGATAAAGACAACTCTAATGCAAATTACAATATTGCACTTGCTTAACTTTTAGTATAATTCCAACTGTGATACCTAGCATTAAGAAACAATTTTACTGTGATATTTTTATTAATTATTTTTGCATTTATTTAAAATTATGTGTTATATGTCGTGCCATTTGTGTCGTGAAAAACATCTTTTATTTAAAACTAAATGTAAATCTGACTAAAAGAATATATGTAAGTCTAATTGTTGAAATAATATTATGGGTTTTGTTGTTGTTATTAAAATATTGTTCTTTTGTAAATGTTGCCAGATTCAATAAAAATTCATCCCCTGAAGATGTTGGAAAAATGCCAACGAAACGTCGGATAAAAAATTAATAAATAAAGTTTTTTATTTACATTTAGGAAGAAAACTGACCTTAAAAGCCCGTTTTTAGAAATAATTTCTATTAAAGCCAATTAAAGACTGTAAATAATGTTATTTTTCAGCAGAAAAAATATTCAAGATTTTTAAAAAACTTTTTGCAAATTATGGAAATATTAAACAACAACTTTGTTCCCTTCTTTGGTATGGCGGCCAATGTGGGGCCAAGTGAACCAATTGAAGATATTTAAGATTATGAATGAAGTTGCTATTTCTTACCAGATACAAATTTTAAAACCTTAAAAAAACGTTTTAAACGTATAATTTTTGTTAGGTTAAGAAATTTTTAGCAATTTTTAGTCTGCCATGTCATTGTTTTGCTTTAGCATTTTTGGCGCCTATTATGGGGCCAAAGAAATATTTTGATAAAATTATTGACTTTCCAAAACTACAATTTTCAAGGCTTTTAAATAACTCTTTCAAATTGTGTACTTTTTGAAGATTTCCAAACTTGAATTTTTACGGTAAATTTAAAAGAAATTAAAAAACAAATAAATCCAAAATAATTTTTAATCTTATTGTGGGGTTTTGTGGATGTTTTACTAAAATTAAAGATTAGAAAAGTGGTCGTAATTTTTTTAAGACCTTTAAACAACGTTGACATTTTGCTTATTTAGGAAATATTTAGTAAAAACTTTTGTTATTTCTTTGATTTGGTTTGGCGCACATCGCAGGGCCACGTAAATCATTTGATAAAATTAATGATTATGAATCTTCTTAGCAGTAACAATTTTCAAGATTTAAAAAAAAACCTTTTCAAAAGGAATATTTTTTGTTAGATTAGGAAATATTTAGCAAAAGCTTTTGGCATTTCTTGGTTTTGGTGTAGAATTAATGGTGCCCACAAGGGGCCAAGTATATCTTTTTATATAATTATTGACTTTTCAAAAATACCATTTTCTAGGCTTTTAAAAAAAAGTTTTTCAACTTGTGTAACTATTGAAGACTTCTCAATTTTTATTTTTAATGTAAATTTAAAGAAAATTGAAAACAAATAAAGTCAAAATAATTTTAAATCTTATTGGCGCCTATTGTGGGGTTTTGTACATGTTTTCCTTAAATTTACGACTATAAAAGGGATGTATTTTTTGTAAGGCCTTAACAAAACGTTTACATTTTGCCTTTTTAGGAATTAATTAGCAAAAACTTTTATAATTTTCTTGGTATGGTTTGGCGCCCATTGTGGGTCCATTGTGAATTACTTGATGAAAAGTAAAAATTTATTGCCAGAAAAAATTTTTAAGATCTTAAAAAACGTTTACAAAACGTATAATTTTTGTAAGTTTAAAAAAAAAATAGCAAAAACTTGTGTCGTTTCTTTTTCTGGTTTAGAATTTTTGGCGCCCATTACGGGGCCAACAAAATATTTTAACAAAATTATTGACTTTAAAAAATTATAGTTTTTTTAATATAAACCGATTTTAAGAATTTTAAAAAACTTTTTTACAACATGCACTTTTGGCTAATTTAGAAATTAGTTAGCATAAACTTTTATTTACTTGGTCTGGTTTGGCTTAACATTTTTGGCGCCCATCGTGGGGCCAAGTCAGCTTTTTGCTATTAAACTATGAAACAAACTTAATTTTTTTTATCAGAAACAGTTTTTACCTTTATCGTTAATTTTGGAAATAGTTCGCAAAAGCTTAGGAATTTCTAAAGATTGATGTAAAATTGCTGGCGCCTATCGCGGGGTTTTGAACAGGAACACTTTTTAAAATCGTTTACAAAACTATCACTTTTTGCTTGTATAGGAAATATTAAGCAAGAACTTTTGTAGCTTCTACGGTTTGGTTTCGGTTGAAATTTTTGGCGCCCAACTTGGGGCTAACGGAGTATTTTGTTAAAATTAAAGGCTATAATTTTTATAACGTTTAATTTTTGCGAATTAAGGAAATATTTATAAAAAAAACACTTATGTAACTCCTTTAATTTGGTTGAGCAGAAAATGTGTATGCTGAAAACTATTAAATTTTAGGAAATATTTTTTAAAAAAACTCTTGTAGCTGTTGGTATTATATATTGTTTTCTAAATTTGTTTTGAATTAATAACTTTTTTAAATTAATAATTTTTTTTAATTAATTTTATAATTTTTATTTATTTATTTGGTTTTTCTCTTTCTTTTTTTGTCATTACAGAAGGCCGAGAATGTGTAAATTGTGGTGCCACATCAACACCCTTATGGCGACGCGATGGTACCGGTCATTATTTGTGCAATGCCTGTGGTTTATATTACAAAATGAATGGTCAAAATCGACCACTAATTAAGCCAAAACGAAGACTGGTAAGTTGAAAAACACTCTATCAAACAAAAAATAAAATAAAATATAAAACAACCCTTGCTTAAATTAAAAGTTTTTTAACCCCTAAAACAGATATTCAACATAAAAAACACCTTGCTAAATAAATTTTAATTTTTAAAAAAAGATGATTTATAGTAAATTTTTAAAAATTTTCTTTACACCAAATATTTAGTTAAATCATTTAAATGTTTTTTTTTTTGTTTACAAAAAATCTTTTGTTAGTCTTTTGTCTCCAAAAAAGTAATAAAACCCCAGCATGATTATATTCATAATCATACTTAAATGTCATAATATTTCCAAGAAATTATAGAATTTAAATTTAAATTCAATTTATTAAAGTTGTCGTTTTTTTTATAGTTTTATGTATAAAAACACAAAACAAGATGATTATGATTGTTTTTCGAGTTTTCCACACTCAAATGTAATACAATAGTAGTAGGCTGGTGTAGTTTTGTATTTGCCTGGTTACCTCTTCAAGAAAAAACAAGTAAGAAAGTTATAGTCGGTCAAGACCGACCATATGATACCCTACACTAGTGTTTTCCGGAAAATGGGTCCCACGTCCAAACATGGACCGATTGTATCTGCCTTTTGTTAGATCTTTATTTAGTGTAGAAAACACACACAGATCAATTTTAAGTGGAATTGGTTAATTTTTTTTGTCAATAGAACATTTTAACTGAATATCGGTCGAAATTTTTATATGGGGAACTAAGTCCAAAAATGGTCCAATTATATTCCGATTTGATAAGGTTGCTAAAGTACACGTTTAGCACCTAAAAATAAATTTTTTATCAAATATTTCCATTTTTATGAATTTTGAGGGAATTATGTGAATATCGGGAAGGTGGTTTGTATGGGGACTACCAGAAGGACTGACCCGATTCCTTTGAAATTTGGAATGGTGATTTGTGTATACAAAATTTGATTACTTGCTGAATTTCAAAGCGATATCTATTATAATACGGTTATTAGAGTCATTAAAGCCGAATCCAAAGGAGGCGTTTGTATGGGGGCTAGGTCTTAACATGGACCGATTTTCTCCAATTTCAATAGGCTTCGTCCTTGGGCCAAAAGATGCTTAAGTTTCAAATTTCAGGTCAATTGATTGAAAATTGCGACCTGTATCGTGCTTAAACCGATAGATGGACAGACGGACGGACGGACGGACGGACGGACAGACGGACGGACGGACGGACATCGCTAAATCGACTCAAAAAGTTATTCTGAGTCGATCGGTATACTTGAAGGTAGGTCTAGGACCAATATTTCGGGTAGTTACAAACATCAGCACAAACTCAATATACCCTGTACCACAGAGTGGTGTAGGGTATAAAAAAACTCATAGAGATTTGTATCTGATGTGATGTGTAATATGTGTGTTCTTCATTTGTACTATGTGGGAATTAAAACTGTGGCGCCTATGTCTATAACTGACTCCAATCACAACTGATTATCACATTCACAAATCGTCAGTTTGTGAAACAAAAACGCGTTGAAACAACAAAATTATTATAAAGAAGTATTTATTTATTTTTTTTTTTTAATTTTTTTATGTGCTGATGATAACAGCTTCTTGTAAAGTTAAGTAGAAAAAAACTTTTTTTTTTTTTGATTTTTCAAAATTCTTGTAATTCAACATCATCACCTCTTTATATTAAAAACAATCTAGTCCTAATCATGATGATGATCTTCATCATTTTTCTGGTAATACAACCTTTTTACTAGATTTTACTTTTCCCCCGTATAACTAGAGAATGGTCTATAAAAAAAAATGTACAAAGTTAGTTTGTTGTTGGTGGTTCGAATGGTTTGTTTATGGTTAATTTGAAAATTTATCGTATTGGGAATATTTTGAATTTTATAGTGATGACGATGATGTTGGATGATCATGATTATTGCTTAAGCTTAATATTAGCATAAAAATACGATTATTATAAACTCTACAAGCATACGACCTTAAAGATAACCAACCAACTTGATTGTCGATTTTTTTTTATACATATCTTTTCTTCCTTACCACCTTCACTCTTTTGTGGATTATTAGGGTGGAATTATAGTTTGAGGAATAGATTTGGAAGTTAAAGAAGGAAAAGATTTTAAAGTTTGAAGATTAAAATTGAACGTGACAAAATTAGAAGCTTTCTTCAAATACATAACAAAAAAAACGAAAAGTGAAAGTAAATAAAATCCTAACAATTTTCAAAATCTTGGCGCCCACCGCGGGGCCATGTTAGCCTTTTGATAGAATTAAAAACTATGAAAAAGTTTGTAATTTTTTTTTGCCTTAACATTTGGAAAACGTTTACTTTTTGCTATTTAAGGAAATATTTAGCAAAAACTTTTGAAAGTTTTTATAGAAAATATAAGATAAAAGGGGTAACCAAGGTTATATGATTAGTAGCGAAAAAAATCGTTTTTGGGGAATAAGACATTACTGAAAGACAATTGGTGCCCTAAGGGTTAAGGTGACTAACCAAATGATTTCAGCATCCTTAAGAGAAATGTTAAGCTATACCCACGACTTATTTTGAAGTCGCTATCACATTAGGTTCATCCGCTATGAGTTGGCAAAAATGCTAAAAACGGCGATGTTTCTGAATTTTTAAAAAAACAAGAGAGAGTGTTAAATACGGCAGTGCCGAATCTTCTATACTCCAACATATTAAAAACATAAAAAAGGTTCGGCGAGGGCTGTGGAGGAAACCTCCCCCATGAGAAAAATGTTTACTACTTCATTTATTATGAAGTTACACAGTTACACAATTTTATCGTTATTTAAAAAAAAATATTAATTGACGCCCTCGAAAGGGGGAGGACCGAAAAAAACGGCATTTTCTAATCTCCCGGGTTCAAATGTAAGACTTTGAACTTTTTCTTCTATAAAAATGTTTCATTTAATTAACAAAAATACAAAAAAAAACACTTAAAATTTTTTTGTTTTCAGAGGTTAGTTTAGTACTTCAAGGGCGAACTTTTTCCTCCCTGGTTCGATTTTGTCCTCTTACGAAATAAACCAGCCTAGGATCATAAGACATATTCGTTCCAAACTTTAAGAGGCTAGCTCTTTTATTTTGGACTGCATTAATCGTGCCATCTACAGACGGACGGACAGATGGGCATTTACAGAATGCCTTAGAATGAAGGTCAAAATGCCCAAGTTTCTTAAACGTCTGGTAAAGATTCGCAGCTTGCAAGTATTTGATTATCATATTCAAATATTAAGAATTCTCAAACATATTGCATAAAAAACAGATAAAATCAAAACAATTTTATTTTTTTTTGGCGCCCAACGCGGGGATATGTGGGTGTTTTATTAAAATCGAACACTATGAACAAGTTTGTACTTTTTTTGGCAGAAACAAGTTTTAAGACCTTAATAAAACGTTTGCAAAATATCTACTTTTTGCAAATTAAGGAAATAGCAAAAGCTTTTGTAAGGTTTTATAGAAAATTAAAGACAGAAGGGTTAATGAAAAATTTACTTACAAGATTAAATAATGTTTTTGTAGTTGTTATAATAGAAAAATCCATTATAACATACACAAACATTAAGAATTCTCAAAAATTCATTGCATAAAAAGAAAATAAAAAAACAGATAAAATCAAAACAATTTTAAAATAAATGGCGCCCACCGTGGGGCCATGCGGGTCTTTTGATAAAATTAAAGACATTGCAAGAATTAGATTTTTTTTTCAAAAAACTGTTTTTAAGGCATTAATAAAACGTTTACTTTTTGCTAATTAATAATAATCTTTACATTCAAAAATCTTTGCTAGCAACATGAAAAGGCTTTGAAAACTTTAATAATTAAAAAACCTTCTCTATTACTTTCAATCACAATAAAACCCTTTAAAATTAAAGCTTTTAAAAACTAAAAGCTTTTCAATATTTATAAGCTTTCCAAAACAAATTAAAATTTTGTTTTACAGCAATAAATATTAGATAACAAAGCTTTTTCCCGTGAAAAAGCTTTTGTTATTAAAACACAAAAATCGAATAAAAGTTTTTGTCATTACACAATCTTTAGATTCAAAAAGCTTTCGCTAGCCACATGAAAAGACTTTGAATATTTTAATAATTACAAAAGCTTTCTCTATTACTTTCAATCACAATAAAACCCTTTAAAATTATAGGTTTAACAAATTCTCAAATACATTGCATAAAAAGAAAGTAGAAAACAGATAACATCAAAACAATTTCAAAATAAATGGCGCCCGCCGTGGGGCCATGTGGGTAAAATTAAAGACATTAAAAGAGTTTTTTTTTTTCCAAACTTTTTTTAAAGCCTTAATAAAACGTTTACTTTTTGCTAATTAAGAAAATATTTAGCAAAATTTTTGTATGTTCTAAGTCAACATAAAATGTATCGAAAACCCACCAAATTTAAACCTCCCTAATTTTTTTTTTTTTTATAAATAAAACTAAGAAAAATTCTTGACATCCCATACTTCGACTACTACTACTACTCATCCCAATACATAACTCCCCATACTCCACACTCTGTGGCATAAGAAACAAACGATCGATCGATCTTATATCATTCACTCACTGTCTTGGGTAGAAGAGTCGCTGGTGGGTTAGTGTTGTTGTTGGTGGTGTTGCTGTGTTGTTAGTGTTTTTTTGGTGCTAGTGTATTTTGATACTTGAATCTTTCATGTCTTTTATGAGGGAATTCCCAAGAAATTCACAGCTGGACATTGAAAGTTTGTTGACAATTTTTATGTTGAAGTCAAACTTTTTATTTTGAATATTTTTAACAGAAATTAACTATAGTATACCACTATACCACCACATATTGTATGGAAGAGTAGTATATCCCGTGTGTTTATATATATAAATTGACAAAATATGCAACAAATTAAAATTGAAATGATTCTCGTGGTAGAGTTTTTTTTTGTTTGTTTTTTTTTTTTTTTATTGAATGCAAAAAATGTGTTTATTGACACTAACAATTCCGTAAGAGGATGTATGTTGGCTTATGGCCATTGTTGGTGTTTGCTTATATCCTTTTTGGTTGGCACAACGAAAAAAAATGTCCAAAGGGATTTGATGTTTAGTATATTAACCATTTAAATTTAAATACAATTCAATTGTTTTGTAAAGATTTCTGTTATATTGAGGCTTTTCTTTTGTCTTTGAGATTGATTCATGAATTGTTCATTCATATGTATTATTTAAACAAGAGATTTTTTTTGTTTATAATTTTGGGTGGTAAAATAGTTTTAAAAATCTTTTTAAGGTATTAAATAAAAAAGTTTAAGATAAACGATTTTTGGATTTTAGCTTTAAAAAAATTTTAAAAGTTAAAAAGCTATTTTAAAATTACAAAAACTTTATGCACAATCTTAAGATATCAAAGCTTTCGCTAGTCTCGTGGGAAAGCTTTTGTAATTAAAATAATAAAGTTTTCACTATTACTTTTTAACACATTAAAAAAATAAGCTTTTTAATATTTAAAAGCTTTTGTAATTAAAATAGTTAAAAAAGTTTTCACTATTACTTTTAAACACATTAAAAAAATAAGCTTTTAATAATTAAACAAAACAAATTAATTTTTTTATTACAAAAATAATTGTCAGATACAAAAGCTTTTTCCAAATAAAAAGCCTTTGTTATTAAAATACAAAAATCTAATAAAAGCTTTCAGCTTTACCACAAGAAAATAAAATAAATTTAAAATGAGCTTTTAATTTTATTTCCATACAAATTGTTTTTGTTTTAAAGTAGACTTTCAAAAAATGTATTGAAAATTTGAAATTTAAAATAAAACTTTTGTTAAAATAGACTTTTTGTTTTCTTGTGGTAAGGGCCTTTGTCTTTGTTCTCAATTATATTAAAAACTTTGAAAAATCTAAACTAAATATCTCAAAATGACTACTGGGAAAAAATTCTTTTGGCTCAATGTATGCATTTAACAAATCTAAAGCCTTGGACAAATAAAAGCTTTCTAGCTGTATAAAAGCTCTTCAAAACTAAAAAAATTTAAATTAAAGTTACCAAAACTATATACATAATCTTTAGATTCAAAAATCTTTCGCTAGCCACATGAAAAGACTTTGAATACTTTAATAATTAAATAAAAACCTTTAAAATTAAAGCTTTTAAAAACTTAAAGCTTTTTAATATTTATAAGTTTTCCAAAACAAATTGAAATTTTGTGTAACAGCAATAAATATTAGATACCAAAGCTTTTTCCCGTGAAAAAGCTTTTGTTATTAAAAAACAAAAATCGAGTAAAAGTTTTTGTCATTATTCTCAAATATATTAAAAACTTTGAAAAATCTAAAAACTCAAAGTGACTTTACTGGGAAAAGTTCTTAAGGTTCCATGTAAGCTTTTAAGATATCCAAAGCTTTAAACAAATAAAAGCTTTTTCGCTTTATGAAATTTCTTAAAAATTAAAAAACTTTATACAAAATCTACAAATACAAAAGGGTTCGCTAGCCGAATGGGAAAGCTTTTATAATTAGAAAAATTATAAAAACATTTTAGTATAGTTTTTATCGACCTTATCTGTAGTTATGTTGATTTTTCTTAGAATTATCTAAGTCAGGCTTTCACTATTTCTCTCAAACACATTAAAAACCTTTGAAAAAAATTAAAGGCATACAAATTTAAAGCTTTCATAAATGTCAAGCTTTGAAATATTTTAAAGCTTTTCAAAACAAATCAATTTTTTTTTATTAAGCTAAGTAAGTTGTTCACCGGTGAAAAAAAATGTTTCGAAACATCAATTAATTTGTAGTGAAAATTTGACAGTCATATGTTTGGTTATGTTTTGCGCATCAGCATACATAAAATACCTTCAATTAAAATTTTGTTGATAATTTTTGTCTATTTATGTGATATAATTAATGTTTACAGTGCCAAACACTTATAATTACTTCATTTTATTTCTGAATGTTAAATTTCACCGCTTTTTAAATGGTCTGTACAATTTAAAAAAATGTTGCTTATAGTGTTGTTGCGTATTGATGCAACATATACCGGGTTATTTTGCCGGTTTTTCACCAGTGAACAGAATACCTCTTCAGCGAAATTTTTACGCTTTTGTAAAGCTAGTGTGAAATTTATGTTTTTTTTATATGGAGTTTGACAGATTTTCACGTGAAAACCGAGCAACTTACCCACCTTTACAGCAAAAATAATCAGATACAAAAAAAAAAAAAAAAAAGCTTTTGCTGTTAATTAAAATACAAAAATCTAATAAAAGCTTTTGTCATTAATTTCATATATATTAAAAACTTTAACTTTAAATTTAAAAAAGCTAAAAATCTTAAAATGACTGGGAAAAGTTCTTTAGGTTCCATGCAAGCTTTTTAGAAATATAAAGCTTTGAAGAAATAAAAGCTTTCTAAAACATTTGCAAGGTTTTATTAAACAAAAAATTTCTCCTTCAAAAGCTTAACCTAATTGTAAAGCTTTTTTTTTTTTTGTTAAAACCCAAATTTTAAAGTCTCTCGGTGTTTTATTTATGGAAATATAAATTAATGATTTGCCATTTAATACCGGAAAAAAGCTTTTATGTTATTCATATTTTTTTTTTATTCATTATAATATTTTCTGTATGTAATTTTAAACAAAACAACAATTTAAATGAATACAAATTAAATTATTTAAAACAATGTAATATTGAATACACCTTTCTTACCCCAACCCCTCTACTTTTTATACTTTAGCTTAGTGTTTGAAGTATTGTTTTATTAAATTTGTTTTTTTTTTTATATTTTTAGTTGTTGTTCATTTTAAGTTTTAAGGCTAAAACACATAAATTCTCAAAATGTTTTCATTGTTTTGTTTAATTTTTTTTTTTTTTGCATTTTTTGTATATTTTTTTTTTTTTGCATATCCCTTACAGTTTAATGTGAATGCCAAGTCTCTGTAAATTTTTAATGCAGCTGCTGCTGGCTGTTCAATAATTGCGTTTAATTATAAAGTAGTAAAAATTCAAAAATAAACTTTAAGACACTGTAGC
Source organism: Pegoplata infirma (assembly GCA_963921195.1). NCBI lineage: Eukaryota > Metazoa > Arthropoda > Insecta > Diptera > Anthomyiidae > Pegoplata > Pegoplata infirma. The sequence continues at coordinate 311,793,897 of OY992536.1, read as the reverse complement.
AGCAGCAGCAGCAAAAAATCACAGACCAGAATTTGTTACAAACGTCCGGCTAAATAACAAAAAAAAAAAAAAACTGCATCTTATTGGCCTGGCAAATATACAAATCCATAAACAATTGATTTTTTATAGTGTTTTCGGTGTGTTGTTGTACAAACTGAAAAACAGTTTAAGTTCAAAACTTTACCTTGACTTACATAGTAATTGTTGTCAAGGAATGAGTAGTTGTAAAAAAAAGAAGTAGTATTGTAGATAGATTGAAGGTGGTGGCTAAGATTTATTAGATTTATTAGATTTTATAGAATTTTTATATGATTTTTAGACTTATTTGTGGTAATAATAACTATTCAAATTACTGTTTAAATTAAAAGAGCTTTTTAAAGCACTAAACTTAAAAAATTCTCTGAAGTTATCACAAATCAAACATACTAATATATTATTTTAAAGATTAAAGTTAATACACTGCTAAGATTTCCAAAGCTTTAAAGAAGCTTTTGAATAAAGCATTGCTATTACCTAGAAGTTACCTAGAAGTAACCTAGCTTATAAAAATAATATTGTTGTTTTATTTCAATGCTTTTTTGAAACAACTTTAAAAGTTTATAGCATGACTTTGTCAAAGCTTTTTAGAGGTTTTTTGAAGGGCTTTTCTATTTTATTTATTTTATTTATTGATAGCGCTTTTGAAACTAAAGTTTATTTATTATATTTTTTTCGGCGTAAGCCAAGTGTATTTAATTTGTTGTTTGTGTTTATTTTAACTAAACAAATCATAACTAAGTATGTAGAATTATGGAATTTCAGAGCTTTTATATTTACAAAACAACATACCAATTCAATACTTAAAAAGCTTTTTCAAATCTAAATTTTTTAGTAAAGACTTTTATTAAGTTGGTTTCAAAAAGCTTTGTTACTATTTAAAATCTATTTCAAATGATAAAATCTAACAAAATAACATTATGCTAATCAAAATAACATTAAACATTACTTCGAAAGCTCTGATTGGAATCAACATAATGATTTTTATTTGTTTAATTTCAAAGCAATTCATTAATGCTATTATTGACCATAGTTTTTTAAAGTTTTTTTCAAGCTTTTTTACTAAGGAGAGGTTTTTACTCCCTTATTTTTTTAAAATAATCAATTTTTTATACATAGAAAAGCTTTTTTAAACCCAATTTACATCATCATAATAGATTTTACTTATTTGACTAAAAAGCTTTTATATTAAAATATAGAGCAAACTATGCTTAATTTTAAAAAGCTTTTCTAAGCTTTCTTTATTAAGAAATTAAAAAAAAAAAATCAAGGAATTAAAATTAAAATTAATTTTACATTTCAAAACAATTTTCAATAAAAGCTTTTTAAAACTTATTTACTAAGGCAAGGTTTTTAATGCATAACTTTTCCCAAATAATCCACGTTTAATACATTGAAAAGCCATTTTGGAACCAATTTTCTTCATTATACTAGAGTTTACTCAAAGATATGTTTTTTTAATTTCGAGCAAATTATGCTTAATTTTAAAAGCTTTTCGAAGCTTTTTTATTAAGAAATTAAAAAAAATCAAAAAAGTTATTTTAATATTAAATTCAAATTGTGATTTGTTAATCTTTGAAAAGCTTTTCGAAGCTTTTTTATTAAGAAATTTAAAATAAATTCAAAAAAGTGGTTTTAATATTAATTTAAAATTGTGATTTGTTAATTTTTAAAAAAGGTTTTTTTTCGTTATATTATTTAAATATTATTTAGAATATTTCGAACTTAATTTAGAAATAAAAGCTTTTGCTTCAAAAATTGCAATGATTTTGAATTGTTTATTTTAAAAGCTTTTCTACTAATGCTACTATTTACCAATGTTAATTCATAGCTTTTTAAATTTATAAAGCCTTTCTAAAGCTTTTATGAATAGGAAAGCTTTTTAATGAATAGATCTTAATATTTATTTAAATTAGATTATTCCAAATTATTACAAATTTAACTTCACTTTTTTTGTCCTCTTTGAAAAATTAAAGCTTTAAAGCAGTTTATTGTTACCAACATTTTAGCTTAGTGGAAACTAACTGTAAAAATTTTAATGTTAATTTTTAAAACCATTGTTTTTATTTTAATTTTTATAGCATTTTAAATTATCATTAACTTCAATTATAATCGTGACTTATTACAAACGGTCTCTAACCACTTCCACACTAAACATATTAACAATTTATGTAAATTTTTATAATAATTATTCATAAAATCATAATTACCAATAATAAGTTAACACAAGCGTTAAAAGCCTGTACTAACAAAAATGTTTTGTTGACAATTGTAATTTGTTTATTAATAGTCGTTTAAAGACAATATAAAATAATTTTTTTTTCTATTACAAAATAAATAATAAAATAATAAACTTTACACTGAAAAAATGGTCAGTTTTTGGATTTTCTTAAAGATTTTTTTGATATTTCTAAAAAAAGAAATCGATATCAAACTGCATTTTGCCAGAAAACATTTTTCATTTTGGTTTGTTAAAATTTTTCAAAAAAGCTTTCGAGGGCTTTCAACATACGGGTTGTTAAAATTTTCTAAAAAAAAAAATCGATATCAAACTGCATTTAGCAAGAAAACATTTTTCATTTTGAGTTGTTACAATTTTCCTGAAAAGCTTTCGAGGGCTTTTAAAATACGGGTTGGTAAAATTTTCCAAAAAAAAAGCTTTTAAAGGGTTTTTAGTTACAGGTTGTTAAAAAATACGGTAAAAGCTTTCGAGTGCTTTTTTTGCTTAAAATTTTCTGAGTGTATGTCTTGAGCTTAAATATTTTTCAAAATGGGTTGGATTTTCTTGTATGGGTTGGATTTTCTTGACATTTCTGAAAAAAAAAAAAATATTCGATATCTTAGTGTATTTTGCCCAGAAAACATTTTTCATCTTAAGTTATTAAAAATTTTCGAAAAACTTTTGAGGGCTTTTAACATGCTTGTTGTGAAAAATTTCCGAAAAAAAGCTTTTGAAGGGTTTTTACTTATAGGTTGCTTAACATATTTTTGAGTGTATGTATGGAGTTTATATATTTTTCATCATGTTAAATTTTTTCAAACACGCTTTTGAAGGCTTTTTCAACTAAATAAAAAGCTTTTGAAGGCATTTTACTTACCGTAAAAGCTTTCGAGTGTTTTTTTTTTGCTTAAAATTATTTGTGTTTGTAGTGTAAATATTTTTTATCAAGTTTTGTTTACATTTTCCGATAAAGCTTTTGAGGGTTTTTAACAAGCAGCTTGTTTAAATTTTCCAAAAAAAAATGCTTTTGAAGCCTTTTTACTGTTGGCTTGTTTAAAAATACTGTAAAAGCTTTTGAGTGCTTTTTTGTTTAAAATTTGTTTTAGTGTATGTCTCGCTATCAGAATTAACAAACAAAAAACTAACATATGTTTGGTAGACTTTAGTAATTTTTTTATAAAAGGTGGCTTTTAAATTAAAACCTGATTACTAAATTTAAATAGTCAAATACTGCTATTAAAGCGTGGGAAAATTTTGTAAAAAAAATATCTTAAATCGTATTTTATGCTGAAACCAAAACAAAACGCGTCAATATTCACAAATTTAACAAAATATACTCGTAAATTGTATTTAAAATTTGTTATCGACAGTACATCATCTAAAACAGAACAAAAAAACAAAAACAGTCTTTGAAAGCAACAGCATCCTTACAATATATAAATATAAACCTTTAAGTATGTGGGCTGTGACGCCAAAAATTAAACGAACCGAATTTGAAGATGCATAACAAAATGAATATGAACAAGTTGGATATTTTTACTCTGGATATTTTTTTTTACTTCAACTTGATTCATCTAAAGAAAAAAAAGGGTTTCCCCACCCAGTTTAATATAAAACATATAAATCATACAGCAGCCGCAAAAACAGCATTATGGAACAGCAACATCGGCTACAACATCTTGAACAATATTTTGAAAATTTGCTACTTTAGCCAGCAGCTAGCTTTTTATGCAAGTAATATGGTGCTTTAAAAACCCTGATAAGAAATTTTGTTGTATTTTTGAAGAAAAAAAAAAGTATTTCAAATCAATATTAAATCAAATATTGAGTTTTATATTGAATCAAGTTCATTGAACGGATCATCAGCTTTTTGAACAATATCTTAATGTTGTTTTGTTTATAACAAAAAAAAAAAAAACAAAACAGGGGCGTTTTTGCGCCAAATTCTTTTATTTTATATTAAAATATTTCGCCTTTTTATGATTTTTTTTTTAATACAAAAAAAAATACAACCTAGATCTTGTTAAGACAACATTTCGTCAAAATATTTGCTTCAACACTTTTTATTCCACCATGACGATCGACGTTGATATTAAAAGAGCAGCACGTTCAATAACAAGCTTAAACATAATGATTAAAAGTGCACTCTGTCTATGTTTGAAACACAAAAAAAAGAAAACAATATTTTGATCCTTAGGGTAAGAATGGTAAAAAATCAAAAAATACATCATATGCATCATATCTTGCATTAAAAGAAAGAATTACAATGATGATGATGTTCACATACTTAGTTTCAATAAAGAAGATCAATTAAAATTTAACGATATCAACAAAAAAGCTGTTGTAGAATGAGAAGAAGCCAGAGGAGCTTACAAAAAAAACATATGGATCTTTATAAAAAATATTTACAAAAAAATCTGTACTTATTAAAAAAAATAGTGCGTTAACAAAAGAAGGCGTGTCAATGCACTAATGAAACTTATAAGATGATAAAACAAAAAATAATTTTTAAATAAAACTTAAAGTTAACTTAAACTTCAGGCAGTAAATTTTCTTAAAGCTAAGAACTGAAGATCAACACTACCATTTTAACCAGTTGGATTATTTTATTGGCAACAATAGAAATTTAAATATCAAAACTTGGATGACAGTCAGTTTAAAGCCCTTATGATACTTCCTTAATGTTTAATAGAACAGATGGAATAAATAGAAACAACATTTAAAAAAAAAATTTAAAAATACAATATTGTTAACAGTGATGCTAATATGCTTTAAAAAAGTCACTAAATTGACAATTATTTAGGCTAATTAAGGTCAGGACACTACTGCATGTATTACTATGCGATTCGGAATTATGACCCTGCTTGGGCGCCATTTCTTTGAAAAGGTTGTTAGTAAATGTTGCTCAATATCTTGGTTCTTTAAGAACCCCCAACGTTTTTTTTTTGTTATATTGATACATCTTCTTAGTCGGATCTCTCTTGTGCTTTTAAATACCCTTGAGTTTTTAATGACCGTGTTACTCGTAGTTTCTCGAATTACAAGGTGCGAAGATTTTGGCACAATGCCTTTTTTCATTACTTTATCAGCTGATGATAGCCGAGAAGATCATTACTACATGTTTGTTGTTAAGTTTTGCTGTTTAGTTTGCGATCTGGAATTGGGCCCCGCCGTGGGCGCCATTTTTTGATAATATTGTTAAGGTCAGGACACTTTTGAATGTATTACTTTGCGATTCGGAATTATGACCCTGCTTGGGCGCCATTTCCTTGAAAAGGTTGTTAGTAAATTTTGCTCAATATCTTGGTTCTTTAAGAACCGCCAACGTTTTATTTGTTATATTGGTACTTCTTCTTAGTCGGCTCTCTCTTGTGCTTTTAAATACCCTTGTGTTTTTATTGACGTGTTACTCGTAGTTTTTCGAATTTCAGGGTGCGAAAATTTTGGCACAATGCCTTTTTTCACTACTTTATCAGCTGATGGTAGCCGAGTAGATCATCACTACATGTTTGTTGTTAAGTTTTGCTGTTTAGTTTGCGATTTGGAATTGGGCCCCGGCGTGGGCGCCATTTTGGTTGATAAATTTTGCTCACAAGGGAAGTCTCCCTGGTGTCACCCTCCGATCTTCATGAAATTTGGATATGTTGTTAAGAACGAAAATTAATTTGACACGTATTTTTTTTTAGCGGCCCAAACTCAATTTGTATGGGGGGAAGTTAACCTTTTTCAGTTTTTTACGATTTACGCCTATTTCAACAAAATTAATATAGGCATGTGTCGTATCAGATTTAAGGTATAAAAAATACCTATCTCGTGGTGCTATCAACGGGCCAAAGAAGTTAATATTTTTCGACTTATTAACAAAAATGTCCTAAAATTTTGGTATTTTACTCAATATGACGAAAAGTTGTGCATGTTTGGACACGTTTTTAGCACACGTAGATAGGTTTTCCAAAGACCTTTCATTTGGTATGTAACATGACTAGGTTTCTTTGCATAATATAGGAGATAAACGAAAAAAACTGAAAAATGGCCTTGTCTTCCCCCCTCCTTTTTACCCCATAAATATGAATTTGGGCCGCTAAAAAAAAATATGTGTCCCTTTGTTTTTTCTGATCTACAAAATAAAACCAATTCCATAAAGATCCGCGGGTGACACTAGGGAGACTTCCCTTGTCAGTTTTTTTATTTTGTTAGAACCTCTAGGTTTGACGTTGATGGTACTGCTATGTGGTCGGCTTCTTTTGCTTTCATTGATCCTTCTGTTTTTATTTTCTCCAGATGCGAGAAGTTCTGCAATAAGTCCTTTCGTCACTAATCCAGTAGCTGTAGTCAAAGGGAGAGTTGGCCCATATTGACAGTGTTCCCAGTTTGCGGTTTGGAATATACTTGTCAAAGGCATAAAGCGATTATTTTTTGTCCAGGTAAACGGTAAGATATAGGACTGTAAGTCCTCAAAATGTTGGTAGGTCCCGGACTCTATAACAGTACCACCGAGTACAGTTTTAGAATCACCTTCTTCTTGAAGAACAACCTTCTCTTCTGATTTCATTGACCCTTCTATTTCTAAAAACCGTTTTATTCAAATTATCCCGATAGACAATATTCGTAAATGTTCTTTAATAAATCCTGCAGCAAATATTTATAACTTTCGTCACTGACAAGAGCCTAAAGTGAATCTAAATTGAATGTTTGTTAAGTTTTTTAAGACTATTGGCAGGATTTTTCCTCATTGCCAGTTGGTCAGGTTAGGTAAGTAGGCAGCCGCTTTTTGGGCATCTCACTTATGTCCTACAATAAACGTGGGCCCGTTGTGTAACCTATAAAAGAAAGGAAATGAAAAGATAGGAAGAGGAGAGATACAACGGTATGCTTAAGTGCCCTCACGAGGCCCTAAGCTGAACCTCTCGGATTTTCGGATGAGCGAGTTTATCCTTCTGACGTCCATAACAAATAAACATGTCAAATCCGCCAATATCGGGCTGCCAAAATGTTTGGCCATCCAATGGGAATCTGACGGACTTTGCTAGAGAAAGTCCGATGCCGTATCTACCTCCTCCACGTCCTGACATCCCCCACAGTAGTCATTGTGGGGATTCACATTTTGCTGGCGTATGCGTCGAAGCGTGCACTATGCCCCGTAAAGGTTCCAACTTGGTTGCGTGGCTGGTTCTGGGGCAGTTGAATGATTTTCCAGTACGACAGCGATCTATGAGGGTCATACCATCCTTTTTTAGAGCGCGTGGGTTCACGTCGCCATCTGTCATTAGCGATCTGTAATAGCGAAGTTTCGCTCCACCTCTTACTTGCATGGAGCGGAATGCCAGACGTATGACTGATTTCATTGGAATGTAGAGTATTCCGCATTCATCGGCAACACAGTTGCCATTTATGTATGTCAAGGCACACAAATAAGTGACAGATTCGAAAGTCTCGCCACCTCAATAAGAAACGTCCGGCATTTTTGGACTATTTTAGATGTGGTAGTCACACCGCCAGGGATTTAAGAGCCCCTGGTTGTCAGTGAAAACACATATATCCCTGAATGATATCCATTATCATCCTATCCAACCTGCAACCAGTTTTATAGCCATGATCCCGGCCTGAAATATGTAGAGTTTGTAATATAGTTGACTCATAAAAACGCCACCCCCGTTTGGCCGTTCATTTTGGAGCCATCAGTAAAAACCTTAAGAGTCCCCTCAGGTATGTCGAGACCCTCCGCCTAATCGGACCTGTCCGGAATCCTTCTTTCAAGCACGGTTTTGAACAAGAGTGTTTATATAGTCAATGTTGGAGTAGTAGCCCCAAGTTGGGCGCCATTTTTTTTTTAGATTCTGTTGGTAAATTAAACTGAATTTGTATGTTTATTGAGTAAATTAGTTAATACCAAAGCAGACATCAGGATTCTGGAGGATTCAGGATTCTGCAGTGGTTTCTATGCCTCCGGTGAGCAATTCGGAATTTGGCCCCAAGCTGGGCGCCATTTTTTTTTTTTTTTTATCTGTTGAAATAAACTCAATTTTAAAGTTTATATAGAGTAAATTTGTTAATACCAAAGCATGCATCAAGATTCTGACATTTTTTGTCCTAGAAAAATAAAAATCCTTCTTTAATACTTTAAAGAAACATTTTCACATAATTTTACTTAAACTTCTACCAGTAAATAAAATCAATAAATTTTCTGTATAATATTATTTCACTAAACTAAAAGGGTAACTTTAATTGTTAAAACCTAAGTTTTGTTGAGTTGAGGTTTCTCTCCTCACCTATAAAACACATTTGAAACATTGACAAAATTGAAGGCGACTCTACACAATAATATGTAGCAAAAATAAAAATTAGCTTTAAAAAAAAACCTCAACGAAACATGCAATTTTCAATGGACTAATAGACAAAACATAATGACAGACAGACAAACTGTCCCATAAAAAATATGGAAGGCATGAAAATTGTCATTAATATTTGTCACTAAAACTGAGTAGCACTATATAAACTGCAAAAATATTTACCACGAAACATACATGGAAACATACACTTGGAATTGAAACAAATTTCAATGGCCATTTACTATGTTGGTCATTGAAATATAAAATTCAAAAAATACAAAAAACAAGGACTTTGGTTTATGGCCACTAAACATAGACGGTAGATGGTAAAAGAGTAGTGTAGTGTAAACTAGCAGTTGGTTAAATAAATGTCACTAAAACACGCTCACATTTTGAATTTTTATATTTTTTTGGCTAATATTGTTTGTTGTTGGCTGGCTGGCTGGCTAACATATATAGACGACTGACTACTGCTGTGTTTTAAAATGTGTTTCTATTAATTTTCACTTATTGTCTGTTTGGGTGTGAAATTATAATAAAAACACACGGGGTTGCGCATTAAAAAGGATTGTATTCAGTAAAATAGAAAAGGGTTTTATTAAATGACTAGTAAACTAAAAACTTTTTTTAAGTTAGTCGATATTAGTAGTTTGTAAGGATTTCGCTTAAAGTTAATAAATTTTATTGAAAATGTTGTAAACAAAAAAAAAAAAAAAAAAAAGTATAAACATTAAGTTTTCGTGTGGAAACAATTTGATTTTATGTTAATTTTATATACATATAAAAATTCAAGAACACAAAAAAAAACGTTTTAATTAATTCATAAATTCACTGCAAGAAAATGAAGGGGGTGCCAATAAAATTTTATAACTGTTAACAAGTTTTTATTTCATGAACTTTTTCTTTTGAAATAATTGTATTAATAAACTAATTTTTAATTAAAGCACTAAAAATAAGAGTGTTTTTAAAATATTTTCAGAAAAATTATTTTAAAAATCCGCGATTTTTTTTCTTTTCTTATCAAAAAATATGTTCGTACTTGTTTAAATACCATTTGGTGTTCAATTATGTTCACATATGTCAACCAGAAGCCGAATTAAAGCATTTTGTATTTTTAGGTTATGTTGAATGTACTGAAATTTTTGAGGTGTGCTTATATTTTCGTTCATAACTTTTGAACCGCTGAACCGATATCGCTCAAATGCAATACCAAACTTCTCGGGAGAACTTCCAATAAATATGTTAATCTTTGTGCAATATTTTGTCCGTTATAGCATTTTCCACAGACAGACAGATGGACATCGCTAGAATGTCTTAAAATCGATCGGGCATCATGTACATATATTAGAGTTCGTTTGGTGACTATGTTATTTCACCTGTTTATCGGATATCATCATTTTTTTTAAGGATTTAGGGGAGCTAAAAAGAATGCCGGTATTTTTTTGGAAAAATTTTCACTCCTTGGGGTGGTTCAAAGCATCTGAAAACGCGATTTTGAGCTGATTTTTCTGCAGAGAAAAATCGGCTGAATATATTGCAAATCTGATTTCACCAGTCGATTCTACAGCAAAAATTAATAAAATATAAGTTTTTAGAACTCTTAAAAAAAGTTCCAATAACCCACAGCAGGGGGCGGAAAAATCTATTTTTTTAAAAAAAAAAATTAAATTATTTTTTTAATCTTGCACGATGAAGAGGCAGTTTTTGCTAAGAAAATTGGTACAAAAAGCACCTTTCTATCACAACCCATTAAAAAGTTATAAGGCTTCAACATTTTTTTTCTAGTGGCAAAATTATAAAAAACTGACCGAAATTTGAAAAATTTTTGGATGGGTCAGCGGTCTGGACACTCGTTTTCGATTTTCCTCTCAATGCTGATTTCAAATCTGGTTTCCAAAATGTTCCGTAACATCAGGTTTTTGAGATAATTGAGGTCAAAGTTCACAAAAAACGCATTTTTGTGCATTATTGAGAGCATTTTTTTGTGATGTTTTTGGAAGATATTCTGGGATCATAAAATCTGTTTTCGATTAACATTTCGATGCTGATTCTAAATCTAGATTTCAAATATTTCTATCACGTCATGTTTTCAAGAAAATTGAGATCAAAGTTCTCAAAAAACGTGTTTTTGTCCATTTTTAAGAGCTTATAACTTCTTAACGGGTTATGATAGAACGGAAATTTTGGTACCATTTTGTTAAGCTAAAAATCCCCTTTAATCGTGCATATTTAAAAAATTAATTTAAAAAAAAAGTGGAAAAACCTTATATTTCCGCCCTCTGTGGTGGGTTTTTGGAACTTTTTTTAAGAGTTCAAAAAACGACCATAGTATTATTTTTTGCTGTAGAATCGATTGGTGAAATCAGATGTGCGATATATTCAGCCGTTTTTGCTCTGCAGAAAAATCAGCCTAAAATCCGCGATTTCAGATGCGTTGAACCACCCCAAGGAGCAAAAATGTTCCCAAAAAAATACCGGCATTCGTTTTAGCTAACCTAAATCCTTAAAAAAAATGATGATATCCGCATATCAAATTTTCAAAATTAACTCTAATATATATATATATATACTTTATGGGGTCCCAGACCGATATTTCGATGAGTTACAAACGGAATGACAAACTTATATATACCCTCTATCACTAAGTGGAGGGTATAAAAAAATGTTACACTCAAAAAAAATTAGAAATATTTCTTTTTTTACAAAAATGACCAAAAAAAGGAGTTTTACTCAAAATAAAATATTTCTAATCAAAATTATTAATTTTTTTACGTTACAAAATTTACTATCCTGTAAAAAGGGCATTGTGGAGGGTATTCATAGATTCGGCCAAGTCGAATTTAACTTTTCTTCTTGTTTTATTTACAATCCAGTATTTATTGATTTTTATAATTTGTCATAAACTCAAAGCCTCACGTCCTTCCAAAGGGCCCTACGTTGGGCGCCAATTATATAAATTGAAATTAAAGTTGTTTTTAAAAACTAAATATTTTACAAGGCAGTTTTCTAAATAGTGTATCAAATTAAAGAGTTGGAATATCTTAAATAAAGAACTTCCACTATATAGAAATTCTTAAAGATGCCCCAAGTTGGGAGCCAAAACACTATTTAAGTGTTTTTAGTCAAATAATTATAAAAACTTGATTCAAATATCGTCGCTGCGCCTAAAAATGGAGTCATGTGTTAAAATTTTATTTTTGAAGAGGCCCAAGAAACAGCCAAATTTTGTTCTTTCGCGGAACTTTTATGAACATAACTTCACATAAACATTAAACCAATATTATAAATTTCATGTTGAATAAAAGTTGACTTCTAAAAAGTACTGCGAAAGGACCAAACAAGGCTGATTCTTAGGCCTCTTTGAAAAAATTTGAAAAACACATGACTCCATTTTTAGGCGCAGCGACGATATAATCTATTTTATTATTTTTACGTTTTAAGGAATAGTTTTTATAATAAATCAAATTCAAATCATGGAACTCTATCAATATGTATAGAAATCCCATATTTTTCACATTATATTAATCCGTCAAAACTCTTATACCGTTGTAAGTATAAATCTTATTAATTACACTATTGAACGTCGAAAATTCGACTTGGACCCGACGTTATACACTTGATTACAATTATAAAAGTCCGGTCTCCAAACGTTTCCATCACATCAGGTTTTTGAGAAAATTGAAGTCAAAGTTAAAAAAATCGCGGTTTTTAGCATGAAACTGGTGTGATAGCGACTTAAAAATAAGTCGAAGGTGAAGATTAAACATGACTTTCAAAGATACAGAACTCATGAGGTCAGTCATCTTAGCCCTTTGGGCACCAATTGGGTTCATTGAAAGACAATTGAAATTTCCTATCAATGAACTCTTAGTATCGAAAAAAAAACGTTTTTGGGGAGAAATATCTTATTAAATGACAATTGGTGCTCCAATGGCTAAAGCGACTAATCAAATGAATAATGCATCTTAAAGAGCAGTGTTTGATATTCATCCTTGACTTATTTTTAAATCGTCGGTACATCGGGTTCATCCGCTGTGAGTTGTCAAATATGGGGGGGGGCCTCCGTAAAAAATTGCTTATCTTATGAATAATATTCAAGGAATAATTTACTATGTTATTAAGACACAGTTTTTAATAACAAGTGTTGCTTAGTTCAAACTCAAAAACCCTAGTCTTTCAATGTTCCCATGTTGGGCGCCAAAAAAATGTTTTTTCTTTAAAAAAAAAACAAAATACTAAAAAATTTTTAATTTTATGAATAATGTTCAAAAAATATGAAATTAATCGTTTATACTGGCCAAAAAAAATCGAAAAATTTTAAATTGTATGAATTGTTTTCAAAAAAGAATTAATTGAGTTGTTTATTAGCCACACTTTTTCATTAAAATCGTTGCTTCATTAAAACCCAAACATACAACACTTTTAATTTGAACCCCAAGTTGGGAGCCAAAAAGAATATCATTGAAAAAATCAAATCAGAAAAAAATTAAAAATTTTTTGAATAATATTCAAAAAAGGGTTAACTTAGTAGTTTATATTGGCTACACTTTTTCATAAAAAGATGCTTAATTTAAACTCAAACATACAAGACTTTCAATTTGAGCCACAAGTTGGGCGCCAAAAAAATTTTTTTTGTTTATAATATTAAAAACTGGAATTATTTATATTTTTAACAAAGTTGTTGCCTTTATCATAAAAACAATTTTAATTTATCTTAAAAAACGCTTAAATCATTCAAGCGATTTTTTTTTTTGTCATAACTTTTTCTTAATAAAATTATTAAACATGCGACTTAACCTTAATTTATGAAACAATAAATTATAAAAAATATCATCATTTACATATTTCTACTCACTCACATCTGGCCACACGTTTTCATAAAAATGTTACTTAATTTAAACTCAAACATACAAGACTTTCAATTTAGGCCCCAAGTTGGGAGCCAAAAAAAATTTTCGTCAAAAATACAATAACTTTAATTTTGTTTATAATATTAAAAACTGGAATTAATTTTTAACAAACAATTTATATCATTAAAGCAATTATAATTTATCTTAAAAAAAAAAACGCTTAAAACATTCAAGATATTTTTTATATTTTTTTTTTTCATACTATTTTTAATAAAATTATTAAACATTTGATTTAACCTTAATTTTTGAAACAATAAATTATTAAAAATTTCATCATTTACATATTTCTACTCACTCACATTTGGCCACACTTTTTCATAAAAACGTTGCATAAATAAAACTCAAACATACAGATTTTCAATTTACGCCCCAAGTTGGGCGCCAAAAAAAAATTTTTTTCCGTCAAAAAAAAAATTAAATTTTGTTTGAAATACTCAAAACAGGGATTATTTTTTAATTGGACACTCTTTTTTATAAAAAGTGTTGATTAAATCATTTAAGCGATTTTTTCTTTCTTAATTTTTCATAACTTTTTCTTCATAAAATTATTAAACATTTAATTTAACCTTAATTTATTAAATAATAAATTATAAAAAAAATATCATCATTTACATATTTCTACTCACTCAGAAAAAATAAATAAAAAAACAAAAAGCAACCAACTTTATGCCATGGCGATATATCACTGTCAACAGTAAAAATGACAAAATGTCAAATATTGACAAGAGATTAATTGAAATGCAAGCAAAAATCCATAGCAAATTAGATATACAGACACATAATTTTTGCTTACAAGATGGCGTTTAAAGATAAACAAATATAATAAAAACTATAAATTCATAAAAACATACATTTAAAGCAACATTTAAATAAACATATGAAGAGTTCCTGGCTAATTTGAAAATAAATTTACGTAAGAATTAAAAAAAAAACGCCAAAAAAATATAAAAAAATTTAACTTCTGAGTTTTTATGTTTTTAAATTTTTTCCATGTTCAAAAATATTATAAATTCGCACCTCTAAAGATTTATTTATGTGCTGACAGCTGCCATAAAAACACAAAAACAAAATACTATCACTTTTACAAACTGAAAAATAATTCCTATACATTCATAAAAAACAAAAAAAAATTATACTTTATACATATTGTATGCATAAATATTTATGTATGTACGTATGAGTAACTTATGATGTCAAGGGGTCATTTCAAATTCTCAAGTGATGATGGTGTTAATATAAAATGCATATGCCTACATAAATAAATTTTTGTTGTTGGTATCTTTCTATAGCTTTTTTTTTGTAGAAATAACAATGAATGAAGAGTGATGAAGAAGATTTTAACAAGTAGCCAGTTGTTTGTTATTTTTTGTACGTTTTTTTTTAAGAATTTATTTTTGAAACTTAAAAAAAAAACAAAGATGGCGTATGTCTAAATGTTTGATTAACCCGTTAAAGTTAAAAAATTGATGAACAAAATGGGTACTGAAAATTAAATTTGGTCATAATTTTTTTTTTAAGTTTGAGCGCTAGTAGCCAACTGAAGATAACCTTGCAAAAACATTTTCATAAATTTTTCCATCGAAAGCTCTTTAATGACCATCTTTCGGCTGGTATTCCGTTACAAAATTTTAAAATTCATAGATTTTGGTACGCCCAAGTTACCATCTTGTGTATGACTTTTAACTAATAACTTTTCATTAGAAATGTGCCAATTACTTACTAGAATTTCATAAAATCAATGAATATGCTCATTGTATTTATGAAAATGTTGTTTAATATCAACAAAATTTTCAAAAATTTATGAATTGCAAACAAATTTATTGATTTAATTTTGACTAAAAAAATTTAATTTGGAAAAAAAATTTTAGTCGAATTTTTTTTTAAATTCAACATTTTCTTGGGTGACAAAAACCCTTTGTTAAATTTTTTGTGGCTTACCAATGCTTTTAGAAGCGTGATTAGCGCGTTTTTCAACACGTGAAAAATCCCGTCTTTAATTTACGTTGGCTCATAAGTTCTTAACCCTGATTTTGCTGAAATTGAATACCAACCTGACGAGAAAACTAAAAATATATATGCCAAGTTTCAGTAGCCTTCAAGTTGTCTTTTGAAAGTTAGCGCATTTTTGCCATTAATTGAAATTTATTTTTAAAGTTTTGAAACAAAAAAATCTAATTGTAAAAATGGCGCCCAACGTGGGGCTTCAATCGAAAGCCTTGTGACTTTGAGTTTAAAGCTATTTTGTTTTTAGACAGGAATCATAAATTTATACGAAATTCCGCAAAATTATTTTGTCAATTCCTTGAACAAGTCCGAAAGTGGTCACTGACTTCAAAAATAAAATTTTAAAATATTGAAAGTATTTGTTGTTTTGAACTTTCATGTTTCAGAATTTTTTTAATTATTTTTCCCATAAATGACGTGAAATTTCCAAGTTTTTTTAACCTATTTGATAAAAAAATTTGAAAATTAATTTTGGTCTAAATTTTTTTTAGCACAGTAGATAACCTTGCAAACATACATTTTTCCACCACCAGCACTTCATTGACCATCTTTGGCTAGTATTCCTTCACGAAATTCAAAATTTTATAAATTTTAGGACACCTTAGTATACATGTTGTGTACGGCTTTTATGGTCCTTCGAACCGTAGAATTATTTTTTTTTAGCCGATAAAATCGTTTTACCCTTGTTTTTCCCCCTATTGGTTTAACTTTATATTTTGTTTTTAATTTTTTATAAAATTAATTATTGATAATTTAATAGATTAAAAAATATTTAATATAATAATAATAAAGTCCATCATAAATTTTATTTTTAAATTAAATTTTGCTGATAAGAAAATCCCTGAAAATTGATATAAAAATGATAACCCGTATCATGATTACCACTCAAAATTGTCAATAATTTTCAATCATAGTAACAAAATATATATTTATCAATAACTTTATTTCTTATCAATTAACAATTCAGAATTTCCCCAAAAACAATGTTTAACCTAACGTGAGTTGCCAGAATTTCTAAATGTTATTAAAATTTGGGCGGGAAAAAAACTTATTTCGAACTAGCAGTAAAATTGTCAAGTCATACACAAGATGGTAAAACTGGTTAAGGTCGACTGTCAAAATAAGACTAAATAAAACGATTTTCGAGGTTTTGTGTAAAAAGGGAGTGCATACTTTTAGGATTAAAGAAAAAAATTAAATTACGTAGGAATTTCTACAATTTTGGAAATGTTTCGAAAAATGTTAAAAATTATTTGACACAGTGGTATAAGAAAACTGTTTTCTTTGGAGTGCAAAAAAAAAAAGGAAAAAGTTTAAAGCTTTGAAAGTAAAATCTATGATTTTTTGTCTTTGCTAAATATATGCTTTGAAAAGGCTTAGTTTTTTACATATGGTTTTAAAAATAATATAGAAGATCTTATCTTGACAATTGGCTTTAAAGGTAAATTGTAACGGTAACGTTTTATATATGTAAGGTAAATTAAATAATTGTGCTCGAGGTCTGTTGTTTTTAATAATTATTACTTTATTTCTTCAATATTTCGAAATTCGTCGAATTTCATCATCAGGGACACTTGTAATAATTACACAAACATAATAAACTTTAAGCTATAGTTGTTTCAACATCGTAATGTGGACGAGTGCAACACCATAATTGAGCTCAAGGGCTGTTGTTTTAAATAATTTTTATTTTATTTCTCCGATATTTCGAAATTTATTGAATTTCATCATCAGGGACACTTTATATAATTACACAAAAAAAAAATCTTTAAGCTATAGTTGTTTTAACATCGTCGTCTGGACGATGTTAAAACTTAAAGTTTTTTTTGTATACGTAATTATTACAAGTGTCCCTGATGATGAAATTCGAAGAATTTCGAAATATCGGTGAAATAAAATAAAAATTTTTTAAAACAACAGACCTCGAGCTCAATTATTTCATTTACGTCATTCGTATTACTTTGGAGTTTTTTTTTTTTTTTACTTTGAGCCAACACTCAGGTTATGCCCCCTACTAATGCAGTGCATTGTGTTGGTATTAGGAAAATAGGTTATGAGGAGGAGGAAAGAGGGATTAGTGTTTGTGGACGTTTAGTTTAAAGTTTTCCAAATCGTAGTTAACTGGGAAGATTTCTGCGGGGAGTGAATTCCACATACTACTAATTCGACTGAGAAACGAATTCTCTCTGTAATGCGTTGTGCGATTCATTGGACTATCGACAACAAACGGATGTGTTCTACTGGATTGACGAGTATTTCGAACGTACACCCGAGTCTCGGGGATAAGTTCACTTATCTTAACAGAGCACTTACCATGGTAATATCGGTAGAACAATGACGCACAACCCACGTTCCGACGATGCTCCAATGAATCAATAGAGTTAGATACCCTACTGTCATTGATGAGCTTCAACGCACTCTTTTGCACCCGGTCCAAGAACTTCAAAACAGACTTTGAAGCCCCTGCCCAGATATGGGAGTTGTATTCCAACTTCGGCCGGATATAGGCGGTATAAATAGTAAGGAGGTCAGACGGAGTGAAGTAATTTTTGCACCGTTTTAAGAAACCAAAGGCACTTGAATGCTTCTTTCGACACTTGAAAAACATGTTGATTCCAGCGAACGTCACATTGTATTTTCATGCCCAGAACATCAAGAGTGTCTGATTCCTCAATATTTATACCACCCATGGATACAGATGACGTTGATTCCACAGATCATCTGTGAGTCAACATACAACATTGGGCCAGACCCCACTCGGAGATTGTAGAAAGGTCATGATTAAGTGTGTCATTCATATTCTGTCTCATGGCCTGAACCTTACAAGGCTAGGTCTATGATCAAAAGAAAATGAATGACAAATATTGCTATCATCTGCATAAGAGTATGTAGGATTGAAAGTTTGACTAAGAAGGTCGTTTAGAAAATTTAGGAAAGGGTAGGAGAAAGAACGGAACCTTGTGGTACCCCTGAATTAAGCTGAAACTCGTTGGATGAAACCCCATCCAAAACAACACGTATAGTGCGGTTCCCGAGAAAACTCGATATAAATCGAGAGAATTACCGACACCAAATGCAATAAGTTTTGATACGAGTGCGTCATGCCAGACACGATCAAATGCCTTGGAAATATCCAGAGCCACCACTTTACTCTCACCAAATTTTTGTATGGATCGACTCCAACGCTCCGCAAGGAACGCTAACAGGTCTCCCGTAGAACGACTTCTACGAAAGCCATACTGTCGATCACATAGAAGTGAATTGGACTCTAGATAGTTCACAAGATGGAAATTAACCATGCTCTCCATAACCTTCGCGAGCGCAGAGCAAATTGCAATTGGGCGGTAATTGTCAGGGTTTGTGGCCTCACCCTTTTTAGGGATCGGCTGAACATTGGCCAGCATGAGGGGAAGATCCCTCCACGGTAGGAAAAGCTAAAAAGTTTAGCCAATGGGCGAGCGAGCGTCGAAGAGCACTGTTTCAGCACCAGTGCAGTAATTCCATCCGGCCCCGGAGACTTGTTTTACTGCACGAGCCCGAAAAAATATCTTGGGCATAGTATAGGATACTCTTTCGAGATCGGGCAGTGATTGATTGCTAACCGGCAAGTTCGAGTTGCTTGCAAAAATCTCAGCGAAGAGATTAGCTTTATCAACCGGGTCTGTGAATATTTGGTCATTCCTTATAAGAGTTGGAATAGACGAACTAGCATTATTCTTTACTCTTTAACAAATGACCAAAAGGTCTTGCTACCCCGTGGAGCAGCAAGGACCTAAGTAAGCAGACGCTGTTCGTATAGAAGCTTTTCACGTCTGAGTACTCTGGCACATTCATTTCTCGCCTGTTTACGTAGCCGAACAGTAACTGGAGTTTTGTCATTCCGCCAGTTATTGAACGCATCCTTTTGACTTTTTCATCTTTTAGCAAACAAAATATAATTTTTTTATTGTACCACTGAATCGAATGATTTTCAAAATTTTTAGAAACAATTTCAAAGATATCGAAAGACATACACATTATTAATTTTTTCTTTGAGCCTAAAAGTATGCAGTAATTTTAATACAAAACATCGAAAACTGGCAACTGACCAGAAGAAAAATATAAAAAATATATATGCCAAGTTTCAGTAGCCTTCAAGTTATCTTTCGAAAGTTAGCTTCTTTTAAAAGTTTAATTTATTTTTAAAATTTTGGAACAAAAATATTGCATGGTATAAATGGCGCCCAACGTGGTGTTTTACAAAATAATTTGTAAAATTTTAAATTTTGAATTTTAATCACAAAATCATGTCTTGAAATGTCTGATTAAAATAAACAAGCATTCTACTCTTTATAACTTTTCATAAAAATCGCATGGTATAAATGGCGCCCAACAAGGGGCTTTACAAAAAATTGTGTAAAATTTTTAAATTTAATCACAAAATCATTTCTTGATATATACGTTTAAAAACCCCTAAGCATTATACTTTTCATACCCACCTCTTCCTGTTTAAAAATTTTCTTTAATTTCAATTTGCCGTCGGGAAATAAATTTGTATCTTAAATAAATATAAGAAAATAAAACTTAAATGGAAAATTTATTAAAGTCAAATATTTAATTTTTTTTTTATGCCCCCTCACATACACACTCACATAAGCCAATGCCCTTTTAAATCTAAGATAGTGCGCAGATACACAAAAAAAAATCTGATTGTGTGTGTTTTTTGTGATTGTATGCGAATGTTTTTACAGATACAAAAAGATATACATAAAATTTACTATCTACAATGAAAAATCTTTCTATATTTTGTATGTATGGGTGTGTGTAAACACAGACTCTGAGCCAACAACCCCATTGTATATAAATGGAAAAAAAGCCCCCCAAAGCATTACACACACACATACTATTACATTGTACCACTCACTGACTCTACACACACACACTCTAACAAACAAGAAGAAAACCCAAATAAATATGCTATATATTTTCTTTAGATTTTGTTTTTTTCCTTATCTCTTCAACAATTTTTTTTTATAGATATTAGCGTCAGTTTTTCTTTTTGCTTTTTTTAAACAAAAAATCTACAGAGATAGAATAGAAAAGACAAGACATTAAAAATGATAAAAAAAATTATTCCACTTTTTTTATTTTTTTGAAAAAAAGAAAGCATACAAAACTGGTACTGCAGCCAAAAAAAATGGCAAATATATATACACGAAATAGCTAAATTATTAGGAATTTTGGGGCTCTGTTTTGTAAGGTATTTTATAAAGAGATGGTAGTGTATGTTTAAGCAAAACCTCCCCATTTTTATGTGTGAAAATGAGACAAATCTAGTACAAAAGATTCTGAGTGGGGTATTTTTTTTTGTTTGAAATTTTTCTAACAAAATTTATGTGTTTAAAAGCTTTCGCTCCTTTCCCTTCTTTTTATATTCTATTCTATTGGAGATTGTAAAGATTTTTTTTTGTCGATGTATGTAGTCTTATTTTAAAAGACAAAAATCAGGTATAGAAGAGTATGTGAAACAAGATAAATATTTATTTTTTATTTTATGGCTCATTTAAATAATAGAATTTTTGAAACATTAAAAAAATAATTTGAATAAAAAAAACAAAAGTTGAAAAGTTCAACAACTTGTGAAAACAAAAGTTATTTATGTAGTTTACATTCAATGATGCTAACTTTTTTTAATAAAAATCCGCTAAATAAAAAAAATAGCTAGAAACCGCTTAAACAGTAAAAAAAATTTATTATACAAATTTTGACTTAATTAGAAATATTTTGAAAAAAAAAATTGTTTAAAAACAAGTAGAAAAGTTAAATTCGACTTGGCCGAATCTATGAATACCCTCCACAATGCCCTTTTTAAGTTATAGTTAATTTTCTAAAGTGAAAAAATAACATTTTTGATTAGAAATATTTTATTTTGTGTAAAAAAACTTTTTTTTTAACTAATTTTTGAAAAAAAAAAAAAATAATTTACTAAATTTTTTTTTGAGTGTAAAATTTTTTTTGAGAGTAAAATTTGTTTCGAATGTTTTTTTTTTTTTCTTTTAGTGTAAAAAAATTTTTGACTGACAAAAATGCGTTGTAAAATATTTTTGTGACTTACCAATATTTTTCAAATATGTTTAACGGGTTTTCAACACGTGATTTTATGGTGAGGCGAATCTGAAATTTACGGTTTTGCTAATAACTTTTGAACCACTAGACCGACTTGGCGGAAATTCCATACGAACCAGTCCAGAGAAACGACAAATAAATTTGAAAAGCTTAAGCATCCTCAGAATTGCCTTTAGAAAGTTATCGTGTTTTTTATCTCGTAAATTCGTGAAAAACCCTTGCCTAAATTCACTCTTTAGCACATAACTTTTGAACCACTGGACCGATTTCACTGGATTGAAATACCAACCTGATCAGGTAAATGCCCAACATATATGCCAATCTTCAGGAGCTACTGTAAAGTCTTCCAAAAGTTAGCGTGTTTTCAACAGACAGACAAACAGACAGACGGACGGACATCGCTAGATCGTCTTAGAATCGAACGAGGATCATGAATATACATATATACTTTATGGGGTATTAGACCAATATTTCGAGGTGTTACAAACGGAATGACAAACTTATATATACCCTCTATCACTAGAGTGGAGAGTATAAAAAATTGAAACAAAAAATTCGCTTAGCATAAAAATGGCGTCTAACGTAGAGTTCTATCGAAACACCTGTGACTGTGATCCCTTGTATAAATGGCGCCCAACCTGGGGTTCTTTAGAAAGACTTGTGACTTTGAGTTTATGAAAATATTTTTTTTATGTATACAGGAATTATAAATTTATACGAAATCCCACAAAATTATTGTTTCCCACAAAATTACTTTGTAAAATTTTGAAACAAAAAAAATCGCTTAGCATAAAAATGGCGCTCAACGTGGGGCCTGTATAGAATGACTTGTGATTTTATGACTATTTTTTTTTTTTAATTAATGAAAATTAACAAAAATTTTTGAAATAGGAATTATAAATTTATACGAAATCCCACAAAATAATTAGGTCAATTGCGTGAGCATCTCGGTCACTGAATTAAAAACAAAATATAAAAATATTGTAAGTATTTTTGCTTTTCAGAGAAAAATTTTAATATCATGGCAATTTTTTTTTGTGTATGGGAAAGAGGGGAGAAAATAAAAGTTTCTTGTTTTTTCATTCCAAAATGGGCAGCTAAAATTTTGCCAGATGCAACAAGCACGGGTGGGTTTAGTTTTAAAAGAGAGTATATGATTTTGGCGATTACACGTATAATATATATATGGTCCTCGAACTCCCATTGGAGCATAGGGCGCCTATTTTTAATTAGCGATTGATTCGTTAGCAATTTGTGATTCGGGAATGTGGGCTGCTAACCCTCGTCCCCTAGATTGGTGATAGGGCTACTATCTACGTGTCCAATCCCACGATGCAACCATGTTTCAGCGGTTATCGCCTACTTTCCTGAGACGTCCTTTCGACCATTCAGGATACATGGTTGTAGCGCCTTCTAACTCTGGCTAGCCTTAAAGCGGATGCTACAAAGTCATTGCCCGGGGGGTACTTGGTCTAAGACCGGAAGTAGTTAGCTGCTTGGACAGTTCAACAAAGGAATCGTCCTGGCCACTCTCAAGTGAGTGGCAAATCAGAAACTTTCCACCTCTGCAAAAAGTACCACCCCCCCCCCCCAATTACTTATAATCCACAAAATTTATAAATTTTTGACAAAAACAAAAACAATTTGGACACGACCAATGCACCCTTGGATAGACCTTCAAAAAACCTTTGGACCCGTTTAAAATGTTAATATAGTTTCATTTGAGAAAATGTGAAAAAATTTCCGTTTAGTCCCCTCCCCTTTGACCTGCTAAATGTTATATTGGGCAGCTAGAAAAACTATTTTCTATAAACCACGTCTTACAAGCTACCCCACAAAAAAGTATTTTTAAAATATCGTTCAAATTGGCACCCAGTATGGGGCTCATATTAGCAATTTTTTAAAACTTTCATACTTCTCGGATCTTCCATGTTCGTCTTCTCTTCATTGAAAAAAATTAAGCAAATCGCTGTCTTTCCTCAAGGATACCTTCGGAAAAACGGGTAATAAGAGAAAACTTATTTTTTATAAAAATTATTTTCTATTAATATACCGTTCAAATTGGCGCCCAGTGTGGGGCTCATGGTAGAAATTTTCTAAACAGCCATTCTATGGCTCTATCTAATCAGTCTATCTTTTAAAAATCGTTCATGATTGTCAGATATTCCTTGTTTGTCTTCTCTTTAGCAAAAAAAATATTCATATCGTTGTCTTTCCTCAAGGATACTTTCCTCATAAGTTAATGTTTGTAGTCGACAGTTTTGTTTTACAACAATATCAATTCATTCTTCCTGCAAAAAGATTTCACGGCTACCCCATGATTATATATGTGCCAAAAGAAGCATATTTAATATACCAATAAAAGTGGCGCCCTGTGTGGGGCTCATCGTATCAATTTTCAAAGCAGGCACTCTATGGCTCTATCTAATCAGTCTGTATTTTATAAAACTGTCAAACAATTCAGTTCTTCCTGGTTGGTTTTCACTGTAATAAAAAAATGAATCATATCATTGTCTTTCCTCAAGGATGACTTCCTCATAAGTAAAAAAAAATGTTTGGTAGTAGTCAAAAGTCTTGTTTAACAAAAATATCAATTAATTCTCCTCGCCATGTTTTAATATTGCGGAGACTGCATAAAGATTTCATGACTACCCCTTGGTTATATAGCTCTCAAAAGAAACAATTTTTAAAATACCGATTAAAGTGGCGCCCAGTGTGGGGCTTTAAGTAGAAATTTAAAAGAAGACACTCTATGGCTCTATCTAATCAGTTAATATTTTAGAAAACCTTCGATCTTTCTTGTGTGTCTTCTCTACAAAAAAAATAAAAAATGAATCGAATCGGTGTCTGTCCTCAAGGATACCTTCCTCTTAATTTAATGTTTGGTAGTATTCGACAGTTTTGTTCAACAACAATATTAATTCATTCTCCCTGCAAAAATATTTCAAGGCTACCCCTTGGTTATATAGGTGCCAAAAGAAGCATATTTAAAATACTAGTAAAAGTGGCGCCCAGTGTGGGGTTTATAGAACCAATTTTCAGAACAGCCACTCTTTGGAAATATCTTATCAGTTTATGTTTTATAACACTTTCATACGATTCAGATCTTCCTTTCCGGTCTTCACTACAATAGAAAAATAATGAATCAAATCAGTGTCTTTCCTCAAGGATACCTTCCTCATAAGTAAATGTTTGGTTGTAGTTTACAGTCTTGTTTAACAAAAATATCAATTCATTCTTCTTGCCATATATTAATATAGCATCAAAAAGAAACATGTTTACAATACCGGTTAAAGTGGCGCCCAGTGTGGGGCTCAAAGTAGAAATTTAAAATAAGCCACGTATACGACTTAGCTTTTCCTTGTTTTTCTTCTCAACAATAAAAAAAAAGAATGAAAGCGTTGTCTTCCCTTTAGGATATCTTCCTCATAAGTAAATATTTGGCAGTGGTCAACAGTTTTGTTTTATAAAAATATCAATTCATTCTCCTCGTCATGTTTAAATATTTCAGAGACTGCATAAAAAGTTAATGACTACCCTTTGGATATATAGGTCCCAAAAAAAAACATATTTAAAATACCGATTAAAGTGGCGCCCAATATGGGGCTCATAGTACTAACATTCGAAGCAGCCACTCTATGGTTCTATCTAATCAGTCTATGTTTTATAAGACTTTTATGCAATTTTTAACTTCCTCTTTTATTATAAAAAAAAATTATTCAAATCTTTGTCTTTCCTCAAGGATACCTTCCTCCCAAGTAAATGTTTGGTAGTAGTCGACAGTTTTGTTTAACAACAATATCAATTCATTAAAATGACAATTCCACAAAACTCCAACAAAAAAAAATAAAGTTTTAAAACTACCAAAACTGCCACTCCAAAATATAAAACATGCAGTCGTTTTTTTATATATTTGTCCACTTCTTATTTCCACGAATTTCCGTACGTTATGCAGTACAAACATTTTGTACGTGTTGTTTCAATATATTTTTACTACCTTTTTTTTTGGATTCTTACTAACCAAAAAAAATATATTTCACGCATTTAGCCAGATGAGCCTTGGCTAATAAACCAAAAAATACTCCTCTGACATTCTTATAAGGAAGGAGATGATACGAATTGAAAATTGAGGCAACCAAAGTAAAAGTACCTGTCTGCCAGTTATTTTGTACCAAAAAAAGCATCTTAAAAATAAAACAAACGTCTTTAAATGTTGTACATTCAAACGGACGGACAAATATTCATAGTTATACAAGATTAAAACATGTTTTCTTAGGGCTTATTTTAGAGAGTACCAGGTTAGTTTTTTTTTGTTCTTGATCATGATCATGTTTAATATTGGCTCTACGTACTTTGGCGTTTTTGTCGATGACTCGATCAGGCGTTGATCATGTTTTACGTTGATTTTTAATTGATGTTTAGTTTTTTTTTTTCGTTTTTTGTTTTTTAAGCAACCATCTAAAAAATTATACCAGCAAAACAACTTAAGGGGGGTTTAAAGAAAAAAATAGTCTTAAAGTGAGCAATTTTTAAACAGCTATAAAAATATAAATACGTAATATTTTTTAATTCTGTTTTTTTTTATTTGAAAGATGAATTATTGTAATATTTTTAAAATTTTATAACACAAAATTTGGTCAACAAGAATTGTTAGGGTTGCCACTTAATTGTAGATTTTTTTTAACGACAAAATCGGCCACAGTTGTACAGCAAAAACTACTGAACCGATTTTGATAATTTTTTTTTATTTGTAGATTATTAAATTCTCCATTTTTTGAAAAATATTGATTTTTGTTGAAATTATACTAATATAAACATAAAAAATTAAAAAAATACTTTCTTCTTTTTAAAAAAAAACCTTATTAGGCCAAAATTTCAAAAAATGGCCACGATAAGTACAAGAGAATTTAATAACACTGCGTGACAAAACTAACCACTATTTTAGAAAACAAGAGGTACGACCATCATTTCTATATATTTCGGACATGCTGAATCGAATGGCGTACTCCGTTTTTCAATGTATGGTACAGTTTTCTTGCAAAATGTCATTAAAGATTGGCTGATTTTCAGCTGCTTTTTTAACAAAAAAAATTCCAAAGTTAATGATTTTTAAATGCTATGGCATGGAAAACAAAGATATAACTTGTAGCAATATTTCTGATGTAAATTTGGTTTAAAGCTTTTCATCTTAAGCCCTTTAAATCGCGGATTTCTTAATTTTTTTACGTTTTCGCGAAATTAACCCCTAAATTGGTCTCTGATAAGAAACTTGCATTTTGTGGATCATAAAGGTACCCATGACACTACGAATAGTGAACAAAAAACATATATGTTATTTGGACCATCATGATGAAAATCGCGAAAAACCGTTTTTTTGTATATGACAGCATCACTTTACGAGATGATTTAAGGCCCCATCTTTTAGTATATAATGTGGGAACCTTAAATAATGAACTGACCCAAAATTTGTCCAAAAAAGTTTTCATTTGCAAAAGTTATCTTAACAAAAACTATAATTATTGCATAGAAAACACTGAAATATTAGTTTTTGTTAAGATAACTTTTGCAAATGAAAACTTTTTTGGCCAAATTTTTGGTGAGTTAGTTGTTTAAGGTTACCACATTATATAATAAAAGAGGGAGCCTTAAATCATCTCGTAAAGTGATGCTGCCATATACTAAAAAACGGTTTTTCGCGATTTTTATCATGATGGTCCATATAATATAGCTGTTTTTCCCCACTATTCGCATTGTTAGGGATGCCTTTTTGATTCACTAAAAGCAAGTTTTTTATCAAAGACCAATTTGGTTGTTAATTTCGCGAAATCCTTAAAAAATTAAGAAATTCGCGAATTTAATGACTAAAGATGAAAAGCTTTAAACCAAATTTGCATAAGAAATATTTCTACGAGTCATATCTTTGATTTCCATGCCATAAAATTTATAAATCATTAACTTTGCAAATTTGTTTGTTAAAAAACTGTCTCTAAATCAGCAAATCTTTAACGACATTTTGCAAGAAAACTGTACCATACATCGAAAAAACGGAGTACGCCATTCGAATCAGCATGTCCGAAATCTATAGAAATGATGGTCGTAACTCTTGTTTATTTTTTAGTGTTCCGCAGTGTAATCTACAAATCCAAAAAAAAATTCATCAAAATCCGTCCAGTACTTTAAGCTCTACAACAGCCGATTTTGTCCTTTAAAAAAAGCATTCCACAATTAAGTGGCAATTTCAGTTCACCAAATTTTTTGTTATAAAATTTTTAAAAATATTTTTGGTACTAAAAATAAAAAAATAAAAACAACATTTAACACAAAGTTTAGTACGACTTATCCTACCAACACTATTGTTTGGTTAGGTACTGTTGTTATTGTAAAATAACAGCAACACATATATTAATAATTACCGACGGTGATTTAAGTAGTATATACAATTTTTGCTTTAAAAGAGTTATTTTTGTTGGAAAACAGATTTCGGACCTTCATAACAGTATTTCTCAAATAACTTGTGAAATATATCAAATATTATGTCTGGTTTGATGTTTGATTGACCAACGATGATTCTCTAAAGTCTGCTGATGATTCCTTTAGTGGGGATGAAACTGATCAGTACTAGTGTTTATAAACCGGTTAAGCGGTTAACCGAAAAACCGGGTTTTTCCCAAAATTTCGGTTTTTTTGCAAACCGGTTAACCGAAATTGAAAAATTCCGGTGCACCGAAAACCGGTTTTTTTCTGTCGGTTAACCGGTTTTTTTTAAATACATTCAAACGGAATATTTTGCAAATATTAAGGGTTTGCACTTTTTTTATGATATTTACAAAATTTCATTAAAAAGACCTTGAAAATCCGTACGAAAGGAAGTCTAAAATACTTTTTCTTTCACAAGAAAATAAAATAAATTTAAAATGAGCTTTTAATTTTATTTCCATACAAATTGTTTTTGTTTTTAAAATCGACTTTCAAAAAATGTATTGAAAATTTGAAATTTAAAATAAAACTTTTGTTAAAATAGACTTTTTGTTTTCTTGTGGTAAGGGCCTTTGTCTTCAAGAAACAATTTTCCAAATAGGAATTTTAATCTGGTAAATATTTGAATTATCCCCGTTATATGCATTTTTTGGACAGTTTCATTGAAAACTTAATAAGAGACTGTTAACCAGGTACTAAAATTCTTATTACTGGAGAAAATGTCAATAAAAGAACATTAATATAAAATACGGACTACAATTTCTAACGAATTGATGTATTTGTTTTTTTAAATAAAATTAAAATAAAGCTCCGGTGAATACAGGAAAATAAATCACCGTATTTAAATACTGCTATTTTTAAAGAATAACAGTTGCTAACTTTAAAGGATAACTTTAGTTACATTCGATTTTTTATTTAATAAAAATTAGCAATTTTAAAGTATTTTTTGGGTTTGTCAATTAAAGAAAAAAAACCGGTTAACCGGTTTTTTTATTCCGGTTTAACCGAGAAAACCGGTTAACCGAAAAAGCTGAATTTCGGTTAACCGAGAAACCGGTTTTCCAAAATGTCGGTTTTTTATAAACACTAATCAGTACAGATATACTATGAGATGAGTAACTTTTTTAAAGCAATAAATTAAAAATACTCTATTATGACAATATCATATATAGAAATATTTTTTGGGCCTCGAACTAGAATAAAACTCTAATCGAATATATATACATATATAAAGGCCGAATAAATACATTTTATTTTTATGTACCTTTTTGGAACTAAAAATAAAAAAAAAAAAAAAAAAAAAAAACAACATTTAATATTACAAAAAACCAAAAATTTTTTGTGACCTGAGGTCTGACCATAATTTTTATATAAATAAGGCATGCTGATTTCAATGGTGAAGTCCGTTTTTGAATCAATGTAGCAGTTTTCTTGCAAATCTTCTTCAAAGTTTTGCCCATTTTTTGGCGGTTTTTTATTTTAAAAAAAATCTGCTTTCACAAATTTAAATTTGTTTGATTTGGGATATGTGGATTAGACACATAGCAATATACTAAGTACGAATTTTGATTAAACTGTTTTCGTTTTAGTTGTAAAAATCGCGATTTTTCATATAATTTATTAATTTTGCGCTATTTTTTGCAACTCCGTAAATAATTTCATGACCTGATCTAATTTATGTAAAAGACTAATTTGAGTTATTAATTTATTGAGAAAAAAAATTTAGATTCATGTTACTTTTTTTCAAATCGCGAAAAATCATTTTTTTATAATGACAGCATCCCTTTAAAATGGGATGTATTGCTTCATCTTTTAGTATAATATGTAAGCATGCCTAAAAACCTTATGTTTGAAATTTCAAGCAAAAAAGTTTATTTTTTCAAAAGTTTTCTTAACAAAAACTGGTTTTAAAGTACCTTATTTTGTTAAAATCCCTAAAACTACTAACTAACATATTTTTTGTTTTGTTAGCCATACATATACAAATTTTGTTTAATAAGGAATTTTAAACCAGTTTTTGTTAAGAAAACTTTTGCAAATATAAACTTTTTTGTTTGAAATTCTAAACATGAGGTTTTAAGGAATGCTTACATATTATACCAAAAGATGAAGCAATACATCCCATTTTAAAAGTATGCTGTCATTATAAAAAAATTATTTTTCGCGATTTGCAAAAAAAGTTACATGTACCTAATTTTTTTTTGCAGGTCTTAAAATTATTAATGGAGTTGCAAAAAAAAGCGCAAAATAATAAATTTGTAAGAAAAATCGCGATTTTTACCACTAAAACGCAAACATTTTTATCCAATTTCGTGTTTAGTATATTCCTATGGGTCTAATCCACATTTCAAAAATCAAATTCCTATGGGTCTTATCCACATTTCCCAAATCAAACCAATTTAAATTTGTGAAAGCAGATTTTAAAAAAATCTGTGCCAAATCTTTGATACCCTCCAACATGTTAAAATACATAAAAAACAAGTAAGAAAATTATAGTCGGTCAAGACCGACCATATAATACCCTACACCAAAGTTTCCCGGAAAATGGGTCCAAAGTTCAAACATGGACTGATTAGATCTATATTTTGTCAAATCTTTAATGAGTGTAAAAAGCACTCACTAATCAAATTTGAGTGGAATAGGCTTAATTTTGTTGACAAGAAACCGCTTCAACTGAATATCGGGCGAAATTTTCACATGGGACCTAAGTCCAAAAATGGTCCGATGATAATCAGATTTGATAACGTTATCAAAGTACGCGTTTAACATACACAAACAGAATATTAATTAAATATTTTCCATTTTCATGAAATTTGAAAGATTTATGTGAAAATCGGGAAGGTGGTTTGTATGGGGGCTACAAGAAGATCTGGTCCGATTTCTTTAAAATTCGGAATGGTGATTTGTGTGGATGAAACATGATTACCTGCCAACTTTCGAAAAGATACCTATTAAAATGCGGTTATTAGAGTCATTTGAGCCAAAACTAAAGAGGACCTTTGTATGGGGGCTAGGTCTAAATATGAACCGATTTTTTTCAATTTCAATAGGCTTCGTCCTTGGGCCAAAAGAGGCTTAACTTTCAAATTTCAAGTCAATTGATTAAAAATTGCGACCTGTATCGTGTTTACACCGTTTACATGGACAGACAGACGGACGGACGGACGGACGGACGGACGGACGGACATCGCTAAATCGACTCAAAAAGTGATTCTAAGTCGATCGGTATACTTAAAAGTGGGTCTAGGACCAATATTTCGGGTAGTTACAAACATCAGCACAAACTCATTATACCCTGTACCACAGTGTGGTGTAGGGTATAAAAACTCAGTGGCGTTTTTTTTTGGGGTGGGGGGCTCTGTGGGGGGTGCTGGGGGATACCTTCCCCAACGCGATAAATGTTTACTAAATTATTTAGTATGCTTTTTGAACTTAGAGCATTTTCTCATAATTTTTTAGTTTTTTTTAATCCACGCCCACAAAAGGGGGCGGGACAAAAAAAATTATATTTTGTAGTCCCCGTGGTCTAAGTGTATGACTTTTAACTCCTTCTGACATAAAAAGGTTTCATTTGTTTAACAAAAATGCAAAAAAAAAGCTGTAAAAAACGGCGTTTTTATAGAGGTTTTTTTAGTTCTTTAAGGGGGAACTTTTTTGCCCCTTATCCGATTTTACCCATTTCAGAACTTAACCGGCCTATGACCACGAGACACATTCGTGCCAATTTTCAGGAGTCTAGCTCTTTTATTTTGGACTGAATCGTGCTTTATACAGACGGACGGACATTCATGGTTAGGTTAGGATAGGTTGTAAGTGGCTGCTGACGTTTTACGTCAACACACGTAGACTCTGAGGTCCATTGTGATACCACGGGACCGTAATAGCTTTCCCTACTAGTCCCTGTCGTTAAACCATTTTGAGCTTCTTATAAAACTCCTTAGATGTTGAATTTTGACATCCAACAAATCAGAAAGATCGTACAGCTCCCTAGATCCCAGTGAAGCAAGTCTCTGACCAGAAAGTGCCGGGCAATGGCAAATAAAGTGTTCGATAGTTTCCAACTCCTCTTCATCCATGCAACTTCGGCAAAAGTCATTCGACGGCACATTTAACCGATCTGCGTGCTTCCCTATAAGACAGTGTCCGGTAATTATAGAAACCACCGTCGAAATCTCTCCTCTTGGAAGCGATATCAGCTCACTTGTGCGTCCCTGATTAAGAGAAGGCCAAATCAGTCGTGTTGTCTCACACGTCCATCCATTTGCCCATCTTTTATTAGTCTCCGTCGCAGAACAAAGCCGTAGGTTTTGCTTGCAAGTTTCTAGAGGCATACCAACACATTCCAATTCTGTTGGAACCTGTAAGGTAGTTCCTAGTCTTGCAAGCTCATCGGCTTTGCAATTCCCTGGAATGTCTCTGTGCCCTGGGACCCATATGAGTCGTATGTTAAACTGCTTGGCCATCTCATTTAAAGACGTGCGGCAGTTAAGGGCAGATCTTATTTTCAGAAACATTGAATCCAGGGACTTGACCGCGGCTTGACTGTCAGTATAGATGTTGACTGCGGTTGTAGACAAGTTATTGCAGCTCAACCAGTCAGCCACTTCTTTTATTGCCAGCATCTCTGCCTGGTAAACACTGCAATGATCTGGCAATCTACGAGCCAGGCTCAACCCAAGCTCTTCCGAATAGACTCCAAAGCCCACTTGTTCGTGCAGCCTCGATCCATCTGTGTAAAAATTTATGGTAGCTCCACTACCCGGAGTATCCCCCATCCAAGACTCCCTGGATGGTATCATAGTGGTAAAGTGGCGCTCAAAGAGGCTCAAAGAGGGAGCACAGTCCACATTTTGTGGTATTGTTATCTTTTTCACGATCACGCTATGGCCACAATCACTGCTCCTCCATTGCAGCGTGCTATTAAGTCGAATTGCCGACGCAGCCGCATACTGCCTACCCAATATGTCCAAGGGTATCAGGTGAAGGAGGATTTCTAATGCAGCCGTAGGTGTAGTACGAAGAGCACCAGTGATGCACATTGATGCCATTCTCTGTACCTTCGTGATAAAGACAAAGTTCGCTTTTGTTTCTAAAGCAGGCCACCGGACATTCATAGAATGACTTATAATCGATAATAGATCAATAATATATATACTTTATGGGGTCCCCTACCGATATTTCTAAGCGTTACAAACGGAATGACAAAGTGAGTATACCACCATACTGTGGTTGGAGGGTATAAAAACCCCCAAAAATTTTCAAAACTTTGATGAATATTTGCAAGAAAACTGTTACATTGATTCAAAAACGGACTTCGACACTGAAATCAGCATATCTTAATTATGTAAAAATGATGGTAAGACCTCGTGTCACAATTTTTTTTTTGATTTTTTGTAACGCAGTGTATTGCAATATTTTTAAAGTTTTATAACACAAAATTTAGTCAACAAGAATTGCCAGGGTTCCCACTCAATTCTAGAATTATTTTTTTTTTTTGAAAGACAAAATCGGCTGCAGTTGTACAGCAAAAACTACTGAACCGATTTTGACGATTTTTTTATTTTGATTTGAAGATTGTTAAATTCTCTAGTACTTGCCGTGGCCATTTTTTGAAAAATATTGATTTTTGTGGAAATTATACTAATATAAACATAAAAAAATATAAAAAGACATAATTACATCAAAATTTCAAAAAATAGCCACGATAAGAGAATTTAATAATCCTCAAATCAAAAAGAAATCACACGAAGGCTGTTTGTTTTTTTCTTTAAACCCCCTTTAAGTAACTTCAAAAACCCAAAAACAGATCACCTGTGCCTTTAAAGAATTTTCGTTGTGAACTTCCACAAACACATTAACATAAATTTTCTGTGGCAAAAAGTTTTTAGTTTAAAAAAAGACTCCCAAAATAAATAAAAAAAACTTAAAGGAAAGACAATGTTTTGCAATAAAGGTGTTAACGATCTTGTAACGATATTATTAAAGAAAAAAAAAATCGCTTATAAAATGCCAGCACTTGTTTTGATTTTCCCCTACCATACAAAAATATTATAAGGAGTTTTAAAAACCAAAATATCATAAGAAAACTCCTGTAGCTTATGCTACAATATTTTGAATTAATTTCAACGCCCACAACTCACGCACTTTAGTTTAACTTGAAAATACTGGCTTAACAAAAAAACTATAGATAAAGCTTAAAATCTGTGTTTTTTTTTTTCAGCAGTGTATGGGATGTCTGGCAGTGTGAATCTACACATTTTTCAAAAAAATTTGCTATAAAATCCGCGTATGTTTTAGTAATTATGTGACGACCTGGTTAAACTAAAAAAAAAATTTATAAAAAAACAAAGTTTTTAAACACCAAAAATAAACGACATCACACAACTTAACAACATTCCCAGATTGAATCAGTAAAATCGAATGATCGCTTTCGTTAAATTGTTGGTTGCTTTATTTTTTTTTTGTAGTTTTTTTTTTGTTAAGTTGAATATCCAAAAAATTTTGTATTTTAGTGTCTCGACTTGTACAGAGCTTAAACATGACAACATGCCTAACGTAAATAAATTAAGTTGTTAACATGACAATTCAACAAAACTGCCTTTTAGTATATATTGCTGCTTGCAACAGCAACAGCAGCAGCCACAGCCAGCCAACCATCCTGCCAAAAAAAAATTGTATGTTTTGATGCAGTTATACCAATTCTTAACGATTCTGAAAGTGTTAAATATTTGTGGTTTTAAGTGAGAGATTAAAAACAGTCAATATATTTTGGTTTCTTTATTTTCGTTCCAAATAAAGAAAGGTGTTACCAATATAAATTTTATTTTAAAACTTATTCAAAGGTGTTGATTTTATAGCAAAATCTGATCATAATGTATTTGTTGCATGAGCAATTTAAATCTTAACAAAGAAATTTTTAAAGTAACGCTATACAAAAACTTTTGATCATTATTGTTATAGTGGAACTTTGTTAAAACAAAATTACACTTAACAAGTAAAAAAGTTAAATTCGGCCTTGCCGAATGTAGTGATACCCTCCACAACTTCAAAAAGATTATTGCAAAAAACTTTATTTAAAAGCAAATTACTTTTGAAAAAAAAATTTTTTGAAAAAAAAAAATTCCGCGAAAAAAAATTTTGGTAAAAAAAAAATTCGCGATTTTTTTCTTTTTTTGTCAAAAAATATGTTCGTACTTGTTTAAATACCATTTGGTGTTTAATTATGTTCACATATGTCAACCAGAAGCCGAATTAAAGCATTTTGTATTTTTAGGTTATGTTGAATGTACTGAAATTTTTGAGGTGTGCTTACATTTTCGTTCATAACTATTGAACCGCTGAACCGATATCGCTCAAATGCAATACCAAACTTCTCGGGAGAACTTCCAATAAATATGTTAAGTTTCAGTCATCTCTGTGCAATATTTTGCCCGCGAGAGCATTTTCCACAGACAGACAGACGGATCGATCGGCCATAATGAATATATTTACTTTATGGGGTCCCAGATCGATATTTCGATGAGTTACAAACAGAATGACAAACTTATATATACCCTCTATCACTAAGTGGAGGGTATAAAAATGTTGAATTTTAAACTTTGTTTTTTTTCGAAGGAACAATTTTTAATAGGTCAAAAACATTATAAGCGCAACGAAGGTCAAAATTAGGATTTCGGTCAAAATGTTCTAATTTAAAAAAAAATATTAAAAATATAAACTTCATAATATTCTTCAATAACCTACACTGGGCTAGTCGCAAAAATTAACTAGCTGGGCGGCCTGCTGGTAAAGCTAATTCATGTATGCTGAATTAAATGGTGAGCCGTTTTTCGAAGTTAGCGCTCGTATTCGCGATATTCGCGATTTAAAATTGGAAAGCTAAAGTACTACAAAAATTAAATTTTTATGCTTTTCGGATAGTTTTTATATATAAATTATGAAAATGCATATGTTTTTTTTTTCGCGAAAAAAAAATTTCCGCAAAAAAAATCCGCGGAAAATTTTTTTTTCTAAAAATTTTGTGTCTGGAGTGTATTGTATTCTACAAATTTTCATAAATTAATAGCAAAATAAAAAAAAATGCGAAAAAAATAGCGAAAAAAAATTTGGGCTAAGAATTTTTTTAAGGTTTTCACTCCTATTTAATGTTTTTATTTGCAGTAGTAAATCAAAAAAAAAACTTTTTGAACTAAAACTGACTCGTCTAGGGGCATCCTTGGAACAGTTAGAGCGATGGGAGCTAATTTCATAAAAATTTTATTTCGTTTGGGAGCTCATAAAAAAAATGTTGGGGGGTAAAAATTAATGAAGGTCGGTCTTACATTGCATCCCTCTAGAAGCAACTCCGAGGGAACTGTGGGGTAAAAAGTTGTTAGAAGGATATTTTTCACCGTTCTAACAACTTTTTGCAAAACAAATCCTCACAATTTCTTCGGAGTCACTTCTAGAGTGGTGCAATGTCAGACCAACCCCCATTAATTTTTATACCTCAACATTTTTTTTAAACAAACCCACTCCCTGTCTCCATTTCAATTAAATCTATTGATCAACAAAATTTTAATGAGTCATTCAATGTTTTGATTAAAATTTTTGTTACTTTCTTTAACTGTCGAATTACAAATTTTTAACATACAAGGTTTTTTTTAACGTTAATTTATTTGAATGGATTAATTTAAAAATATACAAAATAATCGGGTTTTACTTTTGTTTTATTGTTGGCAACATATTTGAAATCAAAAAAAATGAATTTTTTGATCATTTTGTCATAAGACTACAATTCATTTGTTAAATTAATCATTATTTTGATTGACTATATATAAAAAGTTTATCAAATTTTTGATCAAAATCGAAAAAATGTTTGATTGAAAAAATTTTCAATCCATCACCTACAATTTGATGATTGGTATAACAATTTTCTTAATTGGAGGAATTTCAATCAAAAAATTTATTGAATCCGCGTTTTGTTGATTGAAATTCGTTTTAAATTTTTTTTGAGCTCACAAAAAATAATTAGCTAACAATTTTCAATTAAATCTATTCATCAACAAAATTTTAATGAGTCAATCAATGTTTTGATTACAATTTTTGTTATTTTCTTTAACTGTCGAATTACAAATTTTAAACAAACCAAATATATAAAAAATAGTCGGGTTTTACTTTTGTTTTATTGTTGGCAACATATTTTAAATCAAAAAAGTTGAATTTTCATATCATTTTGTCATAAGACTAGAATTCATTTGTTAAATCAATCATTATTTTGATTGACTATAAATAAAAAATTTATCAAATTTTTGATCAAAATCGAAAAAATGTTTGATTGAAAAAATTTTCAATTAATCACCTACAATTTGATTATTGGTATAACAATTTTCTTAACTGGAGAAATTTCAATTAAAAAATTAATTGAATCCGCGTTTTTGTTTATTGAAATTCGTTTCAAATTTTTTCTGTGTACCGCTCCCATGGTGCCTCTTAGTAGGTTCAAATGTAAGACCGACCTCTATTAATTTTTGTCCCCCATTTTTTTCTACATAGAACAAAGCTAGATTCCATACAAGAGTTACGCTAGATTCCATACAAAAGTTACATTTTAAAAAGAATCGAGCAAAATTTTAAAAAATTAAAATTTTCATTAATTAACAATTTTTTTCTGTTTTTGACGCAACCTCAAGAAACTTTGTATTAAAATTGTCTTTACTAATAGAAATGTGAAAAAATATTGATTTGAATTATCCCACAATTCCCAGTTTCCTCTCTCAAAATTTCCAAAAATACGATTTTTACCAATTTTTGCTGCCACGCCCACAATAAAGGCGGTGTTAAAAATTCCCGCATGGTGTCAACATAATAACATAATAGAGCATCCACACTTCCTTTTAAGGCTCATCTTAATAAAAGATTTTAATCTGCGACTCGCATTTTAAAATCATCTACTAAGAAAAGCTCTAGAAAAAGCTCTTCTACATCTTAATTTTAATTTCATCTTGTTATATCTTGTCAAATTTTAAATATTCCTTTTACTAATTTTTATTTATATTTTTTTGTTTCTCTCTCTCTTTACAGACCCTGCAGTCATTACAAAGTGCCGCCAAACGTGCGGGGACCTCGTGTGCCAACTGCAAAACCACAACAACAACCCTTTGGCGACGCAACGCCAGCGGTGAACCAGTATGTAATGCCTGTGGTCTCTACTATAAATTGCACAATGTAAGTTTTTCTTTGAACATATTTTCTGAAAAAATCATATATAATATTCCTTTTTTAAATTTATTTACAAAAAATCATATAAAAGACTTCTTAGAAAAACTATCATTGGCCGGAAAATGTTTTTAATGTTAATAACTTCCGTTAAGCTTTTCTAAGCTGAAAAGCTAATAAAAAGGAAACATTTACATGTTCTACATAATCCTGTTACATATTCAAACAACAAAAAAAAATTTATTGATATTGTTAAATATCACTAGGAATCCCTGCTGAGTGTATTTAAATAAATTTGGGAATTTTTTTTTGTATTATTACTGTCTGATGCTTTTGTAACTGATGATAGTTTAATGATATCACTATTTTATCATTTAAATCTCATTATTTTTTTTTTTTGGTGTAATGAACGTATGTAGAAAGAAAGTAGTATATGAAATCCTGGGTAAAGTGCTTAAGCGATTTTACACACCATTTACCACGTGCTGCTAACTGACTGCCTGTAACAAAACAATAATATTTATACGCTCTCAGAGAAAAAAAAAAATTTCAAATGAGATTTCCCAGGCATCATATTAGAAACATAAGTGAAAAGCCAAAAATTAGGTTGACAAGTATTTGAACAAAATCACCCTCTTTTTTAAAACTTTAACATCCAAAAAAACAAAAAAAAACCCAAAGTGTTTGTGATCTATTGAGTTTGAGTGTGTGTTAGACTGGGTCGAAAAACTACAAAGTGCACGGAAAAACTTTTTAATCGATCAAAAACTTTATAAGCTCAAAATTTAGATTTTGGTCAAAATGGTGAAATTTTAAAAAAACATTAACTTCATTATATTTAAAATGACAAATTTTTTTGATTGCAATTCAAACTAATTCGAAATCCTATAAAGTGCTCGGAACGATAAGCTTTAGTGCGGAAAAGTGGTAAAGGGATATTATAAGCATTTTATGAAAGAAAACTTTTTAATCGGTCGAGTTCAAATTTGAGATTTTGATTAAAATGGCCAAATTTAAAAAAAAAAAAAACTTAAAAAATATAAATTTCAAAGATTAAGTTTGTCATTCCGTTTGTAACACCTCGAAATATTGTTCTAGGACCCCATAAAGTATATATATTCATGATCCTCGATCGATTTTAAGACGATCTAGCTATGTCCGTCCGTCTGTCTGTCTGTTGAAAACACGCTAATTTTTTAAAGACTTTACGGAGGCTCCTGAAGTTTGGCATATATGTTGGGAATTTACTTGGTCTGGTTGGTATTGCAATCCAGCGAAATCGGTCTAGTGGTTCAAAACTTAGGAGCAAAATACTGAATTTCGGCAAGGGTTTTTTGTGAATATACGAGATAAAAAACACGATAACTTTTGAAAGGCTATTCTGAGGCTGCTAAACCTTAGCACATAAATTTCTGGTTCCCCTGACCTGGATTGTATTGAATTTCAGCCAAATCGGTCCAGTGGTTCCAAAGTTATTAACAAAACCGTGAATTTCAGATTAGGTTTACCTTAAAACCACGTGTTAAAAACCCGTTAAACATGTTTTAAAAACATTGGTAAGTCAGAAAAATATTTTACAACGTATTTTTGTCACTCAAAAATATTTTTACACTAAAAAAAAAATACACTCGAAAAAAATTTTACAGTAAAAAAAAATTTTACACTCAAAAAAAAATTTAGTAAATTATTTTTTTTTTTTAAATTACTTAAAAAAAATAGTATTTTTGCATAAAATAAAATATTTCTAATCAAAAATTTTATTTTTTTCACGTAAGAAAATTTACTATCCATTAAAAAGGGCATTGTGGAGGGTATTCATAGATTCGGCCAAGTCGAATTTAACTTTTATACTTGTTTTTCTTACAATTGATCTATTTTCAATTACAATTGATTTTTTACGAATTACAACTTTTATCTTCGAATTACAATTCATCTTTTTCGAGTTAAATCTGTAAATCGTGTAGTTTATTTCAATTTTTTTGCGTTCCATCTAAAATAAAAATTCGTGTTGCACAGTGTTTTTCACGTAAAAAAAATTTGTACAGCCAATAACTTGGATAAAAATCATCGCTAAAACAAAGCGTTTAAAAGTTAAGTGATGAACAACAAATCGATTTTACTTTGCGCGACACGCAAAAATTTATTTAACCAAATAACTTTATAAACGTAACTAAATTTTATTACTATATGCAATAAAAATATTTGACAAAAGTTCCCAGTAATCTTACAAGCTTCTTACCAATAATTTTGTAATTTTACAACGTTTTTACCAATAAAATTGTAAATTTACGGTTTTTTTGACGCGATAAAACTTACAAGGTGGTCTGGTAATTTTACTAGATTTTTTGCAACCTCCCATTTTACGAGAATTCCTAGTAAAAATTACGAGCTTTTTTTGTAATTTTACAAGCTTTTTACCAATTTACAACTTTTTTGGCAAAATAAAACTTACAAGGAATTCTCGTGAATTTACTAAATTTTTTTGTAAAAAAAAATTGTAAATTTGTAAAATTGTAAAATTACAAAAAAAAACATTTAAAATTACAAAAAAAAATTGTAAAATTACAAAAAAAATTAAATTTCGATCAAAAATTTTTTGTTAAATAACAATGAAAACTGTCAAATATTGGTAAAATGGGATTACAAGACTTTTTCTTGTAATTTATCAAGTTTTTTTTATGTGTATTTTTGGTTTCCCTAATAATGAAGTTTATATTACAAAAAACATATTGTTGACCTGTGTTGTTGTATGTTGTTGATTTAGTTTGGCTTAAGGTCATGAATTTTAGAAAAATATTGTTAAATAAAAACACTGTTTCTAATTTTTAAATTTTTAACTAAAAGTTTGTTTTAATTCCGATATTTCAGTCAATCATTGTTGACCATCATCAGGGTTTTTATAAAAAAAAACTAAAAGTTTTTTTCTGTGAGTTGAAAGCTCTTGGCTGTTATGCAGATTTTTTTTCAAGTTTATATTTAATTTTATTTTTTAATTTGGCCATTTTGCCAAAAATTTTATTCAGTTCGAGCACTTTGTAGTTTTTCGAGCCAGTCTAGATTGTGTGTGTGTATTAAAGCGGAAGCTAAAGGAAAAGGAAATCAAATGCTTGCACGCGGGCTTATTACAAATTCCCCCTCAAATTCAAATACTGAAAAACAAAAACAAAATGTTATTCATTGCTATAAGTATGAATATATTTAATCAGTTTAAATCTGATTTAACATTGGCATCATTTATCGCATCTTTCCAACAAAAAAACAAAAAATCAAGATTCAAAAAGGGGGAGTTGAATTCATTTCAAAATATTATTTTATTCTATTCATTACAAGGCGTTGTAACTATTTAAGGGCTACCACTACACAATGCTGGTTTTGCAAATAACTCCCCAAATATACTTTAGCTTCTTTTATTGCTGCTTTTTCTAAATCTATGTTGTTTGTTAAGAGATATTTTGTTGGGTATGATGTTGTTTGCTATGATGG
Source organism: Pegoplata infirma (assembly GCA_963921195.1). NCBI lineage: Eukaryota > Metazoa > Arthropoda > Insecta > Diptera > Anthomyiidae > Pegoplata > Pegoplata infirma. Next base: position 311,752,135 of record OY992536.1, on the reverse strand, counting down.
ATTGTTGTTGATTATTTAAAGATTAAATTTACTGCGTAAACTGGTGTATGTTAAACGTACCGTTTGCGTGTGGTACTTGAGATAAGCGGTATAAATGATATAGCATTACTATCACCAGAGATGCTGCCGCCACCACTACCGCCACCGTCTACAACAACGGCAACGGGTGGCTGTGAAAATGCGATAACATTCATTCATTTAATACTGATACAAAAAAAATTAAAATACAACATTTATGTGATTTTTGGTTGGTTTATGAGGTGGTGTTTTCCACAACACCGAACAAAACAGAAGAATTGGGGGAGTGTGTGTTGTTTTTCTAACTAAATTGCCATAATTTTATAAATTAACTTAAAAACATTGACACTGATGCATAACTAATTTAGTGAATTATACCAAAATAGAATAATCAGATTTTAAAATAAAAAGGGTTAAATTTTTGGATTTAGACCAAATATTATTAAGAGAAATCCGATTTTAGCAAAATATGGCAATTATAGGTAAAATATGAAATCATTTATATCTAATTGGATTCCAAAATACAAATAATCATTATTTTAAAATTGTACTGAAAATAGGAATTTGATTATCTCCAGCGCCACCTAGCGGTTGCAACATAAATAAGTGAGAATGTTAAATTTGGCCATGCCGAATTTTTGATACTTTCCAAAATGTAAAACTAACACTAACAAAAAGATTGGAAAGGGCGTTCGAGGAGAGGGGGTCAGCGGGTAGGTTGGGGGCATGCTCCCCCTTAATATAAATGTTAACAAATTTATTTATTACACCGTCCGACAGCCAATATTAAATATTAATATTAAACATAAACCGGATAATATACATCTGAAAGTAGAAATCAAATGGAGTAAAACTGCATTTACAGTTTTTCAATTCGTGATCCTGTTTCCTTTTAAAAGGACTTAAAAATTTTAAAGGATACATTTTGTAAAATAGTTTTGAAATATTTGTACTTGTCCTAGGATGACATTTGTGATGTCAAGTGAAAAAGGAGGATCTTCCCAAATTTTTCCATTTTTATACCCTCCAACTAGAGTATGGGGGTATACTCACTTTGTCATTCCGTGTGTAACGCATCGAAATATCGGTCGGGGACCCCATAACGTATAAATAATATTGATATTGATATTGATCGTTTCTAAGACATTCTAGCCATGTCCGTCTGTCCGTCCGTCTGTGGAGGACACGATACAGTCTAAAATAACCGAGCTAGACTCCTGAAATTTGGCACAAATATGTCTAACGGTCATAGGCTGGTTAAGTTCGGAGATGGGAAAAATCGGACCACGGGGGAAAAAGTTCCCCCTTTACGAGCTAATCCAACCTCTGAAAAAACGCAATTTTTTATGGATTTTTTGCACTTTTTCTTAGCAAACGAAACATTTCTTATGTCAGAACAAGTTAAAAGTCCTGCAGTTGAATCCAGGAAGGTTGTCTCCCACCGCCAAAACCCCCCCCCCCCCCACCAAAAAAAAGACGCCCCTGTTTTTTTTTTAACGTGTTGGAGGGTATAACAGATTCCTGATATGTAAAAATAATAAAATAGGAAAATAAGGGGAGATCCTCCTCTTTCATTTGGCATCCTAGGACAAGTACAAATATTAAAAAAATATTTTATAAAATTTAAGCCTCTAAAACTTTGAAGTCCTTTTAAAAGAAAACAGGATCTCGAAAATAAATTTTATTTTTTTTCATATTTGTCGGACGGTGTTATGACATTTACGCTTAAATAATACAATTTTATCGATATTTTTTATTATTTTATTAAACACGCCCATAAAAAGGGGGCGGGACAAAAAAAAATAAATTTCCTAATCGTCCTGTTTAAACGCAGGTCAATCTACTTCCTTTGGCATACAAGTAATTCATTTGTTGAACAAGTTTTCAAAAAATATGTAAAAAGTGGCATTTTTTAGTTCCTCAAGAGGAAACTTTTCGCCTGTTCTGATTTTGCCCATTCAAGAACTTAACCAGTCCATGGCCATATGACATATTCGTGCCAAACTTCAAAAGTTTAGCTCTTTTAGTTTGGACCACAGTACATGAGTAGTAGGTTCACAGAGGTGCATTTGATGTGTGTAAGTATTAGTGACAGCACACGGTGTAACTTTTGACGTTTCATACAAAACGTAAACAAACAACATAAATACATACACAAAAGCTCACACGTACAGGCACACTTACACTAGGCAGCGATGATAATTCTGTACTAAAAACCATACCACCATATTGGAAAGTACGCAATTAGCATCAGTGTTTGCATACAGTCTGTACTGTGGTTTGGACTGTATCGTGATTTCCACAGACAGACATAGCTAGAATATATATTTTATGGGGTCATTGACCTATATTTCGATGAGTTATACACGGAATGACAAAGTGAATAGACCTCATCTTTTGTACTAAATAAAACCTTTCTTTCTCAGATTAAGTTAACTTTACCGGTTTTTAGTTCACTTTTTTGAGTTTCTTAGTTTTTTCTTTTTTTTTAAATTTCCACCGAAAACTCTAAAGTTTGATCGAAGGGCGTCATGGGATATAATTTTCTGATTTGGTTCAATTTAAGTTTAAATTAAAGTTTTTATCAAGCTCTACAGACAAAAAATTATTTGCTAAAAAATGTCAATTAAATCTATTGATTAACAAAATTTAAATGAGTCAATTATTATTTTGATCAACATTTTTGTTATTTTCTTTAACTATCAAATTACAAATTTTCAAAATACCAGATTATTTTGGAAAGCAAAAAATATGAATTTCTTCATAATTTTGTCATAAGCTTAAAATTCATTTGTTAAATCAATCATTATTTTAATTGACTAAAAAATTTATTAAATTTTTGATCAAAATTTAAAAAGTGATTAATTGAAAAAAAATCAATTAATCACCTACAATTTGATGATTGATATAATAATTTTCTTTATCGGAGGAGTTTCAATTAAAAAATTAATTGAAACCGTGTTTTTGTTAATTGAAATTCGTTTTCAATTCTTTCTGTTTATGAAATAGTAGAATAATTTTTTTAATTTCAATGAAATAATTGAGCTAAAGTTCTGTTTTTTAAATAATTTTTTTTTAATTTTTCCGATATTTCGAAATGCATCGAATTTCATCATCAGGGACACTTGTAATAATTACACAAACAAAATAAGCTTTAAGCTATAGTTGTTTTAACATCGTCGTCTGGTATTGCACTAAAAGTTTATTTTGTTTGTGTAATTATTACAAGTGTCCCTGATGATGAAATTCGATGAAATTCGAAATATCGGAGTAATAAAATAAAAATTATTTAATATAACAGACCTCAAGCTCAATTATTTTACATACAATACAAATATAAAGGTCGAATAAATACAACATTAATTTTTTGAATTTTTTGAACGTAAAAACCCTCCATTTTTAGATAATTTTTTAATAAAATTTCAAATTGCGATATTTCGAAAACCTTTGATGTTTGAAATTATTGAATATTCATATTAAAGCGTGCCAAAATTAATAAAAATAATTAAGCGCAAGATAATTTTTTTAATTTATTCATTTTTTACAAATCCAAATATCAAATATCAAAAAATCGGATATAGCGCAAAGAAAGACTGTCTCAAGCTCTATAAAAGGGTCAAGTGAAAGAAATTTTGAATTTTTTTTCTTACTCTACTGATAGGGGGTATATATAAGTTTGGTCTAGGGCCCCGTAAATTATACATGTTCATGATCCTCAATCGATTTTAAGACGATGTAGCCATATCTGTCCGTCCGTCTGTTGAAAACACGCTAACTTTTGAACGACTTTACTGAGGCTGCTGGAGGCAATTCTGAGGACGCAGAAACGTGGCATTTATATTTATCATTCCCCCTGCCCTAGTTCGAATTGAATTTGAGCAAAATCGGTTTAGTGGTTCAAACGTTATTAGCAAAACCGTGAATTTCAGATTGGTTTCACCTTAAATTCACGTGATGATAAAACCGAGCTTTAAGAAAACAAGCTGTAAAAGCATTGGTAAGCCACAAAATCACTTTACAAAGTACTTTTGTCACTCAAAAATATTTTTTCACTAAAAAAAAAAATTTACACTCGAAAAAAAATTTTACACTCAAAAAAATAGTAATTTTCTTTTTTTTTACAAAAATGACAAAAAAAAGTTTTTTACTCTAAATAAAATATTTATAATCAAAATTGTCAATATTTTTTTACTCAAAAAAATTTACTATCCTTTGAAAAGGGGATTGTGGAGGGCATTTATAGATTCAGCCAAGACGAATTTAACTTTTCTACTTTTTATTGTAAATTTCAAAAATCTAAAAATTTGGTCGCCAGGCGCCACGGGTTAGTTAAATCCGTTTGGCCTCATAGTGTTAGGCATAGGGTAATAAAAATTTGCCCGAACGTTAAAAATATGGTTTGTAATAGAGATGGGCATATGAACAGATTAGAGCGTGATTCACGCGTAAGTGTGACCAAATTTAATTTTACTCACGTGATTGTGAGTGTGAGTGGAGAAAAAAATTGTGTGAGTGAGTGTGCGTGAGTAATATGTTTGTGTGAGTTAGTGTGCGTGAGTCGATTTTTTTGCGTGAGTTTGCGTGATTTATTTTCTTTTCATATTTTCTTTCGTAGCAAAAAAGCAACAAAAAAGTTGTAAAATTTGGCTTCACTTAAAATTTTGCCCCGAAAAATACAAAAAAGTGTAAAATTTCAATGAACTTACAGTTTTTGAAATTTTTCACGTGAGTGTGAGTAAAGCTTGCGTGAGTGCACGTGAGTTGTTTTAAGTTTAGTCACGTAATTGAGAGTGAGTAGAAAAAATTTGCTCTTGAGTGAGTGTGCGTGATTCAAAAATTCCTGTCGTGAGCGTGAGTGAGTGTGAGTCAAAAATCACTCACGCGCCCATCTCTAGTTTGTAATACATATCTTTCTACAATGATATTTTTGTTTTAATAGGGATAATATGATGAGACAGTTCGTTTAAAATTTAAAGCTGTATTATATTGTGTTTAGAATAATTCTTATTATGTCTAATTACATACGAATATTGTCAATTTGCTAAGTAGTCTTGACAAGATCCCGACGAGATCGAAACACGTATCGACTAATGTCGATATGTGAACTTGATACTTGAACAAAATCATCGTAATACTTAGTAAAGAAATGTGACCTCGAGCTAGAGTAATTGTTTTCGAATAATATTTTTTTTATTTTTTTAAATTTAAAAATTAAAACAAAATTTTCTCCCTTGTATTTTAAAACTATTTTAAGACAATATCGCTTTCTTTTCATCACTTCCTTATTGCAATTATGATACTTTGTATATATTTTGACATTTTGAGATTCAAAAAATTCGATAAATCTATTTTTTCTTTCTTTTTTTGGCAATTGCACTATGTAGTATAGACTTTTATAGCTTTATTTATATATTTTTCTCTTTCTTTATAAAATAAAAAATCCCAAAGCACAGTGGCGTTTTATTTTTTTTTCGCTTTATATATTTTTATTTTATAAACTGCTCGCTTTATGATTGGCATCTTATCAAGATGGGAAACTATCCAATACAAAACTGAAAATCATTTGTGTAAAAAGTACAAGAAAAAAGCGTAAATGTATGCATTTTGCGAATTTTAAATACAATTTGAATAAAAACAATATATGAATATAAATGTAAAAAAAAAGAAAACTGCATGAAGGAGTTGAAAGAAAGAAGGGAGGGAGGTGGAGCAGGAGGGTTTTGTTTTGCTAGTGTTGACATGCAATCTAACAATATGAAAAAAAAAATTATTGGCGCGAGTGCAATTTTTTGCGATTTTTATTAAACAAAAACTCAAAAAAAAATTGCCGCATTTTATAAAGAAAAATATATGATATTTGTTAAATATGTTTGTGTGTCCTTTATTTAGATATTGAGCCAGCCTATAAAACTATTTCAATCAGAATATGTGTATCTACATGTAGTTAATACGCGTTTGTATGTTTAAATTTTTACAGTGTATTTTTAATTAAACCACCCAAAGTGCCGGTAGCTGAAAACAAAAACACTATTTCTACTGCACTTGGTTGTTTTGGTATCCACCAATGTGTATTTTATATGTTGTTTAGTTCATCTAAGATAAACATAAATGTGAAACGAATCAATGGCAATTGTTATTTTTGTTGTTTGTTGGTTTATTTGTTTTATTGCCTTTTTAACAGTCAATTAACTAGACTTTTTACAATTTTTTCCAAAAGGTTTTTTTGCAAAAAAAATGCTACAGAAATTGATAAAAATCATTTGGCAGATATTATTTTGAAAAATATATTTCCTACAGTTTGATTTTAAGAATTTAATTTATTACAAAATATTTATGATGGATTTATATTTTTAAAACGAGTTAATTAACTTAAAATACTTTAATTAATTTTTAAAAAAATTAATGAATTGTAAAAAATTTTCCAAGTTTTTGAAAATTTAGAAAGCTCCTGAGTTATCAACACTATCCCACCAGTTGTTCATTTCTATAGTAAATGTTAGTCCATTTGATATTAAATCTTATCCGTGCTGTCATGTATTTTGCCTGACTTCTACCCTAGCGATGGTTTTTAGATTTCCGCTTTGCATTTCGGAGTCTGCCCCCGTTTGGGCGCCAAAAATTCGAATGTTCAAATCGAAAAAAAAAACAAAAACCTCTCGGTTTCGTAATTTTTTTAAACCGAAAACGTAGTTTTCAGATCGTTTAAACTACTGTGAAACTCAAATCTTAAACCTTTGTTGGAAAATAGTAGAAGTAGAATCGGGCCCCAGCTTGGGAACCATTTGCATAAAAATTTTATTGCTAAATTTTAATGAAGTTCTATATTTTTAAACAACAAATTTAGTAATTTGTTAACAACAAAACCGATCGGGTTAACAATTTTGGAAAGTTTACAATTAGTTTGAGTTACTGAGAAACTTTTATTAATGAGTCATTGATTTTTTCACATACAGTGCTGAATGAAATCAATTTATTTTTTATATAAATTTTTATTATTGACCAATTATGGTTGTAGCAGAATCGGACCCCGGATTGGATGCCATTTTTCTATATGTATCTACAGAAAATCTCTTTCATTACCGAATTGCGCCTGAGTCCTTCACTAGCGATGGTTCTTAGGTCTTAGCTTTGTATTATGAAAACGGCCCCGGTTTGGGCGCCAAAAATTCTAGTATTCAAAACGGAAAAAACAGAAATCCATCGGTTTTGTAATTTTGTTAAGCCAAAGACGTAGTTTACAGATTACCTAAGTTACTGTGAAACTCAAATCCTAAACCTTTGTTAAACAATAGTAGAAGAAGAATCGGACCCCAGCTTGGGAGCCATTTTTCTAAAAAATCTATTGGTAAATTTTAATGAAGTTCTATATTTATAAACATCAAATTTTGTAATTTGTTAACACCAAAACCGACTGGTTTGGCAATATTGGAGAGTTAACAATTTGTTCGAGTTACTGAGAGTCTGAAACCTTTACTTGTGCCTGAATCATAGAGTCATTGATTTTTCACTTAAAATACTGAGTAAAATTGATTTCATTGATTTTTTTTTTTCAAATATATTTCCATTATTACTCAATTATGGTTGTTGTAGAATCGGTTCCCGGATTGGGCGCCATTTTTCTATATGGATCTACAGAAAATCTCTTTCATTATCGAATTAAAAAAAATATTTAAAATTTTTTATCTTGTTTGACTCAAAATGTTTGAGGGAAATAATGCAATTACAATTTTGGTTTTTTAAACATTGAATTTCGTGAATTTTGCCTGACTCATTCCCTTGCGATGGTTTTGAGGTTTCCGCTTTGCATTTCGGAATTGGGCCCCGGTTTGTGCGCAAAAAATTTTAATGTTTGAAACGAAAAAAACCAAAACCAATTTTGATGTTTTGTTAACCCAAAAACGTAGTTTACTGATCGGTCAAGTTACCGTGAAACTCAAATCGCAAACTTTTGTTGAGAAACGGTTGAAGTAAAATCGGGCCCCAGCTTGGGAGCCATTTGCCTAAAAAAATATATTAGTACATTTTATTGAATTTCTATATTTTTAAACAACAAATTTAGTAATTTGTTAGCAACAAAACCGATCGATCTTTCACTTTTGGAAAATTTACCATTTTTCGAGTAACTGAGAAACTCAAACCTTTATTGAGAATTTGGGCTTGAATCATTGAGTAACTGATTTTTATACCCTCCACTCTAGTGATAGAGGGTATATATAAGTTTGTCATTCAGTTTGTAACACCTTTAAATATTGGACCCCATAAAGTATATATATTCATGATCCTCGATCAATTTTATGACGATCTATCGATGTGTGTCCGTCTGCCTGTACGTCTGTATATCTGTTGAAAACACTTTAACTTTTTAAAGACTTTACGGATGCTCCTGAAGTTTTGCATATATATATTGGTTATTTACCTGGTCAGATTGGTATTGCAATCCAGCAAAATCGGTCCAGTGGTTCAAAAGTTACGAGCCAAAGGAGTGAATTTCCCAAATTTACGAGATAAGAAACACGCTAACTTTCGAAAAACAATTGTTACTTTCGAATAGCATTGTTAGGGTGCTGAAACTAGGTCCGATTTCAGCCAAATCGGACCAGGGGTTTCAAAGTTATTAGCAAAACCGTGAATTTCAGATTGGGTTCACCTTAAAATCACGTGTTGAACAACCCGAGCTTAAAAAAATAAGCTCTAAAAGCTTTGGTAAGCCATAAAATTACTTTACAAAGTATTTTTGTCACTCAGAAATGTTTTTACACTAAAAAAAAGTATTTTTTTTACAAAAATGCCAAAAAAAAAATTTTACTTGAAATAAAATATTTCTTATCAAAAACGTTAGAAAATTTCTATCCTTTAAAAAGGGCATTGTGGAGGGTATTTATAGATTTGGCCAAGTCAAATTTAACTTTTCTACTTGTTTTATATAAAATACTGTATTTCATTGAATCTTTTTTCATATACACAATTATGGTTGTAGAAGAATCGGGCCCCGGATTGGGCGCCATTTTTCAGCAAATCTCTTTTACTACCGAATTAAATAGAAAAACAAGTAAGAAAATTATATTCGGTCAAGACCGATCATATAATATCCTTTACCAGTGTTTTCAGGAAAATGGGTCCCAAGTCCAAACATTGGATCTTTTTTTATTAGATCTTTAATTCGTTTAGAAAACACACTCAAACCAAAAGTCCAAAAATGATCCAATTATATTCAGTTTCGATAGATTTATGTGAATATCAGGAGGGTGGTTTGTATAGAGACTACAAGAAGAACTGGTCCGATTCCTTTAAAATTGTAATTTCTGAATACAAAATACATTTAGCTGACAAATTTCGAAAGAATATCTATTATAATAAGGTCATTAGAGTAATTTGAGCCAAATTTAAAGGGTATATTTATATGTTGACTAGGTCTAAACATAAAACGATGCTTCCATTTTCAAAAAGCTTCGTACTTGGGCCAAAAGAGACTTAGGTTTCGAATATCAGGTCAATTTCCGAGTCGAACGGTATACTTGAAAATGGAACCAATATTACGGATAGTTACAAACATCAGCACAAATCCCCGCACTGGGCGCCATTTTTCAAAAAGAATCTTTTTAATTTCCAAATTTAAAAAAAAAAAATTTTTAAATTTCTCTCCTCATTTCCCTTTCAAAATGTTTGCTGGCTTATAAAGAAAATTTTTGCAATTACAATTTTTTTTTTTGTTTTTTAAACATGTTAGAAGGAAATGAAAAACTTCTAAAAATCACTGACATGTAAATTGTATGCATATTTTACCACTTATTTAAAAACTCATTTGAGAAAAACTTAAGTAAAAGTTTTGAGAAGAAAAAAAAATGGAAAGAAAAAGTAAGAAAACACGTTAAAAAAAATATAAATAATTTTTCAAACTTTTTAAGATAATTAAGTTGAAAAAAAAAAAAAAATATTATTTTAAATGTAAACAACGACATTTTTATTACATTTAGACAAAAAAATTGTGATTTAAGTAATTTAATGAATATTTAATGCTAATGTTAAGGAAGGAAAACAAAAAAATAAACGGAAGGACAGACAAACATTAAAAAAAAGCTTTTAAAAGAGCTTTAAGGCATTTGCTTAATATTTTTTTAATAAACTTAAGTGGACATTTGAGATTTGTTTTATTCAGTTTAAAGACTTATTAGCGATATTTGAAACCATTTTCAAACTTTCAAAGAAAAAAAAACGAGGTACTAGTTATCTTAAATTGTAAAAACGTTTGATTTTGATTAAAACAAGTTAAAAATTTAAAGAAAAACATTAAAATTTAGGAAAATTTATTTAAAAAATATATAAGAAAATGGCGCCCAAGTTGGGGCCAATAAGGAATTTAACAAAATACTGATATTTTAAAATTTTCTTCAAGCACAAAGTATTTTAACCGCAATTACTTATCAATTATTAAAATAATTGGGTCAATTAAGTTATTTAATCAATTATTAAATCAAAAACGTGTGATTTTGATTAAAACAAGTTAAAAAGTTTAAAGAAAACTATTAAAATTCTGTAAAATTTTTTAAAAAAAATATAAGAAATTGGCGCCCAAGTTGGGGCCATTAAGAAATTGAACAAAATACAGATATAATAAAATTTTCTTCAATTATGAAATTTCCTATCACCGATTACTTATCAATTACTAAAGTTATTGAATCGAGAACTAAAATAATTGAATCAATTACTTACGTAATTATTTTGCTAATCGATTTAAACGTCTCCGATTGTAGATAAATTGTACTATTTCTCAAAGGTCGATATTTGAAACCGAAATATTCCAAACTTTCAACGAAAAAAAAAACGAGAAACTGGTTATCTTAAATTGTAAAAATTTATGATTTTGACTTAAGCAAGTTAAAAAATTTAAAGAAAAACATAAAAAATCAGCAAAATTTTTTCAAAAAATATATAAGCAAATGGCGCCCAAGCTTGGGCCAATGAGGAATTCAACAAAATACTGATATTATAAAATTTTCTCCAAGCTCAAAGTATTTAACCGCAATTACTTATCAATTACGAAAATATTTGGATCAATTAAGTTATTTAATCAGCTATTTAAGAAATTATTTTGCTAATTCATAATTAAAAATTTCGTGTTCAGAAGAACTCCAAATGTTTGTAAACACTAAAAACCTTTCACAAAAAGATTTTATATTAAAAAAAATTATTTCAATAGTTTTAGCTTCGTTTTTTCGATATATATTTTTTATATCTCCGATTTTATGATCCAATCATATTTAATCTTGTCCTTTTTTTATTGTTTACCTGTTCTCAAAACAATTAAATATAATTCTTAAAAACAAAAAAAGAAAACATGCATTAAAACACCTTTTAAAAACACAGCAGGACTCCGGAGACTATGTCGCACAATATGTATGGCGTCACTATGACAAGTTATAAAACAATGACCATTGAGTCCTTTTTATCTTATCACAAACATTAAAGAAAAAAGATTACTCACAGCCTGTTAAGATAAGTTAATAGTTCTACAAAAAAAAATCTATAAAACAAACACTTTCTTTAAAATAATAAATGCATTTTTAAGGCATTAAAACTTGCAACAACATTATCATGCATTTCATGTCTAATTTGTTATCAACAATTAACATGTTTGTTTTTTAGAGTTTTGATGCCCCTCTTAACGTTGCATAAATATATGCCACCCAGTGTCACAACATTAGCATGAATTAAGATTCAATGTTTTTTTTTCATGCATAATTTTTTTATTTTTTTAATTTTTTAAATGTTTAAAATACACGAATCAGTAGCAGTTTGAAATACATTTATACATATATTCCACAGTAGCTTCTTTTCCATTCATATCTGGAATAGTGTGGCAAGTGAGAGTCGCGTGTATGCTTATCAAAAATTAACTTGACAGCAGGCAGTTTTATAAACAGTTGGGGCCATACAAAAATTTAACTTCTTCTTTTCATAAAGAAAATTTATAAAAAAAAAAATATTACATATTAATGCAGCATGTTAAGGATGCGCTCGATTTAAGTTATGCATACATACATCTTTTTGACGGCTCTGTTTCACAACTTCCAACAAACTACTTATTACTGGTTGTGTCAATATCATATATGAATTGCATTTATAATTTTACTGGCATATTTTTTTCTGTTTTTAAAAATATGCGTTTATATTACAAATTTATTAATGAGTGAAATATTTTTGCAAGAAAAAATATATTATGCATGAATTCAGGCAAAGCGAGCAGATTGTAGAGTTTATTGAGGGTATTCAAAGTTAAGGAAAATTTTAAGGAATTTTAAAGTTTTATGAAAAGCACACATTGTCATAAGAAAACCTATTATTTTTTTTAACCTCAATGTCTTTAGATTGAGGTCCTATGTTAGGCGCCAATTTTTATTTTTGATTTTTCACTTGTTCATTAATTTTTAAAATTTTGCCATGATAAAAAAATAGCAAAATTTTAAAATTTGAAACAAGGCTTTTGCCCTATGTTGGGCACCAATTATATTTTTTGATGTTTAGCGGTTCAATAAATAATCCAGTGCTAATTTGTTTTTCTAATTTTGTTATAAAAAAGAAGATAGAAAAATTTATTACTTTCAGCAAAGACAAAGGATGAAGCTCCATGTTGGGCGCCAATTTTCGTTATTGCTGCCAATATACCCAGTGAACAGTTTATTGCTGTCAGTCGGTTCAGTGGACATTTATTTTTGTTATAGAAAAGATAAATAGAAAATAAAGACATTGCTCTCTTCATTTTTAAAAACGCAATTTTTTGAAAATAGCCCAGTGTTGGGAGCCATTTTTCCTCTATGCAGCCAAAATGAGATAATCTTGAAAATAAAGTCATTATTCTCTTCAAAGAGGCAGATTTCTTCGCCTGATTCCCGTGTTAGGCGTCAGTTTCCTCTCATGCTGTAGCTTAGTTTATTTGGTAATCATGAGTTTATTTCTAACTTTTGTCTGAGAAAGAAAAATACACGAAATCATATTTTTTTCAAACTTATAACTATAGAAAATAGTAGAAGCCAATCAGTGTTGCATTTCAAATATTTTCCAATATGGTGGCGAAATGCTGGCTCTTCCTTAGCTCTATGCTTATAACAGAAGTTTAACGACTGATTCCCAAGTTGGGCGCCAATTTAATTTGTTTCTGCCAATCAGTTAAGTGTATAAGCCAGTATTCATTGATTTTATAATTTTGTCATGGTCAAGAAAAAACTTAAAATTAAAAGAAAAAAATATCCTCATTCTTTTCAAACACAGAGGCAGAAGTTTTTTGATTGATGCCTAAGTTGGGCGCCATTTTTGTTTTTTCCTAAAAAAGAAAATAATGTCATTCTCCTCAATTTTAAAAATATATATTTGCAATCAATCGTGTGTTATAATCATGTGTTCATTGGCCAAATCTACGAATGCCCCTTTTTCAGGATAGTAAATTTTTTAACGTGAAAAAATTGAACAATTTTAATTAGAACTTTTTTATTTTAAGTAAAAAACTTTTTTTTTTTATATTTTTGTAAAAAAAAGAAAACTTACTAATTTTTTTTTTGAGTGTAAAATTTTTAGACTGTAAATGTTTTTTTAGTGTAAAAATATTTCTGAGTAGCAAAAATACTTTCTAAAGTAGTTTTGTGGCTGAAAACACAAGCTTTGCAATTGAAGCCCTGTGTTGGGCGCCACTTTTCTTGTTTGCAACCACTCAGTCCAGTGCTCCTTTGTTTTAAAATTTTGTAATGAAAACTTAAATTTAAAACAAGTAAGAAAGTCACAGTCGGTCAAGACCGACAATATGATACCCTACATCAGTTTTTTCCGGAAAATGGATCCCAAGTCCAAACATGGCCCGATTTAATTTATCTTGTGTTAGATCTTTAATTAGTGTAGAAAGCACACACAGACCAAATTTAAGTGGAATTGGTTTATTTTTGTTGCCAATAGACCCATTTAACTGAATATCGGTCGAAATTTTCATATGGGGGATTTCAGATTTGATTAGGCTACCAAAGTACACGTTTAACAACTACAAATAAAATTTTAATCAAATATTTTGCATTTCCATGAATTTTGAGGTTATTATATCAATATCAGGAGGGTGGTTTGTATAGGGGCTACAAGAAGAACTTATCCGATTCCTTCAAAATTTGGAATAGTGATTTGTGCATACAAAATTTTACCTGTTAAATTTCAAAACGATACCTATTATAATACGGTTATTAGAGTCATTTAAGCTAAATTTTAAGGGTATGTTTGTATGGGCGCTAAGTCGTAACAAGTACCGATTTTTTCCAATTTCAATAGTCTTCGTCCTTGGGCCAAAATATGCTTAAGTTTCAATTTCAAGTCAATTGATTGAACTTGAAAACGGACAAAAATCGCTAAATCGACTCAAAAAGTAATTCTGAGTAGATCGGTATACTTAAAGGTAGGTCTAGTACCAATATTTCGGGTAGTTACAAACATCAGCACAAAATCATTATACCCTGTACCACAGAGTGGTCTAGGGTATATATACCGCTTTTTCAATTGAGACCCCATGTTGGGCGCCAATTTCAATTTTTGTTGCCAATTGTCCTAGCGTTATCCTGCGATGACGCAAAATTTATAAAAATAAAATGTTCTTTTATTCTACCTTCAAAATATAATATTTTAAGTAGAGATATTCTAGCTCGAGGTAATTTTTCTTTACTTATTAAAACCATTATATTCTCATAGAATAATTTTCCAGAAATTTAATTTTCTCTTATTAAATTTACGTATGTTGGTCGTGTTTCGGTCACGACAAGATCTTGTCAAGATAAATTAGCAAATTGTAAAAACTACAAGATTTTTATCACTCAAATTGTCAATTTACAACTTTTTAGCGCTCTAAAATTTACAAGAAAATCTCGTGAAATTACTAGATTTTTTTTGCAAAAATAATTTCAAAGTTTGTAAAATTTCAAAAAAAAATTGTAAAATTACAAATAAAAATATAAATTTCGATCCAAAATGTTTTGTTAAAAAACAAGGAAAATTGTCAAATATTGTTTTAATAAGATTACGAGACTTTTCCTAGTTATTTGACAAGGTTTTTTTGTGTGTAAGAAATTCAGAAAACTGTATGAGTTTAAACACCACAATTCAACCGAAAAAAGTAGCATTTTTGACCTTACCCCTTTCGAATTTGATGAAACTTGGAATACAGTTGGGGCTTTTCAAAAAATGATAGTGCCAAAATTTTGGACTTCAGGTAGTTTTTCTTCCCGAGCTTCAGGTTTCAAATAATAGGTAATAAGACAGCCTTTAAAATGGCATTCACCAAATATCTCAAAAACTTATAACGATAGGCCAGTTTAAAGGACATATTTGGACACAGGACGTCAAAAACATTTGAACTTTGGTATCAGATTTTCAAGGACAAAAAAATATTTTTTTCTAAAGGAAAATACACCGTTTTTTTTTACCTATCATTATCTTTCCATTAATAATAAAAATTCCAATGAAGTCTCCATCCTGAAAAGTTAAACTTAAGGAGTATAGGTGATCCTTAATAACATATATTTTTCCAAAATTTGAAAAATATAGTTTTTTGAGCTATACCTCTCCAAAAATTAAAGTTAAAACGATGACCTTTGACATTTTTCAAACAAAAAATATCGGTGAATGCCACTTTAAAGGCTGCCTCATTACCTATTGTTTGAAACCTGAATAAGACCTGTACCATTATTACATTTTAAGATGTCTTTATTTATTTCGGAACACTCTTGTATAAAAATATATCTCAAATACAGGAATGACCAGAAAACTGAAAAATTGACACAATCTCTTTTTTGTTTAAGTAAAACCCAGTACTGAATTTCATTAAATTTGGAGGGGGTGAGGTCAACTCATGGGTTGAATTGAGGTGTTTTAGCTCGTATGACAAATAACACAAAATCTGGAAAATTCAGAAGTTTTTATAAAAAATACAGAAAACCACAGTACTAGTCAGAAAAATTTAGAATTTTATTCTAGAATCGGTACAACCGACTATATAGTCTTATTCATATTCATTTTACCCTTATTTGACTAGTCTAAGTATTCACAAGTTTTTAAAATCCACCTTTTTCCCTTACCTTTGAATATCCTTATTATTAATCTCCTTTCATTGTTGCATGTTTTAACCTCCCTATTCCTCTTTATCGTTTTTACTTTTTTTTTCATAAATATATTTTAACAAATTATCACATTATGCTAAAAATCTCTTAAATACTTTAACACAGTGGGACATTATTTTAATCTTATTTCTATCATCTAATAATATCCATTTAATTTTGATTTCATCCCATCGTTTCCCAAGTATATTGTTTGTCTAAAGAATGTCATAACCTACAAACAAGAGTATCAATTACCAAATCAATTATAATACTGTTCTCAGTTCTGTTTCCCTATTTTTTTCGTTTCATTTGTGTGCCCCTGCCACAATTATTTCCTAACAATTGCAACATTGTTGACACAAAGAAATGGAAAAAGAAAAGAATGATCTGAAAAAAAAACATTTGTGTTGAAAATGATACAGTTTAAAGTTTGCCGAAAATGATGTTGATTTTTAAAGAGATGTCCTTTTTGGCAAACAATACAACAAAATAATAATAATACGATTGCAACAATAAGTTGCATACAACTTATGCAACCCTCCTCTTATAACTTCTCTTCGTTTCTTTTTTTTTGTGTTTTTTTTGCCGTTTGTTATATGATGATTGTAGCTGCTACCTTTTGTTTCCTTTTTCTGTTGTTCATAATTTTACAATTGCCCCGGTAAATCTGTTTGTTTCCACAAATTTTTAAGAGCGCTCTGTGCACTCTTTGCCTGCTTTGTTTAGTTAAGTACTTAAGTGTTTACTCCCAGTCCCTGGTATTACAATTTTAACATTTTTTTTTACAAAAACCGGCGCTCAATCATTTTTATTTCAGTTTTACTTTTATATGCGATTTACACATTCATTCACTCATTCTAAGGCAGTCAGTCATTTTGTTTGCACTTAAACACTTTTTTTACAAAATTTTTCTTCTTCGTGGTCTGTTTTAATGCATATAATTTTTGAAAAAATAAAAAAAATAAAAAACAGTTTTAAAGGTTTCATTCACGCCCAGGTACTACATAAGTAATATTGGCAACCCAGTGTTGTTAAATATTTGTAGTTCCATATAAACAGGCACAGACATTTAGTCTCAAATCAACAACAGAAACCGGGGTAACTTAATATTGTAATTGTGGCACAATGAAGCGCAATTCTAACAACAACTACGACACACAAAAACCAACAACAACAACAAAAATCTAGGAGATTTTTCATGGGCGATAAGCTACCCTTTTTTTTGTTTTTGTTGTTTACCAGAAGACCATTGCATACAACCAAATTTATTTTTATTTACCATACAAGTACATAGAGTAATTGAAGAAATTTTATACTTTCCTCATGGACTTGCAGAGTACTTTAACCAAAAAAAACACAAAAATATTATAGTACTTGCATACAATTGTTAATACATGCAGAAAAAAATGGTTTGAAAAGCTTGTCACTTAATTTTGAATTCCAACAAAACTTTTTGAATTTCAATTCTTGAAATTTTGGATGAGATTACCACTTACATGGTACCGAAAAATTTAAAAATCGCTGCTTCAACAAATTAAAAAACAAAGAAATTTAGTAAAATTGACTAGGAGGATATCCAAAAAATGGCGCCCAAGCCGGGGCCTGACCCTAAATCGCATTAAAAGTTTCTTAATAACCAAACAATGTGAAACACGCGCTTTTCTTTTTCAAAAATTGCAAAACTCAATCGCGTTTGGATTCAAATGCGTTTAAAGAAATTAATTATGAATTCCAACAAAACTTCTAAAATTTCGATTTTAGGAAGTTTATTTAAGATTACCATAGAAATAGAGCTTCTCAATAACCAACCACTTTGAAAACCGCGGCTTTTGCCAATAAAAAAACATAGAAATTCAGTAAATTTGACTTATAGGATATCTAAACAAATGGCGCCCAAACAGGAGTGTGACACCAAATTGCATTGATAGTTTCTTAATAACTACACTCTAAAAAAATGAGTCCAGTTTCCTACTATAAATTGGGCAAATTTTAACAAATTCAAAAAATATACTACTATTAATTGAGTAAATTTCCAATACTTTTGAGTAGAATTACGCAATTTGTGTAAATTTACCTAATTTATAGTAGGAAACTAAAATCATTTTGATTAGAGTGTAACCAATTTAAAAAAACGAGGTTTTATTTTTCCAAAATTGCAAAACTTTACCAGTTTCGGACTTAATTCCGTTTAAACAAATTAAGAACCATAGAAATTCAGTAAAATTAATTAATAGTCTATCCAAATAAATGGCGCCTATGCAGGGACCTAATTCGGGGGCAGGCAGTGGAATAACAAAAACTACCGCCAATGATGGAAATACGGAAACTAATACAATTGCTTCAAAAAAAAATAAACTACTAGAATTTTAAAACCCAAGCAGGCGCCTGATTTCAAATCGCAAAGCCTAAACAGAGAAATCAGCGTTTAATCATGGAAACTCGGGGTATTTCTTTAAATTAAACATTCATAACTGTTTGTGATCGCTTGTACTTTAAAAAAAAAAAACTTCATCCGCTAAATTTGTAAAAAATGCGATTTCTGCTCAAATACGGAAGTTGAGTCGAATTTGTCGTTCAGACCTTGCAAAAACCGACAATAAGGGGGTAGCGTGTACTACTTGATTGGATTTTAATAAATTAAGTAATTTACTAAAGATAAGGAAATAAATTCTGTAAAATTCACTTATTGGATTTTGAAAAAATGGCGCCCATGTTGGGACCCGATTCCAAATCGCAAAACGAAATTACAGAAACCACCGCCAACGAGTTAGAGTCGAGCTGCTACTACTTTTAATTAAACATTTATAATTGGTCTTAATCGATTGGACCTTTAAAAAACTCGTATCAGTTAAATTTGCTCACAATTCGATTTCTGCTCAAATACCAATTTTGAGTCGAAATTTTCCAAACTTTCTAAGACCGACAATAAGGGGGTAGTGTGTAAAACTTAGTTGCATTTTTAACAAATTAAGTAACTTACTCAAGATAGGCAAATAAATTCTGTAAAATTCGAAAATAGGATTTTTGAAAAAATGGCGCCCAAGCTGGGGCCCGGTTCCAAATCGCCAAACAATATTACAGAAACAACGGACAATGAGTTAAAGTCGAGCTACTACTTTTAATTTATCAATCAGAATTTTTTGATCGATTGAACCTTAAAAAATTTTACCATCAGCTACATTTGTATAAAAAAAAAGATTTCTGTTAAAACACGGATTTCGAGTCGAAGCCGACAGTGAGGGATACTTATTGGATCTAAGCAAATTAAAAAAAAAACTTCTAAGAGAAACCACCGCCAATGAGGCGGAGTCGGGCTTCTACTTTCAATTTCTCATTCAGAATCTTTTTTAATTGATTGGACTTTTAAAAATTTCGTCATTTTCTAAATTTATCCAAAATACGATTTCAGCACAAATTCCGATTTTAAGTGGACTTGTTCGGTCCGATCTTTCTAAAACCGACAATGAGGGGAAGACGTGTACTACTTAATTGCATTTAAACAAATTAAGTAGTTTACTCAAGATAAGCAAAGAAATTTTAGTAAAATTTACTAATAGGATTTTGAAAAAATGGCGCCCAAGCTGGGGCCCGACTCCAAATCGCCAAGTGGAATTACAGAAACCACTGCCAATGATTAAGAGTCGGGCTGCTACTATTTATTTGTCATTCGGAATCTGTTTTATTCGATTAGACCTTCTAAAATGTCGTCACCTGCTAAATTTTTATACAAAAGAATTATGTTGAAATACCGATTTTGAGTCGAATTACCTAGCTTAAACCTACAATAAGGGAGAGCAGTGTTGTTGTTAATTGCGTTTAAACATACTAAGAAGTTTAAATTGATTAAAATTATTTTCAAACAAATGGCGCCCAAGTTGGGGTTTAACTTCGAATCGCTAAGTGGAAATACAAAACTCTCCCCAAAAAGGGAACGTCGTGCTGTTGCTTTAAATATAACTTTTAGAATCCCATTTGATCGATCGACCTATTACAAATTTGGTCATCCTCTTAATTTGTTCAAAATGCTACCAAATGCCGAATTCTGCGCAATTATCATTTTTGCATTGGATAGTTTAGTTTGATCGATCAGCCTTTCTTAAACCGACAATAAATGAGAACCGGGTTAGAACTTAATTGTGTCAAGCAAATTAAAAAATGTTCTCTATATAAACCAAGAAATTCAGTTAAATTAACTAAAAGAATTTCCTGAAAAATGGCGCCCAAGCTGGGGCCCAATTACAAATCGAAAAGAAAAAACCCAAAAATCAGCACCAATCAGGAGAAGTAGTTTTGCTACTTAAAATTTAGCATATAGAATCGTTTTTAGACAATCGCCTCTTTAAAAAATGCTATATTTTTGGTCGAACTTCTCGGTTTGGAAAGATTAATTTTGCTTTGCTAAATCTTTGAATACCTTCCAGAATGTACCGGCTAGTTTTCACGAAAAAAATTTCTGATGACACAATTTTTAGTTTGGAAAAGTTTTTGGAATTTATTTACAAACTTGAAAATGTCAGCGTAAATCTGTGTTCAGCTTAACTAAACTAATTTAACTGGCATTCCAAAAACTAGACCTTATGGTAATTAAAATAATCCGTTTTCTCCCACATTGAGAAATTAATTGTAAAAGTAAAGGTTTAGAAAGAGTTTTCAGAATGGGGGTTAAGATTGAACTTAGTTTAACCTTAAGTTTATTTGGAAATTTCAGCTCAAATATATTTTTAGATTACCTAAACCAAGCTTAACTAATATCCCTAAAACTACTACAAAAATTAAATTAACCATACTTTCCTAAATTAAGGCATTCTTTGTAAAAGTGTGGCTTTGAGCTTCTTTGAGAAAATCTGCTTTCTCCGCTAGGGATCGCTTTTTAATTTCACTATCCTATTTCTTTCACTGTATAATAACTAAAAGTAACCCAGAACAATTATTCCTATACGAATAAAAAGCACTTATTTTATATGTATGTGCTACATAAACCTACACATTCATCATTATCATTACATACATACACACACACTCACTCACGTAAACAGGGACATTCTTATATATTCACAAATAACAAATACAAATTTTACCCCAGCCAACCAGCTGGTAGTTAAGACTTTTTGTGTTCCCAACTATTATTATCAACGCATTAAAATCGTAGTGAGTTTTTTTTTGTTTTTGTTGCAGCAGTGGCTCTACATACTCATACATACATTTGAATCTCTTATCTGATCATGTAAAAAATACGTTATAATGTAATGTTGCAAGCTTTTTCCGGTTCTCCTTACAATGCTATAATACACATGAAGAGGGGGTAACACACAAACGTAGATTTACATAGTCGTACTTAGGCAAAAAAAATATACAAAAAATATATTTTTTGAACAATGAACATTAAACGAAGTTGCAGCAGCAGCAACAGCAAGTTATGCCTTCTAGGTAGTAGTGTTAAGTTGTATACGTTTCCTGCTTGGGTGCTTACATCCTTTTTTTTTTGTTTTTAGTAGTTTTTTTCTGTGTTTTTTTTTTTACTCGAATTTAAACTTTAGGCTTGTAATAATAAGCCAAAGGTCATATAAGAAGTCTTTTGTAGTAAAGTTTTTGTTTTAAACATACATACATTCTTTATAAACAATATATTGAAGTTTTATACTAATTTTATGAACATTTTTATTTTTAGGTTAACCGCCCTCTAACGATGAAAAAAGAAGGTATACAAACCCGTAATCGTAAATTATCCTCAAAGTCGAAAAAGAAAAAGGGTTTAGGAGGAGGCTGTATGCCAATGGGTGGTCATTTAGGTATGGGTGATTTTAAACCCTTAGATCATTCTAAGGGTTTTGGAGGAGGATTTTCAGCATCAATGGGTAAGTTTTCAAAACAGTTAAATAATTAAATACACTACTGAACATTTTGGTACCCGACTTTATGCAGTTAATTGCAATTGGAAAAGTAATGCCCAAAACGGCCAATTTTTTTTGAACTCAAGTTTCTCAAAGAGAGGCCGGATTTTTGACCACCAAAACTAATGTAATGAAGTGTATAAGGTCGCGTCCCAATTGCATTTTTAATGTTTAATAGTGTTATTGCAATTATGTTTTTAACTTTTCATCATAATTTTTTTTCTTCTTAAATCTTTAGTTTTAAATTTTTAGTTTTCTGTTAAATTTTCTATTTATTAAATTTTTGTAATTTTTTATACCGTCTTTAATTTTATTTTCAAAATTTCCTTTTTTTTTAATTTAACATTTAAAATTTTTTTATTTTACTATATTAAATTTTTTATTAAAGCTTTTTTTGGAGTTTTCTTTTATCTCTATCAATTTTTGTTATCTTTAACAACATTTGTCTAACTTTTTTTGTGTGTTTTTGTTTTTGTGTTTTTTTTTTAGCTCAACATGGCCATCTTTCCAGTGGTTTACATCCAGCCCATGCGCATATGCATGGTGGCTGGTATACTGGTGGTATGGGAGCTTTGGGTGCTTCCAGTGGTTTACAGGGTGGCTTTTCAACGGCTGGTGGTTTAAGTGGCGGTGTTGTGCCACACTCCCAGCCTTATCATTTAGGTTTGGGTTCTATGGTAAGTTCTTAATAACTTTTTTTTGTTTCAATTTCAAGAGAAATATAAAGTTCTCTTAAAGCTTTGAAAGAGCTTAATTTTTAGAGATGCCAGATGGTTTAAATTTGAATAGGCAATAATTGGGGATTAATAGGAGATAAATGTTTAGTAAGTTTACTAAAGAGAAAGTTGTTGTTTTAAAAGTTATGTACAGAGCTTAAACAGGACAAGTAATAGAAAAAAAAAATTATGACAAAAACTGTCTTTTGTGTATTTTCTGGAGCCAATTTTTAATGAGAATAATACAAATTTTATGTTGGCATCACTGAAAATAGCAAACAGTGAAACTCGGCTCCTGGTTAATATAATGCAAACGAAATTTGAATGAATATGTTAGTAACCTTTTAAAATCTTTATATAAAGGTTTGCGGGATTGAAGAACTGGGCGTGTCATCTTTTAAATATCTCAAAACTACAAAATATCTTTACTCGGCTCCCGATTATTACATTTTAATGAAATTTGTCCCCCAATGTAATACTATTGCCCCACGTTGGGCACCAATATCGTTTTTGTGAAACCCAAATCAATAAAATGTTTTAACTTGGCTGGTTGGGAAATATATTAAAATAAATTAAAGCCTAATTTAATATGTCATCCCCGTTTTGCGCGCCAAGGTTTCGGTATTAAGTGATTGTTACAATGACTATCGTCTCGTTGTAGCCAAATCGATCAAGAGTTTTGGTGGGAATCGAACCCACGATCCCCTGCTTCATAGGCTAGCACGCTACCAATTAATCTACAGGAGCCCCCTATCAAAAAAATTATTAAACGTTTATAAACTCCTTATAAAATATGGGCGGGATTGAAACGGCGTTACCTTTTAAATATCCCAAAACTACGAAATGTATTTACTCGGCTTCCGCTCAATACATTTAAACGAAATTTTTGTTTTTAATGTAATTCCGGTGACCCGTGTTGGGCGCCAATATTGTTTTTGGTTAATCCTAAATCTAAATAAGTACCCGGCAGCTGGTAAATATATACAATAAACCCAAATTTACGGTTTCATCTCCATTTTGAGCGCCAAATTTTCGGTATTAATTGATTGATTGTAAGATTATGGGCAAAATAAATTCAATAATAGAAAATCTAATTTTTTAAACAATTTTCAAACTAGAAAATCCTTTACTTCAGTTCTGGGTAAATATATTAAAACAATATTTTCTCCTAATAAAGTAATTGACCGCACGTTGGGAGCCAATATCGAATCGGTTAAAGGTTATTATCGGCAGAAAATTTAGAAAAATAAATTTAAATTGAATCAATCGTAAGAAAGATAAAGGGGAAAGTAAATTTCGAAGTAGAAAATGCTTTAGCTCTTTTTTGGGATGTTACAACAACATTTTCTATTTATAAAATATTTTGGCCCCACGTTGGGAGCCAATATCGCTTCGGTAAAAGGTGATTACAATTGTGCAGAAGAGAACGGGGAAAGTAAATTTAAATAAATGATAAATGGTATAGTAAATTTCAAACTAGAAAATGCTAAACCTCAGTTCTGGTTAATTATATTACAACGACATTTTCTCCAAATACTTTGGCCCCACGTTGGGAGCCAATATCACTTCGGTAATAGGTGACTACAATTATGGGGAAAAGAATAAGGAAAGCAAATTAAAATAAATCAATCATGGGAAAGATAAAGGGGAAAATAAACTCCAAATAAAATTTAAATCAGAAAATGGATTCGGCCCTTAGAAAAAATATTAAAACCCACCCTACGTTGGGAGCCAATATCATTTCGGTAATAGGTGATTACACTTATGGGAATGATAATGGGAAAAGTAGCTCAGCTCTGGTTAAATATATTACAACGACATTATCTCCTAAGAAAATATGTTGGCCCCACGTTGGGATCTAATATCGCTTCGGTAATAGGTGATTACAATTGTGGAGAAAATAATAAGGAAAGTAAATTAAAATCAATCATGGAGAAGATAATGGTGAAAAGTAAACTCCAAATACAATTTAAATCAGAAAATGGTTTCGGCTCTCAGTATCAAACTCCGCCCACGTTGGGAGCCAATATCGTTTCGGTAATAGGTGATTACTAGGACTGCGAAATTTATGCACTAACATTTTTTAAATAATGCAGTAAAAAACTCAAAAGTTTTCACTAAAAACATAACATTTCTGCAATGAACAGCAAAATATACCATCGCATTTTAATGTTAAAATTTTATATCAAAAAAATAATTGCAAAAAATTTTTTAAGAAAATAACACTATGAACAAACAATTATGAACAAAAATAATTTTAAAGATTTAAAAATCGCAAAACAAAATATTGATTAAAAAAAACAAAAATATCCAAAAATATGCATTTAAAACAAAAATATCCAAAAATATGCATTTAAAACAAAAATATCCAAAAATATGCATTTTAAACAAAAATATCCAAAAATATGAATTTTTACCAAAATATGCAAAACAAATCGCTGCCATTTTGACGCAAATTTATTGCTGCAGAAAGATATTTGGTCGATATCATTTTTAGACTATCGACAAAAAATATGCATTTGCATTGAAATCGTGATTGAGATACTGATTACTAGGGATGAGATTTTCATGCACTAAAAAATCGAAAATATGCGCTTAAAATATGCGCTAAAAAATTTAAAATATGCACTAAAAAACCTAAAAATATGCACTAAAAAAAATTTGTGCAATAAAAATCTTGTTTTCATGCGAAAAACTTCTGAAAAAGTTATTTTTGCCTGGTTTTAGTAGTTACGTTTAAAACTTATGTAAGCAAGATTTTTTAGGAACTCAAACAATCTAAACAAAAATTTAAAATAACAAAAAAAAAAAAAAAATCCTATTTTCAAAATAAATGATTCAAATTTTAAACAGTTTTTGAAATAAATAAATAAATTTCAATTTTTGTTTTTGCATATTTATGCCAAAATATGCACAAAAATGCACTTAAAAGTTGGAAATATGCACAAAATATGCATTTAAAATCAAAATATGCAAAAATATGCATTTTTACCAAAATATGCAAAAACAAATCGATGCCATTTTAGCGCACATTTTTTGATTCGGATAGATAATTGGATAATTGGATATCATTTTTAGACTATCGACAAAAAAACATACATTTGCATGGCAATCTCATCCCTACTGATTACAATAATGAGAAGATAATGGGAAAAGTAATTTAAAATAAATTCAATCATGAGAAAAATAAAGGGAAATGTAAATTTCAAACAAGAAGATGCTTTAACTTGGCCGATATTTCCCAAATGGAGTATTTCGGCCCCAAGTTGGGCGCCAATATCGTTTTAGTTAAACTCAAAACTACTAAATAGGTTATCTTGGCAGCCTGAAATTGTTTCGGTAATAGGTAACCGCAGTCAAGGGTAAGGTACTGCGGAAAATATCCATACAAATTAATATTGTAACACATAATGGAGAAACTAAACTTAAAATTAATTTAAAACTAAACCCAATTTTCCCCTAATAAAATATTTGTGCCCCACGTTGGGAGCCAATATTTTTTCGGAGAAACCCAAAACTACAATAAGCTTGGAATTAAATAGATTTAAAAACTTTTTTCAATTGGCGCACCACATTGGGCGCCAATATTAGTCTGATGAAAAGTGATATTAATCATCACAGAAAGAATTTGAAACGAATTGCAATCAACAAATACGCGGATTCAATCAATTTTTTGATTGAAATTCCTCCAATAAAGAAAATTGTTATACCAATCAACAAATTGTATGTGTTGAATTGAATATTTTTTCAATCAAACATTTTTTTCGATTTTGATCACAAATTTGGTCAATTTTTTATTTATAGTCAATCAAAATAATGATTGATTGATGGTACGAATAAATTGTATGCTGATAACAAAATTAAGAAAAAAATCCTTTTTTTGCTTTCCAATGTGTTGCCAACAATAAATAAAGTAAAACCCGATTATTTAGTATATTTTTGAATTAATGGGCCATACCACAAAAAAACAAAAAATCTATTTTAACAAAAGTTTTATTTTAAATTTCAAATTTTCCATACATTTTTTGAAAGTCGATTTTAAAACAATTTGTTTGGAAATAGAATTAAAAGCTGATTTTAAATATATTTTATTGTTCTGTGGTAAGGCTGAACGTATTCAAATAAATTAAAACGAAACAAAATCTGGTATGTTGAAAATGTTCAATTCGAGAGTTAAAGAAAATAACAAAAACTTTAATCAAAACATTTTGTTGATCAATAGATTTAATTGAAAATTTTTTGCCAATAATTTTTTGTCTGATGAGAAAAAATCGTTTATCTGGAATCCCTTGAGTTTCTCTTTTATCCCACTTTTTCTTTTCCAATTTAAAAATAAAAACGTCATACTAATTTCTTTCTTTATTTTCTTTATTTTTAGGGTACTTGGCGTACTGACTATACGTGATGGAGCGGTAACAATTTAAATAATAATTTATTTAATTGAAATTTTGCAACATTAAACTATCCTACCCACAACCCCAAAATATGATGTTATAGCAAACTCCAAGCAGTAAAGATGTATTAAGTAAAAGTTCCTGTAAAACAACCATTATCAAAAACCAACTGATCCTTAGCTTTATCTTATAGCTATTTTTTGCATATATATATTGTACATAGAAGGCGTAATCTTCTAACGACCCTTAACCAAAAAAAAAACAAAAAAATCCTAGATTATCTTTTACAACGGCGTCTTTACTAATGATCTAATGCTGCTGCTGCTACTACTACAGTTTTGCAAAAGGGCCTAACTAACGACACCACCACACAATAAAGGTCCTGCAAAATATTTAACATCACAATATCTTAGACATCATTCACCAAAATCATCACTGCTAATGTTTATTTAAATACCAAACTAATGATGACTTTACTTTGTTACTATTGTTTTCTAGGCCACAGATTATAAAAAATATTTCTTAAGCCGAAGCTTAAAATTTACGAGGCGCCTTTTAAGTCTTGTTTGTCTGTGGTTGGTTTAGCTTATGTATATTTCCTTAGTTACTTAGGTATTTTTAGGTTTCCTTTTATTTTTGCAAATTTTGTTTTTATTTTAATCCTTTCCTTTATCCTTAAAACCAACCAAATTCCTAATAAATATATATATATTGTAATACAAATTTATTATTAAGTATGTTATGTTAACATTGCGTGCAATTTATTAATTTATTACAAAAAAAAAACACATTTAATTTTTTAATATTTGTTTTTATGTTTTTTAATAATAATTTTGTTATTTTATTTTTTCATTTAGTTTTTTAGCTGGAAAATTATAATCAAAAGAATTAAATGAAATATTGCCATACATTATTTTAAAAACAAAACAAATTATAATGAATTCTTTTATTGTAAATTCATCATTAAAAAAAAACAAAATTAAGTCACCACCCTACAATAGCAAAAAAAACTTTGTAAAATAAATTGTAAATAACAAAAATAATAAAAGTTAAAAGAAAAATTAAAAAAAAAAAAATAATTCATAAATCGTAATTAAAATGTTTAAAGAAGATGATAAACAATTTGTTTTAACATTTATGCGAAGCCAAATTTTATTTAAACTTAGGTAATTTATCTAAGTTTAATTTTATTCAATTATTCATAAATATTGTGTCTTTGAGTTAGATTTTGGCTTTGAAAACTTGATGATTTCTTTTGAAGTGAACTTTTTGTCGCATCGGCAGTGTTTTCCAAGTTCTACACGTTTTCACCGTTTATCAAGATATTATACTGCTATTTTCGCTGTTTTTTTTATACCCTCCACTTAGGCTGTATTTTTGAGATCTCAGTTAAACTAGGTTTAGTTAAGCTGAAAACAGATTTGTGCTGCCATTACCAATTTTGTAAACAAAATTTAAGCGGAACAGTTTAGTTTTTCTTTACACATTTTGGATCAAGAATCAATTTTGTTTTTCTTTTTAAAAAAAAGGTACTTTTTTAGGGTTATTAGAACCCGCTGATCACAAAAATCTTGTCAAAAAAATGTTTCAATGATCCGTTATCCCAGAAAAGAATGTATTTTAGCTTTTTATGCAATTTTTGGATTTATTTTATTAATTTATTTCATTATTTTCAAAATAAATAGTTTTTTTTTTTTAATTGCAAAAAGATAAGACTTAACATTCGTAACATTTGCCTGAAATTCCACCATTTTCATTCATAAATATTTTTTTGTGAAAAATGTGATCTCTACTGTTTGAAAAATAGAACAGAGGATCGGAATGGGTTAAAATGTTGGTCTTTAATGAAAAATAAAATATAAATCGCATTTCACCGGAAAAATCCGAATTTCACACTACTTTTAACTAATTGTAAGTTAAAACTTAATCCACATCTCAAAAACCCGGCCTTCATGGTAGAGGGTATCTATAAGTTTGTCATTTCGTTTGTAACTCATCGATATATCGGTCTAGTATCCCATAAAGTACATAAATGATTGATTAGTGGTCAATTCTAAGACATTCTTGCGATGTTTTTCTGTTGAAATGGCGGTCACGGCCAAAGTATTACACATATATGACTGAGACTTGGTGTATTTACTTGTTGTTGTTCTGAGAAGTTTGGTATTGCATTTCAGCGATATCGGATCAGTATTTCCAAAGTTATAAACGAAAATATTTTCACAAAAAACAAAAATTTTAAATGATTAAATTCAGCTTCTGGTGGACATATGTGAACGATTGGTATTTGAGCAAGTACCTACAAACATATTTTTTTAAACAACATTTTTTTCGCGGATTTTTTAACCAAAAATTATTTACCGCGGAAATTTTTTTGAAATTTTTTTTTCAAAAGTTTTTTGCATTAATGTATTTTACATTGTGGAGGGTATTAATGTATTCGGGAAGGCCGAATTGAACTTTTTGATGCAGTTTTTTTTAGATATTTCTCAAAACTATAACTCAGAGAGCTTTCATGTGTAATTCTCGGGAAAATTTGTCGTGCCGGCAGTATTAACCGATCTACTTATACTCATTTTCAACATTTTTTAAGTCAAAAATGTATTATTTTGTTACTATTTTACTAATATTTTAGATGTTACTCAAAAACTATAGCTCGGAGAGCTTTAATGTATTCGGTAAGCATGTTTCCCGGTTCAAGGCCGACATTATTGCTTTATGTAAACATATCGGCAGCAGTTACTGAGTTATACGGGTTTCAAAAGTTTGTTTTAGTCAAAAAAGTGCTATTTTTTTAATAATTAAAAGCTTTAGCTTCAGGAGCTTTCGAGTATTTAACGGTCATGTTCCTCGTTTCTCATGTTTCTTGTTTCTCGATTACAATCCAACATTATTCTTTCATGGGCTTTTTGTGGTATCGAAAGTTTTTACGAAGCTATACGCTTTTCCAACGTTTGCCAATCTTTGTGCAACTAAAAACCTCGAAGAGCTTTTGGGTTTCCGTCAGACATATTCCTTGCTTCAAGGCCAACATTATTACTTCATATTTTTTTGTAGTATCAGCGTTTCCAACGTTTATCACGTCAAAAAGTGATATTTTGTCGATATTTTGTATGTAATTTAAAAACTATAGCTCAGAAAGCTTTCATGTATTCGGTAAACATGTTCTTAGGACTAAGGCCGACATTATTGCGTTGTTTATTTCTTGCCGTATTAGTCGAATTTACCGAGCTTTACGCATTTTCAACGTTTATTATGTCAAAAAGTGCTATTTTACTTCTATTTTTGATAAAACTCAAGAACTTTGGCTCGGAAAGCTTTCGGGACATGTTTCTCGAATCAAGGCTACATTATAGCTTTAATAACTTTTTAAAGTACGTTTATGAAGTAATATAATAGATTTAATAACTTTTTAAAGTACGTTTATGAAGTAAAAACTTCCCGATCTTAATGTAACTTAAAAACTATAGCTCGGAGAGCTTTCATGTATATTCCTCGAATCAAGGTCGACATCACTGCTTTTACTGCTTGTCGTATCGGCAGTAGTTTTCGTTCTATCAGGTCAAAAAAATGCGTTTACTAACAATAAGTGCTTAAAGTGCTAATTTGCAGCTGTTTTTGATGTAACTCAAAAACAAAAGCTTGGAGAGCTTTCGACAAGCGTCATTACTGAGTATTTTTGCCGTATCGGTAGAATTTACCAAGACATACGGGTTTTCTATGTTTATTAAGTAAAAAATTGTCAATGTTGAGATAACTCAAAATCTAAAGCTCGGAAAGCTTTCAGGTGTTTGGCGGGCATGTTCCTTAGATCAAGAACAATATTATTTCTTTGGAAATTTTTTAGTAGTATTTAAAGTGCTTTACACGTTTCCAACGTTTAACAAGTCAAAAAAAACATTTTTTGAATAACTCAAAAAATAAAGCTTATAGAGCTTTCGGGTGCTTGGAGGACATATTCCTTATAACAAGACCAACAATATTGTTTCAGTATATTTTTGTCGTATTTTTCATATTGGTACAAGTCAAAAATTAAAAAATGTTGATGTAACTTAAATTGGAGATTTTCAAGTTTGCCCCACGTTGGGCGCCAAAAGTTTTAAGTTTATTGTTTAAAAAGAATAATGAGTTTTATTTTTTTTTTTTCTTGTTCATGCCAAAAAAATGTAAAACGTCAAAAATGTCCAATTTTAATGTAACTCAAAAATTTAAGCTCGGAAAGCTTTGGGTGGTATGTTTCTCGAATCAAAGATGACATATGGACTTCTTGTCGTATCGGCAGAATTTTTCGAGCTATAAGCATATTAAACGTTTGAGAAGTAAAAAAAAGAGTTATTTTACAGCTGTTTTTGATGGAACTCAAAAACTGAAAACCGAAAAGCTTTCAGTTATGATCCTCAGATCAAGGGAAACATTATTGCGTGGGTGCTGTGGCTTAGTGGTTAGCACGTTGGACTACTAGCCAGCAAGCCTGGGTTCGATTCTAAGCTCAGGCAGAACAACATTTTTTTCAGATATTTATTAGTTTCTATTTATAACTAATATCTATCGCAGCACCCTCCTTCGTTGATAAATATCACTAAAAACGTCAAAGAAGAATAACAATAAAATAATGGCTATCAACACAGCTTCAAAAATAATTCGCCAGATCAATAACAGATGGCGATGCAACAACTGTACTCAAAATTATCAACACGCGCAATTACAGTGTTGCCATACTGAAGCTCTTCTATCTTTCAAATCTTTCATCTCTCTTCTATCCCCTTTCCGAAAGAAGCATCACGGTTACATTGGTAATTGATAGGCAGCATTGCCTGAGTGTTTGTGATGGTTTCAGTAATCATTGGATTTCAGATGAGTAGGTGATTGGCCAACAGCATCCTAGGCTGGTGTTGGGGCTGCCAACTTTTAGTCTCCAGTCCGACGTTCAACGTTGCTCACATTTGCTAGTTTCATAACGGATGTTACAAAACCATTGCCCGGTGTCCACCTGCCCCTGAGGGTCGGAGGTAGTGAGTCTTCTTAGTTGGTTACAAAAACAAGGATTGGTTCTGGACTTTACCAAGTTAAAGACGATCAGTTCCGTTACCTTGTATGTCCAACTCTGGCCACCTTCATGGCCCTATGTTCCAACTAGGAATTTTAAAGGACTAAATATATATATTGCCTGAGTGTTGCTTCTTTTTTTAAAATAAAAAAAAAAGCTCAGAGAGCTGTCCGGTATTTGGAGGGCATGTTTCTTAGATTAAATCCGAAACTATGGCATCAGTTTATTTTTGTCGTATTGCTTAAAGTCAAAATGTGATAATTTTGATGTGACTATAGCTCAAAGAAATTCACGTTTTGCCCCACATTGGGCGCCAACATTTTTAAGTTTGAAAATTGTTGCTAAAAAAGAATAATGAATTTTATGTTGTTTTTTTCTTTTTCGCCAAACAAATTAATAAATCATTGTCTTAAATTTTAAAAATACTTTAAGAAATAAATTGTTATAAATTATAAGATGGGATTTATGAATTAATTCTGAAATACCACAACATTTATTCTATCAAAAAATTAATTTCGTCTTTTTGTTTTATATTTTTCTTTAAACTTTTTAATTATTTTAAATGTATATGTTTAAATTTTATAACACAAAGTATAAATTTAAACACGTCCAAATATTTTTTTAATATTATTTAGCAAAAAAACACTTAAAAAAATGCAATTTGAAATTGCACAAAACATTATAAATTTAAAAAATTTAGATTAATTATCAAAAATAAACAAAAAGAACTTGTAAATTTTCTATGCATGGTGATAAAATTGTAAATAATTAAAAAAAATTAAAAAATAATTTTCTTTATTTCTAAATAAATATTATTTAAATTATTTTTAAACAAAATTTGTAGTCTTTTTTTCTAAAAAAATATTGTTGTTAAAAAAAGTCGTCTTTTATTATTATTTTTTCCATAAAATTTACATTATTTTCTTATTTCCTTCTTTCTTTTATCATTTAAACTAAAAATTGTATATAAAAACTCCCCTTGTAAATTATTGTAATAACTGTCAAAACTAATTTAGAAAAAAAAAATCTTAAAATTAATAAAATAATTAAAATATAAATAGAATTTACTAGTACTACTTTACTTTTAGTAATTGTTAAATATAATTATAAAAATTACTTATAGTATTTTTAAATGTAATTTGCCATATTTATAGTTCAGTATATACACATAAAATCAAATTATAATAATAAAACAAATTATTAATTATATTATAAATTTAAAAAATAATAATAAAAAAACATTCTAAAATAATTGTATGTATTAAATTTAAAGGCAATCACATTGAAGAAAAAAAAATTAATATTAAAAATGAAAAAAAATAATGTTTAAAAAAAGTATTTAAGTTGAAATATTCGAAAAAATAATAAAAGATATAAATAAAAAAAATATATATATCACACTGGTTTTGTTTTCTTTTCTTTATTTAAACTTCATTTAAAAAGAGATGCTACAAACAGGGTCGATTTGCACTTATTGTCTATAAAACTATTCCATGATTTATTGAGCAAACGTGATTAGGCAGAAAAAAGGAAAAATAACAACAGTTTTAAAAGCAACAGTGGAATCTGTGCTATCGGAATAATAGAATTTGTCCAAAAAATTCAAGATAAATGCATGGGGCATTTTTTAGGAATATTTCTGATTCAAAAAAACATGTAAGAAAATAATAGTCGGTCGCAACTAGAGTTGCCAGATACTAGAAGGCAACTAACTGGACAATGAAAAATTTTCAGTTGGATTTTGAAAAAATAACTGGACTCATACATAATTTTTTTTTATATACAAAAAATCAGGCGATTTTCATATGTGAGATACATATTTTTATTTTGAATTAATTTTCAAATATAACATCAATACCTTTTTTGGCATTTCAATTACTTTTTCGAGCGTTTTGAAATGTTGATGCTGAGCTCGTCAATGGTCAGAGGATTAATGGCGTAGATTTTTCTATTCAAATAACTTCACAAAAATAAGTCCGGAGTGGTCAAGTCTGGAAATTAAAAAAGGCGACAGTAACTGGTCCCCATGTCAAAAAAGGCGACAATAACTTGCCCCCATTTGCAGATTTAACACGACCGGAATTAATTTGGTGGCATTATTTGAAAAGCAAAATGTACGTCAACAATCCTTAAATCAGCGACGACCTCAAGGAAAACATTCGTACAGAAATCAACGCTAGATTTTCAGATATGTTCAAAAAAGTATTAAAAATTAGAGTGAAATTGCAGCAAAAAGAACGCATTTTACTGTTGCCAAAAGGGGCATTTATGGTTTATTCATGATTTAAATTTTATTCAAAAAAATTGTAAAATATGTGTTTTAAAAAAAAATAATTGTTAAAATTAAAGAAATTCTTTTTTAACTGTAAAAATTATATTTTAGCTGGAAACTGGACCAGATCCAAAATAACTGGAAAATCCAGGCCATTCCAGGCCGTCTGGCAACCCTAGTCGCAACTCCTGCGTTTTTCGGAAAATGGCTCCCAAGTCAACACCTTTACTAATTGGATATAACTTTCGTTAGATCTTTAACTACTGTTAAAAACACACACAGATCAAATTTAAATGGAATGAGGTTGTTTTTGTTGCCAATAGACCGATTTAACTGAACATCGGGCTAAATTTTTATATGCCAATCCATGGAAACTAATTGTTAGTCCCCTATAAAAAAATGTCGACCGATATTCAGTTAAATCGGTATATTGGCAGAAAAAATAAACTAATTCCACTAAAATTTGATCTGTGTGTGTTTTCTACACTAAATAAAGATCTGACAAATGAAAGGTCCAATCGGTCCATGTTTGGACTTGGGACCCATTTTCCGGAAAACACTGGTGTAGGGTATCATATGGCCGGTCTTGACCGACTATAACTCTCTTACTTGTTTATTTTTTTTTTTATTTTTTTTCTTAGTGACCCTTGATTTATAATTTTGAACGCAAATATTTTTTTTAGGAGGCCGGCAACATTTACATTCAAAAAAAATAACTGGTAATACGCTTGGTAAAATGCCTTGTAATCCCGTTCTACCAATATTTAACAATTTTTCTTGTTTTTTAACAAAAAATTTTGTACTTTGCTCAAACGAGAACTACAGTTTTATTGGTAATTTTACAAATTTATTTTCGTAATTCTATTCTATAATTTTGAAACGGTATTTTACAAAAAAAGCTGTAATTTTACAGCAAAGTTTTTATTACGAGGATTCTAGTTGATTTACAAAAAAAAACTGTTATTTTACAAAAATGATTTTATTTCGAGGATTTATGTTGTTTAACAAAAAAAAATTTTTTTTGTACATTTACCATCTTTGTTTGTAAATTTACCATTTTTTTAAATATATTTACCATTTTTTCTTGTAAGTTTACCATATTTTCTTATTTTTCTGGCTTTAAAACAATATTTTTACCAATAAAATTGGTTATTTTACCAATTTTGGTGCATTCAAAATTACGAGGAAATCCTCGTAATTTTACGAGAATTTTGCCTTCCTCCTATTTTACGAGAATAGCCTCATAAAATCACGATATTTTTTGGTAACTTTACAAAGTTTTTTTTTCGAGTGTAGAAGTAATGTATCCGATTTGTAAAAAAGGCACCAGAGAAAAAAAATAAAAAAAAATTATATTTCATAACCTCATTTTTTGAATGAAATCGATTTGAGCAAGTGATCCCGAACTTCCAAAAATCTGAAAAAAATTTAAAAAATATTTTACACTCAAAAAAAAAAGTTTTTAAATTTACAAGTAAAAGGTCTTGTAATTCTATTTTACTAATATTTTTGTCTTTTTACAAAAATTGTTGTATATTTAATAAAACGAAAACTACAGTTTGCTTTGTAATTTTACTATTATATGTTGGTAAATTTATTTTACAAATTTTTTAGGTAAATTTACAAAAAAGTGAATTATTTTACAAATTAAAAAAATATTACAAGGTGTTTAGTTTTTTTACACAAGAAAACTGTAATTGTACAACATAATTTTACTTGATGTTATTTAGTCTTTTTACCAAAAAAATGTTTTATTACAAACATTTTTTTTTTAGATCGTTTACAAGGTTTTCAGTTTGAAATGTATGTATTAAAAAGTACAAAATTCCAATATAATTTTACAAAACTTATTTAATTACTAGAATTAATGTTGTTTTACAAAAAAAAAAATAATTATTCAACAATAGGACACGCAAAAATTTTCTAAGTTCAATTTTTTTTTTTTTGCGTTTTGGAGTAAAAAATTTAGTTAAAAATAATTTTTTATAAATAATTTTTACACCATTTTTTTGGTAATTTGCGTTAAGTAAAATACCACAATTTTTATGTGTTTCTACTATATTTCTACTATATTTACCATTTTTTTTGGTGATTTTACCATATTTTTTGGTATTTTTTTTTTAAATTTGGTACCTAAAATGTCAATAGAAAGCTGCCAGTTATGAAAAATCAAATTTTTCTTATTTTAACTGGTACTTAAACATCCAACCTACAATATCCAAAAAATTTTTTTCCGATTTTTTAAAAATACTTGTGAAAATAATTAAAAATTCAAAAAAAAATTGTTATTTTTTGACTAATTTTTCCTGAAAATATAAGAAATTTCTTGTGTAGCCTCCTTCGCAATTCTCATATGTTCTACTTAAGAAAAACGAAATGTCGAAAAAAAAAATAAAAAAGTGCAGTGTTATACATAAAAAAGTTTGTTAAAAGTGCTCAAGTGAAAAAAAATCTTTTCAGGTTGTTGAAGTGCTACTCCAGCTGTCGAAGAAGGAAAAATAAGATGCACCAATGTAAAAAACCTTTAAATTTACAAAACCAATATGTAAATAAACAAATTTTTTTGTAAATTTACAAAACAAATATGAAAATTTAAAAAACAAAATTGTATAC
Source organism: Pegoplata infirma (assembly GCA_963921195.1). Lineage (NCBI taxonomy): Eukaryota > Metazoa > Arthropoda > Insecta > Diptera > Anthomyiidae > Pegoplata > Pegoplata infirma. Next base: position 311,715,066 of record OY992536.1, on the reverse strand, counting down.
TTACGAAAAAAAGTTGTAATTTTACAAAAATGAAATAGAAAATACAAAAACAATATTGTAAATTTACAAATTTTTTTTTTTTGGTAAATTTACAAAACAAAATTGTAAACTTACAGAAAAAGGTTGTTATTTTACAAGGAAAAATAGAAAATGAAAAAAATAAATTGTAGATTAACAAATTTTATGGTTAAACTACTGTTTTTACGGCAAAAAAATAAGGAAAAATGGTACACACACAATAAAAATTGTAAATTTACCACTTTTTATTGTAAATATACAAGTTTTTTGCATAAAAAACAGTAGTTTAACCAAATAATTTGTTAATCTACAATTTATTTTTTTCATTTTCTATTTTTCCTTGTAAAATAACAACCTTTTTCTGTAAGTTTACAATTTTGTTTTGTAAATTTACCAATTTTTTTGCAAATTTACAAAAAAATGTTCACCTTGAAGATGATATTTTACAAAAAAAATTGTAAATTTACATTTTCTTTTGTTAAATCAATTTACAAATTATCCCCGTAACTTTACGGGGATTCTTGCTAGTACATATTTTACAAAACCTGCCCCGTAAAATCACGGGGATTTTATGTCATTTTACAAACTTTTTTTTTTGAGTGTAGGCAATAAGAATTCATATTCCGCTTCAAGAGTTGCCAAAAACAAAAACATTTTTGGTGAAACCCCCTAATGTATATGATAGTAGGGTGGTTCTTAAAAAACAAAAGTTGGATTTCTGCACGGGACGTCCCCTCAGTTTATTAAGATTCATGAAAAAGTTATACCAAATTTTTTTCAAAATTTTCGAAAAGGTTCTTAAGGTCGCACCGGGCTTTTGAAGTTCGGACCCTGAGGCAAAATAGACGTTTTTTAAAAAAATTAAATTTTGTAAAAAAAAAGTTAACTTTTTAATGAATCTTAATAAACTGAGGGGGCGTCCCGTGCAGAAATCCAACTTCTATTTTTTAAGAACCACCCTAATATGATAGTCTGTAACACATACTTTATTTACGAAGGTCTATATTTTTGAATTTAATGGAGATGGTTTGGTTGGACATTTCGTTTGAAATTTAGAGCTGCATTATATTGTGTATTTAGTACACTCAAAAAAAAGGTAGTAAAATGACATAAAATCCCCGTGATTTTACGTGGCAGGTTTTGTAAAATATGTACTAGCAAGAATCCCCGTAATGTTACGGGGATAATTTGCAAATTAATTTAACAAAAGAAAACGTAAATTTACATTTTTTTTTTGCAAAATACTAACTTTGAGGTGAACATTTTTTTGGAAATTTAGAAATAATTTGGTAAATTTACAAAACAAAATTGTAAACTTACAGAAAAAGGTTGTTATTTTACAAAGAAAAAATAGAAAATGAAAAAAATAAATTGTAGATTAACAAATTATTTGGTTAAACTACTGTTTTTACAGCAAAAAAATATTGAAAAACACGTATATTTACAATAACAAATGTAAACTTGCAAAAAAAAATTTAATTTACAAAACAAATTGTAAACTTACAAAAAAAATTGTAAATTTACAAAATAAAGTAGAAAATCAAACAACAAAATTGTAAATTTACAAATTATTTGGTTAAACTACTGTTTTTTATGGCAAAAAACTTGTATATTTACAATAAAAAGTGGTAAATTTACAATTTTTATTGTAAATATACCATTTTTTCTTATTTTTTGCCGTTAAAAAAGTAGTTTAACCAAATAATTTGTAAATTTACAAAATTTTTTTCGTATTTTCTACTTAATTTTTGTACAATTACAACTGTTTTTCTGTAAGTATACAAATTTGTTTTTAAATTTTACAAAATATATATTCGATTAGAGTTTTATTCTAGTTCGAGGCCCAAAAATATTTCTATATATGATATTGTCATAATAGAGTATTTTTAATTTATTGCTTTAAAAAAGTTACTCATTGCTTTAAAAAAGTTACCCACTCCAAAACAAACAAGAAACTTAGATCCTGAACAAACGGTAAGTCAAAACCGGTTCTCTTTACTAGCTACAAACGAAGTCGATGATGAAGCCACGGAACCTATAAAGGAATATAAACCGCCCCCAATATATTTACGTGAACAAAATTCTAATACTTTGGTAAACTCCCTATCCCAAACTGTTGGGAAAAATAATTTTTTTGTGGAATCTCTGCGTAGAGGCAGTGTTTATGAAACAAAAATTCAAACCTATTCTGAATCTAATTATCGCAAAGTTACTGCTTATTTAGACTCAGAAAACAAAAATTAATATACTCACCAATTAAAAAGCGCAAAAGGCCTCACAGTTGTCATCAAAGGGATTGAAAGCACTGCACCTACAAACGATATTAAAAATGCTATCGAAAGTGAAGGATATGAAGTGAAATCTGTCCAAAATATAATTAATAAGGATAAAATTCCACAACCTCTTTTTAGAGTTCAAATTTCCTTTGACTCCAAAAAATTAAAAAAAAATGAACCCCATCCTATATATAACTTGCGATACCTTCTCCACCGAAAAATATCAGTCGAAGAACCAATGAAAAGAAAAAACCCACCCCAATGCTTAAACTGCCAGGAATTTGGTCACACTAAAGGATATTGTAAACTCCCATCCGTGTGTGTTCGATGCGGAGACGTTCATAAATCCTCCGAATGTAAAAATCCAAAAAACGACCCGAATATTACTAAATGTAGTAATTGCGGCGGTAATCATACTGCAAACTACAGGGGCTGCCCTGTGTTTTTAAGGATTAAGAAAAATTCACAGAAAAAAACTATCCATCAACAGTTTCGACCCAACAACTTTCCACCTCTTCCCAACAACCTAAATGTTCCTATATTAAACCCCGAGCCCATTCCATATAATAACTGCTCTTCAAACTTACCTTTGAGATCGCAAAACCTCTCGTATGCTCAATACAGTTCCCCAACTCGCCCAAAATCCACCAATAATACCCACTATAGTAATACTCACCACATGCCTAATTCACACACTTCATATGCTGAAGCTATAAGAGAACCCCATACCCCTATGCAAAAAAACTCACTAGAAACAGCGATGGAGACCCTAATCCAAACTATCAATAGTTTTATTCACAATATGCAAGGTATAATGCAAGAACTCCTGAGAAATCAGGGCATGCTGCTACAAGCACTCGTTGGTAATAAATGAACCAGATAAAAATATGCTACTGGAACGCAAACGGCCTAAGCCAACACAAAAGAGAAGTAGAATATTTCCTTAATTCCCAAAGTATTGATATACTGCTAGTCTCTGAAACTCACTTTACAGATAGAAATTGCTTTAGAATCAAAGGCTACTCTATCTACGACACAAAACACCCTACAGGTAGAGCGTTTGGTGGATCAGCCATAATTGTCCACGACAAACTAAATCACTTCCCCTTAGAAGAATACACATTCAAGCTTCTTCAATATACCTTGTAGGAGCCAAAATGGCAGTGTCCGCCATTTATTGTCCACCCAAGCACAAAATATCGGAACTCGATTTCAAAAAATTTTACAAAACCCTGGGTAACAAATTCTTAGCAGCAGGGGACTACAATGCCAAGCACACTCACTGGGGATCGAGACTCATTTCTCCCAAAGGAAGACAGCTGCTAAAAGCTATAACTTCCAGCCACCTCGACGTATTGTCTGGAGGTCAGCCAACTTATTGGCCTTCAGACCTTAATAAGATTCCCGATCTCATTGACTTCGCAGTAATAAAAAATATTAAACGTGAACAAATTTCGATAGCATCGTCGCTCGAATTATCATCTGACCACTCCCCAACGATTCTGACACTGTCTCATAAGGAACCAATTTCAGTCCATAACCATCTCCCAAACAAAAACACGAATTGGTTAAAATACAAAAAAAAATACGTTAGTTCACACTTATCACAAAACATCTCACTAAAAACTGAGGCAGAAATTCAGTCAGCAATATTGCTCTTCTCAGATACAATAACTGCTGCAGTTAAAGTATCTACTCCAGCCCCAAAGCCCACTAAAAATAAAGGGTACATGTGCCCATCAAATATACAAAATCTTGTTCAAGAAAAACGACATCTTAGAAGACAATGGCAACTTCACCGCTCTCCAATTCTGAAAAACCAGCTTAAAATCTGCCAAAAAGCCCTACATAAAGCACTCGAAGAAAATAAAAACGCATCACTGAATCTTTATTTACAGGGCCTAGATCCAACAGACAAAACGGATTACAGTCTTTGGAAAGCAACAAAACAACTGAAAAGACCCATACCCTACGAATCTCCTCTACGTCTTAGTGACGGAAATTGGGCGAGAAGTCACTGCGAAAAAGCCAACGCTTTTGCCGATCATTTAGAAGAGGTATTTACACCTAACATCACTATGTCGGACATACAAATTCCTCAAATAAATGACATAGTAGTTTCTCCCATGAAACTTAGGTTCTCTAACATAACAACAATTGTAAAAAATCTCAACACTAAAAAATCCCCTGGTATAGACTCAATAACATCTAAAATGATCTGCGAATTGCCTTACAGTGCACTACGACTTATCCTGTTCATCTTTAATGGTATACTACGCATAGGTTTTTTTCCTCCGTCCTGGAAATCGTCAGAAATTATAATGATTCCCAAACCGGGAAAAGATCCTAGTATGGTCACCTCATATAGACGACCAATCAGCTTACTTTCCATCCTATCAAAGTTGTTTGAAAAAGTATTCCTGCAGGCACTGACACCATACCTCAATGACCAACAATTAATTCCCGCACATCAGTTCGGATTTCGTAAGGACCATAACACCATTGAACAAGTACATCGTATCGTGACTCAAATTAGAAAGGCATTTGAAGAAAAACTTTACTGCTCTTCATTATTTATTGACATCTCACAGGCCTTTGATAAAGTCTGGCACAAAGGGCTTATATATAAAATAGTTCAATCCTTACCGCAAAATACCCATAGATTACTCCAAAGTTACCTGACAGACAGATCATTTGTAGTCAAATATAAAAGCTACACTACAAGCTCTCGAAATATCTCAGCTGGGGTTCCTCAAGGCAGTATACTTGGTCCCATGATGTATATTCTTTATACAGCAGATATGCCAACAAATTCTCAAATTCATACCTCAACTTTTGCAGACGATACAGCATTTATGAGCACTCACAAAGATCCTAAAATTGCCTCCTCCAACCTACAGTCTCATATACATGAGCTGGAATCATGGCTTAACAAATGGAAGATAAAAGTTAATCCAGCTAAGTGTGCACATGTGACTTTTACACTGCGAAGAGAAAACTGCCCCACAGTTACAATAAATAACACCAGAATACCTGAAAAACTCCATATTAAATACCTAGGAATTCACCTTGATCGCCGTCTCACATGGTCCAAACATATTGACTCGAAAACAACGCAACTAAAACTCAAAACTGCCCAACTTGGATGGCTTCTAAACTCCTCATCTTCGCTTAGTTTAGAATGCAAAGCTCTACTCTACAAAACCATTCTCAAGCCAATATGGACCTATGGAATTCAACTATGGGGAACAGCATCCACTTCCAATATTGCAAAGTTACAAAGAAGACAGTCTAAAATATTAAGATACATAACAGGCGACCCCTGGTTCATTCGTAACGACAACATACATAAAGACCTCAATATCCCGTCAGTTCGCGATGAAATAGAAAAATATTGTTCTAAATATATATCCAAACTAGCATCTCACCCTAATCCCCTAGCACAGAACCTACTCTCGTTTAGAGGCCACTCACGGCTAAAGAGGGTAGACACCTTGGCCATAGCACAAAGCTAAAATATGTTTCATGTTCTCAATATGGTCTTCTATTGCACTGGCAATAGAATCATAAATCAAAAATAGTTTTTAAGATTTTATTACTTATTGTTATTTTCTACTAAGAAAGATCCAATAAACAAATAAAAAGTTGAAAAAAAAAAAAAAAAAAAAAAATCTCATAGTATATCTGTACTGATCAGTTTCATCCCCACTAAAGGAATCATCAGCAGACTTTAGAGAATCATCGTTGGTCAATCAAACATCAAACCAGACATAATATTTGATATATTTATCAAGTTATATGAGAAATATTATTATGAAGGTCCGAAATCTGTTTTCCAACAAAAATAACTCTTTTAAAGCAAAAATTGTATATACTAAATCACCGTCGGTAATTATAAGTATACGTGTTGCTGTTATTTTACAATAACAACAGTACCTAATACTATGAGATGAGTAACTTTTTTAAAGCAATAAATTAAAAATACTCTATTATGACAATATCATATATAGAAATATTTTTGGGCCTCGAACTAGAATAAAACTCTAATCGAATATATATACATATATAAAGGCCGAATAAATACATTTTATTTTTCTGTACCTTTTGGTACTAAAAATAAAAAACAACAATTTACAAAATATTTGGTTTATTTACATCTCGCTCATTTACTTGTATAGGTCATAATGCAAAATGTTTGATTTTACAGAAAACCTGTTTAAAGTTTACAATTAAAACTTGTTTTACATTGCAAAAGGCCAGTACATAGAAAATGTTATAATGGCGTATTTTCTTCTCAAACAGTGAGTTTAGAAGATATTAATACGAACACCTTGCAATATTTTTTTAATTTGTAAAATAATTCACTTTTTTTGTAAATTTATCTAAAAAATTTGTAAAATAAATTTACCAACATATAATTGTAAAATTACAAAGCAAACTGTAGTTTTCGTTTTATTAAATATACAACAATTTTTGTAAAAAGACAAAAATATTGGTAAAATAGAATTACAAGACCTTTTATTTGTAATTTTACAAACTTTTTTTTTTGAGTGTACATAAATTTTGATTATGTCTACTTACATTCGAATATAAGACTTCATGTTTTGCCACAAACGCGTTATATCGTTACAACGATTTTCAATTTGCTAAATACTCTTGACAATGGAGTCTGACAAATTCCGAAACACGTGTCGAGTAAGTCTTGCAAAATGATCAAATCAATCAAAGAACTTTATAAATAGTTTCTAGAAGGTGGTTACTTTGACAATATCATTGTAGGGTCATTATTAGTGAAATCAATCATGAATATTCTTGACCCCCTCCGATATTGATGAAATTTGGTTAAGTTCTTACACTACATAAAAAACTAACAAATGCAAATTTTCCGCCCTCTAAGTCAACAGGGGCCGAAAATACGGAGGGTCAAAATTTCCCCCAAAATCTCCCAGTCGCGACACTTTACACCGTAAAAACTTAATATCGTTGGTTCTATTATAGCTAGAAAGCCCATTTTTGGTTTGTTTTAAAGCTCATAATATGCTCTATAAGACCTACCATAACCAAAAAATTTTCGCAAAAAAATAAGGGTTACCTCCCTTATTTTAAGGTCGTGATAACGGGAGGAGAAAATGGGGATGATGGTATCCCCCGATTTTTTTTTTACTTGATAATCTTATAGAGAAAGTCCTAAAGAATATATTCTAAAATTTTAAAGTTGGGACAACAATGGGGTCACTCAAAATCAAAATTTTTCACAATTTCCCCTAAAACCTCCAAATCGCAACACTCTTGAACCTTAAAAATTTAATATCATATGTGCTATTGTAGCTACAGAGTCCATTTTTGTTTGTTTGAAAGCTTATAGTACGCTCTACAATACCTACCCTAACCAAAAAATTTTAGAAAAAAAGGAAGGGTGCTCCCCTTATTTAAAGTTCGTGGCAAAGGGTGGAGGAAATGGGGGGAAAGTATCACTCGATTTTTTTGTACTTGGTTTTCTCAAAGTGCAAGTCCTAATGAACATATCCTAAAATTTTTATGTTGGGACAACAATCAGATCGACCAAAATCAAAATTTTTCACAATTTCCCCCAAAATCTCCAAATCGAGACACTCTTGCCCATTACAAATTTAATATCGTGGACTGTATTGTAGCTACAGAGTCCATTTTTGGTTTGTTTTAAAGCTCTTAATATGCCCTACAATATTACTTTTACAAAAAAAAAAAATAAAAAAATTAGGGGTGCCTCTTGTATTATAAGATCGTGGCAAGGGGTGGGGGAAATCTGGGGATAGTATCCCCCAATTTTTTTTTACCTTTTTTTTTTAAGAGTAAGTTCTAGAGAGCATATCCTGAAATTTTTATCTTGGGACTACAATGGGAGGCGCAAGAATGTCGCGATTTGATGATTTTGGGGGAAAATTTTGAAAAATTTTGATTTTGGTCGATCCCATTGTTGTCCCAACATAAAAATTGTAGACTATGTTCATTAGAACTTGCACTTTGAGAATCCAAAGTAAAAAAAAAATCGGGGGATACTTTCCCCCCATTTCCTCCACCCTTTGCCATGACATTCAAATAAGGGGGGCTCCAATTCCTTTTTTTTTTTTAAATTTTTTGGTTTTGGTATGTCTTGTAGAGCGTATTATAAGCTTTAAAACAAAAAAAAATTGGCTCTGTAGCTACATAAGCACTTATGACATTAAATTTTTAAGGTTAAAGAGTGTTGCGATTTGGAGATTTTAGGGAAAATTGTGAAAAATTTTGATTTTGAGCGATCCCATTGTTGTCCCAACTTAACAATTTTAGAATATATTCTTTAGGACTTTCTCTATAAGATTATCAAGTAAAAAAAAAATCGGGGGATACCATCATCCCCATTTTCTCCTCCCTTTATCACGACCTTAAAATAAGGGTGGCAACCCTTATTTTTTTTGAAAACTTTTTGGTTATGGTAGGTCTTATAGAGCATATTATGAGCTTCAAAACAAACCAAAAATGGGCTTTCTAGCTATAATAGAACCAACGATATTAAGTTTTTACGGTGCAAAGTGTCGCGACTGGGAGATTTTGGGGGAAATTTTGACCCTCCGTGTTTTCGCCCACTGTTTACTTAGAGGTCTGAAAATAAGTGTGCATTAGTTTATCACTTAGTGTTACAACTAAACCAAATTTCATCAAAATCGGAGGGGGTCACGAAATTTTTTAGCTATTTTTGATTGATTTCACTAAGACTGACCCTGTAATGATTAGTAAAAGAAATATGACCTTGAGCTAGAATAATCTTCTTCCAAATAGAATTTTAAATGTCGAAAATAAAATACGTTTTGAATTTAAAAATTTAAATGGAATTTAAAGTTATTTAGCATATCTGGTGTAACAGATTTCAATTAGTTAAGTTTTTTAAAAGAGAACGTTTTTTGAGCCATTATTTGGAGATTTAACTGTACTACAAGTAAAAGTGATAACGAATGTGTGAATATTTGTTTAAATATTCTTCAAATCATTGAAACAGAATGATGAGCAACAAATTGATACAAAACATAAAACTACATTACGAACATACAAAATTATTAGATACCCAGCAAAATTTTACTGAAGTGGAAGCAGCTTTTGGAAAGGAATTACAAGTTAAAAAGCTAATCCAAACCACCTGAATTGATGCACGATTTCTGTGGACGATGTCTTAGCTTAGAGCCCTCTAAGGCAGCACTGATAAAGCGCTATTAAGATGCAGTAAGACTTATGAAAAAAAAACTTTCATAAAATTAAAATTGTTTCCCTTACTTTTATTGCATTCTCAAGAGCTCTTTTTGGAAGCGTTATGGTATGCTATAAAAAAAACTGTGCTGCCAAAATCTCAATTTATGTATTTTTGCTGGGTATAAAAACATATTGAATTTTTTAATCTAATAGAGTTATTGATACAACAGTTATTTTTCATTAATAGGCCCCAACGAAATTACATGTATTACTCAAACAAAATTGACCTTATAATCTTATAGTTTTAAAACAAAATTACAAAATTATAAAGTGATGTAATAACAAATTTACCAAACAGTGCTGGTAATAACTTTTTTGGTTATTTCTAAGAATGACTCAGATTTATTTTTTTAATTTTTTTTAAACGGGCTCTTTTAAATGTGGGTAATTTTAAAATTAAAGATAATTTGAATATCAGAGGTGTTTGTAATATAATTTCTTAAACATAATAATTTACACTTTGAATAATGGGTGTTGTTAAATAATAATTTATTATAACAGTGAAATTTCAATTCATTGCATTTTTATATAAAGTGAAGGAAGCTGTTGTACTACAAAACAAGTTCGTTTCTTAAATCTTTTGTTTTTTTTTTCAAAACATGTTTATACTTCAATTTTGCTAAAATTAATAAAGAGTTTAAATATTTTAAATTTAATGAGGGAGTAAAAGGGAGACAGTTTTATTTAAAATTTACAATAATTTTAAAACTTTGTTTAAAATTGAATTCTTAATTGAAATTTTCAAAATAAAATTCCATTATCAATTTATGAATTTTTTTGAAAACTTTATACAAACCATAGAGATTTCCTTACAAACCTCTGATAACCTAGAGATAAGTTACTGTTGCTTACATATATTTTCTTTTAAACTTCTTGATTTATTAAAAAAAAAATTTAAACATCCATATTGTTTTTTTTTATTTTTTTACATATTCTGAGAATTCTAAAACTTTTTTTTTATAAATAATTCAAAATCTTGTTAACAGTAGTCAATTTCTTATTTGCTTATAATATTGAAATGGTAAATGGTCATAAGCATCATCATTATTGTCCCATCTATGGTTATTAAATGTCTATGGGTATTTTTGTTCGTATACTGTCGAAAACAACTAAAAAAAAAACACAACAAAACAAAAATTATCCTGAACATGCGTGACATCATATACATATTTTAACTGCCACTTGTTTGGTAAACTTATCTGCCTTATTCTTAAGAACATTCAAAAGAAGTATAGGAACTCTGCTAGAGGACAAAATTAAAATTTTACACGGGAAAAAAACAATGAAAACATTGTTGGGTACTTTTCCAAATCTTTAATTTGAACAGCAGATTAGTGAGAGATTCACGTGATTCGCGAATAATCAAGCGTGTATGTAACTAAAACTTAATTTTGCTGACGTGAGTAAAGGAAAAGGAAATCGTAAGAATTTTCCTTTCATTTAAGCCAAACTTTTTGTTAAATTTTTGTTAAATTTTTAAAACTTTATTTTTTTAAATGATTGATGATTTAGAAGCAAAGTCCAAATCCCATGGCAGGCTAGTCTGTTGAGAAAAAATATATGGAGAACTTTCTAGCAAATATCAAATAATAAATTTAATGTAATAATAACCTCCCAAGTAAAAATATGAAGGATCAGTACTGATCCGAAAAATGGATCGCTAAGATTATATCAGTTTTAATCGGACAGATAAATTTTCATCCGAAAAATGGGTTTATCTAATTATATAAACCCATTTTTCGGATGACATTGTATCCGTTCGATTAAAACTGATCTAATCTTAGCGATCCATTTTTCGGATCAGTTCTGATCTTTCAAATTTCAGATCAGTAAAGATCTTACTCGGGTCAGTACTGATCTTTCAAAGCTCGAATAAGATGTGATATATAAGAATATATCTAAATATTTTTACTCGGGCTATTGGTGACTTAGAAGTGGCTACAGAAACCATGGTCTGGGGTAAATCCACAATTAAATATTTAGAAAATAAAATTTTCTTCTTCAATCAAAAACACAAACAACTAATAAAAATAGACTTGTTTTACGCCGAAAAAATAAACTAATGCCGCAATTCTGTGTGTCGTTCACAGTGAGTGACTAGAACTTTTGTACGTAAAACAATAACAAATTTGAGTTTTTTGTTTCACGTACAAATTTTGTAGTCACTCACTTTGAACGACATACCGATTCGCTCAGTAAATATAATTTTTGTTTGTACAAATAGGAGTTTCGTGACTATGATTAAACATGAAAGTGAGTGAAACTGGTCTGAGCGCACGTAAGTGTGATATGTCTTAAATTTACTCACGTAATAGTGAATGTAAGTAGAAAAAAAAGTATTCTCGTAAGTATTGGTAAGATCCTGTCGTGAATGTGAGTCAAAAGCATTGGCGTAGGAAGCCAACATTTCTGGGGGGGGCTAAAGCCCCCCTAGATTTTTTTTATTTTTTTGGTATTTTTTTTTTATTGAAAAACCCAGAATTATTCCTGAAGCGTTCCCTTTAACATGCGTCTAGGTGTCCTAGAAACGAATGCCCCCCGAAAGCGGTTAAAAATTCATATTTTTTTTTTTTAAATTTTGATTCTGTAGATTTTCGGAAATTTAGAACTCCCAGATATGTTTTGAGAATGAACGATTTTTAATGTTTTTCCTATAGTAAAATCATTAGATTACTATGTTTTTTTTCAAGAAAAAGTTCTGATGATTGCAAAAGTTGATGATTATTAGTCAAAATTCTCAGACTCTTTCTTTCAATAACTTTTGTCTATAAAAAAATCCTTAGAATTTAGAAACTTTTTTAAATCAACGAAGTTAAAATGTTTTCCTGAAGGTAAAACCCTAAGATTCGGTAAAGTTTCTATTACTGACAAAAACATCAGATTCATATAAAAACTTTTTTCAATAATTCAGACTATTTTTCAATGGGAAAAACTATTAGATCTTATATAATAATCATTACGAGTCCTTAAGACTCATTGAATAATCATAACGAGCCCTGAAGACTCATTACATATTATTATTTATTGTTGCAAAAATTAATGAAATCATTAAATTATTAAAAAAATGTGAATGATTCAAATTCTGGGGGGGGCTAAAATTATTCTGGGGGGGGCTAAGACCCCCCCAGACAGGGCTATCTACGCCAATGGTCAAAAGTCACTCACGCTCCCATCTCTACTTCTTAGTACTCACAATTTTGGTACTTTAAAAATATTCCCGATTTAAGTTTACCCAAGTTAAAATGTTTAGATATATTCTTATATATCACATCTGATCCGGGATTTGAAAGATCAGTACTGATGTAAGTAAGATCAGTACAGATCGCAGATTTGAAAGATCAGTACTGATCCGAAAAATGGATCGCTAAGATTAGATCAGTTTTAATCGGACGGATCCGATTAAAATCCTAGCGATCCATTTTTCGGATCAGTACTGATCCTTCACATTTTTAATTGGGTATTGTAAGTATATTTCAGGATCGGATCCACGGGGGAAAGGAAGTTTCCCACTTACCCTCCCCTAGAGATAAGCAAATGTGCAGATTAGTGCGTAAATCACGTTATTTGCGCTTGAGTCTGACTGAACTCCATTTCATTCACGTGACTGTGTAAGTGGAAAATAAAATTTCGTGAGTGATTGAGATTTTTGCGTAAGTGAGTTATTTTTTTTTTTTTATTTTCTCTTTAAGTTTATTTTAGTCCCGAAAAAGCAAACAAAAATTGTAAAATTTGGCTAAACTTTAATTTTCGTCCTGAAAAAAGCAAAAAAAAAAACGTAAAGTTTGGCTAAACCTTAAATTTTGCAAAAAATTTGTTAGATTTTTTAAATTTTAATTTTTTTAATTTTTTTGTAGAAAAAAGAGTTTCGTGACTGTGATTCAACGTGAGTGTAAGCGAAGCTAGTGTGAGTGAGTGTGTGTGATTGGAAAATTACTGTCGTGAGCGTCAGTGAGTGTGAGTCAAAAGTCACTCACGCGTCCTTCTTACACTTCACACTGGGCCGAGATGGTAGGTTTTTGGCCAAAAGTCTCTACAGGTCGTAAATGTTAATCGATTTTGTTGAAATTCAGAATATAAGCCTATATTAGGGTAATAAATAAGTGACTTGAAACTTTTTGGAATCGGACCTACAAGGAAATTGTTTCAGGGTGGACACTTAATTTTTAATAAAATTTACAGATGTTATAGATGAAACAAATGAAGAGAAACTTGTCTTTTGTTGTTTTTTGGAGATGGTCTCTGGTCCCGTGATTTGCGTGACTCAAAAAACAACGTGATTCACGCGTGAGAGTGAGTGATTTTCACTTAAATCACGTGATATAAAAGTTTTTAAAAATTTAATTGAAAAAAAGTTTAAAAATAACGTGATTCACGCGTGAGCGTGAATGATTTTCATTTAAATCACGTGAATATACCTTTTTCCGAAATATAATTTATAAAAAAATGAAAAAAATTATTTCATTTTTGAAAACCCCCTTTTAAGAACTCATCGTTCCACGGCCTTTCAAAAAACTGTCTGGACCAGAATTATCCTTTGTATCAGCACTTTCCAAAAAAGTTACCTGCTTGTGCCCGTTTTCAAAAATTGAATTGAAAAATGAGCTTATAAAAAATTGAAAAAACATTTTTTTTGAAAACCCTCTTTATAAACTCATCGTCATAAAAAGTGTCTGGGCCAGAATTACCCTTTTTATCAGCACTTTCCAAAAAAGTTGCCCGCCTGTGCCCGTTTTCAAAAATTTACTTTTAATAAGGGCTAATAAAAAATTGGAAAAAATAATTTTTTTTTTTCTGAAAACTCCCTTTTTAAACTCATCAAAAGTTCCACGCTCTTTCAAAAAACTGTCTGGGCCAGAATTATCCTTTTTATCCCCACTTTCCAAAAAACTTTTCCGCTTGTGCCCGTTTTCAAAAATTAAATTGAAACAAGTTTATAAAAAATTTGTCTTTTTTTGAAAACCCCCCTTTTTAAAGTTATCGTCATCAAAAGTTCCATGCCCATTCAAAAAACTGTCTAGGCCAGAATTGCCCTTTTTATCAGCACTTTCCAAAAAAGTTACTCGTCTGTGCCCGTTTTCAAAAAAAAAAAATTTACTTCTAATAAAGGCTAATAAAAAATTGAAAAAAATTAGTTTTTTTTTGAAACCCCCCTTTTTAAACTCATCAAAAGTTCCACGCTCTTTCAAGAAACTGTCTGGGCCAGAATTAGCCTTTTTTAACCCCAACTTAGAAAAAACTTACCCGCTTGTGCCCGTTTACACAAATGAGATTAAAATAACAAAAATTAAAAAAAAAAATAAAAAAATGTTTGTGAAAACCCCCTTTTTTAAAAATCATTGTGAACAAAAGTTCCACGCCCTTTCAAAAAACTGTTTGGGCCAGAATTATCCTTTTTATTTTCACTTTCCAAAAAAATTTCCCGCTTGTGCCCGATTTCAAAAATTAAATTGAAATAAGAGTTTATAAAAATCTGATTTTTTTTTTGTAAACCCCGTTTTTAAGCCCATCGTTATCAAAAGTTCCACTCCCTTTCAAAAAAACTGTCTGGGCCAAAATTTTCCTTTTTATCCCTCCTATCTAAAAATGTTGCCCGCTTGTGCGTGTTTAGGCAAATGTTATTGAAATATTAAAAATTTGAAAAAATAAAATATTTTTTTATTTAAACCCCTTTTTTAAACTCATCGTTATCAAAAGTTCCACGCCCTTTCAAAAAACTGTCTGGGCCAGAATTATTCTTCCTATCCACACTTTCCATAATAGTTGCCAGCTTGTGCCCGTTTTAAAAAATGTAATGAAAATAAAATTTAGAAAAAAATTAGAAAAAATATTTTTTTTTTGAAAACCCGTTTAAAAAAACACTTTTTTTAACTCATCGTAATCAAAAGTTCCACACTCTTTCAAAAAGCTGTCAGGACCGCCTAACCGGGTAATTATTTTGTTTTTCAATGTATTAAAAACAAATTTTAATACGATAAAAAAAAATATTTTTCGTGTAACCGGGTTTTTCTCGTAACCGTTTTTTTTTTGTATTCGGGTTTTTGGGTAACCGGGTTTCATTTTATCCCGTATTAATATAGAAAAACACTATGTATGTACTTTAGGAAAAACTTGAAAATTGTTAATTCATAAAATTAATTTAATTCAATAAAAAAGGCTCATTTTAACAACTTTAGACTTGTTCATCTCCCTTTCTATTGATATTATATACGCAGATGAAAAAACGGGCAAAAGCGGGCAGGTCAGTCTGAAAGCTAGTAAACCAACGAACATTTTGGCATCCTAACTTTTGGATTATGTCGCGGAACATTTTGGAACAACTATATCAAATGGAACAATTTTTCAAAATTTATATAAAAATATCAAAAATCATCAAAAAAAAAATAGGGAAAAAGAGCTGTTCATACCCATTTACATGTTGTACTTCCCTTTGTCAAATAAATTAATCCCCAAATAAAAAAACAAGGTCCCATCTTAATAATGTATAAATTTGCTAGCTTTTTTGATTACGGTATATGGAGATTTAAGCATACATATTTTATCTTTGATGGATCATTCCAAGAGAATGGGTGTACCGATTTTTACAAAAATTACAGACAAGGTGCAGCAAGTCATACTTAATACAATAGTGCATTCGCTTTTTTTAATTTAATAATTTTGTTTATTTTAGTTTTGGCCAAAAAAACTACCATCTCGGCCCAGTGTGCACTTGAGTGAAGAGTATACAAAACGAATAAAGAAAAAAGAATGACGAGGGGGAAAAGAAAAGAGAAAAAGAAAATTATCTGAGAACTTGTTACAAAGAAAAATATCTAAGAATCTCAACATACACAGAAAAAAATATTGATTGATTTAACAAATGAATTGTAAGGTTATGACAAAATTATCAAAAAATGCATATTTTTGAATTCCAATATGTTGCTAACAGTAAAAAGAAGTAAAACCCGATTATTTTGAATATTTTTGAATAAATCTATTTAAATAAATTAAAGCGAAAGAAAAATCTGGTATGTTGAAAATTTGTAATTCGACAGGTAAAGAAAATAACAAAAATTTTAATCAAAACATTGATTGACTCATTTAAATTTTGTTGATCAATAGATTTAATTGAAAATTGTTAGCCAAAAATTTTTTGTGTGTATGAAAAATATCTCTATATGAAAAATATCTCGGAATCTTAGTATTTTTCTAATAGAAAAAGGTCTTGGAATCTAAAAAATGTTCAAAAGAAAAAATCTAAGAATTTTCTATACGAAAAATCTGAGGATGGGGAAAAAGGAAAAATCTGAGAGTTTTGTCTAAAATTTTTAAATTTTTTTGTAATAAAAATGTCTCGGAATCTAAGAATTTTTCAGAAGAAAGAAGTCTTAGAATCAGAGACTGTTTCTATAGGACATCTATTTCTCAGAATCTGAAAAGGAAAAATGTCATGTAATTTAAACATTTTTCTAAAGAAAAAATTTGAAAATTTTTCTTTATAAAAAATCTGTAAAGGAGAGAAAAAGAGAGAAATAGGAATAATGGAAAAAAGTCTCAGAGTCTTAAAATTTTTTGAAAGAAAAAACCTTGAGAAATTATCTCTACAAAAAAATCTGAGGGGAAACAAGTAGAAAAGTTAAATTCGACTTGGCCGAATCTATGAATACCCTCCACAATGCCCTTTTTAAGTGATAGTAAATTTTCTAACGTGAAAAAAATAAAATTTTTGGTTTGAAATATTTTATTTTGTGTAAAAAAACTTTTTTTTTATTAATTTTTGAAAAAAAAAAAATTTACTAATTTTTTTTGAGTGTAAATTTTTTTTTGAGTGTAAAATTTTTTTTGACTGTAAAATTTTTTTTTGAGTGTATTTTTTTTTTTGTTTTAGTGTAAAAATATTTTTGTGTGACAAAAATACCTTGTAAAATATTTTTTTGACTTACAAATGTTTTTAAAACATGTTTGACGGGTTTTCAACACGTGAATTTAAGGTGAAACTAATCTGAAATTTACGGTTTTGCTAATAACTTTTGAACCGCTGGACCGATTTGGTTGAAATTTAAAACGAACCGGACCAGAGGAACAACAAATATATATGCCACACTTCAGCATCCTCAGAATTGCCGTTCGAAAGTTACCATGTGTTTTATCTCGTAAATTCCAGAAAAATCCTTGCCGAAATTCACTCATTTGCTTATAACTTTTGAACCACTGGACCGATTTCTCTGGATTGCAATACCAACATATATGCCAATCTTCAGGAGCCTCCGTAAAGTCTTTCAAAAGTTAGCGTGTTTTCAACAGACAGACGGACAGACGGACGGACGGACGGACGGACGGACGGACGGACGGACGGACGGACATCGCTAGATCGTCTTAAAATCGATCGAGGATCATGAATATATATACTTTATGGGGTCCTAGACCAATATTTCGAGGTGTTACAAACGGAATGACAAACTTATATATACCCTCTATCACTAAAGTGGAGGGTATAAAAAAGAAAAAAATCTGAGAGTTTTGTCTAAAAATTTTTAATTTTTTTGTAAGAAAAATGTCTCGGAATCTAAAATTTTTTCTAAAGAAAGAAGTCTCAGAATCGGAGACTTTTTCTATAGGAAAAATGTGTCAGAATCGGAAAGGAAAAATGTCTTGGAATTTTAAAATTTTTCTAAAGAAAAATTTAAAAATTTTTCTATATGAAAAATCTATGAAGGAGGAAAAAAAGGAGAGAAATAAAAAAAATTCGAAGAACTTTTGTTTAGGAATTTTGTTTAAGAATCCCAAAATTGTTCTAAAGAAAATAGTCTCAAAATCAGAAAATGTCACAAAATCTGAGACTTTTCCTATGGTAAACTGTTTTAAAGTCTGCGACTATTTTCTTAAGGAGAATGTCTCACAATCTGAGACTTTTTATGTAGAAAAAATGTCTCAGAATCTGAGACTTTTTCTGTAGGTAAAATGTCTCAGCATCTGACACTTTACTCTATACAAAAAAATGTATTTTATATGAAAATCTATCAGAGTATCTTAGAATCTTAGAAGTTTTATATGTAAAAAATTGGAGATTCAGAATCTGATATTCAGAATCGAGACACCTAATCTGAGACTCAGAATCTGAGAATTTTTGTATATGAAAAATGTCTCAGAGTCTGAAGCTTTTTCTATTGGAAAATTTCATCAAAATGTAAAAAATTTTCGGGTGGAAAAAAACGTTTTCAGAAGCTTAGAATTTTTCTATGGGAAAATGTCTTACACTCAAAAAAAAACCTTGTCAAATTACTAGAAAAAGTTTCGTAATCAGACTTTGCCAATATTTGACAGTTTTTCTTGTTTTATAACAAAAAATTTTCGATCGATTTTTAATTTTTTTTTTGTAAATTTACAAGTTTCCAATGTTTTTTTACAAAAAAAATCGAGTAAATTTACGAGAATTCCTTGTAAGTTTTATTGCGTCAAAAAAATTGTAAATTTACAATTTTATTGGTAAAAAGCTTGTAAAATTACAAAAATATTGGTAAAAAGGTTGTTAAATTACAAAGAATTATTTTCAAATAAAAGGCAGCAAAAAATTAAAGAATAAAAAGTTTTTCTTGTTGTTTTACAAGGTTTTTTTCGAGTGTAAAAGCTAAGATTTTTCTATTGCAAAATGTCTTGCAGTTTTTAAAATCAAAAACTGTTTGTACTTATTAGATTAAACCATTTTTTGTGCCTCTTTAAAATCACCAAATAATTTTTGTAATTTTTTTTAATCTACGATTTGGGCTTTTTTAAGAAAAAAGTTTTTGGTACTTTTTTGAGAATCCACGGTTCTTGTTTATTTAAGAGTCTATATTTTTGTACATTTTAGAATTAATATTATTTTGGATTTCCCATTTTGGTACATTTCCTCATATTGGTACTTTAAATAATAACCAATTACGGTACTATTAACAAACAATCTATGACTTTAGAATTTTTTAAAAATCTACCACATGATCACAGACTAATACAGACTCGACAGGTGACAGGTGTCAAAAAAGAAGTCCTTAACCATATGGAAAAAATTTTCTACGAATTAGGTTAGAAAGGGGAAGCTAATAAATATTAAGCGCCATAAGAAAAATAGATGCCTGATCGGTTTTTATTGTTTCACTCACTCCTAAGTCGTAAAGAGTGTTACCATGTTAGCTTAAAACTAGCTAAAACTCTACTGTCGAGTCTGTATATGGTCTGTGACTTGGTTCTTTAAGAAAACCCTTTTTGGATTTTTTTTGAAAATCTACGATTTTGATTTGTTTTAAGAAAAAAACGTTTTAAGACTCTTTAGAATTTGGAAACTCAATTATTTTTTAAGTCTAAAATGTTTAGAATTTTTCAAAAATAACCGTTTTAAGTACTTTTTTGGCAATTTTCAAATCAACGAGTTTAACAGATTTTAGTAAAATCATTTTACCTTTATATCATTTATTTTTATAGTTTTTAAAAATTTTCGAATTGGTATTTTATATTCTTTTGAATGTTTCAAAAGCCATAATTTTGGTATATTTTAGAAATAAAAAAATGGGTTCTATTTTAAAATTACGGTTTAGTAATATTTTTAAAATCTAGAGATTTGGTACTTTTTAAAAACTCTGATTTTTGGTACTTTTTGGAATACACAATTCAGTTTTATATTTAACCCATACCATTGTTTTCTCTCTCTGTAAATTATAATATTCCTAATTGAATAGGGGTTTTTTTATACAATATTTTTTTAACAACAACGATGCTTAAAAAACGTTTTGTATGTAATCATGCTTACGCTCCAAAATTATTTGCGTGTACAATTGTTAATGTTGTTATTGGACAATCATGAGACTTTGTGGCATATTAAATTTCATATAAAATTGGCTTAAAACAATACACATGGCTTAAGGAAGAACTGTTTTAGGTGAATTCTATATAAAGATAAATCTTAAGACAATATTAAACTTTTTTATACTTAATTCAAGATTTTAAACTAATAACTGTTTGTACACTAAGAAAATTATGTCATTAACTGTTTGTAGGTTATTTTAAAAAGTAATCAGTAAAGTCATTTTAAAAGGAAATTCACTTATTTTATAAAGAATTTAATTTTTTTACTGTTTCTGTAGTTAAAAAAAATTATTTACTGTATTAAAAACGAATTTTCTGTTACATTTAATTTCGACAGTAAAAAATTTCTTCTATAGTTTTACTGTTTTTCAATACAAAATAACTGAATATTCACTAGTTTTTTAATGTTTTGGTTAGTCATTAAATTAACATTTAAAATTGACTGTAATGTGTTTTTATTTTAAATGAAAAAACAGTGGAATGGTTTTTAAATAAAATTTCATTTGTTTTAAGTGAATATTCACTGGAATTTACCTACATAATTCTTTGAGTGTAGCTGAGAACTGGGAACTGTTTAACTCAACCAATCGATTGCATCATAACAATTATGGAATTTAAATAAAAAAGTTAACAAAATAGAAGAATAAGGTCAACTAAACCTTGTTTAGATGATATTGGAAAAAAAATAGTTTTCAGATTCTGAGATGTTTTTTAAAGCAAAAAATTCTCAGATTCTAAGACATTTTTCGCATAAAACAGACTCTGAGAAACTTTTCGACTCGAAAAATTTTTAGGTTCTAAGATATTCTCCCCATTTTACAAATTTTTATTAGTTCCTAAATAAATCTTTCGAAATACTCCTTAAATATTAAATTTAAAAATTATAAATTATTAGTAGGTTTATACTAGCTCGAGGTCATTATATTCTTTACTAATAAAACCATAGAAATATTTAAAAAAAAATATTTTTCTGTTTTAAATTTATTTGTTTGCCATTTTTGCAAGACTTAGTCGACACATATTTCGGAATTTGTCAGATTCCATTGTCTAGACTATTTACCAAATATAAAAACCCTATAAGTAGCAAAGGAAATTTAAATGATAAATCACTTATTTTCAAATAAAAATCATAATACATATTCAACTCTTTCCTCATTGAGAATTATAAGAAGAAAATTATACAATCTCTTACAAGGGAAGTATCTTAACCCTTATGAACCGATTTACCAGAAACTTAAAATATATATTAAAGAGACGATTTTAAGTTTGAGGTGTCTCGGCTTATCGGCCATATCGGTGTTTAAAAATTTCGTTGTCCCCTTATGAAACCATGTGGACCTTTGGGAAAATTTTGATAACTTCCGAACTAACAGGAATATCATCTAGGGCAAAAATACGGGTCGACTTAAATTTAATAAAGATTATTTCTTATCCATATGGATATCGTAGGTCTATGTCTTCACATAAGTACCCCCAAAAATTTACAAATTTTCCTGAAAAAAATATTTAAAGAAGCCGAATTTTTACAAGAATATGCCACCATTGGATAGGCATTAAAAAAACCTTTCTTCCCATATGAAAACATCATATAGTTTCTTAAAAAGAAATGGCTGGAAAATCCAAAAAAACATTTTTTTCGCCATTTTTTCACCCATGTTTTGAACCCCTAAATCCACGATATGGCCGATAAGCCGAGACACTCAACCTTAGAATTGTCTCTTTGATATATATTGAAAGTTTCAGGCAAATCGGTTCGTAAGGGTTGAGATACTTCCCTTGTTAGTAAGATCACCATCGTCAAATAACCAACAAAAAATTATTAAAAACTGATTTTTATTTTTTAATAAAAATTAATCAGAACTATAAATTATTTTTAATAATGTTTTAGATTTATTAGTTGTGTAATAAATTATTCTATTCAAAATAAATAATTAAAACCCAATTAAAACTTTTTTTTTAAATCCAATGTGTGATCATTTTGGTTTAAAGCCATTTCAAATGATTAGTGGTGCCAAATATTATTGAATTTTATTTTTTTTTACATATGTATTCGATTTCCATAACTGCCACCATTAAGTTTTGTGTCAATACACATCTTAATGGTTTCTGTTGAATTGGTTTCAAAAAAAAAAAGGTAACCAACCCTAAAACACAATAAAAACATCAGCCAACTACTGTATTCAAAACTGAAGAAAAGCACGCTAACACGCACTCATGCCAACCACAAATAAATTATTGAAAACCCATAAAATATTAAACAAATACAACAAACATATATTCATATATACCTCGTTCTACATAATAAACAATAGAATGGCTAAATAAAATACAAAAAATAAAAAATAAACTTCATATACTATGTTTATAATTTACATGCATATTTATTAGGGTGGAGTAAATTTAGCTTTTTCGATTTTCGACAACAGCCATTTAGGGCCGATATTAACAACCAAAGATATTGGACCTGTACAACAATGGCTTTGAATTCCTTTTTTGACTTGTTCGGAAAGTTCCGAACAAAGTGAAAACAAATAGAAAAGTTAAATTATAATTGGCCGAATCTATGAATACCGTCCACAATGCCCTTTTTAAAGGACAGTAAATTTTCTAACATGAAAAAACTGAAAAAATTTGATTAGAAATATTTTATTTTGAGTAAAAAACTTTTTTTGGTCGTTTTTGTAAAAAAGAAAAATTAGTTTTTTTTTTTTTTGAGTGTAAGATTATTACGAGTGTAAATTTTTTTTTGTATAAAAATATTTTTGAGTGAAAAAAATACTTTGTAAAGTTATTTTGTGGTTTACCAATGATTTTAAAGCTTTTTTTTAAAGCTGGGGTTTTACAACATGTGAATTTAAGGTGAAACCAATCTAAAATTCGGGGTATTGCTAATAACTTTTGAACCACTTGACCGATTTTGCTGAAATTCAATACCAACCAGACCAGGGAACGACAAATATATATGACCAGCTTCAGCAGCCTCATAATTGTTTTTCGAAAGTTATCGTGTTTTTTATCTCATAAATTCGCGAAAAACCTTTGAACCACTGGACCGATTTTCCAATACCAACCTGACCAGGTAATGTACCAACATATATGACAAACTTGAGCAGCCTGAGTAAAGTCTTTCTAAAGTTATCGTGTTTTTAACAGGAAGACGGACCGACGTACATCGCTAGATCGTCTTAAAATCGATTAAGGACCAATATTTCGATGTGTTACAAACGGAATGACAAACTTATACATATCCTGTATCACTAGAAAAATAAAAAAATAAAAAATTAAAAAAAAAAAATTACAGACCAAAAAAAAAGTTTTTATCATTAAAGCACTTTTTCAGTAATGTCGGAATATAAACTAATATTTTTAGAAAAAAAAAGTTCCGAATTTTTTTTTGTTCACTTTGTTTAGAACTTTTCGAGTTTTAAGTCAAAAAGCCACACAGAAAAAAAATATGGAGGAAACAAATTTGAGCAATCACTTGTTTAAATTTAAAAACAAAACTTGAGTAATTTTTTAATTGACGCAATTAAAAATTTACTTAAAAATTTTAAAAACAATTTAAGTAATTTTATTTGATTTTTTCTGTAAGTACAGATCGAGCACGGGCTCTAATTATATTTGTTATAAGGGTTCAAGTTGAAAAAATGCAGAAGAAAAATTGAATTTCTAAAAATTATAGACATTTCTGGTATTTCCTATACCGGTTTCAAACACCCCAGTTAGTGTCATCATCAGTAGGATTTTAAATGTCGGTTTGTCTTGTTAATGAAAACTGTTTTTTATATATGTGAATATTTATAGTTTCTACAGAATAAATTTTGACAGTTTCCAACACTACAATTCTATTTCTAGCAATCTCAACCTCACCTCATACTTTCTTTCAACTTTTTTGTCTCTTACATTATTTCGCAAGGGTTACCAACATGATCTGGAATTGCAGACACAAATGAAGGAATTTGCATTTTCTGTTTCGGAGACGTGCCTAAAGGCGACATATTTTTAATTTAATAAAAATTTAATAGTTTTTTTAAATTTTTTTTAAACTCTCATAGTTTTTTGAATTCTCGTTTAGTTTATAGTTTTTTGTGTATGTATGTGAAAGTTTGTTATCGTCTTTATAAAATTTTCCTATGTTTTTGAG
This sequence comes from Pegoplata infirma, assembly GCA_963921195.1. Classification (NCBI taxonomy): domain Eukaryota; kingdom Metazoa; phylum Arthropoda; class Insecta; order Diptera; family Anthomyiidae; genus Pegoplata; species Pegoplata infirma. Next base: position 311,690,550 of record OY992536.1, on the reverse strand, counting down.
ATATAAATATGTTTGGTAAAGTTTGAAAAACAACAATTTTTTCGTTTTTTTTTTTTGTAAAAAAATTTTAAACTTTTTTAAACTTTTCGAAAAAATAAATAGATAAATTTTTTGACACAATTAAAAATTTACTCATTTTTTTTTTTTTAAATATTTAATAAATTTTTATTAAAAATATACTCAATACTATTAAATCGTTTACTGGTGCAAAATTGAGTAATTTTTTACTCAATAGTATTAAAAATTTACTCAAATATTTTTTTATTTTTTTCTGTGCATTGTTCTGCAGGTCCAACATTTTTGTGTCTTTATATCGATCCAAAAAAGCAACTTTCCCGACCGCGACGTTTTCGAAATTCGAAAAAAATCTAAATTTGTTCCATCCTAATATTTATATATGTAGATTTGTATATAAATATGAATCCGTCCATCGATACATATAAATGTGTAGTATGTTTATTCAAAACAACAAATATAATTGGTTCAAATAGATATCTAATGGATAACGAACAGATACTTAAAAGAATATATTTAAATTCTGATTATTTTTTATTAAAAAAAAAAAATGTTTTATTCGACCTTTAAAATATTATATTTTGAGTAGGTTTATTCTAGCTCGAGGTCATTATTTCCTTTACTTATTAAAACTATGATATTCTCATAGAATTATTTTTCAGGAAATTATTTTTCTGTCTTAAAATTTTTTATGTTGATCATTTTTGTAAGACTTAATCGACACGTATTTCGGGATTTGTCAGATCCCATTGTCAAGATTATTTAGCAAAAATAAAAACCCTATACTAAAAGTAGCATTTTTAGTAGTATTTTTGCTAATTAACCTTGACAATTGGATCTGAAAAATCCCGAAACACGTGTCGATTAAGTCATGCAAAAAATTACCAACATAAATAAATTTAAAACAGAAAAATAATTTTCTTGAAAATAATTCTATGAGAAGTTCTCATTGAGAACATCATAGTTTTAATTAGTAAAGGAAATAATGACCTCGAGCAAGAATAAAACTACTCCGTATTTGCTACTTAAACTTAGGGCTGGTAACTTATCACAAGATAATCAATGATTAATGCTAATCAGTTATTCCGAATGTCAAATTTATATGAAAATAATCAATGATTAGTGTTAATCAATGATTAGCTTTTGATAAGTTACCAGCCCTTAGAACTAAAAATATGACGCTGTCAAACACCGCACAGAAAAAAAAATTGAATAAATTTTTAATACTATTGAGTTAATAATTACTCAAATTTGCACCAGTAAACGATTTATTAGTTTTGAGTAAACTTTTATTAAATATTTATTAAATGTGTGTCAAATAATAATAATAATATGTTTGTAACTACCCGAAATATTGGTCCTAGACCTACCTTCAAGTATACCAATCGACTCAGAATTACTTTTTGAGTCGATTTAGCGATGTCCGTCCGTCCGTCTGTCCGTCCGTCTGTCCATCTATCGGTTTAAGCACGATACAGGCCGTAATTTTCAATCAATTGACTTGCAATTTAAAACTTAAGCATCTTTTGGCCCAAGGACAAAGCCTATTGAAATTGGAGAAAATCGGTCAATGTTAAGACCTAGCCCCCATACAAACGCCCCATTTGGATTCGGTTTAAATGACTCTAACAACCGTATTATAATAAATATCGATTTGAAATTCAGCACGTAATCAGATTTTGTATGCACAAATCACCATTCCAAATTTCAAAGGAATCGGTTCAGTCCTTCTGGTAGTTCCCATACAAACTACCTTCCCGATATTCACATAATTCCCTCAAAATTTTTAGATGTTAAACGTGTACTTTAGTAACCTAATAAAATGGGAATATAATTGGAACATTTTCGGACTTAGTCCCCCATATAAAAATTTCGACCGATATTTAGTTAAATTGGTCTATTGACAAAAAATAAACCAATTCCACTAAAATTTGATGTGTGTGTGTTTTCAACACTAAATAAAGATCTAACAAAAGAAAGATACAATCGGTCCATGTTTGGACTTGGGACCCATTTTCCGGAAAACACTGGTGTAGGGTAACATATGGTCGGTCTTGATCGACTATAACTTTCTTACTTTTTTTTTTAATTAAGTTTTTAATTGTCTTACGTTCTTTTTTTAATTAAGTTTTTAATTGTCTTAAGTAAAAATTTACTCAAAATTTATCAATTTATTTATTTAAAAAGTTTAAAAAAGTTTCACATTTTGAAAAAAAAAAAATCAATCTTTTACCAAATATATTTACATATGTCTTAAAGACATAGAAAATTTTCGTAAAGATGATTTCAAACTTTTATATACGGTGGCTCGCAGCTTATTTCGTGTAAAAGATATTAGTTAGCAATCCATTCAAGACAAAGTTATCCAAAATAGACCTAATTATTATCAAATACTACCTCCGTCCCGAAATATTTTTAACATTTCTATAGATTTTTTTGTCCCAAAATAAACTTTACATTTTATTAAGCAGTGTTTTAGTTGAAATAATACAAGATAAAGTTAAAAAACAATCTTATACTAATCTCGTGTACTAAAACTGTAACAAAATTAATTAAAAATATTTGCAAGATGTCCCTATTGCATCCATAATGCATTTATTAAAAACCGTTAAAAGGGCCTCTAGCTTAAAATTTCTTATTTCATACGCCGCATTTTGTAATAATTTTCATCTTTTCGACCAAAGTGGACACCATGTCTGTTTGTAACGTCCAAAACCAGTTGTCTCATTTATCTGGATGCAGTTTATTGCATCTATTTTGCACGTGAATTGAAAAATTGCAAAGCTATAAAGAATTTTTAAATTATTGATATGTCCCGATATGTATTAACAAAAAAAACAAAGCTTTTTTAAAAAATCCTCCATAATCCCAGCCAAAATATAGAAATGTTAAGATTATTTTGGGACGGAGGTAGTAAGTATTTTTGTAAAAAGTCCTGTGTATGTTATTAATCAAGCTTTAAGTAAAGCTTAATGGCGTTCAGATTGTGTTAATATTAAATGTGCTACGAGGGTCGAAATGGAAATTGAAATTATTGAAAGACCTTTTTTAGAAAATTTCTAAAAAATATTTCTGGGTCGATTTTATCCAAGCTTAAACATTAAAAATTAAAAAAAACAAGTAGAAAAGTTAAATTCGACTTGGCCGAATCTATAAATACCCTCCACAATGCCCTTTTTAAGTGATAGTAAATTTTCTAACGTGAAAAAAATAACATTTTTGGTTAGAAATATTTTATTTTCTGTAAAAAACCTTTTTTTTTATTAATTTTTGAAAAAAAAAAAAAATTTACTAATTTTTTTTTTAGTGTAAAATTTTTTTGAGTGTTTTTTTTTAGTGTAAAAAAAATTTTTTTATTAATTTTTGAAAAAAAAAAAAATAATTTACCAATTTTTTTTTGAGTGTAAAATTTTTTTTGAGTGTAAACTTTTTTTGAGTGTATTTTTTTTTTTTTGTTTTAGTGTAAAAATATTTTTGTGTCACAAAAATACCTTTTAAAATATTTTTTTGACTTACAAATGTTTTTAAAACATATTTAACGGGTTTTCAACACGTGAATTTAAGGTGAAACTAATTTACGGTTTTGCTAATAACTTTTGAACCACTAAACCGATTTGGCTGAAATTTAAATCGAACTGGACCAGAGGAACGGTAAATATATATGTCACACTTCAGCACCCTCAGAATTGCCGTTCGAAAGTTACCGTGTGTTTTATCTCGTAAATTCCAGAAAAACCTTTGCCGAAATTCACTAATTTGCTTATAACTTTTGAACCACTGGACCGATTTCGCTGGATTGCAATACCAACCTGACCAGGTAAATGTCCAACATATATGCCAAACTTCAGGAGCCTCCGTAAAGTCTTTCAAAAGTTAGTGTGTTTTCAACAGACAGACAGACAGACGGACAGACGGACGGACGGACGGACGGACGGACATCGCTAGATCGTCTTAAAATCGATCGAGGATCATGAATATATATACTTTATGGGGTCCTAGACCAATTTTTCGAGGTGTTACAAACGGAATGACAAACTTATATATACCCTCTATCACTAGAGTGGAGGGTATAAAAACAATACTTAATACTCATTTTTTAAATAATTTTCACAAAGACCGAAACAAAACTCAAAATTTTTAAAACTTAGTAAAAGAAATTCGAATTTTTTGACCTGCAATTATTTTGACCACCAATTTTTGGTAAACAAAGAAAAGATTTAATTGTTTAATAATTTTAGTACGCCTAAGTGTATAGTACACAGAAAAAAATAAAAAAAAATTTTGAGTAAATTTTTAATACTATTGAGTAAAAAATTACTCAATTTTCCACCAGTAAACGATTTAATAGTATTGAGTAAACTTTTAATAAAAAATTATTAAATGCTTAATAAAAAATTTGAGTAAATTATTAATTCACACAATTAAATCTTTACTTAAAATTTTTTAATATTTTTAAGTAACTTTTTAATTGTGTCAAGTAAAAATTTACTCAAAATGTATCAAATTATTTTTTTAAAAAGTTTAAAAAGTTTCTAATTTTTTTTCCAAAAAAATTGCTTTTACAAACTTTACCAAATATACTTATGTCTTCAAGACAAAGTAAAATTTTATAAAGATGATTTCAAACTTTCATATACATATACAAAAAACAATAAACTAAATGAGAATTCAAAACACCAAGAGAAAAAAAAATAAATAAAAATAAATATTAAATTTGTATTAAATTATTTACTCAAATTTTATTTTCAATTTTTGATTAAATTTTTAATTGCGTCAATTAAAAAATTACTCAAATTTTTTTTAAAAAATTAAACAAGTGATTACTCAAATTTGTTTCCTCCATATTTTTTTCTGTGTAATGAGATATGAAAATAATTGAACATTTCCTTTGTTTACAAAAAATTGATGGTCAAAAGAATTGGAGGTTAAAAAATTCGGATTTCTTTGACTGCATTTTAAAAATTTTGATTTTTGTTTGGGTCATTGAAAAAATTACTTGATAAATGAATATTTTTTATTGGACTATTCTTTAAATTTTTAATTTTTGATCTTGAGAAAAATCGACCTAAAAGTATTTTTAAGAAATTTTCTAAAAAACGTCTTTCAATAATTTCAGTTTCCATTTTGACCCTCGTAGCACGTTTAGTATTTACTCAATCTGGACGCCATTAAGCTAAAATTAAAGCTCATTAAATTACCTACACAGCAAAATTACTCGTTTGATGAAAATTAGATATATTATTGTTATCTTTGTCTTAAATGGATTGCTAACTGATATCTAACACACGAAATTAGCTGCGAGTCACTGTATATACACAAAAAACTATAAACTAAATAAGAATTCTAAAAACTAAGAGAAAAAAATAAAATAAAGAAGTGGCCACTTAAAATCGGTACGCACTGTAGTAATCGTAACAACGCCCCCTCTTATCAAAATGGAAAAACATTAACATACGTTTTTAACAACAAATCTACCGTTAATCTACAATGAATTGCGAGTCATTAAGTTTAATTTTAAAAAGTCTAGACACAATGGAAAAATAAGCTATAAAAAAAATTGTGCACAAATATCTAGAAAATCCAACTTTGGCGGGTTCAAATATAGCGAAATCACTTAAAATGGCTACATCTACAGTGTGTAAAGTTTTAAAAAAAGTACAATAATAAATTATCCACTGAAATAAAAATCAAAATTGTGAAAAAACAGGAACTTGAGACAAAAAATTAAAGCAGAAAGTGCTAAGGTCTCTCAATAAAAAAAAAAACCCAGGCTTATCAAACAATGATGGTGCCAAAAAAGTCAAACTAGCAGAAGTATTGTACGTCGAATTTGTAAAAATGTTGGATTAAAGTCCTACCATGCTAATTAATATCCAAATAGAACAGAAAAGAAAGAATTTTACCAATTTTAAGGGCTGCATTGTTATGGATGATGAAAACACATCAATCCACCAAATTGCTCAAATCTTCGTCCAATCAAGAAATATTGGGTAATTTTTAAACGCAAATTGAAAAAGTGTGCAGGAACAGTAAATAACCATATTTTGATGAGAACAAAGTGGAATAAATTAGCTTGAGAGTGGAAAGAAAAGTTGTGCAGAAGTTGATAGGAGGCATTAAAATAGAAGCCAGGAAATTTATACGAAATAAGGACCCATAAACTTCCAATTATATTTTTTTTAAAGGTTATTAAATTACCTTTAATTTAATGTATAAAATGTTAATATATGTTGTTTCATTTAAAATTTATGGTCGCTTCAATGCGTCCCGATTTTAAGTGGCCACTTCTTTACTACTAACTATTAAATTTTCATTAAATTATTTACTTAAATTTTTTTAAAAACTTTTGAGTAAATTTTTATTTGCGTCAATTAAAAAATTACTCAAGTTTTTTTTTTGAAAAAATTAAACAAAAAAAATTGGTAAATTTTTAATACAATTGAGTAAAAAATTACTAAATTTCGCACCAGGTAACGATTTAATAGTATTGAGTAAACTTTAAAAAAAAAATATTGAATGTATGCCTAAAAATTTGAGTAAATTTTTAATTGACACAATTAAATCTTTACTCAAAATTTTTCGTTTTTTATTAAAAACCAAGTATACCTCCAACCACAGTATGGAGGTATACTCACTTTGTCATTCCGTGTGTAACATATCGAAATATCGGGGTCCCCCCACATTCTAGCGATGTCCGTCCGTCCGTCTTTAGAAATAACGATGCAGTCCAAACCAAAAGAGCTAGACCCCTGAAATTGGTCAAGAATATCTCTTATGTTACTGGTAAGCATATAAAGCAGGGGTACAGGTGTCCCCCACCACTGTTTTTTGCAGACCGGATTAAGATTAGGATTAACTCTATTTAGTTAAAAAATGGATCACATCAAGTCCAGAAATTTTTTTATATTTTTTTTCTGAATTTACATCCAATTAGTTAATATAAACAGGAAAAAAAATTAAGCGTTGTCCAAAATGTAAATCGGTATAAAAAAATTTGAGTTAATTCTAGGATTTAACTAAATTTATTTTCCATTCTTTGCATTTTGGACAAATCTTTTTTTTCAAACTTTTACTAAATATATTTTTGTCTTAAAGACATAGAAAAATTTCATAAAGATGCACAGAAAAAAATATTGAGAAAAACAATTTGAGTAATCACTTGTTTAAATTTTTAAATAAGATTTGAGTAATTATTTAATTGACGCAATTAAAAATTTACTCATAATCTAAAAAAAAAATTGAGTAAATAATTTAATACAAAATTTAATAATTTTTTTTATTTTTTTTTTTATTCTCTTCGTGTTTTGAATTCTCGTTTAGTTTATAGTTTTTTGTGTATGTATATGAAAGTTTGAAATCATCTTTATGAAATTTTCCAATGTCTTCAAGACATACATAAATATATTTGGTAAAGTTTGAAAAAACATTTTTTTCGAAAAAAAAATGTCAAACTTTTTTAAACTTTTTAAAAAAATATATTGATAAATTTTGAGTAAATTTTTACTTGACACAATTAAAAAATTACTTAAAAAATTTTAAAATTTTTAATTAAATTTTCAATAGTATCCATTAAAAATTTTTTAGTAAGCATTCAATAATTTTTTATTAAAAATTTACTCAATACTATTAAATCGTTTACTGGTGCAAAATTGAGTAATTTTTTACTCAATAGTTTTAAAAATTTACTCAAATTTATTTTTTATTTTTTTCTGTGTGATTTCAAACTTTTATATACATATACAAAAAACTATAAACTAAATGAGAATTCAAAAAACTAAGGGAATAAAAAAATGTCCGCCATATTTTTTTCTTTGTACTCTTGTTAAAGGAATCAGAACAAGTTTGGTACAAGTTTGGACTTGGTGCCCAAATTTTTTTTTAAATTTCTCACTTTTTTCCATTCAAATTCATTTGTATTCAAATAGTTGAGGGTAGTGTGAAGTGCATTCTTGTCTTGTATTTAAAAGTCGTCAAAAAAAATAATTTTTAAAGAATTAATTCCTTCACCACCAATCAAATCTAAATATTTCGTATGTATAAATTTCTATAATTGTATACAGATTTGAATATGATTAAATCTACATACAATATTTATGAATATATTCGTACCTACATACATATATGTTCCATGTGTGGTCAATAGTAAGTACTAACTATGTTTGTAGTCATGCAACATATGATCCAATCATCAAACTCAGTACACACTCGTGCATATGGTTTTCTCTGAAAATGTTTGGCGGTTCCTATTCGTATTCCATTGTATAAAAGATTATAATGTGTATTAGAGTGTGTGTGTGTATGTGTATATCATCAGATAACTTACAAATCTATGATTATTTTACACTAATTAGTTAACGGTATAGTAGACCGAATATGGCAGACATTTAAAAGAATGAAATTGTTAAGTTTTTGAAAATTTATAGAAGTTTAATTACTACAGAAGGCAATGATTTAATTGCAATGAAAGCATTCCTTAATATGAATGATATATGGATCTTATATGGAATGACGTTAAAATTAAATTTTCTTCCAAAAGTGGTTTGATTGTGAATACATATTTATTTAATGTATGTAATCAAACACCCTTAAATATGTATAAGTTGGAGGAATTGATTGATTTTGTTTATGGAAATATGCAGTTGATTGATATTATGAACTTAAATATTCTAATAAGCAATAAGAGTTGGTGAAGGGATTAAAAACAAAACAAATTAAAATTCAGAAATTAAATTAAAGTTCAAACTAGTAAAAAACAAGTAAAAAAGTTAAATTCGATGGGGCCGAATCCATGAATACCCTCCACAATGTCATTTTTAAGTGATAGTAAATTTTCTTACGTGAAAAAAAATTAACAATTTTGTTTAAAAATATTTAATTTTAGGTAAAATTTTTTTAGTTATTGTTGAAAAAAAAATTGACTATTTTTTTTGAGTGTAAAATTTTTTTCGAGTGTAAATTTTTTTTAGTGTAAAAATATTTTTGAGTGACAAAAATATATTGTACAATATTTTTGTGGCTTATACCCAATTCACACCTGAGATGAAATCTCGTTCGAACGAGATTTCGATCATATGGTTGTGTATAAAATGATACATACCATCCCAGCAAAAATTGGCATTACTAGTAATGGGTTTTGTAATCCGAATCAGATGTTAATCAGTAGTTACTTATTGAATGAAACACTAATTATTTTAACAAGGGCGTGAGACAAAAATAGCTAGTGAAGAGTATGGAGATAAATAAGTAGTTACTGACTCGGATTACTAATAAGGAGTAAAAACCCATTACCAATAAGAAGTAAAATAATTAGTTAATTAAAACATTTTAAATTTAATTTGTTTTTACTAAAACTTAAAAATTGCGGTATTTTTATTAAGTTTTTAAGTACTTTTTAAGTTAATTGAATTGTAAAGGTTAAAAACTGCAAGTTCATGGAGATATTATTACTTAGAAGTGCTTTTATAACATATTACTGAAAAGTAGTTACTTTTGGGCTTAAAATAATGCTAATGGTAATGGGTACTCATTATAAATAATGTATTTGGTAATGATTACTTTTCACAACTCATTACCATGTTTTTGCTGGGATATGATCGAAATCTCGTTTGAACGAGATTTCACCTCAGGTGTGAATAGGCCTTTACAAATTATTTTAAAGCTAGTTTTTTTTAAAACTGGGGTTTTTCAACAAGTAAATTTGAGGTGAAACCAATCTGAATTTCACGATTTTCCTAATAACTTTTGACCCACCTAACCGATTTTGCTGAAATTCAGTACTAAATATACCAGACGATGGGTATATATATGATAAGCTTCAGCATCCTCTAGAGTTTCCTCTCGAAAGTTAGCGTGTTTTTAACAAGTAAATTGGCGAAAAGCCCTTGCCCAAACTCACGAGTTTGCTTACACAGAAAAAAATAAAGGGAAAAAATTCTGAGTAAACACTTGTTTAAATATCAAAATAAAATAATAAATTGAGTAATTTTTTAATTGACTCAATTAAAAATTTTCTCAAAAGTTTTTAATAAAAAAAAAAACCTCGGCCAAGATTCTGCTGTGCTGTTAAGAAAAGACCAGCAAAGATGCTACCGCCAGAAAAAAATATGGGGGGAAAAATTTTTTAGTAATCACTAGAGTTTTTCACGGGAATTCCCGGGACGGGATTTCCCGGGAATTCCCGTAAATTTTCGATCCCGAAATCCCGGGAAATAGAGCGGGAATTCCCGGGAATTTTAGTTTCTTTAAAATTGTTGATTTTTCGACATCTATTGATTATTTTGTATGTGATTTTTTTGAGATTTTACATTATTTTTGATAATTGATGGCAGAAACGTACGCAGGGACCAGGAGGGCCCAAAAAGTATCCCAAGAGACCCCTTCTAACTAAAAAATGTCATAAAATCTGAGACTTACGAAATGAAAAAAGTCTCACAATATCTAAATCTCCACAATACCTTAATTATCAAAACCTGATATTTTCTTACAGAAAAATTTGCAGTATGGTTATTTGTTTCTATAGAAAATATTTATGTCTCTGGACACGATTTTTTTTTAAATTGATAAATTGATATAAAATCTGTGTAAGGAATGACTCTAAAATTAACGGATTTTTATTTTAGAAACCAGATTTTTTAATTTTTTTTTTAATTTTTATAATAATTTTCTGGAGTAAATTTTCTTATAATTTCACTTCTCTGAAACAGTTACATTCAGTTTCAGAGACATAATTGAGAAATTCTTTTGAATTAGTTTCATTGTGGTTTAGTGGCAAAGCGTTGAGAACCAATTGTAAATATGAGAGATGAATTAGAATAAATGATGAATTTTTATTATTAAAACCGATAAAGCGATGTGAAATAACATATTCCCTTTAAAAATACTTTTAAAAGATTGTTCTTTTTTTCTCGAAACAAAAATTGTTCTTTTTTTTCTCGAAACTTACTAAATAAGATTTCAATAGTGTTAATAAACATTATAAATTATGTAATCGCATTCATAAGGTTTATATATTTTTTTTGACAAAAAATTTCGGTTTTTAGTTTTTGCGGGAATTCCCGGGATCCCGGGAAATTTAAAAATTAATCCCGCTTTCCCGGGAAATGAAAAAGTCCGGGAAAAGAAAAACTCTAGTAATCACTTGTTTAAACTTAAAAAAAAAAATTTAGTAATTTTTTAATTGACGCAATTAAAAATTTACTCAAAACTTCTTAAAAAAGGTAAGTAAATAATTTAATAAAAATTTAATAGTTTGTTTCATTTTTTTTTTCTTAGCTTTAAGAATTCCCGTTTAGTTTATAGTTTTTTGTATATGTATATAAAAGTTTGAAATCATCTTTATGAAACTTTTCAATGTCTTTAAAACATAAATAAATTTGGTTAAAGTTTGAATTTTTTTTTTTTTGTAAAAAATTTTTGAAACTTTCTTAAACTTTAAAAATAAATAAATTGATAAATTTTTTTTTTAAGGATGTTTATTCTGGCTCGAGGTCATTATTTTCTTTACTAATTAAAACCATGATATTCTCATAGCATAATTTTCAAGAAAATTATTTTTCTGTTTTAAATTTATTTATGCTGGTCATTTTTGCAAGACTTAATCGACACGTGTTTCGGAATTTGTCAAGATTCCATTGTCAAGATTATTTAGCAAAAATAGAAACGATTTACTACCAAGTAGCAAATGAGTCTAATGACAAATCGTTTGCGCACAAACAAAATATTAATACTGGGAATTAGAAAGACGAAAAAATTCTACTATACTACTAGTAAGACAACGATTGACAATAACCAACAAAAATATTTAAAACACAAAAAAAATTTTAGTAAAATTTTAATACTATTGAGTAAAAAACTACCCAATTTTGCACCACTACACGATTTAATAGTATTGAGTAAACTATTAGTGAAAAAATATTAAATGCATACCAAAAATTTGAGTAAATTTTTAATTGATACAATTAAAACTTTACTTAAATTTTTTCGTTTTTTTTAGTAATTTATCAATTTATTTTTTAAAAAGTTTAAAAAGGTTTCACACTTTTTTGTTTAAAAGAAAATCTTATTTTTTTAAACTTTATCAAATATATTTTTATCTAAAAGACATAGGAAAGTTTCATAAAGATGATTTCAAACTTTCATATACATATACAAAAAACTATAAATTAAATGAGAATTCAAAAAATTAAGAGAACAAAAAAAATAAAAATACGCTACTACATATTTTTATTAAATTATATACTTAATTTTTTTTTTTAACTTTTGAGTAAAGTTTTAATTGCGTTAATTAAAAAATTACTCAATATTTTTTTTTTAATTTAAACAATAAATAAATTTTAATCTATACTTTTTAATATTATAAAGAGGTAATGTTTGTATGTTTGTTTTTTTGTTTGTTTGTTTGTTTGTTTGTAGAGGGTAATCTCCGGACCTACTTATCCGATTTCAAAAATTTTTTCAGCAATATTTAAAGTGTTCCTCCAGGATGGACATAGGCTAGGTTTCATTGACCACGCCCACTTCTACGCCCACTTTTGGCCAAAAAACGTAAAATCGAAAAATCTCCAAAACTACTGAACCGATTTCAAAAATTTTTTCACCAATATATACTTGGAATGATCCTTCATGGTGGATATATGCTGGGTTTCATCGACCACGCCCACATCTACGCCCACTTTTGGTAAAAAACTTAAAATTTAAATATCTATGAAACTACTCATCCGATTTCAAAAAAGTTTTCAGCAATATTTAGAGTGTTCCTCCAGGGTCGACAAAGGCTAGGTTTCATCGACCACACCCACTTCTACGCCCACTTTTAGCCAAAAAACCAAAAATTTAAAAATCTCCACAACTACTAAACCGATTTAATAATTTTTTTTGCCAATACTTGCTTGGAATGGTCCTTCATAGTGGACATATGCAGGGTTTCATCGACCACGCCCATTTCTATGCCCACTTTTGGCAAAAAAACTAAAAATTTAAATATCTATTAAACCACTCATCCAATTTCAAAAATGTTTTCACCAATATTTGAAGTGTTCCTCCAGGGTGGACATAGGCTAGGATTCATCGATCACGCCCACTTATACGCCCACTTTTTGGCAAAACAAAACTAAATTTAAAAATCTCCAAAATGTTTCGTCCGATTTCCAAAAAATTTTCACCAATACTTGGTCCTTCAGAGTGGAAATATTCCTTTGGCAAAAAAACGTTAAATTTAAATATTATCAAACTACTCATCCGATTTAAAAATGTTACCACCTATATATATTAAGAATGGTCCTTCAGGGTGGACATGGGTTAGCTCTCATCGATCAGACCCACTTCTACGCCCACTTTTGGCCAAAAAACGTAAAATTTCGGAAAAATACCGAAGTTACTCATTTAAAAAATGTTTTCTCCAATATTAAGAATGGTACTTCAGGTTAGACATAGGCTACGCTTCATATACGTAAAATTTGTAAATATACCAAACTTATTATGAGATTTCAAAAGTGTTTTCAAAAATATTTAGAATTCTCCTTTAGATGAATTAGGGTAGGTTTCATTGACCACACCCATTTTAAAGATCACTTTGGGTCAAAAGACGTAAAATTTTAAAATTTCCGAAAAAACTCATCGAATTTCAAAACATTCTGAAAATTTCCTTTTTGGAAACTCCTATTTTACTGGGGCAAATACGTGCAAAGTCGTGAACTTTGTAACTATATCCTGAAAAATTGATCATAGTAACTTTATACATACTTGAAATGTGGGATCCTCAAGCCCAAAAAATTATTTCTGAAAAAGTACCTTCTGGAAATTTAGATTTTAATGGGGTTATAAGGCTTAATTATTGTACTGTGGTACTTTTACTATCCCCTAAAATCCATCAGCAGAATTAACAGTGAAGAGAAGTACATATTTTGAAATTTAAATTTTTAAAGATTAAAACGAGGAAACAATTGGTTAAGTTAGGTAATATAATACTTTTTAAATCAATTGAGATAACGACCCTAAAATGTTTTTATTTCTTTAACACATGTTTTATAGAAAGGAATGAAGCCTCCATGGAACGAAATAAATTGAAGTTCAGAACAAAATTGAATTAAATGGCGAACGAATGAATAGAAAAGGGAACGAAATGAAACAGAACGGGGAACCAAATGGAGAGAAACGGTGAATGAAGTGGTTTAAATAATTACGATATACGGGCTCGAAAATGTTCAAGAACATTATTTACCGAAACGAACATGATTCCAAGGGCTGTTTAAATTTTATTGTTTAATCTAAATAGTTTTTATGAAAGACTTCAACGATAAAAATTAAACAAAATAAAAATTCTGTAGGGGAGAATTTTAGAAATGGAGACTCTAATCCTGATTCTTCTTTAATAATGTATTTAATATTACCGGGGGCGAAGTTCCGGGCGGGCCTGCTAGTTGTATTTACAAATTGAGTTGTTGAGTAAAATTTAAATCAAATACAAACATTCTTACTATTTCCTCTTCATCGATTTGGTGCATTAATGAACTTGGTCTGCGTATTCAAATTTTTTCATAAGTTTTATCTTCCTATTTTCAATTCATTATTTCTCTATAACAACAAAGTTCTGCAAGTCCTTGAAAAAATATATAAAAACCTAGGAGTATGTGTTTATTACATTACATTTATTTTGAATTGATATGTATTTCATTTAAAATCCGTTTATTTCAAATTGTATTTATGTAATTTCTTATCAAATTTCTATATCGCTTTGTTTGGCTGGTATTTTGTTTAACTTGATTATATTTACATCGACCATTTTCAATACGATTCCAAGTATTTTCGTTGGTAGTGTTTTGTAATAAATTAACTGCAATTACAAAATTAGGCAATTAGTTTAATTACAAGCATTTGTACAAATACACACCATTAAGATTAATAAAGTCCTATCGAATGATATTATTGATTAGAAAAGCAAAATGTTTTATAAGCGAATAAGTAAAAAATATGAGAGATTTCATAATAAATGTGGTACTCGAAAAGCGAACAAAAAAAATTTATAAAAAAAAACTACTGAGATAAATATTTAGTTGGTTCTCTTTCAGGGTGAAATTCCTTAAAAAATTTCACTGTATTTATAATAAATTTTTGAGGATGTTCAAAAATATTTAATTAATATTTTAATTGATTCAATTAAAATCTTAATCAATATGTATTAGAAATTTCAAACAGAAAACATACAATTAATTTAATAACTACTTCTATTCATATGACTTTTCGCGGATCCAGCGAGAGTGTTTGTAGAGAAAATAATTATATTTTAATAAAATTGTGCATGGGTGCTTATTATTATCCCAATGCATTAATAATAATATTAATTTTGAATATTTTATTAGCAATCTTCCAATTCCATTTTTTTTATTCAGAACAACTGAAACATTTGCTTTGGAATATCTCATATATATATTTTTAGTATTGAATTGTTTGTATGTAAGTAAGTAATTTGTTGATGTTGTTTAAGATTTTACTTATGATACGGCACTTCAAATAGATCAATATACATTAATATTTAATTAATTAATTATTTTCTGAATATGGAAATGCAAATGTTAAACACTAATTTATAGATCCAATCGAAATGCAAATATAAATTAACTAATATGTTTTAAAAGGTATTGTTGTTAAATAAGAACAACTTTTGCAGCAATTCAAGCAGAAGTTACAATAACTATTTTTAGAAAGCTAAAATTTTAATAACTTTTTTTGCTAAATCTGGTTTTAGATTCTGAGACGTTTTCTGTAGAAAAAAATTGCAAATTGTTAGACTTTTTTTTCCTGTGGGAAAATTTTTCTGTACTTTCCTAATTTTGTATAACATTCACTTTAAAATATCGGTTTATAAACATTCTTTAAAACATTCTTTTGAACGCAAGTCGTAGTAGTCTTTTGAGCCATTTGTTCACATAGCGAGATAAAATATGGCGCACTCTGATTATGGGGCATTCCATGTCAAATCGGACACTTTGAAAAATATTTTTTTAGATTTCCCCAATTTGTTAACAGTTTTTAGTACCCTTCGAAAACTCCTTCGTGGTAAATTTTCAGATTTTTTTGATGACCCGTTCAAAAGTTATCGAATTTTTAAAAATTGGTAGTTTGTTCCTTTACTCAAACTTTTTTTACTTATAACTTCTCCAATAATGGTCCAAATTGCAAATTTTTTTTCTTCACTAATGACCCCTCTCGGACGCACCATTGGACCGGTAGGAGCTGATTAAATAAAACAAATTTACAAAAAATAAAAAAAATTGTATGGGGACCGCCTTAACAGTTAAAGATAGAGGGTAGGTGTGTTCCGAGAAAATGTTTGGACTAAAAAAATATTGTGGGTAGGTCATGCACATGATTGCTCTAAGGGCACTATAAGGGCAGTTAGAGCGGTTAGAGCAAATTTTAAATAATGTCGTTTTGTGTGGGAGCCCCCTTAGAAATTGGAGATAGGGTATTAGTTTGTTCTAAAGAAATGTTAAGACGTAAAAATTAATGGGGGTCGGTCTTATAAATGACCCCTCTATGAAGCACCATTAGAGCAGTAAAAATGATTTTAAGATTGGAAAATTACAATAAAATTTTTTCAAAAAATTTTAAAAAATAGTAATAATCGTTATCCTACGATCCTCCTAGGCAAAAAATTTGTAGAATCGATATTTGTTTTAAACAAAAAAATTTCAAAAAAATCGAAGAGTACAAACATTTTCAAAAATGAGATTTAAATTTTAAAGCTTAAAAATCGCATAAGATTTTTTTGGGATTTTTTTTTGCAATTTGGACCATTATTGAAGAAGTTATGAGTAAAAGAAGATTGAGTAAAGGGACAAACTACCAATTTTTAAAAATTCTATATCTTTTGAAAAGGTCATCAAAAAAATCTGAAAATTTACCACGAAGAAGTTTTCGAAGGGTACTAAAAACTGTAAACAAATTGGGAAAATCTAAAAAAAAAAAATTTTCATAGTGTCCGATTTGACATGGAATGCCCCATATATATTCAAAAGAAAACCTCTGTCAAAAAATCTGAAAATGACTTTCAATTCAGAATAACAAATTTTTAGCAGATTTTTCTGCTGAAATAAATATTTTTAAATATTCGTTTTAGCAGAAAAATCTGCTAAAAATTTGTTATTCTGAATTGAAGGTCATTTAACAGATTTTTTGAATTTATATTCAGAGTGCGTCATATTTTATCTCGCTATGTGAATAAATTGCTCAAAAGTCTACTACATGCGTTCAAAAGAATGTTTTAAAATTTTTTTACTGAATTAAAATCTGATTTTTATTTTATAACTTTTGGACTTATGCCCCATATAAAAATTTCACCCGATAATAATCTGGTGAAATCGCAAAAATTTTTCCGACACAGAACGCCACGGGTTAATTTAATTTGATTTTCCTCAAATTTGTACCATATAATATAAAAGTCTAGTGGAAAAAAAATGTTCGAAGTATCCTTACATTTTCGTTCATAAATTTTGAACCGCTGAACGGATATCGCTCAAACGCAATACCAAACTTCTCGAAGCAACAAATAAATATGTTAAGTCTCAGTCATATCTCCCGAGTAAAAAAGTTTTTATATAATTATATATAATTTGAAAAAATTATATCAAATTATATATAATTATATAAAACTATATAAATAGGTAAAATTTTCCAAAAAGTTAGATAATAGTATATAAAATTATATATAATTTGATCAAACTATATATAATTATATACAGGATTTGGTGGATATTATTATATCAAATTATATATATAATTTGATAAAATTTTATCAAATTAGATATAATTTGATATAATTATATCCACCAAATCCTGGATATAATTATATATAATTTTATCAAATTATATATAATCTTATACAATTTTTTTGGAAAATTTTACCTCTGTACATAATTTTATATAATTATTTATAATTTGATATAATTTTATCAAATTATATATAATTATATCAAAAACTTTTTTACTCGGGTGTGTAATATTTTGGCCGTGATCGTCAATTTAACAAACACACATCGCTAGAATTGCGCATTCCGTACCAAATAGGACACTTTGAAATTTTTTTTATATTTTACCAATTGATTACAGTTTTCATTACCCTTCGAAAACTCCTTTGTGTTGGATTTTCAGATATCAGATATCGAATTTTTAAAAATTCGGAGTTGGTTTCTCAAAGTTCTTTTAATCATAACTTTTTCATTTAAGGTCCTTTTTTTTATAGGTACTTAAAAAAAAAAACTAAGAACCCTTAAAATTGATCTAGTAAGCGATTTTTAAGTTTCAAAATTTAAATCTCGTTTTTGAAAATGGTTGTACTCCTTGATTTAAAAAAAAAATGTGGAAAACTTTTATTGATTCTACAAATTTTTTGCCCTGTAAGATCCTGATATTACGAGTATTACTAATTCTTTTGGATTTTTTGAAAAAAATTTTAAAATGTTTTCCGACCCCCACTAATTTTTACCTCTTAAAATTGTTTAAAAAAAAAACTAACACTATCTCCAATTTCAAAGAGGGCCCCCATACAGACTTAAGTTTTTTTTTATAAATTTGCTCTAACCGCTCTAACTGCCCTAAGAGTGCCCATAGAGCAGTCAAATATATGACTAGCACACAATATTTTTTTAGTCTTAACATTTTCTCAGAACACACCTATCCACTATTTTTAACCCTACAAAACAAAAAAATTTCATCAAAATCGGTTAAGCAGTTTTTGCTGTACAAATGTATGGCTTCTTCCGAAAGCTGCATTCAAAAAATTATGGCGGCAGATTCCACTACAAAAGACAGTTAAATCTACTACATTTGTTGTTGTTTAGGCGTCAACTACATTTTACGGTAAAATCAACCAAAAATTGTTGTTGTTTTTAACTATTGATTAACAACTACAAAAAATCTGTAAAAAAAATTACTTCAAATTACAGTTGTTTTTACTGTAACTTTGTTGTCTGAATTTTTTATCACCAAAACAAAATTCTAAACGTCAAAAACGGTTAAAATAGTTTTGACCACATGATCAATTATTTTTATTTATTCCTTCTATTTATTTACAACTCATTTTTAATAAATTCAACCTAACCGAAAACTGGTAACATTGACCGTCGTCTCGTTGTAGCGAAAAAACCACGGGTTTTGGTGGGAATCGAACCCACGACCCCCACGTTGAAAGGCTAGCACGCTACCAACTAGCCTACGGGGGCCCCCTTCAAAAACGGTTAAAATTCTAAACGTCAAAAACGGTTAAAATTATTTGGAAATAATTCCTGCACATCCGTTTTTCTAAAAATTTCTAGAAAATTATAAGTTTTTTATAGACTAAAAACAACTTCATAAAACAACTGTTACTACAATGTAGTAATTTTTTTATTTGGTTTTTAAAACAACTACAAAAAACAGATTTTAGAGATTTTCCATACAAAAACAACTGAAATTGTAGTTGAAAACAACAACTACTACTTACTACAAAAATTACCGTCATGTAGTAACTGCAATAATTTTCTAAGTGTGACGACATCTCTACTTAATCTGTGCTTTCAATTATTTTTCTGGCAGATTTTCTCATTGTACAACAAAATATTATTATTTCTCAGACATAAATCCGAAATAAATAAAAATTCAAATAACTCAGAGAGTTTAAGAAAAATTACAGTATTGAATCTAAAAAAAATTATTCGCCTTAAAAAATTTCATTCCATTAAAATTATATTAGTTTAACTCAAAACCAATTAAGTATTTCAATAAATAACTGATAAAATTGAATAAAAACAAGATTAAATTATTTTCTATTTATTTGTTTTAATAAATTTTGTTTAGAACCTGTCTTTGAACAACATGTAATATTTTGGGCTATTGTTGAAAACACAGAAAAAACAACTGCAGCATTTAAAATGGAACTCATATCCGTTTCCGCTGTAATTGATGCTTCTTTTAAATTGTTGCAAAAACATGTTCTGTTTGTAACAGTGTAAATTATATATGACATGCAACTAGGGAATTAATAATTACATGTTACATGTAATAATTTTATTATTTATTATTAAAAATATAATTGTGACAATGTTTCTGTAATTTGGGAGATTAAAAAAAAGAATTTCAAAAAATAAATCGAAATAAAGGAATTGATAATGGATTGAGAAAATCTATGATTTAGCATGGATTTTATAAATAAGAAAATCCCGGTTTTTTAATTGTGTCAAATCAATGTTTTTAAAAAAATATGTAACGTAACCTAAAATGTAAACGGGCATAACTAAACTTTTACTTTTTGGTAGAAAAAAACAGTTAAAAAAATATGATGGTTGCACACCTAAATCATCCAAAATTATGATTTAACCATCATTAAATCATAATCAAAAGCACTCTGTTGAAATAATTGAGAATATGAATATTTAATGTTAGGACCACAACAGTATTACAATATATTTTCTAAAGAATTCTGATGATGGGAAGTAATTTGAAAATTCCCGGAACGTTCGTCAATTCAATCCTGAAAGTTTCCAATTTTTTAAAAGTAAAAACTTGTTATGTAAACTCATAATGGGGGCAATAAATGGCCTCAAACTATAATAAACTATTTTATATTAAAACATAAGTACTATTATGATAAGGTAGGATCTTAACATGATCACTGCAATAAAATCTGAACACTCAGGTTATTCAAATACATCAGTATCAATTTTATTCCCCACTAAAAGTTTTCTTGCCATATACCTCCGTTTACATTTCAGTTGACAATATGTACAATAATTAGTTGGTACTTAACCGACTAGTGAATGAAATTAAAAAAAACATTTATTAATAATAGTAATAATAATTCCACATTTATAATAATTATTAGCACGAAAGTTTTGATGTTTACGACACAATTGTCATTGGAAAACTTCACCTAGACCGTCCATTTATAATATTTTTTTTTTTTTGCGATTTTGTTCTATTCACTGATTTTTTATTATTTGGCAAAATATTGCATGTTAAATATTTACTGTATCACACTTAATAATGATGTGGTTACTATGAAAACCCGAGTAAAAATGAAAATAAAGAAAATTCGGATGCAAAATTTTTCATATTAAATTAAATAATTTAATCTCAGACAATTTTAAACGAAATTAAACAAAATAATTGAATTTAACAACCCAATTTGTCAATACAATTAAACTTTTTGTTAATTGGGACTAGAGTAAGTCCCAATTTAGACAGGGCAATTTTAATTGCGGCAATTTTTGTGTTTCTCTTTTGAACTTGCCGTTTATGTTCACACACTGGCAATTCTGTTCGGCAATTAGAAAAAGAATTGTGAAAATACTCTACAGATTGAGAGTTGCGAATGAAAAAACAAAACGAATTGCCAGTACGAGCAAGTTTTTTCCCCTTTCCATTCTTCTCACCTCTCTCTCCTATAAACTAAGAATTGCGGCAATTAAAATTGCCCTGTCTAAATTGGGACTAAATGTGAAAAAGATGAATTGTAGAGGAGCGTTAGCCCACAATAGCAGAGCTTCGAAGAAGCTCCTTTTCGAGTCAATTATCAAAAAAATCCATTCAATTTCAATAGTCAGTGAATGCTCTCGATTTCATAAATCAACATTGAATGCAGTCCTTGGAATTCATTCGATTGAATGGAAAAAAATTAATGCATCCGATTTCCTGTTCATTCGATTTATAAAAATCGAATGCATTCGATTTTTTATCATTCCACTGCGAATGCAATAGATTTTTTAAATACACTCAGAAAATTATGTAAGTTACTACATGTCAGTTATTTGTATATTTTACAGTAGAAAGTTGTTTTTAACTACAAAGTCAGTTCTTTTTGTATGAAAAATATCAAACAACTATTTATTTCTGTTAGTTATTTTAAGTCCTTTTTTTGAACAAGTAACAAAAAAGTACTGTAGTGTAGTAACAGTTCTTTAAAGTAGTTAATCTTATTTTTTTATCTAAAAAAAATTCAAAGTTTTTTTCCAAAAAATAAAAATAAATTTTTGTTTTTTAAATTTTCACAACTTTAAAAAAAAAAAAAAACTTGGAAAAAATTTTATCTTCAATTTTTTTTCTGAAATA
The DNA here is from genome assembly GCA_963921195.1 of Pegoplata infirma. NCBI lineage: Eukaryota > Metazoa > Arthropoda > Insecta > Diptera > Anthomyiidae > Pegoplata > Pegoplata infirma. The sequence goes on along the minus strand of OY992536.1, from coordinate 311,668,455 downwards.
TTTTTTGAAAAAAAAAATATATATTGATTATTTTATTTTTACTACATGTTAGTTGTTTTGACTACAAATGTAAGTAGTTTTTACTACACAAGTCAGTTGTTTTTGTCAGTTAAAATAACTAACATTGTTAGTTGATTTAACTGAAAAAGTAGTTGACCCCAAAACAACTTACAAAGTAGTTTTTTTAACTAACATTTTCAGTCGATTTTATTAACATAATTTTTTGACTCTCTTTACGTATGGGCAAGGCCACGAAAAATGAAACCACATAGATTTTTTTTTTCTGTCACAAAGCCCAAAATATTTTTTACATATGAAATGTCAAATATGTATTGAATATGGCATCACTGTATGCAAGTCCAAAATTTGTGTCTGCTTTGACATTTTACATTCTTTTCATAAGTGGCACGTGCAAGGCGTAGTTGGAAAATATATCAATGTCGGCGAAAAGGTAAATTTTGTTGTTATTTTTTTGTGCTTTAGACAGATGATTACTTTTTTTGGATAGAATATAAATCAAACTATTGATGAGCAAACAAATTTGTGTACAAATCTTGGCTTTTGGACCAATTAGGGCTTAAAGTAATCAGCCGCAAATAAATGGTGACGTTACTGACAAATTTTTATAAAATGTTTTTTGCATTAACTAATTAGAAAAGAGGTTGGCTGAGCTGAGTTTTTTTTAGTATTTTTGAAGTACTTTCAGAATCAATGCTTAAATGAAGCATTATTTGCATATAGCAGGGTATTTTTGCAAAATAAGATTGTGTGACGTTACAGAAGGATTTTTTTATTTTGTTTTTTTACATTTTTGCTTAATAATTTGGTATTTAATTGCATCTTAAACTCTTCTACTATGATTTTTTCGCCGTGTAGGGTCCCTCTATGCTTAAATGAAGCATTATTTACATATAGCAGGGTATTTTTAAAAAATAAGATTGTGTGACGTTACTGACAGATTTTTTTTATTTTTGTTTTTTTACTTTTTTGCTTAATAATTTGGTATTTAATTGCATCTTAAAACTCCTCTACTATGATTTTTTCGCCGCGTAGGGTCCCTCTATTAACCCAAAAAAAAGACCCGAAAATCGTAACGAAATTCGCACGTGTGACGTTACTGACATTTTGCGTAACGTTACTGACACTGCTTTTATGTCATTTACTTGATTAAAGCATAAAATATTAAGCCCACCTTTTGGATAAAAATCATCTTTCATCCTTCCTTTTTCAAAATACTGGGCAATAATAAACATGAACTCTTTCAATTCGCTCATTTTTACATAAACGTTCAGTTACCTCCAAACACACTTCCAAAATCCGGTGACGTTACTGACAGCTTAAAATGGTCATAACTTCACAACAAAACGAGATACAGCCAAATTGTCTGCGTATGAAACAACAGTTATGACGAGAACTTTCATATGCCGCTCTCAAGTTGGGAGAAATAATTGTATTTTATAAAGATATTGACCAAAATATGTAAGCGAGCGTGACGTTACTGACGGTGGCCTTGCCCATATGATAACTTTAAATCAGTGATGGATATTTATGGAATTCCTATTCCCGCGGGAATAGGCTAAAAAATGCGCAGTCGACTCTCGTACACTATAAAATTCTGTTGCCTGAGCAAATTTGTTGACTTTTCGCTTGCTACTACCCACACAAGCATAAATGTTATAGTCTGTGTGTGCGCACCATTGCTCTAAATGTACATTTCACACAGTATTTAACTGCCTACATGACAAGAAGTGTGAATAAGCCATTCGATTTTTCAAATTGAATGAAAAGAAAATCGATTGCGTTCGCAATGGAATGCTTTCGATTTTTAAAAGTCAAATTAAAAAAAATGTGGTTGGGGAATGCAATCACTAAATTTTCATTCAGAATGCCAAATCGAATTAAGATATGAAATTCTTCGAAGCTCTGCACAATAGTTTAGTATTCAGTAAGTCTCTAATAGTAGGATCCTTTTACACACTCGAAGTCTTAAAAGTTTGTCAACTAATAACCATTATTTTAGGGACGGAATCATCTTTCTTGTCAAGCCAAATACGGTACAAGAATGCGGTTTAGAGATACAATTATTTTGGAGAATTGTAGACCTTAGTTAGTAGCCAAGACTGCGTAATCAAAAATGGCAAATTTTTTCATCAGCAAAAATGAGTTTAAAGCCTGAATTACTTTAAACGTGCATGAAAAGTAGACTCTTTAACAAAATTCAGTAAGTAAAAAACGTACAGAACATTTTTATTTATGTTTTGTTTTTGTCTATTGCATTGTATTTTTTGTCATGTTGAAACGTAGAGAAATTCTATTTTCAACAGAATGTCTCTACGTTTTGATGTGACAAAAAATACAATGCGTTAGACACAAACAAAACATAAATAAAAATGTTCTGTACTATTTTTACTCACTGAATTTTGCTTAAGAGTCTACGTTTTATGCACGTTTAAAATAATTCAGGCTTAAGGCGTCTAACTTTTTGTGGCGCAACTATTTTGAGGTCAAAGATCACGAAAATTAAAAAATCCAAAAATTTGCCGATTTTTTTCCGATTTTCAGAACATTATTGGTGTTTTATAAATTTCAATTTAAATTTTCGTTGAAAAACTTGAGCACCACGGAAAAAAAATATATTTTTTTTCATCACAGTTACTCTTAAGCTCTCTCTCTCGCTCTAGTGTTGCCGAATTTTACAAAGAAATCTAAATTTTTGAGTTCAAAATGGTTAGGGCACGTACTGTGATACCAATTTAATGATATTGACAATATATTCAGCGATTTGTTCCCCATTGTAATATAATGGGGAAAAAAATCAATGAATATATGGTTTGTGATCATTTGAGAACCGTTATGGTTTGTGATCATTTGAGAACCGTTGCACTATATAAATAGAATTGATTGCACTATATAAATAGAATTTATTCCAATAACTTTCTGATTTCGATGTGTGATGTGGTTCTCACTAAACATTGTTTTGTACATAAAGTTTCCTCAAAAATCATATCCGTACATTTTGGATAACACACATTTAGCTATTCCGAGTGCAAACATTTATCTAATCCGAGTATTCCGGGTATATATAACTTTCCCGACCAAGAGGTTTGACTTAACAATGATGTTTTGGGCACATTAAGGTATACCACGGTATTTAGTGAGAATTTTGACATATTTTAGCTGATGGCTAATTTTGTGAAAAATTATTCTGAATATCAAATTTTAGCAGTAGCCCAACTCTACCTAATTGGCGGTGATTTCTGTGTTTCCGCTTTGCGGTTCGGAATCGTGCCCCCACTTGGGAGCCATTTTAACATATTCATGTCTACTTCGAACAATCCGTAAACACAGAGATCTCAGTTTTGTCTGTTGCAGAGGCTGATGCCAAGACTTCCGTGGTTGTTATTCGGACAACAAAGCTACCACTAAAGTTATATAATCGGTTTGTGATTCTCGACTGATGTGGTTCTTACAAAGACTATCAATACTTAAAGATATGTGAAGTCTCCCTTCTCTGTTAAACCCTCTCTTAAATTCCCTTTGCTAAGTCTGCCATCGAACTGAACGTTTGATCCAACCAAAAAAAATCCCTTAAGTTCGATATAAACAAAAAAAAGAGTTGCAGTTTGGCGATTTTCAGACTAAAGCTAGTGTTTTTTTCATCTAGCTGTTAAAAAAGTTTTTTTTTGTGGATTATCTGGAAATCCAATGACTTTTTATTTGCTGACAATTTGTTTTAAACACTTTTAAATGTATTTCTTAAATAATATTAACATAAAAATTATAAATTGAAACATTTTTTTAAAATATATTAAGCGCTTTTTCGATATAAAAAGTTAGCATTATTTGTCAAACCAACAATGTTAATTTAACATTATCGTATTTTCCTCGTCTAACAGTTTTCGTACCTTCTGTTATCAAGTTCCAAAATTTTAAGAGTGGGAGACAAAGAGCTTGGTTCTTACTCAACATTTTTTCCATACATAAGGTTTCCTCAAAAAAATATATCTAATGGCGAATTTTTTGAATAGGGTAAGGGGGCGGGGTCGTTCAAACCGTTTCTGAATGTTAAATTTAATCAGTAGCCCAAATCTCCCTCATTTCGTTTTTTTTTGTGTGTTCGCTTAGTGATACGGAATCGGGCCCCGGCTTGGGAGCCAATTTCTTGGTAATGCATTTTTCTTAACCCTGAGATCTCATTTTTGTCTGTTGTAAAGGCTGAGGCCCAGATTTCCATGTTTGGTATTCGGACAACAAAGCTACGGCTAAATTTAATACCAGTGACAGGTATCGGTTTGTGGTTGTCATTAAACATTTTTCTATACATAAAGTTTCTTCAAAAATCATGTCCATACATTTTGGGATACACAAAATTTTGACTCAACAACAATATTTTGGGCACAATACGGTATACGCCGGTATTTAGTAACATTTTTGACAAATTTAAGCTGACGGCGAATTTTTTGAAAGAGTGATCATCCAAAAATGATTCTGAATGCCAAATTTTAAGCAGTAGCCAAACTCTCCCTAATTGGCGGTGATTTATGTATTTCCGCTTTGCGGTACGGAAATGTTCCCCAGCTTGGGAGCCATTTTTTGGTAATGCTATATGCATATTGCTGTTTACTTGAACTATCCGTAAACACTGCGATCTCAGTTTTGTCTGTTGCAGAGTCGAAGTTCCAAATTTCCGTGGTTGATATGTGGACAACAATGCTATTACTAAAATTATTACCGGTGGCAAATAATCGTTTTGTGATTCTCAATAAACATTTTTCTATACACAAAGTTTCCTCAAAAATCATGTCCGTACATTTTGAAATAAACAATGTAGAAAAAAACTTTCACGAACGAGCCGTTTGACTTAAGCTTAAGTAACATTTTGAAATGGTTTTGAATGCAAAATTTTAAGCAGCAGCCGAACTCTCCCTAATTGGCGAGGATTTCTGTGTTCCGCTTTGCACAAAGGAATCGGGGAACAGCTGTTTGTCAATTTAACTAAATTTTCTTCTTTGAGTAAATTTCTTATGTTGTTTAAACGCAATTAAGTATTACCGAGATAGCCCTCACTATCATTGATTTTTGTATATCCGCTGTTTCTTGTGTTTGCAATTTGGAATCGGGCCCCTGCTTGGGCGCCATTTATTTGAAAATCATAATAGTCAATTTAACTTATTTACTATGTTTATCAAGAGAGTTTTCTTAAATTAATTTTAGCAATTAAAACCAATAGGTTTTGCAATTATGGAAACTAAAACAGAAGTTTTAAAAATGGTGGAGTTTTGATCACAAAACAACAAACATTGTTAGTTATTTTAAGTAACGAAATTGGTTCATTGTAGTAAAAGATTCATAAACCTTTGTCAAGTACTGAAAATTAACTTTTTTCATAGATTTATTATTATTTCTGATGAGACCATTTAAAGATTTGAGACTCACGAAAAATATGCAAAAAACACCCATTTACATAAATTAACATTTAGCTAATTTTAAAAAAGATTTGAATTTATGTTTTTTTTTTAAATATTTATGCAAAACTGCACTCACCTGCTTATTTGTACATTAAAAAAATCGCTATGTGTGTATTTGCATAAACAAAATTATTGTTCAAGTAGTAATTGTGAATGTTTTAATGTATTTGTAAATGCATTTTACATTTAGTTTATTATTGCAATTTGTTTGGTGACAACAACAGCAGCAGCAGCAGCAATAACAATAATAATAACAGCAGCAGCACCACCACCACTAACACCAGCAGCAGCAACAACAACACAATTTTGGTTTTTGATTGTTTACAGCTGATAAGAGAACAAAATGAAATGAAATAGACAAACTCATCGTTATAATTAGAAATTATTTTAATGAAATTAAATTGCCAATTGTTTCAAGTAAAATGTATGGTTATGTGCATGTTAAAATGAATTTATATGTGTTTGTAGTTGTGTGTAAGTGTGTGTGTGTGTGTGTAGGTATGCGTGTGAGTATGTATTCAAGTTTATTAATTAATTTAATTACAATTTGTTGAATTTATTTATAATTGCTTTTTCCTGCATATGTAAAATAATACTTTGTATTCTACTATTATTATTATTATTTGCCAAACTACAAACAAATATCTACAACAATATGTTGGCTGGCAATCGCTAATCAATATACAGTGGAGTTTGGGAAAGCAGGACTTACTAGGAACTGGACATTTAAGTTAATTTTTAATGACGTAGCTTGTATGACAAAGTCCTTTGAAGGAATCAACAATAACAAGACTGCTGCAAAGAAAAAATTTTTCGATGTTAGTTAATTTTACGATGGTTTTCAAAATATTTCGATAATAACGATTTTTTTGTTGCAAAAACTCAAATTTCTCAGAGTAAACCCTCCACCCCTTCCCTCGCTATATCATCGAACTGTAAATATACACTGTGTTCTCTTCCCTACAACTTTTACGGTCATTTCTGTCACAGGTTCCAATACACACCCCCATTTTGCTGATCATACACTGTAAAATAACTTTTCGCCCACTTAGGCTTTGGCAGTGCCCATACGGTCCGTGATATCCTCCAAGTAGTTAGTAATATCGACTTATCGCTCATCTCATTTCCAGCTTAAACATCAATTCTGTTTATAGTCTCTTCTAGAGGAACCTCAACGACTTAAAGCCATTTATTGCACATTCAGAACTGAATTCACTGCCAGCAACCCCAAAATGTTTGGCTTTGTACTGTTGGATTTTTTTATGTTGAACCAACACTCATAAGATGCCCCTAATGTTGCAGTGCATTGTGTTGATATCAGGAAAATAGGTTATGAGGCGGAGGAAAGATGGAATCGTGTATTTGACTTGAATTTATCTACAATGAAAGAAGCTGGGAGACCTCCGCTGGAAGATTATTCCACATACGGCTAGTACGACTGATAAACGAACCTTCTCTGTAATGCGCTGTGCGATCAACTGGACAATCGACAACAAGCAAATGTGATCTGCTGTGTTGCGAACAAGAATTCGGGCTTTTGGAATAAGTTTACTTATCTCAGCATAACACTTTCCATGGTAATATCGATAGAACAGAGTCACACAACCCACATTCCGACGATGCTCCAATAAGGCAATAAAATTGGACACCCTATTGTCATTGATAAGCATCAACGTCCTCCTTTGCACACGGTACAAGAGCTCCAAAATAGACTTTGAAGCCCCTGTCCATATGTGAGAATTGTATTCAATCTTTGGTCGGATGAAGTTGGTATAAATAGTAAGGTGATTTGATGAGGTTAAGTACTTCTTACACCGGTTTAAAAAACCGAGACACTCGAATGCTTCTTTCGACACTTGAAAAACGTGCTTATTCCAACGGACATCACACTACTTTTTCATGACCAGAACATCAATACTTATACCACCCATATGTACAGATGATGCTGTGGACTCCACATTCCTGTGGGTCAACATGCAATATTGAGTCTTGAGTGCATTAAACTTGACCCTATTCGCAAGACCCCACTCAGGGATTGTCAACAAGTCTTGATTAAGTGTGTCATTCATAATATGCCTTTTGCCTCAACAAGGCTTGGCCTAAGATCAAAGGAAAATGAATGACAAATATTGCTGTCATCTGCAAAAGAGTAGATAGGATTTGAAGTTCGACTTAGAAGGTCGTTAAGAAAAAGGGTAGAAGAAAGAACCTTGCGGTACCCCTGATTGAAGCTGAATCTTATCCGATGAGAGAGAACCCATCTATTACAACAAGTATAGAACGATACGACACCAAAGGCATTAAGCTTGGATTTGAGTGCACCGTGCCACACACAATCAAATGCCTTAGAAATATCCAGATCAACCACCTTACTCTCACCAAAATGGTTAATCGAACGACTCTAACTTTCCGAAATGGAATATTAGATTAGGCCCTGCTGATTTGTAGGGTCTAAAGGATTTTCTTGCCCATGTTATTTTGTGTTCGTTCACCATTATTTTGATACATTCAATTATAATAGTTGCTGTCGGTGAGCGGATACTTATGAGATTTTCTCTTCTCACTTCATCTCTGCAACCCAGGAAATGGTTTTCCATCAGGAGTCCAGTTGTTCCCTGACTGCTCTCTGCGAAAGCTACGTCGAGCCTACTAAGAAAACCTAGTGCACTGAAATCCTGTGATTTATTTTTCCACTTGTTCGCCGTTAAAATAATTGTTTGGGAATGAATTTATGTATCCCAAAGATTCTAGTTTGATGATATAACAATAAACAAACGCTCATTCCATTGGAAATAACTTAACGGAGCTTTTGGCTTTGATTGTTTTCTTCATTTCTCCACAGAAAATGTCCCTTGATACGCTTTGAGACCAACTCCATCTCATTACATCTTTAAAACTGAGTTAGTAGTCTGCGGTCTTTTTTTTTTCCTTTGTCACCTTATTACATTAAATTATTGCACATTTGTTATAGATCAGTGAAGGTAAGTTAAGGCTAAGGGTCGCATAGACTGGCTGGTCCATAGCTATACTACATCTTCCTGCAGTGACGAGGATCTGTAAAGAAGTAATAAAAATGTTGATCAATAACTAATTTTAATACAATATTTCCAATTGTATACAATTTCATTCTATAGGTTAACTCCTTTCCTCGTCTGAAAATCTCTAAAATTAATTCATATTAAATTTGTTTGGAATTTGTTTATATTTTTTGCTAGTTATTGTTAAATCCCCAAAAAAATACATTCGTACATAACTACGGGATATTAAATGGAAAAAATGCTATTGACTACATTGCAGTTATATTATAATGCAGCAACAAACAATATTGTAATTTCATTTCAACAAATTATCTACAACATAACTGACAAGGAAAGTCTATTAGGTGATACACTAAAATTTGGGTGACTTTTGGAGATGTTGTGGAAAAATGGAAGGGTTAGACATGGGCGTGTGACTCCCACTCAAAAGGAAAATCACGTGATTCTGCATTACTGCGTGAGTCACATGCTCATGTCTAGTAAGGGTATATTAGATTCCTCACATAGGCCAGTAGGTGAAACGAGAGAACGGACGAGCGTTCGAAACAAGGTGCTTGTCGTATTGGTTTTACAATATATATCGATCTATCAATACAACACTTCAGATAGCTACGCGATAATCTTAACACTGTAATGGCTAATAGAAATTGGAGAGAGCTAACGTAGACTTTGAGATCCATTGTGATATCATTGGACTGTTATAGGTTATCCTACTAGTACCGGCCGTTAATCAAATTTGAGCTCCTTATGAAGTTCTTAAGATATTGAATTTTGACTTCCGACAAATCAGAAAGATCGTGTAGCTCCCTAGATCCCAATAAAGCATGTCTTTGTCCAAAAAGTGCCGGACAATGGCATTTAAAGTGCTCGATTGTTTCCAACTCCTTCTCATCCATGTAACTTTGTCAAAATGTATTTGACTTCACATTTTATCGCACTGCGTGCTTTCCTATAAGACAGTGTTCGGTTATTACAACAATCACCGTCGAAATCTCTCTCCTTGGAAGCGATATCATCTCACTTGTGCGCTTCTTATTAAGAGAAGGCCAGGAAAAGGAACTGCCGTATAGCCTCACAGTTCCATCCTTGTGCCCATCTCTGATTAGTCTCCGTCGCAGAACAAAGTCGTAGATTTGACTTGCAAGTTTCTAGAGGCATACAAACACATTCCAATTCTGTTGGAACCTGTAAAGAAGTTTCCCAGTTGTGCAAGCTTATCGGCTTTGCAATATGATTTGTATGTCAAACTGCTTGGTTATCTCATTAAAAGACGTGGGCAGTTAAGAGCACATCTTGTTTTCAGAAACATTGACTCCAGGGACTTGACCACGGCTTGAATTTCGGAATAGATGTTGACTGTAGTCACGACACCAGTCAGTCACCTCCTTTATTGCTAGCATCACTGCATGGTAAACAGTGCAGTGATCTAGCAATCTTCGAGCAAAGCTCTTCCGAATGGATTTCAAAGCCCGGTTAATGGTGTAGCTTCCATCCAACTGTGTAAAAACTTATGGAGGCTCCACTACCTGGAATGCCAATCATCCAAGACTCCCTGGATGGTATTAAAGTGATAAAGTGGTGCTCAAAAAGGCTCATATTACTTCTTCTTCAAGATCGCCCTTTAGCCACAATCGCTGCTCTTCCATTGCTGTGTGCTATTCGGTCGTATTTCCGATCAAGTGAAGGATCGGTGATATAGGCATTGTGGTGGTATAAAGATCATCAGTGACGCTCATCGGCGCTACTCTCTGCACCTAGGTGATAAACCAACACAGTTTCCTTTTAGAGAAAACTTTTTACTCGCACTTACCAGATGTAACTGCGGAACACTTCGTGATAGAAACACAGTTTCCTTTTAGAGAAAACTATTTACTCTCACTTACCAGATGGAACTGCGTAACACTTACTGGAGTGATCACCTGGTACTGCCTTATAGGTTATCATATAACGAAAATACGACTTATCTCCGATGCTAGCTGCAGGAGGTGTGATGAAACTTACACTGAAGAAACGGTCCAACATATTCTTTGCAACAGTCCTTATTTTGTCAGAACCCGTCTGCACAGACTTGTCTTTCGAGAGCTTTCGAATTTAGAAACAAGTGAGAGTGTTAAATTCGGCTGTGCCGAATCTTGTATACCCTCCAACGTTAAAATAAAAAATAAAAATTGCAGGGGCGTTTTTTTTGGGGGGGGGCTTGTCGGGGGTCCTTGGGGACACCTTCTCTCTGGTCAAAAATGTTTTCAAATTTAATAACTATGCTTTTTGTACAAAAGATATACAATTTCATCATTATATAAAATATTTGCTAATATCCACGCCCACAAAAGGGGGCGGACCAAAAAAAAATGTAATTTTCAAATCCCCTGGGTCCAAGTCCAAGACTTTGAACTTTTTCAAGCATAAAAATGTTTCATTTGTTTAACAAAAATACAAAAAACCCTATAAAAAGTTACCTTTTTTCATGGGTTGGTTTACTTCGTCAAGGGGTTACTTTTTCCCCCCTGGTCCGATTTTGCCCATCTCCGAACTTAACCAGCCTATGAACATAAGACACATATGTGCCAAGTTTCAGGAGTCTAGCACTTTTATTTTGGACTGTATCGTGTCTTCCACAGACGGACGGACAGACGGACGGACGGACAGACGCACGCAGAGAAAAAATATGGTTGCGACATGATCATGGCAACTATACTATGATCTATAAACCCAGTTATGATTGCAGCAATCAAGTTATTGTTTTTAAAATTGTATTTAAACATTTATATGGTTGTTTTAGACATTAAATAGTCGCTTCAATCATGATAAAATAATTGTTACATCCAAAAGTACAATATGGTTGTTCTAACAATGTTATAGTTAATTATATTCTCGACACACCAAAAATTTGAACATAATATGATTATAACAATCATTAGATAATCACAACTTAATGAGAATTGATTTTGCAAACATTGTCAGGTTTATTCATCAGTTTAGTGTTTTGCCTGCAAGCAGTTAGTCGCAAAGACGCCACTTACAATTAGTTATTTAAAAAATTGGATCAACGCAGAAGGAAATGAAATACAAAAATCTACTTAAATTAATTTAATTATTGTGCAGTTCAAAAATAACTTTCCATTTTAAATAAAAACTTCATATCGAAAATATTAAAGTGTTTTTTGTGCATTTTTTTTCTTACTGAATGTGTTATAATTGCTGACAATAATTTTAATTTTGTAACAAATATGTTATGATTGCAGCAAATATGTTATGATTTTGTCAATAACTTTATGGTTTATTCAATCATTTAATGTTAGCTAACAAAAATGTTATCGTTGATGATTTTTTTTTTAGAAAAATGCCATAAGTTTATTGCACATCATTGATGTAAAACGCAGGTTGCCACTTAATTGAACCAAAATTAATAAAAATGGTTTCATATTTATAAAAACAACATTCAAAAACAAAAAATAAATTATTGGTGTGAACTTTATAAAAAAAAGTAATGAAGAATTTCTACAAATGTGTGGTATTAAAGCATAATATATTTTCTTGATTAAAAAAAAATATATATATTAAACTGGAATCATATTATAACAATTTTATAACATTTAGGCCATTATTGCCGCAATCATATAATGATTAACATTCCTTGTTGCCGTCAATCATATTAACATTATTGTTACAATCATATTCCCAATCATAATATGACGCTCTTAAATCATGATCACCGCAACCATGTTTTTTTTCTGCGTGCGGACATCGCTAGAATGTCTTAGAATCGATCACTGATCAATAATATATATACTTTATGGGGTCCTAGACCAATATTTCGATGCGTTACACACGGAATGACAAAGTGAGTATACCCCCATACTGTAGTTGGAGGGTATAATAAGACAGTTAATACAATTTGCGTTGAAAAAGGAACTATTGTGGTTTCGCTGGATAACCCGGACTATGTGAGGAGTCTTTGAATCTGCAACCTCTTACCTAGACCGGTTGGTCTGTAGCGGCGTCACAGATTTCCTAAGTGACAAATAGCCTCAGCATTTTATAGTCATTGTGAGCCATTCCTCAAATTCTTCTCCAAATCTTATCTACCAGACTTTCAAAATCTCCGACTCCTATCCAAAGCGAAATAAAACTATTCCTGAAGTTTTCATAAGCAATAAGAAAGTAAATAGCATATTTTCCTGCGGTCATAGATCGACCATAATTTTCTTGTAATTTTGTGAACTTTACTTGTGAAATTTCACATGTGCAGTTATTAATCGCGTCTCATGAGCCAGTTCGAACAATATTTTTAAGTCGGAAATAAAATTTCCGTTTGAAAAAAAGTTGGAGCATTTTATAATTAAACGAATCATGAAAGAATTCCAAACTGTATCTGAAAGACCACATGTGGATTTTTATGAAAACCTGAAAAACAGATTTTCTTCTTATTTTCTCTTTTCACCCTCAATATAACACAAACAGGTAAGTTTAAGGTTCGATTCATATACCACATAATCCAAAAATAGGTAAATCGTAGTGCATTACCAAAGAGAGAGACTTTCCTTGTGAGAACCACCACTCAGAAGTATGGTTAGATTGTTTGGTTTACTTCTTCTTTTTCACAGTACAATTTTTTACGAAGCGAGTAGTGAGTAGAGTGTGTACGACGACGAATATAATACAACGAATGTAAAACATAATCGAGCATGTTGATCTTATAAATTGTTTACAACTGCCAACAATGAAAACCCTTTCAATAGATTTCTGTTGCAGGTTTTTTTACAACAATATTTTTTTTTTGTTGTATTATTTTGTTCATACGGCAGCCAACAACAATAATTTTATATAAAAAAAATGAAAAATAAAGAATAAAATTTCAAAAAAATAAAAAAATATAAAAACCATAGTCATGACTTATGGCAATATGCAGAATTACTTTAAACTACGAAAGTTTTTAATTTAATATCCAACAAACAAACAAACACACACAGCAACCAACAACAAACAAACTGGAGAACTATTCATACATACTCCTTCCTATACGAGTAGTACATATAACCCTACTCCACCACCAGCAACATCCATCTATAGCAGTGCAATATCAGCGACAACAACACCAACAACAACTTAGTTGCATTCCTTCGAATTTGGAATTCTGCGAATTTGCAGCATGATAAACATGCAACAAGAGTGAGGAAGAATAAAAAGATACAAAAAATACAATACACACACAAAAAAAAAAGATGAAGATGCAGACCATACTGAAAATAATGCCAGATGTGATTATATTGATGTTGTTTGGAATCGTTTGCTTCGTTGTTGGTTGGCTCTTCCCGTTGAATTTAGATTGTTAGCAGCAACATGATATGCGGTTTAGGGTTAACAATTTGTTGGAAATTATATTAATTGTTAGGTTTTAGAGGTAAAGGGAAAAACTTTTGAGTAATCGAAATGTAAGGAAATGAATAAAAACTCTTCTATACTCCGGAACCAACATTTTGACCAGACATAGGTTGGGTTTATCTAGCTTACCAGGTCCCCATAGAAAAATTTACCCAATGGCCTCATATTCACGTTTTGGCACTGACCCATTATCATTCCCACAAGAAGTCTGTAAACATTGCTAGGAAATTAAAGGTTAAGTTTTGTCGCTGTAGAAAAATCGGGTTTCTAAACTACTTTAGAAACTTTCCACGTTTTTGTGTTTCTAATTAGGTTACAGTTTAATTTTTGTCGCTATAAGAAAGTCAGATATCGATATAACTTTGTCAACTTTGAACGTTTAAGTGTTTATCATTAGGTGAGGTTAGGTAAGATGTGTATCTGCAATCTGGGCGCGTTCACTCGGAGACCATAAAGCCCATTGTGATTCTCTAGATTATTTTTACTATTTGGCGGATTCACTCGAAGCTTATAGCCCATTGTGATTCCGTTGATTATTTTCCCTATTCACCCATTCTCTAAGATATTTCGCTAGAAAATTTAACGAAATATCATTTACACAGTCTATGTCATCGAAAAATCTTCGCCCCAATTGATTAAGACGACGCATTTTTTTGTCCTGTACATTCATAAAACAAGCTCTGCACTGACTCTTCCACTTCTCCATACCACTTATTATGATAATTGTTCTCAAAAATTTCAATGCGCACGAACATTTGGCAGAGTATACAATGTGCTGTCACTACTCACTGCAATAAAATTAAGAAGATTTTTCGTCCTGTTAGCATTTGTCAGTGTCCGTTTTATCCGCGATATCCCACACGTTGTCAGTGATATCATCCTATTGTTCACATTAATTCCAGCTTAATCTTCAATTCTGTTCATAACCTCTACTAGAGGAACTAACATGTCACTTTCTACCTGTTCTCCCACCTTTCGGTGCTGTGTTCTTCTCGTACCTTCGGGTGCTGTCAGTACCAAACACCGCCTGTGATACCTATGGTATCGTGTTCTATGCCCAAAATATTCTTCAGAACACGAGCGATCAAAAAGGTTCTCGTCGAGCGTAACGTGAACAAATATCTGGGTCCGGATGGTATTTCAGCACGTGCTTTGAAGAAGTGTTCTACCAAGCTGGCTAGTCTATTGCGAAATCTTTTCAGAATTTCATACTACGAGGGTATATTTTCCTCTTGCTTGAAAGTATTCAATATTCAATCAATCCCAAAAAAAGGAGAATCCTCAAACCCCCCAATCGCCATACGCTCCACGCTCTCAAAGGCTATGACGAGTATGGTAAACTTCCATTTTGGTATGGTTAACAATTATCTAGAGTCTAACTCTCGTAAGGGCCATTCTACAGGTGATCTAATGGCGTTTCTCTCTGAACAGTGGAGTAGATCCATTCACTGCTTTGGTGAAAGTAAGGTTATCGCTCTAGATATTTCCAAGGTATTTGATCGAGTTTGGCACCATGCACTTATTTTAAAGATAACACCATCTGGGGTAGGTGATAATTTTTCTCGTTTTATCGAAAGCTTTCTAAGTGAACGTTCTTTTCGTATCTTCTCTAGGAACTTCATATTAAACGCAGGTGTACCACTGTGTTCTGTTCTTTATCCATCCCTTTTTTAAATTTTTATCAACGGCTAACTGAACCTTACTGTGAACTCTATTTATTCTTTTGCGGATGACAGCAATATTTGGCACTCGTATTCTTTTGACCATAGACCGGCTCAGTCCGAAGTTAGACTTATGAGACAGCATATGGATAACTCTCTTAACCTTGATCTATCGAGAATCTGTTTATGGGGTCTTGAGAACAGGGTCGATTTTAATGCACGGAAGACTCAATGCTGTACTCTAACACGCAAGCTTATTTGGGGTGCGAAAGCTTCTAATTTATCTATTGGTACTACGAATATTGATGAATTGAAAGCTCTTTACATTCTGGGCATGAAAATACAGTGTGATGTCCGTTGGAATAAGCACATTTTTGAAGTAGTGAAGGATGCATTTAAATGTTTAGGGTTTTTGAAACGTTGTAGAAGATACTTCACACCATCTGATCTCTTGACTGTCTATACCACTTACATCCGTTCCAAAATGGAATACAATTCCCATGTATGGGCAGGGGCTTCAATATCTTCATTGGAGCTACTTAACCGCGTACAGAAAAGAGCTCTTATGTTTATAGGCGACGACCAAATGCCTAATTCCGTCAACTCCTTAGAGCATCGTTGGAGTGTGGGTTGTGTGTCTTTGTTCTATCGATAATTCCACGCAGAGTGTTCTGATAATATAGGTGAACTAATTTTTTTAATATTTATGGTTCGCTAGCCTATGATCATGAAACTAAGACGTGTATTTGGTCGCAATAAGCGCCTCTATAGTAAAGCTCACCCGTTCGTCTTGGATTGGTCAGCTGAGCGCACAACTCACTATAGAGAATATTCATCTTTGGCCGAACAATTCATGTGTGGAACAGACTTCCCGCATAGCCATCTTTTTAATTAGTGCTTGGAGACTTGCCTGAAAATTCTCCAAACTGGTTTGCTGGTTGAGAAAGAACCGATGAACGTGGTCGTTATATGTTTTTATACCCTTTAGCCACAGTTTGAAGTGCTTATTTTTTATCTTTTCGACTGTATAGGATAGAAACCATAAAGTATATGTATTACCGATCCCTGATCGATGCTTAGACATTCTAGCAATATACGTCCATCTGAGGAAAGCACTATGCAGTCCCAGCAAAAAATGTTAGACCCTAAGTCTTGGTTAAATAAGTTCGTAAATGGGCAAAAGTTGTAAGGGCTCATAGACCGTGGTTGAAGGGTATAGGATTGGTTAGGTTGTAAGTGGCTTTTTGTTTCTAGAGGCATAACAACACATTCCAATTCTGTTGGAACCTGTAAGGTAGTTCCCAGTTTTGCAAGCTCATCGGCTATGCAATTCCCTGGAATGTGTCTCTGCCCTGGGATTCATATAAGTCGCATATCAAACTGCTTGATTATCTCATTTAAAGGCGTGGGGCAGTTAAGGGCAGATGTTGTTTTCAGAAACATTGGCTCCAAAGACTTGACCGCGGCTTGACTATCAGAATATATGTTGACTGCGGCTGTAGACAAGACATTGCAATTCAACCAGTTAGCCACTTTCTTTATTGTCAGCATCTCTGCCTGGTAAACACTGCAATAATCTGGCAATCTTCGAGCCAGTCTCAATCCAAGCTCTTCCGAATAGACTCCAAGTCCCACTTGCTTGTGCAGTCTTGATCCATCTGTGTAAAAATTTATGGTAGCTCTACTACCCGGAATGCCCCTCATTCAAGACTCCCTGGATGGTATCATAGTGGTAAAGTGGCGCCCAAAAAGGCTCATAAAGGGAGCACACTCCACATTTTGTGATATTTTTTTCTTCTTCAAGATCGCGTTATGGCCACAATCGCTGCTCCTTCATTGCAGTTTGCTATACAGCCTAATTGCCGACGTAGCCGCATACTGCCCACCCAATATTTCCAATGGTATCAGGTGAAGGAGGATTTCTAATGCAGCCGTTGGTGTAGTACGAAGAGCACCAGTGATGCACATCGACGCCATTCCTTGTACCTTCGTGATAAAGACACAGTGCGCTTTTGTTTCTAAAGCAGGCCACCAGACAATGATTCCATACACAAGAATTGAACGCAACACTGCTGTGTAGATCCAGTGAACATCTTTAGAGCTAAAACCCCATCTTTTTCCAATGGCCCTTAAAAGGAATATAAAAAAATCGTTGTTTTTCTCTCCCGCTCCTCAATATTACTCCTGAAATTCAACTTCCTATCTAGAAATAATACTTGGCTCTATCTGAGAAGGTAATTTCAGTGCCGTCCAGAGAAATAGAATCAAAAGCAGGAATCTTATTTTTCCTTTTCATCCTCTTCACGTATTTATTTTTTTGGCCAAGTACATTTTCCGTAATTATTTAAGCTAATTAGGCCTAACTCCATTAATGTAAAATAAAACTCAGTTCTATTACACATTTCCCCGACGTTTCGTAACTCTGTTTTACTTGGATTAACTCCTAGACCACAATCTCTTGCCCATTTAGACAGATCTTTCAGAGAACCCTGAAGAATGAAGGGTATACAAATAATGAACTAATTTTCCTATTAAACACTTGGCAACCCTATTATGATTATCCAACTATTTTAATAAAAAGAAAATAAGAATAACTTGTAGAATGAATTAGATTAGGCAGCAAAGTTAGTAATACTACATTGCAAAGCCAGAATTCAAACCAAGTCGTGTTGTTTAACTTGTATTATATCCTGAGCATCTATTTTCATTTTTTTTTCGCTTTGGTATCATAACGATTTTTTCTTTATAGTTTTGCTTATTTTAGCAGAAATTGGGCACGGTTAAATTTAATACAAAAACGAACAAATATCAGCAACAAAACACTACAAACATCAACAATAATAGCAACAGCACTAACAACAGCAACAACATTAATATCATCATAACTATCGAATGAATGTACTTAACTACTTTATGTTGCAACATACAGAAGAAGATGAAGTACAGCAACAACAACAACAGCAAAAATAAAGAAACGTAGAAAAAGACAGACTTACAGTCAGACAGCAGACAATCCAACAGACCCCAAGCAGTCTGCAATGGCAAAGAAATGTAACCTGGGTAATACTTATCAAAGTTATGCTTAATAAATATAAAAAAAAAACTGAAAACAAAAACATAAAGTCAATGTTGCTAACAATTGTACAGAGACAAAAAACATTCGTATAGTATCGCCAACATACAGACAGACACTCATACAACTCATATTTATTAAAGAAAGCTAAGAAATGAATCAAATCGACCACAAAACAATCCTCCAAAATCCTCAATCTTATAAAGTCAAACATCGATCGATGGATGGTTTCTGCTTTAAGCCGCCCTACTGTGGCAACAAATGTTGCTTACATTCTAAACGTACAACAAAACATGAAATCATATCAGCAGCAACAACTAACAACAACCAACAGTGCTGACAAAATAAAACAACATTGATATCAACCAATTGCATTTGTTTTGCAACAACATTGTTGTTGTTGTACCCTTGAACTTTTCCATCTACCCTCGTATGTTGAGCTCAGGTTAACAGGTTAAATTTTCATCCTGAATCTTTGTGTACTCAGTCATTTGGTCGATTGTGATACCTGTGGGGACTTCGTGTGAAATTCCTAACATTGAGAGTTTCGCGAGTAGACAGACAGAGACTATTGTTTTATAAGCATGTTAACGCATTTATTGCATGTCAATTGTTAACATTTTTCTGTTGTGAAATTTTAAAATATTTTAGGCATGATAGTATTTTGTACTAAAAAAATAAACAAGAAAATAAATTAACCTAAAAATGAAAAAAAGAAAAAAGAATGGCAGTTATATAATCTAAACTAGGTGCGAAATGCAAGTTACAAAATGCGTGTTTTTTTATGTACGGGAAATAACCCTGGATTTCCCAACTGGACTTCTGTTCATCATCTGATATCTCTTTTACCTAACATGCCACAGACTTTATAATAAAAATGTTAACCTAACCGAGAACTAGTAACAATGACGGTCGTCTCGTTGTAGCGAAACAGACTATGGGTTCTGGTGGGAATCAAACCAACGACCCCGACGTTCAATGGATAGCACGATACCAACCAACTTAGCCCCTTAGTATTTATCTATGCAGCTTTTTTTTTAAATGTCACTCAATGGCCATCTGGAAGTTTTGCATCCGACCCGACTCATCTGATTAACAGTTACACAAATTTGTGATATCTTAATTAGCCCCAAGCATTCAAAGCCTCTTAAGCTTTTTTCAGACTGACTGATAACACACACAGAAAAAAATATGGAGGAAACTAATTTGAGTAATCACTTGTTTAAATTTAAAAACAAAAATTGAGTAATTTTTTAATTGACGCAATTAAAAATTTACTCAAAAATTTTAAAAACAATTTAAGTAAATAATTTAATAAAAATTTAATAGTTTTTTATTTTTTTTAAACTCTCATAGTTTTTTGAATTCTCGTTTAGTTTATAGTTTTTTGTGTATGTATATGAAAGTTTGTAATCGTCTTTATAAAATTTTCCTATGTTTTTGAGACATAAATATGTTTGGTAAAGTTTGAAAAAACAAGTTTTTTGTTTTTTTTTTGTAAAAAAATTTAAAACTTTTTTAAACTTAAAAAAAAAATAAATAGATAAATTTTGAGTAAATGTTTAATTGTGTCCATTAAAAATTTACTCAAATTTTTTTTCAAATATTTAATAAATTTTTATTAAAAATTTACTCAATACTATTAAATCGTTTATTGGTGCAAAATTGAGTAATTTTTTACTCAATAGTATTAAAAATTTACTCAAATATTTTTTTTATTTTTTTCTGTGCAGTACTGACTAATCGATGCCGCTAAAATTGACTAAGAATGGAACAAGGTCAAACAAGTAAAAAAGTTAAATTTGGCCTTGCCGAATGTAATGATACCCTCCACCATTTCAAAAAGATTATTACAAAAAACTTAATTTAAAAGAAAATTACTTTTGAAAAAAAAAATTCCGCGAAAAAAAATTTACACGGTTTTTTTTTTTTGTCAAAAAATACGTTCGTACTTGTTTAAATACCATTTGGTGTTCAATTATATTTACATATGTCAACCAGCAGCCGAATTAAAGCATTTTGTATTTTTAGGTTATGTTGAATGTACTAAAATTTTTGAGGTGTCCTTACATTTTCTGATAACCATTTCCACAGACAGACGGACTGACGGACAGACGGCCATTGCTAAAATGTCGGACATTGCTAAAATGTCGATCGGGGATCATGAATATATATTCTTTATGGTGTCCCAGACCGATATTTCGATGAGTTACAAACGGAATGACAAACTCTCTCACCTCTATCACTGGGGGGTATAAAAACGAAGAAGAATGGAGACCGTTGTAGCTCCAACTAGATTTCGCCGATGACTTAAACTTGAATAAGTTTCATATGACGGATGGATCGAAGATGGCGATGGGTACGAGTTCGAGAGTGTATTCTGAATTCCTTGAATTAGGACCTTTTTCCGGACAAATGTTGTATTTTCCATGCAGAGGTACTTGAAATTGATAAAATTGTAATCACATAAAGCTTGATTTACACGTTAACTACCCTTGACCACCCTTATCTACTATTTCCCAGTATTGGAGGATAACAATTGTCAAATTCAAATAATTTTTCATACAAAATTATTTAAACCCGGCAAACCGCATCACCAATACTGGGAAATAGTAGATAAGGGTGGTCAAGGGTAGTTAACGTGTAAACTGCCCTTTATTCTCTCTTTCGATTTGGCGTATTATCGGGTCTGTCTGGTCTTCTATATCTTTGAGGATTGAACTCAATGGACAGCCTTGTGATATCGTTCGTTGGTCTCGCAACGTTAGAGAAGAACCGATTTGACATTGGTGTTAAACCCGTTTATTTTTGCGCGAGCTCTGATGATTCGTGAACTTTAGAATTTATTAAGTAGCAAGTGCCTTTTTGTTCGTTTGTTGCTGGGTTGCTATAAAGGTATAACACTGATCATAAAGTAAAAACCAATACAGCATCAAACCTACCACATGGCTACTCTCTTATATCGTAAGAAATACTGACTTGAAATTTTGAAACGTTTTAATGACTGGTAGATTTCGCATAGACTTCTGCAATATACGCGGACTGAGAGCGAACTTTTTTTCTGTGTATGCTCACATTTGCTTCCATCGGCCGGATGTTTTCGCCTTATGTGAGACCCAGGTACGTGGGGATGCTGATACACACACTCAAAATAATTATTCTGTTAAATACTTTGTAAAATAACTGTAATCTCAATTCGACAGATATTTGACAAAGTTATCTGTCGAAATACAGATTTAAAAAAAAATACTTTGTATTTTCTTGTGACCGAAAAACAAAATTTTGTAAAATTGGAGTTACTCGTTAAAAACTCTTAATTTTCAATTTACAATTTGGAAGCAGTAAAGCGGGCAAATTTAACAAAATTTTAATTAATTTAATTTTTTTAATTTTTATTAATGTTTTGAAGCAAAGAAGTTTTACTCATAAAATGGATATAACTAAAACTTTGTAAATTTAACTAAAACTTTGTAAATTTACAGAGCTTTTTTGGTAAAATTCTTCTCGGTTTTATCAATATTTTACAGATAATTCTGTAAATTTGCAGTTTTTTACGAAATCATTTTACAGAGTTTTCTTTGTTATATAACAAAAAATCTTGCTGGTTGGAAATCTATGGTATTTTCTGCTGACTCAGCAGAGTATCTCTGTAATTTAACAGAGTGATTATTTTGAGTGGCAGGATTTCCATATTCCTGGGTATCACTTACTATCCCCTTTTGTCTTCCATAGAGGTCTCGCGGTATATGTACGTAATGATGTTGTGTACCAGTGCCTGACACATTTAGGCACGAATGATACCGAATTTAATTCCTTGTTGGTTAAGTTCGGAATCAGGGCACATACATTACATTTCGGGTTCATGTATAGAAGCCCTAATCCGGGAAGGATGTCATCCTTTAATGGTTTTGACGCACTTTTCAATTCCATTTCGAGAATCCTGAAGAGTTGCCGAACAGTGGACTTGTCGTGGCAGAAGATTTCAATGTTCAAAACTCTTCCTGGATTCTCCATTCTAACCATTCGACTCCCGTTGGCGATTACGCATTCCAAACGCGCTTAACGTGCGTTGGGAATGTACACCAGAATACTCTTGACCTTTTTCTTACTTCACATCCTGATAAATATGAAGTAAAAACATTTGCACTTCTTGGCAATTCGGATCATTGCACCATTTCCACATCCTTCTCGTACTCCGATCTTCGTAACGTTTCGATAACAGCTACGAGGCGTTCAGTTTTCATATATGAGAAGGCTCGCTGGGCAGAACTCAATTCTGGCGTTTCAGATGGAAACTCTGTTTCCTCGACGGCAACGTCGACGCCGCGGCGAAAATGGTCGAAAATGTTATTGTGCTTGGAATGAAGTCATTCATTCCATCAAAGCTCATTTCGGCTAAACCAAGAGACAAATGTTGGTGCAGCCAATCCCTAAAAAGGATGCGGCTAATAACCCTGATAATTACCGCCCAATCGCAATATGCTCAACGCTCTCGAAGGTAATGAAGAGCATGATAAATTGCCATCTTGTTAGGTATCTGGAGGCTAACTTACTTTTAAACGATCGCCAGTATGGTTTTCGGAGAACTCGTACTACTGGGGATCTGTTGGCGTTCCTTTCGGAACGTTGGAGTCGTTAAATCCACCATTTTGGTGAGAGTAAGTTGGTTGCTCTGAATATTTCCATGGCATTTGCCTTTGGTGTCGGTAATGACTTCTCTAGATTTATTTCGAGTTTCCTCAGAAATAGTTTTATACGTGTTGTTATAGATGGGTTCTCATCGGATGCGTTTCAGTTTCAATCAGGGGTACTGCAAGGTTCCGTTCTTTCTCCTACCCTTTTTCTTAACGACCTTCTAAGTCAAACTTTAAATCCTATCTACTCCTTTGCAGATGACAGCAACATTTGTCATTCATTTTCCTTTGATCGTAAGCCAAGCCTTGTTGAGGTTGAGGGCAAAAGGCAGATTATGAATGACACACTTAATCAGAACCTGTTGACAATCTCTGAGTGGGGTCTTGCGAATAGGTTCAAGTTTAATGTACGCAAGACTCAATGTTGTATGTTGACCCACAGGAATATGAAATCATCAGCGTCATCTGTACATATTGGTGGTATAACTATCGAGGAATCTAACACTCTTGATGTTCTGGGAATGAAAATCAGTGTGATGTCCGTTGGAACAAGCACGTTTTTCAAGTGTCGAAAGAAGCATTCAAGTGTCTCGGTTTTTAAACCGAGTTTTTGTTCGCAAAACTCGGTTGTCTAGTAGATCACATCCATTTGTTGTCGATTGTCCATTTGATCGCACAGCGCATTACAGAGAAGGTTCGTTCATCAGTCGAACTAGCCGTATGTGGAATAATCTTCCCGCAGAGGTCTTCCTAGTCTCTTTCAATGTAGATAAATTCAAGTCAAATATCCACAAATACTACTCCCTCTTCCCTCCTCCTCATAACTTATTTTCCTGATATCAACACAATGCACTGCACTAATAGGGGCATCCCCTTAGTAATGGTTCAACGTAAAAAAAAACGTTAGGAACTTTGTAAAATACCTTTGCCATATCCGACAGCACAAAGTCAAGCTAATCTTGTTATCTGGACATAATGGGGTCGTTTAATAAAGCGTTTCGTTAGACCGATCACAGGTAAGTACATAAAATAGGCTTTCAATTACTAATTCAGAAAAGCTGGATCATGAGAAACCAAAATATAAAAACTACATGAAAATTTGACTTTCTGATTAAAACATAACTTTGATATCATTTTTGAATCAAGTCGAAAGTACTTTCCGAATGCTTCGAGATCTTACAAAGCTTAGGAAATATGAACAAGGTGAAACTAATATGGGTACCAGGTCACATAGGTATTCAAGGGAACGAGAGAGTGGACGAGCTCGCAAAACAAATTGCTGATAGTATAGGTATTTCTGTACACATCGATCTACCAATCCAGTACTTCAGATCGCTACGCGAAAATCTAAACACCGAAATGGCTAATAGAAAGTGTAGGGAGCTAACAACGAGCACAATCAGTAGAAGAATTTGGTCATGATACAATCTGAGGAAAACTAACTATTTACTCTCACTTACCAGATGGAATTGCCGTACACTGACTGGAGTAATCACTGGGCACTGCCTTATAAGTTATCATAGAAAGAAAATAGGACTTATTTCTGATGTCAGCTGTAAGAGGTGCGATGAACCTAACACTGAGAAAACTGTCGAACATATTCTTTGCCACTGCCCTACCTTGGACAGAACCCGCCTGCACATATTGGGCAGACATATCTTCGAGAACCTGGAAACGGTTTCGAATGTCGACTTAATACAAATAATACAATTCGCGTTGAGGACTAACGCGTTCTATCAGCGTCTCTAAGGAATTATAGGGATTTCGCTATGGACCATCTGGTCTATGTGAGGAGTCTTTAACTCCGCCACCTCTAACCTAAGCTATCATTATAGTAACGCGCCCTAGTTGGTAGCATGCTAGATATATACCGACTCCTGAACATATAACGTCTTTGATCGGAACTTTTTGGTGGGTCATTTAAAAATATATTTTTGTCTAAATGCAAACCCAATTAAAAACCGTTAATTGAATGTAACAAACAAATTGAATACATTATTTTTTTTTAATAATGTTTGTTTTTAATTGGACAAAAATTAAACAAAAAAGGAAAACCATGCGAGACAATTTCGTTTTTTGGGAAAACAGATTCTGAGAGATCTTTTTAAAATGCATGCAAGTAAAAACTAATTGTAGGAATGAATATAAGTATCTAATAATAAGTGTGGGTTATATTTAATGTATGTTAGTAAAGAAACATACTCGTATATTATATATTTAGTAGATTCTTACTAAGTTTTTAGTAAAATAAGGCGCTTATCTAAATCTTTACACATGGTTAAGTTCGGCCTTTTAATTGCAGTAATATACAACAAAGCCAAGGTATGAGTTGCTGTGTACTACGTAGTCATTCGTAGTCCGCGTAATAGCCAACGACAATAACTACGACATAATGAAACAAAAAAAATACAATATGCAATGTGAATAAATGTGCAATTGCAACCACCACACCAACTAACGCTGCTTGGCTCTTATGGTACATCAGTTATTTAGTTACGACTAGAGTAGCGTTAAAAACTTTATACGAGTATTATTTTTTTTTTTTTGGACAATTATTTTCTGTTTTTGGGTTTTCACGAAAAAAATATAGCTGAAAAATTTTTTGCAGTCTACACCAACTAGAGATGGGATAGTGATATATCTGCAATCCTTAAGGTGGTCCCATACAACTTTTTTATAAGTTTTTTATAAACTTAAAAATATTGTTTTTATTCGACCTCCTTTTAAAAGCGATAAATTTTCAAGCTCGAGGTCTTAGTTGTTTAACTGTTTTTTATTTATTTAAAAAATCATGCGATATTTCGCAATTCTTTGAATTGCATCTTCAGGGACAGTTCAAAATTGTTTTTAAAAAACACATAGAAATTGTTATAAGTAACGTAATGTTAACTACCATCGTCGAGTGCAATAATGACGACGATAGTGAACACTAGTATTCTAATGAGATTAGTTTAAAATAAATCGGAATTATTGCGATTGTGTTATTGGCAAAAAACTGTAACCGGATCGGTCAAACTTTAAAATTTCGCTTTTAAAAAGTAAAAATTTACTCACCCTCCCATCTCTAAAACACACAAATATATAATTTTGTACACATTCATGGATGATACCTTCAGGTTACCTCTCTACTAAAGTATGAATAAAGAGAAAAAAAACTTAAAAAATTACCGCCTTTTTTATTTTAGGACGCTAGTGGACAAATATTTCGTCATTGTCATATTCATAGTTATGCTGCTAACGTTGTTGCAGGCAGCAGTGTTGCATTTGTCATCAATTATGTATTTTTGTTGCCAGAATGCAACTAAAACGTGTAATTATGTTGATTCGTGTCACTTTGCAACACACACACACACACTAAAGAAACAAAATACTTTTACATTCAAATTATGATAAATGATAAAATTTTTAAGAAAAAATGCATATAAAAAGGTGGTATTTTTTATGACCCATAGGGTATTAATGGTTTTGTAATGAAAGTGAAATTCAGTTTTGTAAAAAAAACAATCGACAATAAAAAGTTTTTTTTTAAAAGAAAAAATTCTCAAAATCAGAGAAATTTCCTGAAGGAAAAATGTTTCAAAATCTGAGAAATTTCCTAAAAGAAAAATTTTTAAAAATCTGTAAAATTTTTCTTTAAGAAAAAATCTCAGAATCTTGGAATTTTGCTTTATAAAAAATCATTCAGAATCTGGGAATATTTTATAAGAAACATGTTTTAGAATATGAGAATTTTTGTATAGGAAAAATGTGTCAGAATCTAAGAATTTTTCTATAAGAAACATGTCTCAGAATCTGAGAATCTGAGATTTTTTCAATATGAAGATTTTTTCAATATGAAAAATGTTTCAGAATCTGAGATTTTTTCCGTAGGAGAAATGTCTCAGAATCTGAGAATTTTTCTATAGAAAAATGTTTTAGAATCTGAGAATGGTTTTATAAGAAAAATGACTCAGAATCTGATTAATTTTCTAAATAAAAAATGTCTCAGAGTCTGAGAATTTTTTTATAGAAAAAATGTCTCAGCATTTGAGAATTTTTCTATAAGAAAAATGTCTCAGAATCTGAGAAAGTTTCTAAAGAAAAAATGTCTCAGAATCTAAGAATTTTTCTATAAGAAAAATGTCTCAGAATCTGAGATTTTTTCTATAAGGAAAATGTCTTAGAATCTGAGAATTTTTTTATAAGAAAAATGTTTCAGAATCTGAGAATTTTCCCATAAGAAAAATGTCTCAGAATCTGAGAATTTTTCGATAGGAAAAAGGTTTCAGAATCTGAGAATTTTTTATAAACAAAATGTCTAAGAATTTTAGTAATTTTCTGTAGGAAAAAATTCTCCGAATCTCAAATTTTTCTATAGGAAAAATGTTTTAAAATCTGAGCATTTTTCTATAAGAAAAATATCTCAGAATCTGAGAATTTTTCGATTAGGAAAATGTCTCAGAATCTGATAATTTTTCTATAAGAAAAATGTATCAGAATCTTCGAGTTTTTCAAGAAGAAAAAAATCTCAGAATCCTTGAGTTTTTCAAGAAGAAAAAAATCTCAGAATCTGAGAATTTTTCTATAAGAAAAATATCTCAGAATTTGAGAATTTTTCTATAAGAAAAGTGGCTCAGAATCTGAGATTTTTTCTATAAGACAAATGTCTCAGAATCTGAGAATTTTTTTATAAACAAAATGTCCAAGAATTTAGAAATTTTCTGTAGGAAAAAATTCTCAGAATCTGAGAATTTTTCTAAAGGAAAAATGCTTTAAAATCTGAGAATTTTCTATAAGAAAAATGTCTCAAAATCTGGAAGTTTTCTTATTGGAAATATGTTTCAGAGTCTGAGAACTTTTCTAAAAGAAAACTGTCTCAGAATCTGGGAATTTTCTTATAGGAAAAATATCTCAGAATCTTAGAATTTTTCTATAAGAAAAACGTCTCAGAATTTGAGAATTTTTCTTTAAGAAAAATGTCTTAGAATCTGAGAATTTTTCTATAAGAAAAATGTCTCAGCATGAGAGAAATTTTCTAAAAAATAATGTTTCAGAATCTGAGAATTTTTCTATAAGAAAAATGTCATTGAATTTGAGAATTTTTCTATAAGAAATCTAATCTAAGCATTTTTCTATAAGAAAAATGTTTCAGAAAAATTCTCTAATTTTCAGAAATTTTTCTGATAGAAAAATGTTTTAGAATCTGAGAATTTTTCTATAAGAAAAATGTCTCCGAATCTGAGAATATTTCTATAAGAAAAATGTCTCAGAATCTGATAATTTTTCTATAAGAAAAATATCTCAGAGTCTAAAAATTCTGATAGAAAAATGTTTTAGAATCTGAAAATTTTTCTATAAGAAAAATGTAGCGGATACTGAGAATTTTTCTATAAGAAAAATGTCTCAGAATCTGAGAATTTTTCTATAAGAAAAATGTCTCCGATAATTTTTCTATAAGAAAAATATATCAGAGTCTAAAAATTGTTCTATAGAAAACAAGTAAGAAAATTATAGTCGGTCAAGACCGACCATATAATACCCTACACGAGAGTTTTTCGAAAATTGGCCCCGGAAAATGGGTCCTATGGACCGATTAGATATATATTTTGTCAAATCTTTAATAAGTGGTAAAAACACTCACAAATCAAATTTGAGTGAAATGGGCTTCTATTTGTTGACAATAAACCGCTTTAACTGAATATCGGGCGAAATTTTCAAAAGGGGTCTAAGTCCAAAACTGATCCGATGACTATCAGATTTTATAAAGTTATTTATGTACGCGTTTAACATACACTAACAAAATTTTAATTAAATATTTTCTATTTTCATGAAATTTGAGAGATTTATGTGAAAATCGGGAAGGTGGTTTGTATGGGGGCTACAAGAAGAACTGGTCCGATTTCTTTAAAATTCGGAATGATGATTTGTGACGACAAAACACGTTTAACTGCCAGATTTCGAAAATATACCTATTATAATACGGTTATTAGAGTCATTTGAGTTAAAACTAAAGAGGACCTTTGTATGGGGGCTAGGTCTAAATATGGACCGATTTTTTCCATAGGCTTCGTCCTTGGGCCAAGAAAGGCTTAAGTTTCAAATTTCAAGTCAATTGAATAAAAATTGCGACCTGTATCGTGTTTACACCGTTTACATGGACAGACAGACGGACGGACAGACGGACAGACAGACGGACGGACAGACGGACGGACGGACATCGCTAAATCGACTCAAAAAGTAATTATGAGTCGATCGGTATACTTAAAGGTGGGTCTAAGACCAATATTTCGGGTAGTTACAAACTTTAGCACAAACTCATTATACCCTGTACCACAGTTTGGTGTAGGGTATAAAAATGTCTCAAAATCAGAGAGTTTTTCTATAGGATAAATATGTCAGAATCTGAGAGTTTTTCTGTAGTAAAAATTTCTCAGAATCAGAGAATTTTTCTACAGGAAAAGTGTATCTGAATCTAAGAATTTTTTTAAAGGAAAAATTTTTCAGAATCTGAGTATTTTTCTATAGGAAGAATGTCTCAGAATCTGAAAAAATGTCTCAGAATCTGAGAAAATGTCTCAGAATCTGAGAAAATGTCTCAGTATCTGAGAAAATGTCTCAGTATCTGAGAAAATGTCTCGGAATCTGAGAAAGTGTCTCAGAATCTGAGAAAATTTTTGATTCTATTTGAAAACACGATTTGGAATAAGAAATGATTGATACGGACTTGGGTTTGAAATGATTTTTCTATTAAAACGTTTAGGTTGGAAAATTTTTGAAAATTGTTGTCCAAAAACGACAAATGTTTTCTATTTAACTAATTCTGTTTTCGAATCTTCCTAACAATTTTTTTTTTAATTCTTAAAATCCTAATTCACATACAATTAAATTTAATTCTATTATACCTAAATCTATTTCCAAATTTTTCTTTATTTCAAAAAAAAGGCGCTTAAAATTGGTGTTGATTTTTTAGACAGATGAGAGCCGGTAAAGCAAAAAATCAACACATTTAAGTTGTTAAATACTCTGCACATTTGATTTGTTTAAATTACTCTTCTCATATCAATTACTTTTATTGCAAATAAAAAATTAAAAAAAAAAAACAAAAAAAAAATAATTTCAAAAATTTGTTCATGTGGAAATAATCTTCCGCAAAATCTTAAATGCAATCGCATTAAGCCGCATTAACAATCCGACAAATAAACAATCAAATCAATTGAATTTAAAAATCGAAATTATATTGTGAGTTTAGTTTTTTTTTTGTTGCTTTTTCTTTCCATATGACAAACGAAAGATAAACTACAAATTATACGCTTGAAGTGCGCAAGCGTGTATTGTCTGTAATTGATCCGTTTTTAAGCTGATTTATTTATTTGAAAATGTGGTTTTGGCAATTGTATGTAATAAAATGTATTGATTTATTTTTTTTTTTAAATTGAGGAATTAAATATTGGTGAAAAATTCAGAATTTGCGTGATTTTAATGAAATGGGAATTATGTAGACAAGAGTTTAAATTCTTAACAAGAGAAAAAAAAGGTAAATAGTTTTAGGGTGACGTAAATTTTCCCTATTTTATCCAGGTATCGTAAAACGGAATTATAAATAAGTTTTTTAAAAAACATTTTATACCTTATTATTATATTAAAACTAGTAAAACAAATAAGTGACTTTTTTTCAAATTCGATTTGCCAAAGTGTCCGGCAAATTTTTATTTTTCTATGCCTAAAACTAATCTGGTACAGATATGAGGCCAACACCCCTTGGAGGTCGGCGATAAAAGTTCTGTTAAAGTGACCATTTCAAAAATGTTCAATCCTTCGTTTTATATTAATTTTTCTTTCCCCAGTATGTATTTGTTAATAAATTGATAAATAATTTACGATTTCTGTAAGCAAAAAATAAACATAATCCACAATAAATTTAATATGCTATTAATAAATTCGATTTCAAAACTTATTTGTATCAATCCTTTAATCCTTGAAGTGCTTATGGGACAAAAAAAAACCCAAGATATTGCTGCAACTTTCAATTTTCCAATACTCACTTATCCGTAAAAAACGTAAAGGACAGTAAATATAAAAAATATAAAATATTCAATACTGTATCACTGCAAATGTCCATAATAACAACACAACGATGTCAACCCTTTTTTTTTTTAATACGCAAAGGGTCATCGTAAATGAAAAACTATATAAAAAAATTATCTTTTCTAAACAGAAACACTGGAGTTATAAATATTTTGTTCAATACATTTTTGTCTCTAGCTAGCGAATGATACACATGATTTTTCAATTATTTCATGCTATTTTTTTTTTGGTCAATGTTTCATTTGAACTGCTGTGAATGAAAGAGTTGAGTTGTTTTTTTTTTAGTATTATTTAACTTTATGCAATGAAATTGTAGATTGATAAAAAAAGGTATATAGCATGGATTATTAACAAATTGTTTATATCCATACAATAAATAAATTTATAAAATGAAAATCTATGGGAAAATGGGAGAATGATGAAGTTTCCACAGCAAATGTTCCACACACAAAAAATTATTGGCTAAAAATTTTCAATTAAATCTACTGACCAACAAAATTTAAATGAGTCAATCAATGTTTTGATTAAAATTTTTGTTATTTTCTTTAACTGTCGAATTACAAACATACCAGATTTTTGTGCGCTTTAATTTATTTGAATAGATTAATTCAAAAATATACAAAATAACCGGGTTTTACTTTTTATTATTGTTGGCAACATATTGGAAAGAAAAAAAGATGAATTTTTTAATAATTTTGTCATAAGCTTACAATTCATTTGTTAAATCAATCATTATAAATAAAGAATTTATCAAATTTTTGATCAAAATCGAAAAAATGTTTGATTGAAAAAATTTTCAATCAATCACCTACAATTTAATGAATGGTGTAACAATTTTTTTAATTGGAGAAATTTCAATCAAAAAATTGATTGAATACGCGTTTTTGTTGATTGAAATTCGTTTAAATTTTTTCTGTGCATACCATTTACAGATTTAGTTCAAAAAAGATCAATTGTAATTTGAAGATTCTACTTGAAACTCGAAGGTTTCATTTGTAATTCGAACCCAGTTGGCAACGTCCTCGAGCCATCCTCAGTGACGGAGCGATGACATGTCAGAGTCACACCTGACATCCACAAGACATCTCTATGTACCGGGTTGAGGACAGTTTCATACAAATTTTCAAAATGTCCTCACTCAAAGTCAGCAGTGGTCAGGGCTGACCTTCTGGGGACATGTCACCTAAGACTTCTTTGGGGAAATGTCTGACATAGGTCATGCGAAAATACAAAAAATTTTCGTATTTCCTTTAGTTTTTACTTTTATCCATTTTCCTTTATAAATTATCTTTCTCATATTTAGAAAAAACTTTTCGCCTTTTTTAGTCCCAACTGGATTTGAACCTGGAACCTCCAGTTTATTAGTCCCACACCTAACCACTTGATCCAAACTTTATTTTTAAAATTGTTTGTCTAATTATTACTTTTATTCTACTTGTTAGATTTTGATTTTATTTCAATTAATTCGATAATATTGCCATCTTTTTCTTGGAAATTAAAGAGTTGCCCAGATTTTAAATTCTAATTTAATATACTGCTATTCTGAAGAAATTTCCTTTTAGACGTCTTAGAGGAATTGTCCACACTCTTAAAGCAAACATTCAGTGCTGACAATGTTAGGACATGTCATCAAGGATTGCCTATGATTTGTCAGAACCTGAAGACATTTCCTCAAGGAATCACTGTGGAAATTTCCTCAGTGACACATTTTCCAACTGGGAAGATTTCATTTGTAATTTGAAAATTTCATTTGTAATTCGAACACTACAATTGTAGTTTGAAAAATATTAACTGAATATCCATTGATCTTTTTCGTATAACAATTGGAATCTTCGAATTGCAGTTGTTGTTTTCTTCGAATTACAATTGTTCTATTTCGAATAACGATTGATGTTTTTTGAATTACATTGATCTTTTTTGAATTACAATTGATTTTTTTCGAATTACATACAATTGATCTTTTTCGAATTATAGTTGATTTTTCGAATCACAATAAATCTATTTCGAATTACAATTGATCTTTTTCGAATTCCAATTGGAATCTTCGGATTACATTTGATCTTTTTTAAATAGCAATTGATCTTTTCGAATTAGAATTGAAGTTTTTTCAATTTACAATTCAATTGTAAATGATGCACACCACCAAAAGATAATTTTTAGTTCGAAAAAGATCAATATTTATTCGAAAAAGATTAATATTTATTCGAACAAGTAATAGTGCGTTTACATTGGATTTCTTATCTAGTAATTTGCCATTTTAATCTACTTTGCAATCTGTACCGTTTACATTGGCATTTTTACATTTGAGAAGATTAAGATTGGCATTTTTAACAACAAGTTGGTAATAAATGTGTGTGACAGCGTCAAAAGACAGCGACGGTAATTAGTCGTCGTATGATTAACAAGGAGAGTGACGGCGTTTACAAATAACAATGACGGCGGCATAAACATACTTGACGGCGTCATCAAAACGGCAGGCTCTGTGTCGGTGTTTTTCAGTGTTGGAAAATGCAAATAATAGAAATACAGAGTTGTATCTAACTTTACCAGATTGCGTTTGCCGATTAGAGTCTAAACTACTAGATTGAAAAAAATAAATTTGTATGGGCAATCTAATAGTTTGAAACTGGATTGGAGCCACAATCTACTTTAAGCTAGCTTAGAGGACCAGTGTAAATGCACTATAAGAGTGTAAAATTCGGCTGTGCCGAATCTTTTAAACCATCCAACATGCAAATAAATAAAATAAGTGTTAAAAAAATTAATTCTTATGCTTTTTGCACTAAAGAAATACAAATTTATCATTATTTAAAAAAAAAATAGTAATTTATTCCACGCCCATAAAGGGGGCGGACCGAAAAACGATATTTTCTTATTCTGTGGGTTCAAATGTAGGACTTTGAACTTCTTTTAGCATAAAAATTTTGGATTTGGTAAGCAAAAACACAAAAAATCATGTAAAAATATGGTATTTTTCAGAGGTTGGTTTAGTTCTTCAAGGGGGAACTTTTTTCCCCCTGCTCCGATTTTGCTCATTTACGAAATTAACCTGCCTAGGAACAGACGGACGGACGGACGGACAGACGGACAGACGGACGCACAGTGGACCAAATGTTGAATCTGGTGCGCAGTTGGTCGAAAAATGAAGTTTTTACAATATTGAATTAGTATCGCATATATGATTGCACTATTCCTACCTTACTTAACGCTAATAAAATTTCTTTGTTTATTGCAAAAACACCATCGTAGTAGGCAGCCAAACATGAGTAATTAGTTTTTATAAAAAAATTTCTTCAAGTTCTGTGTAGACGTGTTGATTGTTTAAACTGCTATTTTATGACCTATTAAGGCAATATATCAAATTATTTGTTATATTTTAACCTCAAGGAATGTATATTTGAAGCTAATTTGTGTTGTTGTTCGTAAAAAAACGTAAATTTAAAAGAGAGTCCACAATGGAATTATATTTCAAGCGAACTTGAATTTTGTTAATGAATTTAGGTACAAATCCCGCTAACTTCTATAGGGTTTTTACATGATTTCAAAAGAATAGATATTGAGCTCCAAAATAATAAAAAAAATTGACTGCTGGTTTTTGCTGGTTTTTGTTTTCCAGTCGATCTAGCTAGCGATGTCCGTCCGTCTGTCTGTTTAAAACACGATAACTTTCAAATGGCAACTCTGTTGCTGCTGATGATTGATGAGCCAAAAAAATATTTTGCTGAGTATTTTTGACATTCTCAAACATTTTTTAACCCAATGTAAAAATTTTACAAGCAAAAAAAATTTTTAACTCAAAAAAAAATTTTCACTCAAAAAAATTTTTTTTTTACAAAAATGAGTAAAAAAATTTTTCTTTTACTCAAAATAAAATATTTCTTTTCTAAACTGTTTAGAAATCTTTTTTACGTTAAAAAACATTACTGTCTCTGCTTATTATTGGCTCTACTTTACCTATATTTTATTATGACAATGTTTCAATAAGTGCCACGCCCCTTCAAATACCGCCCACATTTGGACTATATAGAAGCTCATCTCATTTTCCTTGTGCATTACAAATTTCATGTTTCTAGGTGCTCTCAAAGTCGAATTATACTCTCTTGCACGCTAGATTAAGCATTTGGTCCACTGTGGGACGGACGGACGGACATCGCTAGAATGTCTTAGAATCGATCACTAATGCTAAATATATATACTTTATGGGGTCCTAGACCGATATTTTGATGCGTTACACACGGAATGACAAAGTGAGTATACCCCCATACTGTAGTTGGAGAGTATAAAAAGATCAATTGCAATACGAACAAGTAAAAAAGTTAAATTTGGCCTTGCCGAATGTATTGATACCCTCCACAATTTCAAAAATATTATTGCAAATTACTTTATTTAAAAAGAAATTACTTTTGAAAAAAAAAAAAATTCGCGAAAAGAAATCCGCGATTTTTTTCTATTTTTGTCAAAAAATATGTTTGTACGTGCTTAAATACCATTCGGTGTTTAATTATGTTCATATGTGTCAACCAGCAACCGAATTAAAGCATTTTGTATTTTTAGGTTATGTTTTCGTTCATAACTTTTGAACCGCTGAACCGCTATCATTCAAAGGCAATACTAAACTGCTCGGGAGAACTTCCAATAAATATGTTAAGCTTTAGTCATATCCGTGTAATATTTTGGTCGTGATCACCATTTCCGCAGACAGACAGACGGGCATCGCTAGAATGCCTTAAAATCGATCACTGATTAATAATATACATATATTCTTTATGGGGTCCTAGACCGATATTTCGATGAGTTACAAACGGAATGACCCTCTATCACTAATTGTAAGTGGAGGGTATAAAAAGGTCAATTGCACTTCGACACACACCTTTCAAGCAAGTTAAGGTTGTGTTGAAATGGTGACAAAATCGGCTAATGGTATTTCACTCCTCTTTATTTTGAACTTTAAAAATCGTTAACACAGCTATCCAAGCTGATATTGTTTTCGAGTTATTGCTAAATAATTACACTGCTCAACAACAAAAGTAAAATATCCAACTAATTATTATAGATTTTTCTCTCCTAAATCCAAATAAGTCATACAATTTTTTCTAGCACGTACCGTCTATGAGATATTCGCTGTTAAAAAGTTATGTTTTGTTGCTGTTATGTTG
The DNA here is from genome assembly GCA_963921195.1 of Pegoplata infirma. Classification (NCBI taxonomy): domain Eukaryota; kingdom Metazoa; phylum Arthropoda; class Insecta; order Diptera; family Anthomyiidae; genus Pegoplata; species Pegoplata infirma. The sequence goes on along the minus strand of OY992536.1, from coordinate 311,631,979 downwards.
CTTCCATCAAATAGGACTTGATTTCATATAAATAAGACCTCCTGATTCCAAAACTGCAATCCAAATTTTTCTAGCATGTTCCGTTTTCGGAATATTTGCGTTCGAGATTTTGGCATGGAAAAATGTTTAAACGCGAATATCGCAAAAACGAAACATGCTAGAAAAATTTGCATTGCAATTTTGGAATCAGGAGGTCCATTTTATATGAAATAAAGTCATATTTTTGGAAGAATCTGTAACATTGGATAACCAAAAGTGCGAAATGAAAGATTTTTGATATCGAATATCTCAAAAACGGTACGTGCTAGAAAAAATTTAATGACAGATTTTGATTTTTTTGTCGAACAGTGTAATTATTTAGCAATAACTCGAAAACAGGATAAGCTATGATTTTCGTGTCAACGATTTTGAAAGTTCAAAATAAAGAGGAGTTAAATGCCAGTAGCCGTTTGTGTCACCATTTTAAACTGGCTTGAAGTGGGGTGTGCCCCCTTTCTTTTACAAATGTTGAAAATATTTTTTAAGAAATCATTTGTTTTTCTTTTCCCTTTCTTGTAAATATGTTGCAAATATTTAGTGGAAATCAATTCACAATTTAATACGCCACATAAATTTATTGCAAATCCCGTCTTAGTTAAATACACAATATTGAAGACGATTTTTTGCAACATTTTCTTTCTCACATACAGTAGAGGTAATACGTGTAGACCTTCCATATGTCATTGTAGTCAATGTTGGTAAACAAATGTTTGAGTGACAAATACACTATGTAAAATATGTTTATACCCTACACTTATTGCAAGTGCTAGAGGGTATATATAAAAATGTCATTCCGTTTGTAACTCATAAAAATAGCGGCTATGACCCCATAAAATATATATTATTAATCTGCGATCGATTCTGAGGCATTTTAACTGTCTGTCCGTCTGTTGAAATGGCGATAATGGCCAAAATATTACATGTATGATATATGACTGAAACTATTTTCTTGTTGTTGCTCTAAGAAGTTTTGTATTGCATTTGAGCAATATCGGTTCAGCGGCTCAATAGTTATGAACGAAAATGTAAGGAAACCTCAACGATTTTGGTACATTCAACATAACCTAAAAATACAAAATGCTTTAATTCGGCTGGTGGTTGACATATGTGAACAGAAATGAGCATCGAATGGTATTTAAATAAGTTTCAACATATTTAAAAAAAAAAAAAAATCTCAGATTTTTTTTCATCAACATATTTTTTTTTGGGGATTTTTTTTTTCTAAAAAGTAATTTCATATTTCAAATAAGAAAACCTAAACTAAATTCCACGGTTTTGCTCCTAACATCTAAGCCCCTGAACCGATTTCGACAACCTGTGCGAGAGAACGACATATATTTTATGCCAAGCTTCATCAGCCTTAGAATTTTCTTTCGAAAGTTATCGTGTTTTTAAAAGACAGACGGACGGACATTACAAGATTGACTTAAACTTGATCGCGGAACGATCATGGATTGTGAGTGAAGGGCATAAAAAAACTCCTCTTTCATTTACGTATATAAATTTGAGCACAACTGTTATTTATATTATCCTTGCTAGAAGTGTATTGTAAAAAAGAGTTTAGTTTATATTTATCACAAACTGGACACTAGTGACAAATTAGCTCATACAATTCATTGAATAAGTCAGATTGGCAAGGGTAATCTTGTGTGAAATTGCTTTGGACTTTAACGATTGTCGTCTGCAAGGCTTAACAAGGAAAGAAATATATTATAAGTAGCTGCTAACATTTTATCCTTTATAAGTAATGGGAAAATAGCTGCTAAGAACAAGTTGAAGCTGGCTCCTTATCAAAGATAATATGGTGGAATTAAACCACTTAAGTCCAGTGCTGTCATTCCAGAAAATTTAAACGCGTTACCTTTATTCACACTTTTTCGGTGGTACTGGTATAGAAATAGCTTCTATTATACTATGAATGGTCGACTATTTTATTAACTGTTTCCGAAAATGTTTAACAGAAAATCCTGCAGATGGTGTACGTTTTTGTGTAAGTAAACCTAGGCGAATACATTTGGTTGTGAATATCCTTAGTTTGTGAGGGTTTCTATGTTTGTGGTTCGAAAACTGAACGGGGGCCCCAAGCTGGGCGCCATTAACTGAAACATTTTTTTGGTAGATTATTCTAAAACCAAATGTTTAAATGGATTAGGATTAAGAGGGATTAACAAATTTGTTTTTCAAAAATGATAAAATTTTTGCCATTTAGAAAAACCGAAACCGCTGTTTTCAAATTTGACAAACACATTTAGAAACTCGAGTAAGGTAAGGCGAAGATTTAGTTGTTCCTTTCTGAGTATGTAAATCTATGTGAGTGTATTTGGTATGAATCCCTGTTATTTTCTGTAATTTCCGTGTTTTGGAATCGGGGCCCTATATGGGCGCCCTTGCACAGTGGTAAATTCCGGCCAAAACCCTATAACTTCTTTAATTTTTTATGTAAACTTATAAAATGTTGTAGGTAGATTAAGAATATAATAATAAAAAAAAAAAATTTCGCGGAAAAAAAATTCCGCGGATTTTTTTTTCGCGAATTTTTTTTTTTTTGTTCACGAAAAAAAATTTTTTGAAGGTGTTTTAAGATGTAGTGTCTTTATCGTCATCATCCATCTTCTTTTTTATGAGATTTCCACAGCTCAAAAAGATCTTTATTTGATATAAATGGCCCAACTTTAAAAGGCTCTAACTGAAAGACATGGTTAAACTTGGTACTGATGTTAATTAGTACTTACTTGGGAATCCTTACACTAATTTGTGGTATAGCGACTTGAGAGCAATTTTAAGCAAAAAGTATTTTTTGGGCTTTCCAAAGTTTGTATTTTTCATAAATTTTTTATTTTTTTAGATTTATTTTCACCACCACTGTTTAAATTGATCCACGCACTCCAAATTACCGAAATGCATATGACATGTAAAAATAATCCTAGATTTTCAAAATATATCATTTTCAAGGCATTTTTTTTTTTTTAAGTTTACAGCCTACTTGGACTTCAAAGTTGCAAATCACAACTTTTAAATTAAAAAAAAAATAAATACAAATACTCAACTTTGCTTCGCTTTAAAACCTAAACAAGTCAAGGGATTGACACAAAACTTTGTAATCGCATGTTTTGAAGCGTCAGCTCTTATTTGGCATCAATTTGGAAAAAAATATTCTTTTTTTTTAGTTTTGGCCGGTTTTTACCTCTGTGCATTGGCTGGAACATTCTGTAGGAGAAATTCATTATTTAAATGGATCAAATTTGTTGATTTTTCAGTAAAAAATTTCACTACTAAAATGCTTGACTATTTTATTTACAATATCCAAAAATGTTCTGAAGTAAATCCTGCAAATGTTATTTTCAGGAATCGGACCCCTACTTGGGCGCCATTACCTGGAAAGGTAATGTTGCAAACAGTTTAACTGACATAAGTTCCATAAATGTGATTTCTTCCAGATTCTCGAGTTCAGCTTTGGCTAATATTCGCTCACGATGCCTATCTGCTTCAACCGTATTCGGTTCATAGTATCTTCTACAATTTTTTTGGACTTTTTTAAGTCTGAGCGCCATGGACTCGCCTAGCTTTCTTTCAAGGCTTGTACAACCCACCTTCAACTCAACTCAACAACTTCTACAATTGGAATCTGAAAGAGTCCAATCGTTCTTGAGCGGAAAGCAATTACGTGATAAACGGAACAGTTGTGGGGCTCCCCTACTAGTCCCTGTTGTTAAACCTATGTGAGCAGCTTATTAATCTCCTAAAATATTGAATTTTGACATCCGATAAATCATAAAGATCGTGTAGCTTCCTAACTTCCAGTAAAGCGTGCCAGTCAATGGCAGATAAAGCGTTTGAGTTTCCAACTCCTCCCCTTCCATGTAACTGCGGCGGTCATTTAACGGCACATCAAACCGCTCAACGTGCTTCCTATAAGGCTGTGCCCGATTTAAATGCACTGACAATCATTTCTCGATAGCTCCTTATGAAACCTCTAAGAAATTTAATTTTGACATCCGACAAATCGAAAAGATCGTGCAGCTCCCTAGATTTCAGTGAAGCATGTCTCTGACCAGAAAGTGGCGGGCAATGGCAGATAAAGTGTTCGATAATTTTCCACTTCTTCTCTTTCATGCAACTTTGCCAGAAGTCATTTTATGACACATTTAACCACTTACAATGCTTTCCCATAAGGAAAGCTGGTATTTACAGCAATCACTGTAGAGAGGGTGTAGCATAACTCGTCCATCCATGTGCCCATCCCTAATTAAGTCTCCTCCACGGAACAAAGCCATAGATTTTGTTTCTAGAGGCATACCAACACGTTCCAATTCCGTGGAACATGTAAGGTAGTTTTAAGTGTTTGCTGATGATTTAAGTCAGTACGTATAGACTCTGAAGTCCGCTGTGATATTACAGAACAGTTGTGGGGCTCCCCCACTAGTCCCTGTTGTTAAACCAATGTGAGCACCTTATGAAACTCGTAAGATATTGAATTTTGACATCCGACATCGTAAAGATCGTGCAGCTCCCTAACTCCCAGTGAAGCGTGTCGGGCAATGGCAGATAAAGTATTCAATAGTTTCCAACTCCTCTTCCATGCAACTCCGGCGGTCATTTGATGGCTCATTAAACCGCTCAGCGTGCTTTCCGCTAACATATTTCCTCTTGAAATCGATAGTAGCTCACTTATGCGCATACCAATATATTCGTATTCCGTAATGGGGTGGTGGCGTGTTGGGCTTCTTTGCACATTAGCTCTAGTTCCTTCGTCTTCCTGTCCGATAGCATGATGATTTAAGTCCACACATGTGCTTCATCAAATTTACTTAGCCTAATATATTCAAAGATCTTCCACTGGTTGATCCCTCTAAATTCTTCCCTATTCTGAAAGAAATAAGAAACCAAACAATTAAATCGAGTGCGACATAGTGCATGGCACTAACAAAGGTAATGGAATGAATCTTCCACCGTCTCTTCGTCTCGCACCATCTGCACAAGTCATCTAACCTTTCAAGCCAGTATGGCTGGTAATTAGTCCTACATACTTCCTTAGATCTGCTTTTTCCATATGAAGAAGCTTTTTTTGAACACGCTTTTGGTCGGGAGTTTACAGAGACTTTGTTTGGATACAGTTATGTCTGCTTTCCCATTTTGAGTCTTCCTGGCGTTCAAAATTCTTCCTGATCTCCATATAAATAGAATCCAATTTATGTATCAAAAATATACATTTCAAAATGTTCTAATTGATTTTAAGAAAATTCCTTTTAAATTTCCAAAAATTCAGAAAATATTTCAGAAATTTCCAATTGTATTTCAAAAGCTTCCATTTGCATTTTAAAATTTGTTAAATGATTTTCAGAAAATTGCATTTTAGAAATTTCCAATTGTATTTAAAAAATTTCTTTTTATATTCTAAAATTTTCTAAATGCTTTTCAGAAAATTTCAATTCAGTATACAGTCGAACCCGGTTATAACGAACTCCGAGGGACTAGTAAAAATAGTTCGTTATAAGCGAAGTTCGCTATAGCGGGGTATATTTTCTATCAACCAAGATTTATTTGCAAAAAAAATAGATCCAATTATGTTATATTTGATGTTTTTTTATAAATAATCTACATATTGAGAAGAAAACATTAAAAATATAAATAAATTTTATCAAAAAAATTCGTTATAAAAAGGTAAATACACATGAAATTGTATTCATGGGACCATAATAAGCAGTTCGTTTTAACCGAGGATTCGTTATAACCGAGTTCGTTATAAAAGAAGTATTTTGTGTGAAAATTAATACCAAAACGTCGGGACTTAAGAATTAGTTCGTTATAACCGAGAATTCGTTATAACCGAGTTCGTTATAACCGAGTTTGACTGTATTTTAAAATTTTTTAAATGCTTTTCAGAAAATTTTGATAAACAAGTGAAATTTTTGGAAAAGCATTTAGATACTTTTTAAATAAAAATTGAAATACAATTAAAAAATCTGAACTCAATAAAATTTAAAAGTAATCTTCTTAAAATCATTTAGAAAATTTTGAAATAAAAATAGATATTTTAAAAAAAACAAATAGAATTTTCTAAAAAGCATTAAGAAAATTTTGAAATATAAATAAAAAATTCTGATATACAATTGAAAATTTTTGAATTATATTTAGAAACTAGCTGGCCCGGTCCGCGTTGCTGGCCCAAATATAAGATCAGTGTTATATTTCATCTCGCTTCCAATATATAGCCCTGCAAAAAATGTAATGAATTTCTTGGCTTACAAAGATTTGTGGGAATAGTTTTTAAGGACCCGATTAGGCAGATAATCATCTTCAAATTATATTTTAAGAACAAAAAAAAATAACCATGTCTTCGACTTTGCGACCTGTACAAATTTAAAACTTCTTTAGTATCATTATGAACAACACAACAATGAATTACGCATATCCTTCGTTCTTACTGTGAGCTATCGTCTTGAGTTCAAACAACCCTTTACAGTTTTCCCGAATTTTCCATTTTTTCGGGACACTTTTCTCATTTATATTTCCTTAAAAACCTAATTAGAACTATTATTAACATAAAAAAATCGGTCCGGTCATTAGTAGTCGACTTATTTAGACAAAAGTTGGCGTTAAAATTTGTGTGGTAAGTTAAACTTGATTTGGACCAAGTTTATGCGGAATCTATTAAGAAATATTTTTTTTTAATAGATCAAGTTGGAGTAAAAATTAATTTTAGATATATCAAAAAAAAGTTGGCGAGGAGAATTTTTCTTTCCGACCAATTATATGGACTATAACGAACATTTAAAACAAAAAAATAGCCAAATCGGTCCAGGCGTTCTCAAGTGTTGCAAATTTTAAGGTTATTGAAAAATGTGGGCTTTAAGGTGGGGTAGTACAATAATTATTTCCGTAAAATCCTTACTTGGGATATAATGATCATTAGGGATGAGATTTTCATGCACTAAAAAATCGAAAATATTCGCTTAAAATATGCGCTAAAAAATTAAAAATATGCACTAAAAAACCTAAAAATATGCACTAAAAAAAATATGCAAATGGAAAAACTTCTTAAAAAGCAAAAAAGAACGCCGGGTTTAAATAGTAACATTTAAAACATTATAAAAGCAAGATTTTTTAGAAATTAACACAATCTATAAAAAAACTATTTAAAGAAAAAAAATAATTTTTCTTATTTCCAAAATAAATTTTTGAAATTTAAAATAGTTTTTGAAACAAATAAACTTCGATTTGGGTTTTGCTAATTTATGCCAAAATATGCAAAAATATGCACTTAAAAGTTGGATATATGCACAAAATATGCATTTAAAACAAAAATATGCAAAAATACGCATTTTCACCAAAATATGCAAAAATATGCAAAAACAAATCGATGCCATTTTAACGCAAATTTCTTGATTCGGAAAGATAAATGGTCGATACCGTTTTTAGACTATCGACAAAAAACATGCATTTGCATGGAAATCTCATCCCTAATGATCTTTAAAGAAAAAAATTCTCCGATCTCAGATTTATTGAAAAAAGTGGGAGTGGACAATTTCACTGTGCTACAAATGACCAAAAATAAAATATGCAGGGGTTCTCATATGAAAATTCGGGTTGGTTGGAGTCCATAGAGTACTGATATACTCATAGTTTTTCTGGATCACTTCGTTAAGTACGTTTTTTATTCGCAAATGTGTTGAAAAACGGCAATTCTTAAATTACAACTTTAAAAAATTATTACTTTGTTAGTTTGCAACCGATTTTCGATTTTATGAATTTTTTTGAAAGGTATAAATCTTACCTTTTAAACAAAACAAAAATATTAAAAATCGATCAAGAATTGGCTGAGCTACGATTGTTTAAGTTAAAAAAAATCCAATTTTTTGAAAAATTTGTCATATTCTTTATAATCTAAGTTGAAAGTGCATCATTAAACAATTTTTTTTTTATTTTTGTATAAAAGTATAGTAAAGTAGCTTTCCAAAACATAAAAAAACATAACAATCGGTTAAAAAATGAATGAGTTATGCTAAGTTTTGTGATAGGACATTTTTAATTTTTTTCAGAAATGCTTGTTATTTAGGTATTATTCATAAATCTTATTGCTAGTAGTAATTTTATGTGCCTATGCATATAAACAAGAGATGGTAACATAATTAGATTTGTGCGTGATTGACACATGATCACAAGTGAGCGTGATTGAAAATCAATTTTACTCACGTGGAGTGAGTGGAATAAAAAAAATGGGCGTGTCAGTTGCTTCTAAATCCCATTTATAATTTTTTGGTTTTGTGTGAAAACTATGAGTGTTACTTCTTAAAAACAAAAATATTGAGAATAGATTGAAAATAGGATCGTTTAAGTAAAAAATCTTTTTTGAAAAGTAATACCTGCAACATTTTTATGACAGAAAAAGTTGTACGTTCGCAATCATTTTTGAAACGAAATTGGTAAAATTGTAGGATCATGTGATGAAAATTTTACCTATTTATAAATAAACGTATGAGGCATTCCACACCAAATATCCAGCAAAAAAAACATGTGTACCGTAAATTTCTGAACAGGTTGTATGAATAGCCCTATATGGAGCTAAGAAAATTGCGTTTTTGGTTTTAAAATTTTTCAAAAACTTGACTTAGGAGGTCAAATATTGGAAAAATGGTCAAATTTGTGTTGAGTTACCTTGTTTAAATATTTATTAAATTAAAACGGAATGCACCACAATCTCAAACATCGATTAAATTTTTTTTTTTTTTTTGGAAAATTTTCAGAATTAGTTCTGAAATTTTTGCATTTTTAAAAAAGTCAATTAATCAAAAACCCGGCCACTTTTTTTTAAGCTTAGATGTTTGTCTATCCACACAAATAAATTCAGACATATGTTTTTTTGAGAAAATCGCATTTGAATATTAATTTTCATAACAATTTTGTAATTTGCTTGTATTTTCTTTAGAGTTTGCAGAACGATTAAAATCGTAATCGTAATCGCGATTAATCGCACCATTTAATCGTAATCGTAATCGGCAAAAAAATCATGCGATTACGATTAATCATTTTCTATCAAATTTATTGTTTTGATAACGAATTTAATATATAATGTGAAAAATTTCCTACAAAAAAATTTGGAATTTTGAAAAAAAGTAAATAATTTGCGATATATTTAATTGATTTTGGCATGTTGAATATCAAAAATTTTCTAAATCGATCGCACGGTTTTCGAGATATCGCTATTTAAAACTCAAAAAATATCCAAAAGTAACATTCAAGAAATTACAATTTTTTTTTCATTGACTCTTTTATAAAACTTGAAAAAAAACTGTTATTAAAACTTGATTTGAGCCAAATCGGATTATTTAAAACCGTCCAGCTTTTCGATCGGTTTTTTTAATTTTTCGAAAGTTTTCCAAAAATCCTAAATTTTTTTTCGAAAGGCCCCACAGGTTCAAATGATCGGATTCGACTTAAATTAATTAAGGGGAAAAAATATTGAGATTTAACAAAAAAAAAAATTGGATGTTGGAAAGCCGCAATTTTTTGCAAATTTCGAATTATATCTCAAAACCCGCTTGACCAATTTTTTTTATATTCACATTTTTTGCTTATAAGCATAGCAAGACGTATTTTTTAATTTTCAAATATCTAAAACTTTGATCGCCGCTACGGGTTAACATAATTCGATTGGCCTCAAATTTGTACCCCAAATATAAATATATTGTGCTCGATTCGGGAGCACTATTTCACTATTCACCTAATTTTTAAAAATTTTATATCCTTTCGAATTTTAAGATTTTTAAATTTTTATCATGTAATTATTGAAAACATTAAAATTCGAAAGAATAAAATTTTTTTAAAAATTAGGTGAATGGTGAAAAAGTACTCCCAAATCGAGCACTTTATATGTTAAAAATATAAATTTTTGTATTTTCACAATTTGGAAATTTAAATTTTAAAAGATTTTTTTAATAACTCTATTGCAACTATTTTTTTTTAAAAATTCGATTAATCGATAATCGCGATTAACGGCGATTTTTTAATCGTAATCGCGATTATGAGATATCTCGATTATTTGCAAACTCTAATTTTCTTGTTTCAACGTAGCGAATGACTATTAAATACTTGCATTAGTCATACGCTACGTTGAACCAAGCAAATTACCAAATTGTCATGAAATTCAAAATTCAAATGCGATTTCTCGAAAATAACGAATAAAACACATTACAATTTTTTTGTGTAGATAGACAAACTAGAGATGGGAACATGAGCGTGAGTGTGACTGAATTCAATTTTACTCACGTGATTGTGAGTGAGTGTGAGAAAGATTATTGCGTGAAAGAGTGAGCGTGAGTTGATTTTTTGCGTGAGTTTGCGTGATTTATTTTCTCTTCATATTTCCTTTCATTCCAAAAAAAGCAACAAAAAAATGTAAAATTTTGCTTAACTTCAGATTTTGTCCCGAAAAAATAAAAACAAATGTAAAATTTTAGATTTTGCTGAAAATTTTAAAAGATTTTTGAAATTATTTTTAGTATAAATAAGAATATCGTGAGTGTGAGTCAACGTTAGCGTGAGTGACTCTTGCATCGGCGTACGTGAGTGTGAGTTGTATTAAATTTACACACGTGATTGTAAGTGAGTGTTAGAAGAAAAATTATGCTCGTGATTGAGTGAAAGTTAAAATTCACTCACGTGACCATCTCTTAGACAAACATCTAATCTTTAAAAAAAATTTAAAAAAAACAAATGTGGCCGGATTTTTTATAAATTGACTTTTTTAAAAAATGAAAAATTTCAGAACGGGTTCTGAATTTTTTTTTTTTTTTCACTCACATTTTTTTATTCCACTGACACTCACTCACAACGACGTGAGTAAAATTGATTTTCAATCACGCTCACTTGTGATCATGTGTCAATCACGCACAAATCTAATTATGTTACCATCTCTTGTTTATATGCATAGGCACATAAAATTACTACTAGCAATAAGATTTTTGAATAATACCTAAATTACAAGCATTTCTGAAAAAAATTAAAAATGTCCTATCACAAAACTTAGCATAACTCATTCATTTTTTAACCGATTGTTATGTTTTTTGGTGTTTTGGAAAGCTACTTTACTATACTTTTATACAAAAATAAAACAAAAATTGTTTAATGATGCACTTTCAACTTAGAGTATAAAGAACATGACAAATTTTTCAAAAAAATGGATTTTTTTTAACTTAAACGATCGTAGCTCAGCCAATTCTTGATCGAATTTTAATATTTTTATTTTGTTTAAAAGGTGAGACTTAAACCTTTCAAAAAAATCCATAAAATCGAAAATCGGTTGCAAACTAACAAAGTAATAATTTTTTAAATTTGTAATTTAAGAATTGCCGTTTTTCAACACATTTGCCAATAAAAAACGTACTTAACGAAGTGATCCAGAAAAACTATGAGTATATCAGTACTCTATGGACTTCAACCAACCCGAATTTTCATATGAGAACCCCTGCATATTTTTGGTGTAGCACAGTGTTTTTCTTTCCGTAAAAACCTTTGTATGTGCTATCACGAATGTCAACAAATAGCCAAATCGAAATAAAAATGGGCGTGAACAATTTTTATTTCCGTTTAAACCTAAGTTGGACTATGGCGACCCGATTTTAGATATATCGAAAAAAGGAGATGTTATTTGATTAATTTGTTTTCCGAAAAAATCTATGATGAACATTAAAAAAAAAATTAACATTTAAAAAAAAAATATTATCCAAATCGGTTAGTTCTCAAGTGATCCGATTACCAACGAACTACATTTGATTTTTACGAACATTAAAAAAATAAGATGAACATTTAAAAAAAAAAATATTATCCAAATCGGTCAGTTCTCAAGTGATCCGATTACCAACGAACTACATTTGATTTTTATTTATATTTTATTATTCTATATTTTATTTTTCTATAGAGCAGTTTTTATATACATCGAAAACATCATTCCTTAAAGTAAAAACCTTATTTGAATTAAACCAACTCGGTCCCTCCATTCAAAAGTAGGCGTAGAAATGGAAAATTGTTATTTCCAAAAAACCTTAGTTGGAATATGACGCACATTAAAAACAAAAATAGACAAATTGATTCAGTCATTCCATGATTTAAAATATATATATTGGGAAAAGTGAGCGTAAAAGTAGGCGTGGACAATTTTTCTTTCCTTAAGAATCTATGGCGGACTATAACCGTTATAGTTTTTTCCATACATAAAAAAAGTGGGCGTGGGAAATTTTAGATAAATTGAAAAAGTGGGCGTAAAAGTGGGCGTGGTTGATTTTTCTTTCAATAAAAACTTATATTGGATTACTACGAACATTTTAATACAAAAATACTCAAATCGGTGCAGCCGTTTTCCGATTTTAGATAAATTGAAAAAAGTGGGCGTAAAAGTGGGCGTGGTCAATTTTTCTTTACGTAAAAACCTAAGTTGGACTATGACGAACATTTCAAAAAAAGAATTGTGCAAATCGGTCCAGCCGTTCTCAACTGATGCGGTTACCAACGAACGACAATTGATTTTTATTTATATAGATTTTATAAATATAATTGAAAATTTTTGAATTATAAATGTATATTTCTAAAATTAAATTGGAAATTTCTGATATTTAAGTCGAAATATAGATTTCTTTTTTATTGGAAATAGAAATTGTTTTCTTAATAAAAATTCATTTTTTTGCATATTGTATCGCTATGACTTTTTTTAAATTAATTTATTAAAAATTGCTCTCTTTTTTGGGGTTGACGTCCTCCTTTTCTCAAAATGGAGATGGCAACCCTACCCGGAACCCAGCAAAGTCGTAAGGAGTGTTGCTGACTACCTAAGACTGACTACCTAAGATCGTATATTCCTATTTTCCAATGCCTTTAAATCCGCTTGACTATCAATGTAAATAATGATCTCACTAGAGTAGATCGGTCTCATTGAAATGAGATCGATCTAGAGTAGATCGGTCTCATTGAAATGAGATCGATCTACTACTAAAATAGGCGAGTGTATTTGGTATTAAGATACGTTCTTTGACTCGTGATACCTTTCCGAAAGCTGCTTCCAGTTCAACAAATTTCTCTGCTGGGTAAGGTACAGATTTAGTTGTTCCATTCTGAGTAAGTAAAAATAGGCGAGTATATTTGGTATTAATCTTATTCGTTTGCGGTGGTTTCCGTGTTTGTATATTTCGAAATCAAAATTTTGCCCCAATTTGGGAGCCATTTGTTAGTGGACTTTTCTGAAACGTAATGTTTAATAGATCAGATTTAATTGACTTGTAAAAAAAATAATCTGATCGGTTTTGCAAATTTAAAAAAACGAAAACCATGATTTTTTAAAATCTCGCATATTTAGAAACTCGAGCTTAAGCTGATAAATAAAATTTGCAGTAAAAAAATTACAATCATAACTGACTGACAGGGTGGTCATCGATTTTGAGTCTAATAAAACACTTGAGTTAAAAAATATTACTTCCCAGTAGTTATTAATGGTATATTTAAATATATTTTTTTTTTTTCCATATTGCAATTACAATTTACAACGACATTGTTATTATTGTATACATCATTATCGTACATATATAAATATATTAAAACAAGCATATAATAGTCAAAGAAACATTTATTTATTTTCAAGACAAAATGTCACGTTTAATTGAATTTGTGTTATGTATGCTGCTGAACTGAGCTGAGTTTTTTTTGTTTTGTTTTTGTTGCTGTGTTTGGTTCCTGTCACAATAATTTACAAATTTGCATGCATCGTACAAAATGTAGAAAGTAATAAACATGTCACATTGACGACAGATGTGGTCGCTCAAATCTATGTTGCTCCGTTTGCTGAATTGCTGTTGCTTGTTGATGATACATTCTCTAAACAAACGAACGAACAACAGAAAACAAACAACAAAAAAAAAACTATTCTTCAGAAACCAATCAGCAGTAGATCAACAAGTAGCTGTTGTTATTATACCAATTTAACAATATTGACAATTTTTTTTTTTTCATCAAAAAAACTAAATCTTATTTCTTTTTTTTTATTAAAACAATCACAAATAAATTTGCATTGATGGTTGATGAAGCATTTGTGTCATGTTGCAAACAACAGCAGCAGCAACATTTTGATGCTGAAAATGTTAAGATGTATGTACAGTAGGATGTTACTTATTTTCAGGATTTTCTTGAAAACTATTATGATAGTTTGGTAGAATTTTTACTTAAAAATTTCAACAATTTTGATTTCGGAAATTTCAATTTGTATTTAGGGCCATTCCAGAAAATTTAGCTCAAATTTTAGTCATTTTTGGAAATGGTGTCTCAGATTAATTTGAGCCTTGACACGTAGATAGCCCTCATAAATATGATATATGTACCATATATCGTTTTTTTACATTTGGTGTATTTAACGAATTATGGCGGGTCAAAGATTGACTTTTTAAGCAAAAGTAAGAAAAATATATCACGTTTAAAGAGCTGTAACTTTTTAACCAATGACCCGATTTTCACAAATTTAGGCTCATGTGAAAGCTGGGGTTCTTCTTTTAGAAAATATTTTTAAAATAACACAGTTTTTTTTACAGAAATTATGCAAAAATGCAAAAACATTTTTTCTTTTCGAATATTTAAAAAAACACATCTTCGATTTTTTTAAAAAAAATTCTGGTGAAAAATAACATTGTTTTGTATAACATATCCAAAATTCAGTGTGGGATCTCCATGGGATCAAAAACTATTCCGTTTTAAGTACGAAGTTCTCATATTTTTCCCTTAGAAAATTTAAATTTCTAATTTTTTAAATGTTTTTCAAAATTTTAATAGTATAATTTTCTTTGAAAATTTAAATTTTTATATTGAAGAAACATAAAATTTTAATTTTCTAAGGTAAAATTTAAGAACTTCGTACTAAAACCAGAATATTTTTTGATCCCATTGGGATCCCACTCTGAATTTTGGATATGTTGTACAAAACAGGATTGTTTATCACCAAGCTTTTTAAAAAAAAAAACGAAGATGTGTTTTTTTAAATATTCGCAAAAAAAGAATGTTTTTGAATTTTTGCAACACTTCTGAAAAAAACCCGTATGCTTTTGAAAATATTTCCTAAAAGAAGAAGAATTAAGCTTTCATATGAGCCATTACTTGTAGTCCGGTCGCCAAATGGGGAAATTTGCTTGGACCTTGAAATAGGGTCCGGCAAATATTTTATGATTGATCCTAGTTCTATTTGATGTACTAAATCATAATATGTGGGGTGCCAGATTGGCACCTTTGGGCAACTTGAAATATTAAAGGTCAAAGGTCACGGGGTCAAAAAAACATAAACCACCCATTTTATTGCGAATGTATGGGAGTTGGCTCAAAAAATTTGTATATTTGTTGTTAAATAAATTAGTTAATGCCGTGGTGCAGTGGACAAACTTTTGGCTCTGCCTCCAAAGGGTCTTGGGTCAATTCCTGGCTCGATAAACAAAAACACTATAAGATAGCTATTCAACATAAAATATGTTTTGAAACGGGTGAAATAAGTAATAAATAGAAGGTGTGTAGTTTTATTTAACTTAAATAAAAATTTACAGAATATTTTACAAAGATACATACTACAGAACACATATCAAATTTCAGAATCAGAAGTGGAATACCATTGTCATTATCATCAAATTGAGCTTCATGAATCTTCAAATTGCCACACAATCGGCCACCTTCGCACGCGAAAAATTCTTTACAAGGCAGACCTGCATGTGAACAGCTGCATTTTGATGTAGAGCATGGCTTCTCATTTGAACAGCTACATCTTAAACTCTTCAACAATTCTGGTGGTGCCAACCCTTTGTTACTTGGAAGTTGAATGGGTACCAAAGAGTGTGTTGCTTCATTTTTTGCCCATCCATAATCAATTGGATTCAAAGGTGGAGGAAACGAAGATGCTGCTGCATTCCAAGTGCAAGCTTGCAAATGGCATCGTTTTATATGAAGTTCAAATGCTTCTGTTGTCGGAGGGAGGTTCTTAATTTTTGGAGGATTTTTCTTTGATAACCACACTTTGTATCGAACATCTGACATGTTGTGAACTTCCTTCTTGTGCAATGAACGTTGTGCACTCTGCTATACATTGTTGCATTAAAGATTCTATACAACCTAAGTGCTTAACTTTAATACCAGATCTCAAAACTTGTATGGCTTCAGTCTTTCCAATTCCAAAAAATTGTGAAGTTGTATCACTGCTAGTGAGACAATGGATTTCTAATAATGAGGTTGCTTGAATTCCTAGGTTATGAACTGTAGCTTCTATATCTGAGAGCTTAATCTTGTCGAAAGACTTCATCCACATAGCGCATTTAAGATTTAGTTTTTTATAAAAGTGTACAAGGAGAACAAAAACGTCGGTGTCATCAGATAAAATCTTGATATTGTTTGTTCCACAATTTGATAGCCTGCTGTACAATAATAACGTCTTCTTCTTCATGGTGAGTTTCCAAATCTGTGCGAGGAATTATATCGCCAATAGTTTGTAATTCAGTTGGAATTGTATTAGTACCAGTAATGACCAACTTATGTGGAAGAATCTCACTATGTTGTATTTGTTGCTTCCAAATCATGGTTGTTAGTTGTGTTTTATTACACGAATGGGTCAATATACTATTTCGACTTGGGAGAGGTGTTTTTGCTCCTATTTGCATGGAAGTACTGTTAACTCCTCTTTTTGATCGCGTTGCACTCTTTGGACTGTACTCGATATACCTATCAAATACAAGGAATGTGTCTTGTTCTGAAACATGCTTCAAGATCACCGCAATCACCTTTTTAATGTAAGTTTGTATTATACCAACCTTTGGCCAATGAACATGCCACAATAGAGCACTAGCATCTATAATCAATGCATTTACTGATCTCCCCCTCGACGACACCTGCATTCTTAGTTGAATCATTGATTGATTTCTGGAATGGCGGATTCATGTCACCGAATTCATCAAATAGTGCTGAAGGGGCTGGTGACAATTCATACATAAACAGAGTTTGCAAGCTGCATGTTTCAACATTACGTGTCATCAGTTGCAAGCCACGTCCGTAGATAGTCTAAGTATTATATACTTTCGTTTGTTGGACCAACATGTGTTTCTTGTCATTTGACAAAGTGAAAACTTCTTTTTCAAAGGAACATAAAATCCTTTTGGCAGTGATTCCTCAAATTTTTGTCGTTGTTTTACTCCGAGGCATACGGAATTATCTACATTTACCTTTGTGCATCCACTACGGCCACTATGTATATTGACAATACCATCAGAGTCAGTGACGGTCCGTGAAGTTGTCACTGGGTGTTCTCTAATTTTTAAAAACAGCAAATTTAAGTATAAAATTCATGTTTTCCTGGACCTAACGCGTTCCCGAGATAGATAAAGATCCGATGTTATAAGTTTTGCATATTTTTGAATAAGATGCAGCCCAAATTCTATTTTATTGTCATTTTGTTGCCTCACCACATCGACAATTAACAAAAATATTTTTTTCGGAAATAAATGGAGCACAAAAATTAATTTTGGTTGCATGTCAATAAAAAATAATAAAACTGTGGCTTTGTCTATCACGGGAACGTGTTACGTCCAGAAAAACATATTTTATATAAATAATTTTTATATTTTAAATAAGTAGAGAACACCCAGTGACAACTTCACGGACCGTCACTGATCAGAGTGGCCTTCAATTACCAAAGGGTTCATACATATTTCTAGTTTTTTTTCTTATTTTCTGTCGATCTTTTTCATCAGATTTATTTCTTGCTGCACTTTCCTCTTTGTGACACGTATTTATCTTCTTTGATTCTTCACCATCTTTCATGTCTTGTACATCTTTAGAAAGCTGACCACAAACATGCAATGATAGTGCCCACTTCTTCAACGTGTTTGGTTGCAACCAGGGTTGGCAACCGATACCCACCTAGAATAACGGTATTTGGCTATTGTACCGCAACCAATAAAGATATGGACATTTTCTAAAGCGATTATGAAAGCTGATGAAATTTTTAGTATTTTAAATGTGTCACTTCGTGGTTCTACCGGTTCGTTTCAGTTATATAGGCCAATACCGTTTTAATACCGTTTCACACGGTGTTTTAAAAAGTATTGACCTATATTTCGACGGGGTCTAGTTGCTCCATGCTTCGCAGGTAATATGTTGCATAACTTGAAGGGGCCTACTATACTTGAAAGGGGCTACAGTTAAAAAATCCTAATGGCGATATGGAGTGCTTGTAATAGAAGAAATTTCTTTTCCGAAGGTTTTTTGTTACAAACTGAAAGGTAAGCCGCTTAAAGAAAAACTTTAAATTTATTTTTAAGTTTTAGTTGTGAAAGCCAGGAATTGAACACGAGACCCTTTGGAGCCAGAGCCAAAAGCTTATCCACTGCACCACGGTATTAACTAATTTATTTAACAACAAATATAAAATTTTTTTGAGCCAAATCCCATACCTTCGCAATAAAATGGGTGGTTTATTTTTTTTTTTGACCCCGTGACCTTTGACCTTTAATATTTCAAGTTGCCCAAAGGTGCCACTCTGGCACCCCACATATTATGATTCAGTACATCAAATAGAACTAGGATCAATCATAAAGTATTTGCCGGACCCTATTTCAAGGTCACATGGCTCGGCGACCGGACTATTGTGATAATCGGATTACTAGTTAAAAAGTTAGAGCACGTTAAACGTCATGTATTTTTCTGACTTTTGCTAAAAAAGTCGAACTTTGACCAGCGATAATTTGAAAACTACAGCAAATTTTGAAAATCCAAAAATGCAACATATCTCATATAAACGTGGATATCTATGAGCCAAATTCTCAGTGGCGTCCAAAGGCATGTTTCCGAACAGTGGGGCGAAAATTTTTGGAATTACCCTTTAAGTAAATCCCAAATGAAATTTTAATACACAAAACGAAATAAAAAATCTCAATAGAAATTTACAAAAATTTTAATGTCAAAACACATTCATTGTCTAGATGGCGCCCACCTTGGGGCCATATATCAAAACAAGTCTTAAATGAAATTATTATCTACAATATCTAATTATATTTAAAACCACATCATAGTCGTCGTTGAGCTTACTGCTATTGTGGCGCATCTCGTTGGGGTGCAGTCATAGTTGTTTCCGGTGTAACGTGATGTTTCGGATCGCAGGTTCGAATCTCGCTGCAGACGAATATAATAAAATTTTCTATATAGAGACAATTTAACAATTTTTCAAATGTTAAACATATAGATATAATAATATAGAATCACTGATGAAGCTATATTTACAATTTTTAAAATTTAAAAGTTTTTCAATTATAAATTTCACGATTTCAAAATGTCAATTTTGAGTTTGATTAAAAAAAAGTAATAAAACCCTACCCAATACATACAATTTGCTGGATTGAGAAATCTTAAAATTTGAGTAAGTCGCTAGTGAATAGATTTTGCATTGTGTGTTTTAAATAAAATAAAAAAAAAATCTTATTCATTTAAATGTCACCCAAATGTTCATCAGTTTCAAAAAATACGTTACTTCTTGCAATTTACAATTATAGAAACAAGTTTTATAGTTAGTAGTTAAAATGGGCCCATACACCATTTTTGGGAGGATCTATCTATAGTTTAAATATGTAACTATTAAATAACAAGATCTATGTACCAAATTTAATGTCATTTACATTTATGTACAAGTAAAGGTCTTGTTAAGTAAATAGGGTTTGCAATTTTGGGGGAAAAAATCTAATAATTTAATGTACCCATGAATAACCCAGTTTGAAAATGACATCGATAAGGAAATGATTTCAGTATAGGAGCAACTAGTCAATTTCCAAGAAAAACATGGCAATATTATCGATTTATTTATTTACAATAAAATAAAAATCTTACAAGTAGTAAAAAATAGACAAACAATTTTTAAAATAAAATTTGGAACAAGTAGTCAGGTGTGGAACTAATAAACTGGAGGTTCCAGGTTCAAATACAGTTGGGACTAAAAAAGGCAACAATTTTTTTCTTAATATGAGAAAAATAACACTGTGCTACAGTGAAAAAATACTTGTGATGTGACATAGTATAGGTTGTTGGTCTTGTTGAGTAGATCACAAAAATGCCCATTAAACTTGCCAGACACCCTCAAATTTTAGAGTTATTGTCAAAAAACGATTTTTGAGACTGTTTTGGATAGAAAAAGGATAGGGCTTTCCATGTGTGTGAATTGGTCAATACGTAAAAGAAAGAAATCTATTGAATTTTTCTATAAAATCAATTTTTTTTTTTATTTTTTTAAAAATTTTTGAGTTTATCGATTTTTTTCTGCTATAGTTCGTTTAACAACCTTTATATTTATGAGCGTTTTTTTTAAGATAATTTAATTCTAAATACGATAAGCTTTATCATGAAAAAATCGGATAATAATTGGCAGAGTTATGATAATTTTTCTAAAAAAGAAAATTAAGATTTTGCAGGAAATCGCCGTTTAGATAACCCAGGCAAAAAAAAATGTGCAATACTTCGACTATTAACTGAATAAATTTGACATTAAAAGTTTTTCTGATGATTATAATAACTGGATTATATGAAACTAGTAAAAAACGAACCAGGATGTCTTTACTTTTTAGAAAAAATAAATTTTTCTTTCACAACTTTCTCAATTCAAGCCATATACAGTCAAACTCGGTTATAACGAACTCGGTTATAACGAATTCTCGGTTATAACGAACTAATTCTTCTAAAGTCCCGACTTTTTAGCATCAATTTTCACACAAAATACTTCTTTTATAATGAACTTGGTTATAACGAATCCTCGGTTAAAACGAACTGCTTATTACGGTCCCACAAACACAATTTCTTGTATATTTACTTTTTTATAACGAACTACCATAAATATTTTTTAATTTGTGGCAATCATGTTTATCAAACTAACAAAACCTTGGAATTTTTATGTTTATATTATAATTTTGATAAAATTTATTTATATTTTTAATGATTTCTTCTAAATAAGCAGTTTATTTACGAAAAAAACATCAAATAAAACAAAATTGGATCTATTTTTTTGGAAATAAAACTAGGTTGATGAAAAATATACCCCGCTTATAGCGAACTTCGCTTATAACGAACTATTTTCACTGGTCCCTCGGAGTTCGTTATAACCGGGTTCGACTGTATAACATGAATAAAAAATTATAATAAATAATTATAATTAGAGCCTGAGCTCAACTGTATTTACAGAAAACAAATATTTTTAAAGGTTTTTGGCGCACTGAATCCGAATCTGGCCTTTAAATTGCTCTATCTCGTCAGGTTTTTGAGATATTTAACATATATTGATATATCAAAAACTTAATAAGATAGCGCAATTTCAAGGTCAAATTCGAATTCAGGAGGTCAAAAACCTTTAAAATAATGATACGCGACCTTTCAGTATGTTCGTTTCTTTTTTTACTTATTTTTTGCTTGGGTTATCCGCACGGCAATTTCATACAAAATCTTAATTTTCTTTTTTAGAAAAATTATCACAGCTCTGTCAATTGTTATCCGATTTTTTTGGCATAAAACTCATCGTATTCACAATTAAATTTTCTTTAGGAATACGTTTATTAATATAAATTTTGGTGAACAAACTATAGCAGAAAAAAATCGATAAACTCAAAAAATTTTCAAAAAATAACAAAAAAATTTGATATTGTTGAAAAAATCAATACATATCTTTCTTATATGTAAAGACCAATTCACACACATGAAAAGCCCTATCCTTCTTCTATCCAAAACAGTTGAAAAATTTTAAATCGGTTGAAAAATGTTTAAGTTTAGTGAGAAAAGTCCCAAAAAATCGTTTTTTGACAATAACTTTAAAATTTAAGGGTGTTTGGCAAGTTTGATGGGCATTTTTGTGATCTTTTTTTTGAATTTCTTGTCCCGATAAACCTTTTTAACATAAATATTTAGTCACACCATGAATTTATAATTTTTCTATTTTAAAAAATTCGCTGAATCAAAGACTATCAATACTTAAAGATATGTGACGTCTCCCTTCTTCTGTTAAACCCTCTCTTAAATTCCCTTTGCTAAGTCCGCCATCGAACTGGACGTTTGATCAAACCAGAAAAAATCCCTTAAGTTCGATATAAACAAAAAAAGTGTTGCAGTTTGGCGATTTTCAGACTAAAGCTAGCGTTTTTTTCTTTGTCTAGCTGTAAAAAAAGTTTTTTTTGTGGATTATCGGGAAATCCAATGACTTTTTATTTGCTGACAATTTGTTTTAAACACTTTTCAAGGTATTTCTTAAATAATTAGTGTGTTTTTTGCGTGTTTGGATTAAGATTTAACGAACAGAATAAATCTACCTTGGTAGTCGGATTAATTTTCGATTTATAAGGGTTGTTGTCAACACTAATGATTTTGCTACTAAAGTTTACAACGCAGCACGTTTAGTACTTAATTTAGAACTAAGAATGAGAGAGAACAAACAAAAAAACATATGACGCTGTCAAACACCGTACGTGAAATTTTAACAAGTTTATTATTTTTTTGTTAAAAAAAAGTGATATAAATGTTTTATATAAATTTTATTATTCATTTTAAAGTTTTTTTGTGTAAAATATAATTTAATTTTCCAGTAACAACAAGTTATTAGTGGCATTAACATGTTTGTTTAAATGAAGGGTGTGTTAAAAGTCGTATACATTTACGTAGTCAACAGAATATAAACTAGCGCCGTCTGGGTTGTGTCACATGAACTAAAAATTTGGATTAAGATAATCCAAAAGCGCAAAAAACAAGCCTATTATTACCATAATAATTATAAATTAATACATTTTTTCAAAATTTATTAAGCGCTTTTTCGATATAAAAAGTTAGCATTATTTGTCAAACCAACAATGTTAATTTAACATAATCGTATTTTCATCGTCTAACAGTTTTCGTACCTTCTGTTATCAAGTTCCAACATTTTAAGAGTGGGAGACAAAGAGCTTGGCTGAATGAAATGAATGGGTACGTTCAGCAGAGAAAGCTGCTACTCAACTGCTCCTCAACATTCTGCTGAACGGTTTGATTTTTGATATTTCAGCCAACATGTTGAGTGAGCGCTTCTCATCACTAGTAGCGTAAACAATTTATGCTACATTTGATCACAAATTGATATATAAGCTGTTTTATTGAAATTATTTATTTTTTTGGAAGTTATTCAAGGAAGTAAACAAAACAAATCATAAAAAAGTATTTTAAGCAGAAAAAAAAAATAAATGAAAACGTACATAAAAAAATATTCCAATATTTTAAAATATTTTGAATTGCGTAATTACTTCGAAATTTTTTTTTACCAACAAAATGTTGTCCAACTTTTTTAAGATATCGATATTTTTATTGGTCAAAATTAATCATACATTTTAATTTCTTATTTTTTTTGAAAAAAATCTCAATTTCGATTACTCAAAACTTACTTGGAATAAAAGGTTGAAAATTGGTGGGCAAATTGAATTTAATACGTACTAAAACATATCAAAAACAATGAGCTTAATCGGAGGGGATCGTGTCCGAAATTGTGCGGTTTGGCATGGAAAGGCCCACATACATACAGTAGTTCTTTTACGCGAGTAATATGTTCACTACTTTTGTTGTATTCCCTCTCAACTAATAATATGAATAGAGGGTGCTGCGTGCAGTCCCTTTATTTTAATTCTGTTTTAATATGTATTTTAATTATTAAGAATTATTTATTATTCGACCTATAAATTCTATTGAGAAAGATTACTCCAGCTCGAGGTCACAGTAAAAATTTTCAAGAAACTATTTAAAAAGTTGTTTTAAATTGATTGGTATTGTTGTTTTGCAAGACTTGTAAACAGTATTTAGCAAATTGATAATCGTCATAAATACTTATATATGTATGTAAGTAGACATAATGAGAATTATGTACTAAATACACAACATAATACAGCTTTAAATTTAAAACGAATTGTCCGACCATTTATATTATTTTTTCGCAAAAATATGTAGCATATTTAAAACAAAAATTGAACATTTTTGATTTAAATATGAAAATTTCGCTAATAATGAAACTAATGAAATTTATTTGCCTATTGCCAACAAATATAACACCATTTTTCTAAAATTTCGTTTTTTTTTTCTACTCTAATTAAAGATCTAACAAAATATCGGTCCATGTTTGGACTGGGGACCCATTTGTCGTATACCAGTTAGTTTTCCTAATTTTATTTTTTATTATTTGCTCAACTACTTCCCCATCTCACCCATTTAGCAAACCCTAATTTACTACAGAGACACTTCCCACTTAATAGTTCCATTTAATTTCTTGCAATATTTTTGTATGTGTTTTATGTTGCTGTTGTTGTTGTTTTTGCAGCATTGCATTTAAGTTTAGTTTGTGTTGTTGTTGTTTATTTTAAGCCTTTTTTTCTTTTAAGCCAATAAAAATCCCAACGACATCGCAAGTTGCAACGTTTTAAAATCATAATTTATACATGCCACAGAAGAAAAAAAAAAAAAACTTGTGGCTGATGCTGGGCTGCTTGCTTAAGATGCTCCGCCTTATAGCCAATCAGGTGATACAAAATGAGTGTGAGTTGAGTGTAAAAGGAATAAATGTTTTATGTTTGCTATGCTTTGCTTTGGTGTGGTATCTCTTAAACTTTTTAGTAAATTTTTGTTTTTTTTTAATTTGATAATTGGGAGAATGGGGCGTAGATAACACATCTTTAAATATCAACATAATTACGGGTATATAAACATTTTACAAAGAAAATTATATTTATTTTGGATTTTAATTTAAATTTTTTTAAACGAAACCAAAAAATCATTTAAAAATCCATATTTGTTCTTTTTAATGGACATTTGCACTGAAAAAAAGCATTGTAAAATTAGCAAAAAAAACTTGTAAAATTACTCGAAAAAGTATCGTAATCCCATTTTATTAATATTTTACAGTTTTCCTTGTTTTTCAACAAATATTTTTCGATCGAAATTGTAATTTTACATTTTTTTGTAATTTACAGTTTTTCTTGTAAATTTACAGTTTTTCTTGTAATTTTACAAATTTCTAAGATTTTTTTACGAAAAAAATCTAGTCAATTTACTAACATTTTTCGTCAAGTTTATTTCGCCAAAAAAGTTGTAAATTTACAATTTTATTGGTAAAAATCTTGTAAAATTACAAGAAAACTCGTAATTTTTACTAGGAATTCTCGTACAATAGGAGGTAGCAAAAAATCTAGTAAAATCACGAAACCTCCTTGTAAGTTTTATCGCCTCAAAAAAAATGTAAGTTTACAATTTTTTTGATAAAAAGCTTGTAAAATTACAAAATTATTGGTAAAAAGTTTGTAAAATAACAAGCAATTTTTGACAAATAGGAGGTAGCAAAAAATTTAAAAAGTTGAGTGTAAAATAATTTTTGCTGCCTCCTATTTTACGAGCTTTTTGTAATAACAAGCCTTTTTGTAATTTTACGAGCTTTTCACCAATAAAATTGTAAATTTACAAAATTTTTGACGCCATTAAAAATACAAGGAATTCTCGTGACTTTACTAGATTTTTTGCTACCTCCTATTTTACGAGAATTCCTAGTAAAAATTACGAGCTTTTTCGTAATATTACAAGATTTTTACTAATAAAATTGTAAATTTACAACTTTTTGTAGTGCAATAAAACTTACAAGGAAATCTCGTGAATTTACTAGATTTTTCTGTAAAAAAAGTTTAGAAATTTGTAAAATTACAAAAAAAATTGTAAAATTACAAAAAAAAATTAAATTTCGATCAAAAATTTTTTGTTAAAAAACAAGAAAAACTGTTAAATACACTGTGCTACAAAAGACCAAAAATAATTTATGCAGGGGTTCTCATATAATAATTCGGGTTGGTTGGAGTCCATATAGTACTGATATACTCATAGTTTTTCTGGATCACTTCGTTAAGTACGTTTTTTATTGGCAAATGTGTTGAAAAACGGAAATTCTTAAATTACAATTTTAAAAAATTATTACTTTGTTAGTTTGCAACCGATTTTCGATTTTATGGATTTGTTTTAAAGGTATAGGTCTTACCTTTCAAACAAAACAAAAATATTAAAAATCGATCAAGAATTGGCTGAGCTACGATCGCTTAAGTAAAAAAAAAACGTATTTTTTGAAAAATTTGTCATATTCTTTACACTCTAAGTTGAAAGTGCATCATTAAACAATTTTTTTGAATTTTTTGTAAAAAAGTATAGTAAAGTAGCTTTCCAAAACACCAAAAAACATAACAATCGGTTTAAAAATGAATGAGTTATGCTAAGTTTTGTGATAGGGCATTTTTAAATTTTTTCAGAAACGCTTGTAATTCAAGCATTATTCATAAATCTTGTTACTAGTAGTAATTTTATGCGCATATGCATATAAACTAGAGATGGGAACGTAATTAGATTTGTTCGTGATTCACACATGATCAGAAGTGAGCGTGATTGAAAATTAATTTTACGTGGTTGTTAGTGAGTGTCAGTGTGAGTGGAATAAAAAAATGGGCGTGTCAGTTACTTCCAAATCCTATTTATAATTTTTTGGGTTTGTTTAAAAAATATCAGTGTTACTTCTTAAACAAAAAAATATTGTGAATCGGTTGAAAACTGGCTAAGGTGCGCTTGTTTAAGTAAAAAACCTTTTTTGAAGAGTTATACCTGCAACATTTTTATGACAAAAAACATTTGACATTTTTGAAACGAAATTGGTAAAGTTGTGGGATCATTTGATGGAAATTTTACCTTTTTATAAATATACGTATGAGGCATTCCACACCAAATGTTCAGCGAAAAAAAAACATGTGAACCGTAAATTTTTAAATGGGTTGTATGGATAGCCATGTGAGGCACTCCACACCAACTGTTCCACTACAGAAAAACCATAGTGGTTTCAATGGGATATCATTTGCAAAGTATTCGCTCTTAGGGTACTAATAAATAACAAAAATAAAATTTAAGTTTTTTTCAAAAAGTGGGCCTTGTAGGCGTGGTCAAATATTAAAAATATCAAACTTTTTTGCCTGAGTATTTATTCACGATCACGCACGCTAATGAAAGAAAAAAAATATTCAAGCACGATATTTTATTTTACTCACGCTCACGTGAACATCGTGACCGTAACTTATTTTTTTCTACTCACGTGTGCGTGAATGAGCGTGAGCAAAATAAAATATCGTGCCTGACTAAATTTTTTCTTTCATAAGCGTGCGTAATCGTTATTAAAAACTCACTCACGCTACCATCGCCTCTTAAAATATTTTTTAAGTATTGGTATTACTCATACGCACACGTTTTAAATACCATTATTGTATAAAATAAGCGTGTTGCAATTTTTGAATTTTGATTTTTCGAAAACAAGGCAAAACACATCTCTAAAAATTTCAGATCAGATAGAAAATTCCTTTAACTTTTTAAAAAAAAATAAAAGACAAATAAAATTGCGGCCTGTTTTTTGATAAATAAAGTTTAAGTTTAAATTTAAAAAATTCAGAACTTCTTCTGAAAATGTTCCAATTTTCATTTTCTTAGCTTTTATTGATAGCCCATTCAGCTTTTATTGATAGCCCATTTAATTGATAGCCCATTCAAAAATCTATAAACAGCTTTTGTCTTTAAGACTTTACTGTGTTTCATTTAATTTGCATAAATATTGAAGTAAGGATGCTCAGGCAAAAAAGTTAGATATTTTAAATTTTTGACCACGCCTACAAGGCCCACTTTTTGAAAAAACTTAAATTTTATTTTTGTTATTTAATACTTAGTACTCAAAGAGCGAATACTTTGAAAATTATTTCATATTGACACGACACAACTTTTTTTTTTGCTGAACATTTGGTGTGGAATGCCTCATATATGGAGCTAAGAAAATTACGTTTTTGGTTGTTCAATTTTTCAAAAACTGGGCTTAGGAGGCGTGGTCAAATATTGGAAAAATGGTCAAGTTTGTGTCAAGTTGCCTTGTTTAAATATATATCAAATAAAAACGAAATCCACCAAAATCTCAAAAATTTACATTCTTGTATAGTTTGGATCGGCTATCGATTAAAATTTTTTTGGAAAATTTTCAGAACCCGTTCTGAAATTTTCCATTTTTTAAAAAAATCAATTTATAAAAAATCCGGCCACTTTTGTTTTTTTTTTGTAATTTTTTTTTTAAAGATTAGATGTTTGTCTAGCAAGATTTTTTTAAAAATTAAGAAAATCTATAAAAAAATTAAGAAGAAAAAAAAGTAATTTTTCTGATTTTCAAAATAAATTTTAAAAATTTAAAATAGTTTTTGAAAAAAATTCATTTCAATTTGTGTTTTTGCTAATTTATGCCAAAATATGCAATAATATGCACTTAAAAGTTCGAAATATGCGCAATATATGCATTTAAAATCAAAATATGCAAAAATATGTATTTTCACCAAAATATGCAAAATATGCGAAAACAAATCGATGCCATTTAATGCAAATCTCTTGATTCGGAAAGATAATTGGTCGATATCGTTTTTAGGCTTTCGACAAAAAACATGCATTTGCATGGAAATCTCACCATAGTTATATAAAAAACTTTTTTACCCGGGACCCATTGAAAAATTTTGGTACACAATTTTTTTCTCACTGAACATTTGGTGTGGAATGCCTCACATGTTTATTTATAAACAGGTAAAATTTCCTTCAAATGATCCCACAATTTTAGCAATTTCGTTTTAAAAAAAACATGTTTGCAAGCGCACAGCTTTTTCTGTCATAAAAATGTTGCAGGTATAACTCTTCAAAAAAGGTTTTTTACTTAAACAAGCGCACTTTAGCCAGTTTTCAACCGATTCACAATATTTTTTTGTTTAAGAAGTAACACTGATATTTTTTAAACAAACCCAAAAAATTATAAATAGGATTTGGAAGTAACTGACACGCCCATTTTTTTATTCCACTCACACTGACACTCACTAACAACCACGTAAAATTAATTTTCAATCACGCTCACTTTTGATCATGTGTGAATCACGCACAAATCTAATTACGTTCCCATCTCTAGTTTATATGCATATGCGCATAAAATTACTACTAATAACAAGATTTATGAATAATGCTTGAATTACAAGCGTTTCTGAAAAAAATTAAAAATGCCCTATCACAAAACTTAGCATAACTCATTCATTTTTTAACCGATTGTTATGTTTTTTGGTGTTTTAGAAAGCCACTTTACTATACTTTTTTACAAAAAATTCAAAAAAATTGTTTATTGATTCACTTTCAACTTAGAGTGTAAAGAATATGACAAATTTTTCAAAAAATTCGGTTTTCTTTTACTTAAGCGATCGTAGCTCAGCCAATTCTTGATCGATTTTTAATATTTTTGTTTTGTTTGAAAGGTAAGACCTATACCTTTAAAACAAATCCATAAAATCGAAAATCGGTTGCAAACTAACAAAGTAATAATTTTTTAAAATTGTATTTTAAGAATTTCCGTTTTCCAACACATTTGCCAATAAAAAACGTACTTAACGAAGTGATCCAGAAAAACTATGAGTATATCAGTAGTCTATGGACTCCAACCAACCCGAATTTTTATATGAGAACCCCTGCATATTTTTGGTGTAGCACAGTGATATTGGTAAAATGGGATTACGAGACTTTTTCTAGTAATTTGATAAGTTTTTTTTTGTACCTCTAATTTTACGAGATTTCTAGTAAAAATTACGAGCTTTTTTGTAATTTTACAAGCTTTTTACCAAAAAAAAAATTGTAATTTATTGTACTTTATTTTGTCTTGACTTAATATATTGTTATTGCAATCATTTTATATTTTAATTACTGTTTTATTATTATTGCTATTTTACTGCTTTTTTTTAATTATTTATTGTACTAATTAATTATGTCAATCTTTATGTAATACCCGTTGAACTATAAAAGAATTTATTCTTATTGTTCTAATAATGAAAAAACTAAATAAATCTAAATCTAAATCACTAAAAAAAAAAAAAAAAAAAAAAAAAATTTAAATTTAATTTTTTTTTTTTTTTTGGATTTTAATTAAAATTTTTTTAAACGAAACCAAAAAATTGTTTAAAATTCCATATTTGTTCTTTATAATGGGCATTTGCACTGGAAAAAAACCGTTGTAAAATTTACCAAAAAAAAACTTGTACACTCAAAAAATGCCTTGTCAAATAACTAGAAAAGTCCCATTTTACAAATATTTTACAGTTTTCCTTGTTTTTTAACAAATATTTTTCGATCGAAATTTTAATTTTTTTTTGTAATTTTACAGTTTTTATTGTAATTTTACAAATTTCTAAGATGTTTTACGAAAAAGTCTAGTAAATTAACGAAAATTTTTTGTAAATTTTATTTCGCCAAAAAAGTTGTAAATTTACAATTTTTTGGTAAAAATCTTGTTAAATGACAAAAAAGCTCGTAATTTTTACTAGGAATTCTCGTAAAATAGGGGGTAGAAAAAAATGTAGTAAAATCACGAAACCTCCTTGTAAGTTTTATTGCGTCAAAAAATATTGTAAATTAACAATTTTTTTGGTAAAAAACTTATAAAATTACAAAATTATTGGTAAAAAGCTTGTTAAATATCAAGGAATTTTTGTCAAATAGGAGGTAGCAAAAAAAAAGTTAAAAAGTGTAAAAAAAAGTTGAGTGTAAAATAATTTTTGCTGCCTCCTATTTTACGAGCTTTTTATAATAACGAGCTTTTTTGTAATTTTACGAGCTTTTCAGCAATAAAATTGAAAATTTACAAAATTTTTGACGCCATTAAAAATACAAGGAATTCTCGTGACTTTACTAGATTTTTTGCTACCTTCTATTTTACGAGAATTCATAGTAAAAATTACGAGCTTTTTCGTAATTTTACAAGATTTTTACCAATAAAATTGTAGATTTACAACTTTTTGTGGCGCAATAAAACTTACAAGGAAATCTCGTGAATTTATTAGATTTTTCTGTAAAAAGAGTTTAGAAATTTGTAAAATTAAAAAAATTGTAAAATTACAAAAAAAAAATAAAATTTCGATTAAAAATTTTTGTTAAAAAAAACAATGAAAACTGTCAAATATTGGTAAAATGGCATAACGAGACTTTTTATAGTAATTTAAAAATTTTTTTTTGTGTGTACGAGAATTCCTAGTAAAAATTACGACCTTTTTTGTAATTTTACAAGCTTTTTACAAAAAAAAAAATTTAAATTTACTTTTTTTTTTGAAGCGATAAAACTTACGAGGAATTCTCGCAACTTTACTAATTTAATATAAATAAAATAACCGAGCTCGAGGTCTGTTGTTGTTGTAAATAATCTTTATTTTACTACTCCAATATTTCGAAATTCATCGAATTTCATCATCAGGGGACAGTGTTAAAAAATTACACAAACACAAATAAACTTTAAGCTACTTCTATTCACATTGCTGGTTGGAGTGCAATTCCAACCAGCAATGTGAATAGAAGTAGCTTAAAGTTTATTTGTGTTTGTGTAATTTTTTAACACTGTCCCCTGATGATGAAATTCGATGAATTTCGAAATATTGGAGTAGTAAAATAAAGATTATTTACAACAACAACAGACCTCGAGCTCGGTTATTTTATTTATATTACAAATTAAAGGTCGAATAAATACAACATTTAATTTACTTTACTAATTTATTTTGTTAAATTTGGACATTTACGAAAAAAATATTTTAAAATTACAAAAAAAATTAAATTAAGGAAACTTCAAATATTGTTTAAATGGTATGAGGAGACATTTTCTAGTAGTTTGACAAGTTTTTTTTGAGTGTAAAATTGTAAAGAAAGTTTTCCAAAAAAAAACTGAAAATTTAAAAAATGTTGATCACAGGGTAAAAAATACAGTTTTAAGGCAGATTGATTAAAATTATGAGCGATCAGCCGTTAAATGTTTTAGTTATATTTTTTTTTTTGGTGCTTAAAAACGGCTTCCACTGCTTTTACTTTGGTAAATTTTTGTTATATGAGTTAAACAGCCCATCAAAGAGATATTAATCTATTAGTTTATGTGCAATTTTATAATTTTGTATTTTTTTTTTGTTTAATACAACATAATACATCACTAACCATTCTTTATAAAACAACAAATGTGTGGTTCCACTATGTACGAGTGAGTATGAAAAATGTACTCATTAACAAATTGCTTGGTTATTGAACTGACAAAGGTAAAAAAAAACAAGTAGAAAAGTTAAATTCGACTTTGCCGAATCTATTAATACCCTCCACAATGCATTTTTTTAAAGGGCAGAACATTTTTTAACGTGAAAAAATTTACAATTTTGAAATATTTTTTGAAATATTTTTTGTAATTTTAAAAAAAAAATTACTAATTTTTTTTTTTTTAGTGTACAATTTTTTTCGAGTGTAATGTTTTTTTTACTGTAAAAATATTTCTGAGTGAATGCGCGTACGTATGTACACATTTTTGTAAAAAAAAACATTTTTGTAAAAAAAAACTAAATTTTTTTTGTGTAAAGTTTTTTTTGAGTGTAAAATTTTTTTTGAGTGTAAAATTTTTTTTGAGTGTAAAATTTTTTTCGTGTGTAATTTTAAGTTACCAATGCTTTTAAAACTAAACAAATTTAAAAAGCATTGCTTTAAAATTAAATAAGTTTGAAAAGCATTGTTTAGTTTCCACCAATGCTTTTAAAACTTGTTAAAACACGTGGTATTTTAGATGAAACTAATCTGAAATTCAGGGTTTTGCTTATAACTTTTGAACCACTGGACCGATTGAGCTGAAATTTAATACCAAATAGACCCGGGGAACGGCAAAGATACATGCTAAGCTTCAGTAGTCTTACTATTGTTTTTCGAAAGTTATCGTGTTTTTTATCTCGTAAATTCGGGAAACACCCTTGCCGAAATTTACTCTTTTGCTCATAACTTTTGAACCACTGGACCGATTTGGCTGGATTGCAATACCAACCTGACCAGGTAAATGACAAACATATGTGCCAAACTTCAGTAGCCTCTGTAAAGTCTTTCAAAAGTTAGCGTGTTTTCTACGGACGGACAGACAGACAGACGGACGGACGGACGGACGGACATCGCTAGATCGACTTAAAATCGATCGAGGATCATAAATATATATACTTTATGGGGTACTAGACCAATATTTCGAGGTGTTACAAACGGAATGACAAACTTATATATACCCTCTATCACTAGAGTGGAGGGTATAACAAAAACTCCCAATCCAGCCGTTAAACTTATTCGTTTATGTTGGCAAATGATGATCACGATGAGTGTGTGAAGGGTTTATCTTTACTCCTATGCACAGTGGGATAAAAAAATAAATTGTTATAACAACTACATTAAAAAAACCATGTCAAATTACTAGAAAAAGTCTCGTAATCCCATTTTGTCAATATTTGACAGTTTTCCTTGTTTTTTAACAAATAATTTTCGATCGAAATTTAAATTTTTTTTACAGTTTTTCTGGGAGTTTTCTATACAAAAATGTTTTGGAAACTTTTTTTAAAATTAACAATTTCTCATAATTTTATACTTTTTCGATTACAAATATGCCTCAGAATCAATAAGTTTTTCTGTAAGAATAATATTTAGAATCTTATAAAAATATTTAATAAAAAAAATGTGCACGGTCGCCCCACTGTGCAAGCTTTTAAGTTAAAATCGCCAAAATAAAACAATGTGGTCGATTTATGAATTATTATTAAAAAAAAAATTATAAAAACATGTTTAAATAGGCCTCCTTGTTTAAAAGTAGCCAAAAATAAACCTTATTGGTTGTTCTTAAGTTACAACACCACCGTGCACCTTCAACCAAAAAAAAAATATCGTGCAACACAATATGCATGTTGTTCGTATATATGAGCAAACTATATGCTTTGTATCTTTACAAGATGGTCGTAATAATGTTGAGCGCACTAATCAAACAGATGATCTTGATGCACTTAATAATTGTTGCTGCTGACTGCCTTACAAAAAAAGTGAAAAACCAAAAAAAAAAATAATATGCGAAAAACCTTTATGCTTTCGTTTTAGGGATTGAAATCGAGATTTGAATCTCCGGAAGCAATATAATCAACAAAGGGTTACTTACATGTACTCACTGGTACGGTGTACGAAAGGAATATAAGCAGCATATTAACCTTAACCAAACTGTTAAAACTAAACTAGTGAAGCGATAAATACATATTTGTAAGAATTATTAGTTATTATGAATTTTAAAACGACGTTACTGTCATGTATGCTTATATTGCCAGAGATAAGTAAATTATTTAATCGATTAGAGAATACATTTTTATTAACCCTTGGGTGCACCATTTTTTTTTTTTTATTTAGGAAGTTGAAGAGAGACCCCCTCGATCAGTGAGATTTCTAATGATTTGACAGAAAACGCGCAAATGTGCCTGTGCCAATGATGTTAAGCATCTGATCAGTAATATCAGGCAATTGGTACTGAAAAAATATTTTGTCTCTTCTTTTTTAAAATGTACCTTTTTATACTACTTTGGTACTTATAAAAAGTACAAAAATGGTACCAAGAAGTACTTTTAATAAAAAATTACTTTTTTGGTACTTTTTATTAAAAAGGTTTTATTTTTGTACTGTTATTTAAAAGTATTATTTTGGTACTAATTATTAGAAAGTACTATTTTGGTACATTTACTAAAAATTACTATTTGGGTATTTTAATAAAAAGTACTATATCTGATTTAGTACCAAAAATCTAAGGGAATTTTTCAAAATTTGTTTTAACAGAAGTTAAAACTTTAGGAAATAGTTTTTTTGTTCTTCGCAGAAGATTACATTTTTTAACATTTATTTTTTTTTTTTTTTAAAAAAAAAATTTTACATTTTGTAAAAAAAAAATTTACATTTTTTAAAAAAAAAATTTACATTTTTTAAAAAAGTTTAAATTTAATAAATAAACATATTGGCCCTTACCACAAGAAATCAAAAAGTCTATTTTAACAAAAGTTTTATTTTAAATTTCAAATTTTCAATACTTTTTTGAAAGTCGATTTTAAAAACAAAAACAATTTGTATGGAAATAAAATTAAAAGCTGATTTTAAATATATTTTATTTTTCTATGGTAAGGCTGATTGATTTTAGGCGATTTTCCAAACTCAACCTGTTTGAAATTGTGCTCGAAAAATTAAATATCATGAATTTAATAACTATTATAATGAATAAATTATTTTTAATGCCATCGATTTCAAAAAGTACTTTTATCGTTAATTTTTTTTGGTTTCCATTTCTATTATCTGATTTCCATTCTCTAATCTAGCTTAACTTAAATTGTCTTTTTTGGTACATTTTATCAAAAAGTACTAGTTATCAAAAAGTACTTTTTTATAATTAAGTAAGTTTTATAAAAATTCTAATTTTAGTACTTTGTATTAAAAATTACTATCTTTGTATGTCTTTTTCGAAGTATTTATTTATTTTTATTTATATGCTTCTCTTTTACTTTTTCAAATTATGATCTTGGTATTTTTTATTGAAAAACTGTGCTACTTTTGGCTCATTTTACGAAAGGGCTTAAATTATATTTATGGTACTTTTTAAAAATTTAGTATTCTTATTATATATATAAAAGAGTAATGTGACTGACTGACTGACTTATTGACTGATTCATCATCGCCCAGCCCAAACCGCTGAAGCTAGAGACTTGAAATTTGAACTGTAGGTTCACCTCCCGGAATATAGATCCACTAAGGCCGGATTTTTGCCAGTGTTGATTCTAAGGGGGTAAAAAGGGTAAAAAACTGTACTTTTGGTACTTTTTATATCTCCTGAAATAATGGTCGTAAAGACTTGAAATTTGGACTGCATATTCACCTCCCGAAACATAGATACACTAAGGCCGGATTTTAGCCAGTGTTGATTATAAGGGGGTAAAAAGGGTAAAAAACTGTACTTTTGGTACTTTTTATAACTCCTGAAATAATGGTCATAGAGACTTAAAATTTGGTTTGTATGTTCACATCCTGGAATATAGATCCAGTAAGGCTGGATTTTTGCCAATGTTGATTCTAAGGGGGTAAAAAGGGTAAAAAAACTGTACTTTTGGTACCTTTTATATTTTCTTAAAAAATGGTCACAAAAACTTAAAATTTGGACTGTATGTTCACCTCCCGGAATATAGATACACTAGGGCTTGATTTTTGCCAATGATGATTCTAAGGGGGTAAAAAGGGTAAAAAACTGTACTTTTGGTACCTTTTATATTTCCTTAAATAATAGTACTAGAAATTTGAAATTTGCAATGTAGGTTCACCTCCCGGAAAAAAGATTCACTAAGTCTGGGTTTTCGCCAATGTTGATTCAAGGGGGTAAAATGGGTAAAAAAAGTGTACTTTTGGTACTTTTTTTTTATATACTGAAATAATGGTCATTCAAACTTCAAATTTGGAATGTAGGATCCTTTAGTGAAATAAAACATTCTGAAACAAGTACTTTCTGAAAAATCTGTACCGTTCATAAAAAGTACCTTCTATAAAAAGTACCTTTTATAAAAAGTACCTTTTATAAAAAGTACCTTTTATAAAAAGTACCTTTTATAAAAAGTACCTTTTATAAAAAGTACCTTTTATAAAAAGTACCTTTTATAAAAAGTACCTTTTATAAAAAGTACCTTTTATAAAAAGTACCTTTTATAAAAAGTACCTTTTATAAAAAGTACCTTTTATAAAAAGTACCTTTTATAAAAAGTACCTTTTATAAAAAGTACCTTTTATAAAAAGTACCTTTTATAAAAAGTACCTTTTATAAAAAGTACCTTTTATAAAAAGTACCTTTTATAAAAAGTACCTTTTATAAAAAGTACCTTTTATAAAAAGTACCTTTTATAAAAAGTACCTTTTATAAAAAGTACCTTTTATAAAAAGTACCGTTTATAAAAAGTACCTTTTATAAAAAGTACCTTTTATAAAAAGTACCTTTTATAAAAAGTACCTTTTATAAAAAGTACCTTTTATAAAAATTACCTTTTATAAAAAGTAATTTTTATAAAAAGTACCTTTTATAAAAAGTACCTTTTATAAAAAGTACCTTTTATAAAAAGTACCTTTTATTAAAAGTACCTTTTAAAAAAAGTACCTCTTATAAAAAGTACCTTTTATAAAAAGTACCTTTCATTAAAAGTACCCTTTAAAAAAAGTACATTTTTTAAAAGTACCAGAAGTACAATTTTTGATACTTTTTTATTTCATAAAATTATATTTATAGAAACTTTTTATATTTCCTAGAATCTTAAAATTTTTAATGTAAAAAACATTCTGTGAAAAATACGTTTTCCGCTTCTTAGTGGGATAAAAGGCTAATAAAGTGTATTTTCGGTACCTTTGATATTTTTTGACGTATATTTTTGACGAGAAACTTATAATTAGGAATGTAAAATCCTCTTTGTACTTTAAATATTTGCTAAAATAATGATCCTAGGAAATTGAAATATGGAAAAGAGGATCCTTCGGTGATGAAACAAAAATTCTGGAAGAGGTTCTTTTTGGAAATTCCGTTTATAACGGGGGTAAGAAAGTGTGATTTTGGTACTTTTTTTTTGTTCTTTTAATAATGAAAAAGTTCAAATTATGATTATTCTTATATTTCTTGAAATATTAGTTCAGAAACTTGATATTTTAAATAAAGGATCACCTAGCACAAAAAAAAACAGTTTTTTGAAAATTTAATTTTAAGGGGAAAAGGGGCAAATGGTTATGGTTACCTATCTAACTTTTAAACTCAAAGCCCCAGAAATAACACCCAAGAAAAGGACATATTTTAAAATTTAAACTTTTAGAACGGGGAACGAAATGGAATAGAGCAGGGAATAATATGGAATGATACTTTTTACTCAAATTTTTCGTATTTTACTTTTTTTACTCCATTTTTTTCTCTCTATATGTTTTTTTCACTCAAACTCATTTTTATTACAATTTCTTTATTCACTGAAATATATATTCACTCCAAATCCAAAATCCCGATACTAGGGCTCGAAAATTTTTAAAATTCTATTGTTTAAATTTTTTATTGAAATATTATTTTATGAAAGACTTAAACGTGCACAAGTAAATAAAACAAAGACTACGTACGGGAATTTTCCTGAAATCGGTAGAGCAATTCTGATCCTTCTATTATCCGGTATTCCATGCAACCGGTAACGAAGTACCGGGATGGTAAGCTAGTTTTTTATAAACAAAAATCTATTTCATTGTTTTTTTACTAAAAAGTAGTAAATCTATATTTGTACTTTTATTCATTTTCGTAATATTAATTCAGAAGTACTTTTTTAGGTTCTTATTCATAATACTTATAACAGACTTATTGTAGGTTTATTTGACAATTGTTCCTGCAATATCTGTCAAATAAACCTACTTTAAATATATTTTAGGTTTTATGAATAACCACATTAGTAAATACTCTATTTTTAGTAAATAACTATTATTGATACCTTTATAAAAAGTACAAAATAATACTTTTTGGTACTTTTTAGCAAAAATGTATTTTTATGCAATTTGGTATTTTTTACTTTACTTTTTCATTTATTCATTTAATTTTTTATTTAAATTTCCTTTTTTGGTACAAAAAAGTATTAAATTGTACTTTGTGGCACTTTTTATTAAAAACTTCTTTTTATATAATTTGGTACTTTTTATAAAAAACCTTTTTGGACTTTGCACTTTTTTCGTAAAGCTCCATTACAATTTCGAAATTCTTTATATCAAAAAGTACTTTTTCATATAATTTGGTGTTTTTTTTTTATAAAAAAAAAATCTAATTTTATTCTTTTTATTAAAAAGAATGTATTTGTTTTTATTTTGTTACTATTTTTTTTTTGTACTTTTTATCAAAAAATCATTTTTTATTTTGATTGTTTTAACTAAAATGTCCTATCTTTGTACTTTTACCCTTATTGGTAATATTAATAAAAAAGTCCTTTTTTAGTACATACTTCTATTCAAATGTACTTTTTTTGGCATCTTTAATAAAAAGTACAAAATAATACTTGTTGGTACTTTTTAGCAATAACTTATTTTTATACTATTCGTTGGGTAAAGAAAAAAAACTTTTTCAAATTATTATGTTGGTAATT
Source organism: Pegoplata infirma (assembly GCA_963921195.1). NCBI lineage: Eukaryota > Metazoa > Arthropoda > Insecta > Diptera > Anthomyiidae > Pegoplata > Pegoplata infirma. The sequence goes on along the minus strand of OY992536.1, from coordinate 311,592,866 downwards.
TTTATTAAAATTAAAATGAGCTGTAGTGCAAAGTTCTATTTAAATGTCCTTTTTTGGTAATTTAGAGTATTAATTTGTACTTTTTGGTACTTTTTATCAAAAATTTCTCCTGGTACTTTTACAAATAAATGTTAAGACTTTTGTACTTTTTTGGTTAAGCTCCATTACCATTTCGATATTTTTTATATCAAAGAGTAATTTTTCCAAGTTAATTTTGCTACTTTTGGTAAAAAGTTTGTTTAAATACAATTTTACAAAAAATCCTTTTTAATACTTTTAATTAAAAAGTACTTGTTTGTACTTTTTAAAATTATTATTTTGGTATTTTTTTATAAAAAAAAAACTTTGGTGCTTTAAAAAAAATGCTAAAATTGTATGGTACTTTCTATCAAAAAGTACTTTTTTATAATTTGGTTATCTTTATGAAAAAAATTTAATTTTGATTCTTTTTACTAAAAAGCATTATATTTAAGCTACCTTTTGTAAGAAGCAATAAAAAGTTAATTTTGCAACTTTTGGCAAAAAGTTAATTTTATACAATTTATTTTATTTTTTGAAAATATTACAAAAAATCCTTTTTTGATACTTTTTATTAAAGAGTACTAGTTTGTACCTTTTCAAATTATTATTTTGGTATTTTTATTAAAAAAAAAACTTACTAAAAAAAAAGTTTACTAATTTTTGTACTTTTTACAAAAAGGGCTAAAATTGTAAAGTGTTGTTTTTTATTTTTTTACTTTTTATCTAAAGGTACCTTTTTTTAATAATTTGGTATTTTTTATAAAAAAAAATCTATTTTGATTCATTTTACTAAAAAGTACGTTTTACTATTATTAATTTTGGTAATATTTTTTTAAAATGTACTTTTTTAGTACATATGAGGCATTCCACACCAAATGTCCCGCTACAGAAAAACATGTGTCCCGTAAATTTCTGAATAGGTTGTTTGGATAGCCCTATATGGAACTAAGAAAATTGCGTTTTTGGTTTTTCTAATTTTCAAAAACTGGGCTTAGAAGGCGTGGTCAAATATTGGAAAAATTGTCAAATTTGTGGCGAGTTGCCTTGATTAAATATTTATCACATTAAAACGGAATGCACCACAATCTCAAAAATTTACATTCGTATATAGTTTTGTATGGGCTATCGATTAATTTTTTTTTTTAATTTTAAGAACCCGTTCTGAAATTTTCCATTTTTTAGAAATGTCAATTTATTGAAAACATGCCACTTTTTTTTCTTTTTTAAATTTTTTTTATAAAGTTTAGATGTTTGTCCATCCACACAAAAAAATTCAGAAACACGTTCTTCGTTTTTTTCGAGAAAATCGCATTTGAACTTTAAATTTCATAACAATTTAGTAATTTGGTTGTATTTTCTTGTTTTAACAGAGCGTATGAGGAATATTTATGCAATTAATATTACTCATTCGCAACGTTCAATCAAGAAAATACAAGCAAATTACAAAATTGTTATGAAATTTTAAGTTCAAATGCGATTTTCTCGAAAAAAACGAAAAATGTGTTTCTGAATTTTTTTTGAGTGGATGGACAAACATCTAAACTTAAAAAAAAAAAATTAAAAAAGTGGAGGGATTTTTGATAAATTTACTTTTTTAAAAATGGAAAATTTCAGAACGGGTTCTGTAAATTTTCCAAAAAAAATAAATCGTTGAAATTTTACTACTTCTGAATAAATTTGACATTAAAAGTTTTTCTGAAGATTATTATAACTGGATAATATGAAACTAGTATGAAACAAACCAGGATGTCTTAAATTTTTAGAAAAATTAAAATTTTTCTTTCACACTTTTCTCAATTCAAAACCATATATAACAAATCAAAAAATTATAATTAGAGGCTGAGCTCGACTGTCTTTACAGAAACAATAATTTAAAAAAATAACGACTTTAAGTCGCCCTATGTGGCAATAATCAGTATCATTGGAAATATGGCAACACCTAACATTTGTGTCTAAAATATAGACCATGTCTGGCAATGTATGCAAAATAAGTACCTAGATCAGAATTGATGAAGGAGAGGAAGAAGAATAATGATTACTAAAAATTGAGTTTGTTTACACAAATTACAATAACAACTCTTCTGTTAGAAAAAACAACAGCAACAACCAAACTCGAATTGAAAAAAATCAGATTTAGTTGATACTTGCTTAACAGCCTGCTTGGCGTATCGGTCTAGAGTGATTACGTTACAAGCAGTTAATAGCAAAGTATTACAGATGATGGGTTCAATCCTTGTCGGCTGCGATCCGTTAATAATTTTCACATATAGAGTTCTATTGACTATTAACTGAATTAATTTGACATTAAAAGTTTTTCTGAAGATAATTATAACTGGATAATATGAAACTAGTAAGAAACAAACCAGGATGTCTTAAATTTTTAGAAAAATTAAAATTTTTCTTTCACACTTTTCTCAATTCAAAACCATATATAAATTTACTACTTTTATACTTTTTATAACAAATAAAAAATATTTTTTTTTGTACTTTTTATATAATTTGATTATTGTTATTAAAAAGTAATAAGAAGCACAAAATAATACTTTTTGGTACTTTTTAGCAAAAACTTAAAATCTATTTTTATGCTTTTTTATTAAAAAGTACAAATTTTTCCATTTTTTAAATTATTTTTTTAGTATTTTTAATTAAAATGTACCCAGCAAAAAAAGTGCGGAGTACTTCTATTAGGAGTGCTTTAAAACTACAACAAATGTAATGAAATACAACGAAAATAACAAAAAACACAAGAAAAAAACACACAAACAGTTTTTTCTACTCCATAAGAAGTTGTTATTCAGCACTTAACTCATTACCTTCCGCGACACTCCCATACAAAAGTAAGTAGATATTCAGTAGATAAGAAGTACTCCGAGCTTTCAAACAACTTCCAACTACTTCCACGGAGTAGTTCTTATCTACTGAATATTTACTTACATTTGTATGGAGGTGTCGCGATAGGTAATTATTTAAGTGCTGAATATCTATGTATTCTGGAGTAGAAAAAACTGTTTGTGTGTTTTTGTCTTGTGTTTTTTGTTATTTTTGTTGTATTTCATTACTTTTGTTGTAGTTTTAAAGCACTCCACTGAGAAGTGGTAATGACTTTTTTTGCAGGGTATTAGTACTAAAAAGTACAAATAATTTTATTTTTTGGTACTTTTTATAAAAAACTTTTTATAAATATAATTAAGTACTTTTTATAAAAATTGTTGGTACTTTGTACTTTTTTGGTTAACCTCAGTACCATTTCGAAATTCTTGAGCATTAAATGGTTAAAGGATAATAGATTAAAATCTAAAACTAATCTTAGTTAGATAATTGCTTAAACGCCAACTAAAGATCATCAAAATAAATAATAAAATTAATTTTAATTACTCTTACAAATAAGCCATTGTACTATTATTATGCATATTCCATAATTTAACAATACCATATTTGTATTACAACCACCCAACCACAATGTCCCACAACAAATCCATCAACTTGACAGCTTTAAAACTCAACTTAAACTTCAAAAAAACAAAACCCAAACCCAAACTAAGCTGAGAAACAAAAAAGGAGTTCTTCTCAGTTGCTTGCTTTCGTGTATTTTGCATCATGTGGCACATTGTGAATTATTTGATAGTAGTGAATTTATATAAATTGACAGCAAATTCAAACTTAAATTGAATACGCAACAGAAAATTGGATAATTTCCCGTAAAACCAAAAAAAAAATCGAACCAACAAAAACAAAATCAATGCTGTAGATCTTCGCGCAGGGATCTTTTCACATCATTGGCAATTTTGTGACCAAATTGACTTGGCTAAAGGAAAAAGGAGACGAAGAACAGCAACTACCAACAAGCAGAACCACACGATTGATATATGCAGATATAGTAAAGCATTCCCAGGAGCATTATTTTTTAATCCACAAAAAAGGCAATCAATAACAATAATGACCCAAAAAAAAAGACACTTGCAGCCACAATACAATTTTCTGGTAAAAACAAAAAAAAAAATATATAAAATAAAATAAAATCATGTACCAAAAAAAAATTGTATGGTCAAATTGATTTTAAGTAGGCATTGTTAGTTTGTTAAAGGACAAGTGGAGGAGTGAAAAATTATTTTTTTATTTTATTTTTGCTGTAAAAGTCACGATTTTTAACAAAGTCTTTCCTAGAACTCAAAACAATTCTGATACACTTTCTTCAAATGAAAACTTAAGAAAGATCGATTATAATTCGAAAAAGCTAAGTAAAAAAATTTGAATTCTGAAAGCATAATTAAAATTCAGAAAAGGCTTTAAGCTTAGAAAAGCTCCACTGAAATATAAAACTTCAAATAGGCCAATTAAAATCTATGAAAGCTCAATTGAAAATCTAAAATACAGAAAAGTCTAAATGAAATTTAGAAAATTATAATTGCAATTTATAAAATCACAATTTAACCCATTTTGGACCAAGATTCAATTTTATTTTTCTTTTTTGGAAAAAGGTACTTTTTTAAGGTAATTAGCACGCGCTGATCTCAAAAATCCCGTCAAAAAATTTTTTCAATGTGCCGTTTTTCCAGAAAAGCCTGCATTCCAACTTTTTATGCAATTTTAATATTTGGATTTATTTGCTATTTTATTAATATATTTGATTATTTTCAAAGTAATTAGTTTCAAAATAATTCAAATTATTGGAATTTAATAATAAATTAAATCTAGAAAAATTTTAAATAAGTCAAAAAAATTAAAAGCCCAAAATCGAAATTTTCGTTTTTGCTTGAAACAATTTCTGTGCTGATTTGCATTGTATTTAATGGACATATAAATTGCGGTGGTCAAGCGGGTATATTTTTTTTTAATTGCAGAAAGATGAGACTTAACATTCATAACCACATTTACCCGAAATTCCAGCTCGTTCATACATAAATATTTTTTTTTCTCTACTGTTCGAAAAATCGAACAGAGGATCAAAATGGGTTAAATTCGCACACATAAAAAGACTTTGTCAAATTATAAGGAATAAATCTCGTAATCCCATTTTACCAATATTTGACAGTTTTCCTTGGTTTTTAACAAATCGAAATTTAATTTTTTTTGTAATTTTAAATTTTTTTTTGTAATTTTACAAATTTCCGAGATAATTTTACAAAAAAAAATCTAGTAAATTTACGAGAATTCCTTATAATTTTAATTGCGCCAAAAAAACTGTAATTTTTCAATTTTATTGGTAAAAATCTTGTAAAATTACAAAATTATTGGTACACTTAAAAAATTATGTCAATAACTGTTTGTAGTTTATTTTAAAAATTTTACGTTTAGTCGTTTTTAAAAGAAAAAACATTTATTTAATGTTCAGTTTTTATTAATGACTTCTTCTGTCCTTTGTTTCAAAAATAACACACTAAAATATAAAAACTTTCATTAACATTTAATTTTTAAAGTCATTTATTTTTGTTCTGTAAGTAAAAACTGCTGATTATTCTTTAAATTTTTAATGAATTGTGTAAGTAATTTTTTTTTTAAATTGTTGGTATTTTTTAATGAGTTATCATTAGTTTTTACCTACACAAGTAGGTTATTATTTTTTTTTTTGTAGAAAAAAAATTAAAAAAATTATTTGTACACTCAAAAAATTATGTTGGTAAAATCAACTGAAAAAGTCAGTTAAAATAACTACTTTGTGAGTTGTTTTGGGGTCAACTACTTTTTCAGTTAAATCAACTAACAATGTTAGTTATTTTAACTGACAAAAAACAACTGACTTATGTAATAAAAACTACTTACATTTGTAGTCAAAACAACTAAAATGTAGTAAAAATAAAACAATCAATATATAATTTTTTTTTCAAAATATTTTTCAAACAAAAAAAATGAAGACCAAATTTTTTTGTAAAAAAAAAAAGTTGTGAAAAATAAAAAAACGAAAATTTATTTTTATTGAAAAAAACTTAGAAAATTTTTCAGGGATAAAAAAAAATAAAATTAACTAATTTAAATAACTGTTACTACATCACAGTACTTTTTTGTTAGTTGTTCAAAAAAAACGACTAAAAATAACTAACAGAAATAATTGTTTGATATTTTTCATACAAAAACAACTGACTTTGTAGTTGAAAACAACTAACTACTGTAAAATATACAAACAACTAACATGTAGTAACTTACATAATTTTCTGAGTGTAGAAATATAAAAACATGTTGGTATCAAGTGACTTTGCCACGATGGGTAGAGTGTCTGGCCAGAATGTAGTTGATTGCGGGATCGATTCCCCAAAATTTTATTAAAAATTTTTAAAAAAATATATCAATAGAAAATTGTAAAAAAATAATCTACGAAATCATTAATTTTTAATGTTTTCGTAGGTTATTTTTTTTGGAATTTGTTGGTAAAAATAGCAGAACTATCATTAATTTTTAATGTTTTCGTAGGTTATTTTTTTTCGAATTTGTTGGTAAAAATTAATGAAAAAAACGTAATTTTTTAATGTTTAATGTTATTTATTTTAGAAAATTTTGTCAACAGTAAAGAATAAATGTTGGTGTTTGTTAAAATAAATTAATAACACAGTGATACAAAATCGAACTTTCGGAATCGGAATGGGATGAAACCAAAAGCAAATGAAAGCTGACGTTTTTCATAACAAACCCCTCAAGGTCTTTTTTTTAGGTCAGAGCTAGATTTTTTTTTTTTTTTTACACGCATTTAAATTTGGTGATTTTAAAGCATTTAAAGTTTTTGTGTACTAAACATGTCAAACTTTAAGGGCCTCTGGTGGTGCCCTTATTGGACATGTAGGGTCCAGTATCCAAACTTAAGCTCAAAATTATTTTAGCTATAACTGGTATGAATTTTTCTGCAATCGGTACAGTACCTATTTACTGAATAGCCAAATTATTAAAATAAACCACTGTACACCGTTGCGTATGATTGTTATTTAAAGGCAATTATTAAAATAAACCACAGGGCACCGTTGCGTATGATTCTTATTTAAAGGCAATTACACTATTAATCATACGCCACTAATACAGTTTCAAGCATTTATTATTATAATTATAATAAAAGTTCACTAACTTCAAATACGTGAAAAAAAATCTAGCTCTGAACTAGAAAAAAGCCATGAGGGGTTTGTTATGGAAAATGCCAACTTTCATTTGCATTTGGTTTCATCCCATTCCGATTTTGGGTGTTGCACTGTGTAATTACTGGAATGGTTTTCAATTGTTTATTTATTGGTTTTAAATGTGTTTTTCATTTGTTTTTGCCTACAAAATATTTTGAGTGTATGCTTTTCTGAGTTTTTCTTTTCTGAATTTCAATAAATATTTTTCAGTTACAATTGGACCTTTTAGGTAGCGTGTGCAAAAGTCTTTACAAGCCAACATTTTTAAATTTTTTACACAATAACATTTTCCGACGCCACCAACACACCATACATTGATTGTTTTAATACACTGAAAAAAAAACCTTGTAAAACTACAGCTGCACTGTAAAACTTTTTGATAAAATCCAAAAATTGTATTTGAAATCTATCTTGGAATCTTAAAAATGTATTAGAATCTGATACTTTTTCAGAAGACTTTTTCTAAAGAAAAAATAATTTCTCAGAACTTGGGACTTTTTCTTTAAGAAACATGTTTTAGAATCTGAGACTTTTTCAATAGGAACAAGTAAGAAGGTTAAATTCGGTTGTGCCGAATCTTTTATACCCTTCAACGTCTTTTTTTGTGGGGATGGTGGGAGGAGTCGGTGGGGGCACATTCCCCAAGCTAAAAATGTTTACAAATTATTTGTTTATGATATTAACGCTTAAATAATAAATTTGTATCGTTATTTTTAAATATTTTCTATAAGCACGGCCCCAAAAGAGGGCGGCCTGAATAAATCGAGTTTCCAAATCCCCCTGAACCAAGTGCAAATCTAATAAGGCATAAAAATGTAACATTTGTAAAGCAAAAACTAAAAAAACTCGTAAAAAATTTTATTTTTAAGAGTTGTTTTAGTTCTTCAGGGGGAACTTTTCCCCCCTAGTCCGATTTTTCCTATCTTCGAACTTGATCTTACCAGTAACATAAGAGACATTCTTGCTAAACTTTAGGGGTCTAGGTCTTTTGGTTTGGACTGCATCGCGGTTTCTACAGACGGACGGACATCGCTAGAATGTCTTAGATTCTATCATGGGTCAATAGTATACTTTATGGGGTCCCCGACTGATATTTCGATGCGTTACACACGGACTGACAATGTGAGTATACCCCCATGTTGTGGTTGAAAGGTATAAAAATATCTTGGAATCTAGTTCCGCTGTTCCAAAAAAAATAATTCACATAAATAATGTGAAAATGAAAATTTCCGAATTTTTTTGGTGTTCTAGATTTCACATCCGAATTTCTTTTTCGTTTTGTTTCACATAAATAAAATTTGGTGAAAGTAAAACGAATGCACTTTTTTCCTTATAATTTTTTAAATTTTAATTATTCGAATTCAACATCGAATGAAAACGTGATCAACAAAACACTAAACTTGATTTCATGTGATTCGGAAATTTTCATGTGAATTGAAAAGTTGTGAAAGACAGAACAGACTTTTTATAGGAAAAAATTTCTTAAAATTCCAGACTTTTTCTATAGGAAAAATGTCTTAGAATCTGAGAACCTGGAATTTTTCTGTAGAAAAAATGTTTTCGAATCTGAGACTTTTTGTATAGAAGAAATTTCTCAGAATCTGATACTATTTTTGCAGGAAAAATGTGTCAGAAATTGAGACTTTTTCTATTGTAATGATGTCTCAGAATCTGATACATTTTTCAGAATCTGAGAATTTTTCTAAAGAAAGAATATCATAGGAATTGAGTATTTTTCCATAAAAAATATATCAGAATCTAAAACTTTTTGTTTACAAAAGTTCTCAGATTCTGAAATTTTTTTTTTCTATAGAAAATTCTATAGAAATTCCATAAAAAATTCGCAGATTCGAAAAAAATTCTACATATTTTTCTATAGAAAAATTCTCAGATTCGAAGATATTTTTCTATAGAAAGATTTTCTGATTCAGAGATTCAAAAATATTTTTGTAAAAAAGATTCGGCAAAGCCGAATTTAACACTCACTTTTTCGAATTTGGATTGATATTTCTCGTTTTTATACCCTACACCACTCTGTGGTACAGGGTACAATGAGTTTGTGCTAATGTTTGTAACGATCCGAAATATTGTTCCTCGACCCGCATTCAAGTATACCGATCGACTCAGAATCACTTTCTGAGACGATTTAGTGATGTCCGTCTGTCCGTCCGTCTGTCCATCTAAACGTTGTGAGCACGATACAGGTCGCAATTATCAATCGATTTAGCTGAAATTTTAAACTTAAGCTTCATTTGACCTAAGAACGAAGCCTATGCCATACAAAGGTCCGCTTTATTTTGGCATAAATGACTATAAGCACCGTCCCCATACAAACCACCCACCCGATATTCACAAAAATCTTTCAAAATTCATGAAAATTGGAAATAATTCATAAAAATTTTATTTGTAAGTGTTAAACGTGTGCTTTGGTGATCTTATCAATTCTGAATATAACTAGACCATTTTTGGACTTAGACCCATATAAAAATTTAGCCCGATATTCAGTAAAATCGGTCTATTGGCAACAAAATTAAGCAAATTTCACTCAAATTTTGTTTGTGTATGTTTTCTATACTAATTAAAGATCTAACGAAATATAGATCTAATCGGTCCATGTTTTGACTTGGGACCCATTTTTCGGAAACACTGGTGTAGGGTATCATATGGTCGGACTTGACCGACTATAATTTCTTACTTGTTTTTTTTATTTTTTTGCATGTTGGAGGGTAGAAATGGTGCTACAAGAAGTTAAAAATCCTGCATTTGGACTCCAAATTTTGGACCCAGACGATTAGAAAATGTCTTTTTTTGGTCCGCCCCCCTTTTGTGGGGGTGGATTAAAAAAAAAAATTTAAATAATGATAAACTTTATTTTTTTTTAGACCAAAAAGCATAAGAATGCGTTTTTAAGCATATATTTCGAGAGGAAATTTGTCCCTCCCAATTGCCACTACCAACTCACCCCACCCCAAAAAAAACGAAAAGATAAAAGATTCGGCACAGCCGAATTTAAGACTCTAACTTGTTTTTTTTTTTTTTTTGCTTTTTTACATTTTGTAGGGCATAAAAGCATCGGCAAAGACGAATTTAACACTTTATTTTTCAAATTTGGATTGATCTTAAAAAACACATGATAGCACTTTATCAGTGCTGCCAAATAGTGCTCCAAACTGTGACATCGCCCATAAAAATCATGCATGAATTCAAGTGATTTGTATGCGCTCTTTGTCTCGTAATTCCTTTCTAAAAATTGTTTCCAAATCTGAAAAAAATCTTTTGGGTTACTTCACATTTGAAATACTTTGATTTTTCTCTCACTGTATTCACAGATGCTCAATATAATGATGAAAACTGAAAATAACATGTTTTACATATGTATGTCCTGCACCTTGCCTTGTTTTACGACTATGAATTGTATTTTGTTATTTGGAAATTTATTATAAAACGTTGCGAATATATTCTTATTTCATTGTTTTCTTTTTTTCTCATTCTGATTCTTCTTGTGGCTTCCAGAAAAACAATGGTCCAACACACTTAATATGCGCGCTATCCACTCTCTCAAGAGGCTGTTTTGATAATTGTATCCCTGAAGTAGAAAACAAAAAAAAATAATACCAATGCGAATAAATAATCACATCCATACCAAAGTTCTTGAACAAAACTGAACGTATGCAAACGAGTTCAATTTTAATACAAAACACAAACAAAAAAAAAATAAAATCAATTGTCCAGACCACCAGCAAATGACAATTTTTGTATTAAAAGTAATGGTTGGTGTCATTAACAAACATCTAATAACATTTATCATACTAAGCAGGTTGAGATTTTTTAGTGTATTCATACAGGATTTGGAATTGAAAGATCCTTTCTTAAATGAAATTTTAATAAAAAGTTGGGAACTACTCGAGGTCGAAGCTTATTGAAATTTGTGGGGAAACATTAAGGAAAAACATTAGACGATGCGAGTATTTTATGTTACAATTTTTTATATTTTTAGGCAATTTCAATCAAATTGAATCGGATTTTTATGAATTTGGAGCATTTTATACACAACAATTCACTGCTCGATACAATTGATTCATTTTAATCCTATTCTTATTGATTTTAATTTGGCCCCATGTTGGGCGCCAAAACAACGATATGAGTCTTTTCAGTTTTAAGACTTTAATTAATTTTTCATATTTTTCTCTAATTAATTTTTCATATTTTTTTGCACAATAAAAATTGAATTTTAAATTGCTTATAAATTGCTTTAAATTTGTGGAAAAAATTTCCTTGGAAATTAATGACACTCTCAATCAGGACCTTTGGAGAATCTCCAAATGGGTTGTGGCGAATATGGTCGATTTTGATGCACGCAAGACCCAATGTTGTATGCGGACCCATAGACGTGTTGTAGAACCAACATTGTCGTCTGTATCAATGAGTGGAGTTGATATTGAGGAATCGGATACTCTTGATGTTCTGGGCAAAGAAAATCCAGATGTCCGTTGAAATACCCATGTTTTTGAAGTGTCAAAAGAAGCATTCAAGTAACTTGGTTTCTTAAAACGGTGCAATAATTACTTCACTCCTACCGATATCCATAATATTTATACCGCCTTTATCCGGTCGAAGATTGATACAACCCCATATATGAGGAAGAGACTATGAGACTTCAGAGTCTATTCTGAAGTTTCTGGACAGTGTTCAACGGCGGGCGTCAAAGCTAATCAACACCAGAAGGGAATTAAGCTCTATTGAATCTTTGGAGCATCGTGAAAATGTGGGTTGTGTAACACTGTTTTATCAATACTACCATAGTAAGTGTTCTGCGAACTTATTCGCCGGGTTTTTGTTTGGAGTACTCGCTTGTCTAGTAGGGCTAATCCATTTATTGTCGATTGCCCAGTGAACCGCACAACGCATTACAGATCAAATTCATTTATAAACCTTAGTAACTATCCGTATGTGGAATGTACTTCGTGTAGAGCTCTTTCCTGTTAACTACAATGTAGAAAAGTTCAAATCAAATATCCACAAACACTACTCCTTTTATCGTCCTTCTAATATCCTACTTTCTTAATTATAAATACAAAGCCCTGAGAGTTTATTAATTAAAAAAAAAATAGTTCACAAGTGTTCAAATTTAGTTCAAATTACACCGTGCAACAAATTTGGGGTCTTCGATTGTATCATGAACGCCACCAAAAAAAAATTAAAGTATACTAATAGAAGACCAAACCCCCGGAAGGGTTTTGAAAACTTAGCTCGAGTTATTTTTGTATGGCCCATTGAAGTTTTAAAATTTTTTTCAAAGACGTTTTGAATAAGTCAAAAAATAAGTATTAAATCTTATTTTGAGGTGAATAATGTTCAGACATGTCTTCAGTAGAATTTGATGGTAGTTTTCTTTTCTAGCAATATATTAACCCACTATCTCCCATTTTAAGGGGTCATTTTGGTCCTTTTTCACCAATAAAACGTGCGTTTAAAGGGTTTAAATGTTCTACAAAAATTTTCTGCATCAAATTTTACTAGGGGTTTCTGAAGACCAAAAGTTCGTCCGAAAAGTGCAAAATGCTTTAAAAAGTAAAATTGTAAATTATCACATCCCAATAAGCAATTTTAAAATTCAAGTGCAAATCAAGTATAAAACAATGTAAATCAAGCCCTAAATTCCAGCCCCTGCTTGATTTATACTTGAATTACACTTGAATTCAATAGCATACTCCAGCAAAACGGACACTGGAATTACAGCCTTTTCACTGGTTTTCAAGTGTAAAAACAGCGCTTGAATTCAAGTATCCGTTTTGCTGGATAATGCTATTGAATTCAAGTCTAATTCAAGTATAAATCAAGCATAGACTGGAAATAAGGGCTTGATTTACACTTGATTTATACTTGATTTGCACTTGAATTTTAAAAGTGCTTATTGGGATACTATTAAATTGTTTTTCATCAAAGCCCTGTGAAATAAGTCGAAAAAATATAATAAGTCTGCTTCTGAGCTAAATTTCGACGATAGATGTCTTCAGTAAATGTCGGTTCTTGTTTTAGAACATTTTAACCCTCTATCTTCTATTTTTAGGGGTCATTTTGGCCCTTTTTTTAAATATCCTATTAGAACACGATTAAAGGGTTAAAATGTTCTACAAACATTTTCTGCATTTTACTAGGGGTTGTCGAAGGTCAAAAGCTCGCGCGATATAAGCACGGAAAATTTTAAGTTATCATAATTAGTTAAATTATTTTTCACCAAAATACGTTATATTTTTATATATTAAAGCATTCTGTACTTTTTACACGAACTTTTGACCTGTGACAACCACTAGTGAAATTTGATGCAGAAAATGATTGTAGAATATTTTAACCCCTTAAAGGCACGTTTTTGTGGTGTTATATGAGGGTATTTGGAAAAAGGAAAAAATGACCCCTAAAAATGAGAGATAGAGGGTTAATATGTTCTAAGGAAAGAACCGCCAACAAATTTTACTAAAGATATCTTTTATTGTTATTTAGCTCAGAAGCAGATTTATATTATTTTTTTGACTTATTTCACACGACTTTGATGAAAAACAATTTAATAGTATGTGATAATTTACAATTTAAATTTTTTAAGCATTTTGCACTTTTGGCACTAACTTCTGATCTTCGGCAACCCCTAGTGAAATTTGATGCAGTTTAACCCTTTAAACGCACGTTTTATTGGTGTTCTATGAGGATCTGTGAAAGAAGGACCAAAATGACCCCTTATTTTATTTATTTTATTATAAAAATGGGTGATAGAGGGTTAATGTATTCTAAGAAAAGAACCGCCATCTAAACATTGTTTACCTCAGAATTAGATTTAATACTTATTTTTGACTTATTCAAATCGCCTTTGAAAAAAATTTAAGAACTTCAGTGGGCCAAAAAAAATAACTCGAGCTAAGTTTTCGAAACCCTTCGGGAGTTTTGCTCTACTATTGGTATACTTTCATTTCTTTTGGTCCTATCCAAGATACAAAATTGTGTTGCACAGTGTTATCATATTTATATTCTTGGAATTTATCAAGTGTACTTCTAAGAATTTAATCATATTTTTCCTCTATCTTAGAAAAAAATTCAAAATGGCAATATCTTGAAAACTTAGCGAAATATAGCAAAACGGAGGAAATTTTAAAAAGAAAATCTATAAAGGAAAACATAGAATTGTCTTACACATATGCGGACCCCCTTGCAGGGAATTCCGGAAAATTTTAAAATTTATCTCGGTAAATACTGTCGACGCGACTAAAAGTCCATCAGCATTTTTGTAGCTATTGACTCGTAAAACCCGAACGTAAAATATCCAAAAGCATCCGATAAAAATTTTTGAGTTATCCAGTTTTTAAGATTCTTTAAACCCTATTGGGCCACTAAATTTCCCTGTCTCAAAAACTAAGCAAGGCAAAGCAAAATAGACAAAAATTTTGCATCAAAATCTATGAGGGTCGTCATAAAGGACTCAATGGGGTCTGTACAAAATTTGGTTCTAAAACGTGTATGAACTGAATTAGGGGCGGATCCAGCACTTGTGTTTGGGACGAATGAGTTTTTTTTTAACTCAAGATCGATTTTTTTTTGAACCGCTTTTGTAGATCAGGTTACAGATATGGTTCACAACTAAAGTTTAAGACATAACTGTTTAGACTCATTTCCAAACACTTTTAGAACTAATTCCAGAACTGGTTCTGTAAGAATCACTCTTATCTTTAAAATTTCAAAACATTTGTTTTAGATTCTAAGGCATTCTCCAAACCTAAACCCTTTTCGTAACAAAATCCCAGGAAAATTTTTCAGAACCGATTCTGACAACACTTGTTCTAGAACAGGTTCTTCGGTAACCATACACTATTACACTTTAATTATCCAGAACAAGTTAAGTGAAAATTATTGGGGAACTTGTTCTCTGCAATCAAAGTTTCATAACATTATGGTTCTCATTGTCAGAAATTAAAAAAAAACTGTGTCAAAAAAATTAAAAAATAAATATCAATTTATTTTTGTTAACCAAGAAAAAACACGAAATTCTACTAAAATAGCAGGATGTTATCGTGAAAATTGTTGAAACAAAGGTGAGTAAATTAACTTTTCATTTTCTGGGTCGGGTCAAATACTAATAATATTATGTTTTTTATTTTTGTTTGCAGAAAATCCATGTTCTGGTATGTCATTATTGTAAGGCCCAAAATCAACTTTGGAGGCGAAAAAGGATAAATGTGTGTTAAAAAAATTTAAATATTTCATATTATATAGATATGATTGTCTTTATCTTTGGTTTATAAATTAATGCAATTCAAAATATTTAGTTAATTCTCATTTCTCATTTCTGTTCCAAATTTTACTTATAGAACTGATTCCGAGGAACAAAAATAAGTTCTAATTTTACTTACAAACACCTGTTGCTTTTGGGACAATCCCTTTGTAAAAAGAATCGGTGTTGCACAAGAATTAGAACAGGTTCTAGGGAAGTATAAGTTGTTCCCCAATCGGTTCTTTGCAACCGAAAATTTTGCTGGGAATATTAAAATCGAATTATTCCTCGTAGCAAAATTTTTAAATTCAAAAAATTTTTCTTAAGAAAAATTTTTTAGATTTCCAATAAAAAATATTTGGAAGAATTAAGATTCCGTTATACTATTCCTGAAAAAAATATCTGAGCTGTTAGAAAAAAACCTTGTTTTTTTGGTTAAGATAAATTCTTAAAGTCGAAAATTTTTTTCTCAAGAAAAGTTTTCAGGTTTTTAGACAAAATTCAGAACATTTTTTGAAACCTGAAATGTTTTAATAAGACATTTTTATATCAGAATAAGTTCAAAGTCGAGCACTTGGACCCAGTGAATTAAAAAATTTATTTTTTCGCCCCCGTGTAAAAAGTCGTTTTGATCTTTTTTGATCTGATTTCATCTAATAATATTTGATTGCATCTGATTGCATATAACTGTATCTGATCAGATCTAACTAGATGTCGAATTTGTCCCATTGTTGGACAAATCCGAGATATAATTATATCTCGATTTTGACCATTTCAGATATAATTGTATGCAATTAGATAACCATATCAGATAAAATCTAATCAATTTTAATACAGGTATTGATAAAATAGTTTTTTTTTTATATTTTGGAGGTTTATGGAATCTCATATTTTCTAAAATGCCAGAAAAATTGCTGTTTTATGTAAGTTAAACTTAAGTGCTCAACTGTAAAATCCCACCTTACTCTAATTCAAAATTAAGTCCTATTAAATTTAACTTTTAATTTAAATATTAAAACATTCTTTTAAAACAACAAATATTCTTTATCAATGCAAAAAAATAAAAATAAAGAATGACAAAAATTTCACTGAAACAACTAAAAAAAGTGTTTATCTTTTAATCGAAAAGAAGATGGTACACAAAAGTAAAAAAAAAAACAACCAGCAAACAAAACCCTTTATCGTTAATCGAAGTTGAACATCTTAAGTTGAAGAGTGTTTGGAATTCCTCAACAATGTCATCAATTAAAGGCAAGAAATACAACATTCACACCTGAGAACTCTATTAAAAAGAGACAAAATACAATGTTAAATAAAAACACTGTGCACAGTAGTTTGGCTACGAAAAAAAAGCTAAAAGGCTTTTAAAAATATCGAAATTTTAGGTTTTTTATAGCTAATTTAGAATGTAAAAGTAATTGCATTTTGATCTATGGGATTAAGGACGATTTTCTGTAAAAGTTTCATTTGAAATTTTAATTTTGCCAATTGAACAGTTCATGCGAATAAGGATGAATAGACCATTTGTACAATTTTACAAATGACAATAAAAATGCAGGAAACGGTTTAAAACTAATATTTTTGTGAACTTGTTTGCAATCATGGATTATTGCATTATGCAAAAATGTTGAAAAAAATATTAGTTTTTAACCGTTTCCTGCATTTTTATCGTTATTTGTAAAATTATACAAATGGTCTATTCGAACTGTTCAATTGTTGAATAGAAAATCGAAAAATAATATTATTATTGCTTTCAAACTCAAAGACACAAGTCTTTCGATTGGGGCCCCACGTTGGGCGCCAAAAGTCCATGTGAGTCTTGTCTTGGCAGTTTCAAAATTATTCCATTTAAAAAAAAACATTTTAAAATTATAAAATTCTTAAAAAAGTTCCCTAATTTTTTATAAAATTCTTCTAAATTAATTTCTATAAAATTTCTCATAAAACTATTTTAAAATAAATAAATATTTTTTTAATTAATTTTTTAAACCCCATACCTTTTTTTCTTTTCCACTCTTTTATTTACATATTAATGAGTTCTCTTGTTTTACCAAGAATTTTTTTGTCGAATTTAATTTACAAAAAATTCTAATTTGCTATAAAATCAAGAAATCCTAAATATTTTTTTGTTTTTATTTTTTTAACATTTGTGATAAATGTTAAACATAAAAAGGCGATAAGTTTATGCGTCTAATTAACGCCATAAAAGCGTGTGTAATCTATACCAATGAATCTTCTTTCGCCAGAGATAGATGACCAGAGAGACAGACGCTACCAACCAGCAATAAAAACAGACAACTACCAATAACAAAAAAAAAAGCATACAATTTAACAATATAGAAAGAAGTAATACTCGTATATAAATTCCAAGCTAATAAAGCCAGAGTAACAATAAAATGTTGTGTTTATATTATGTAGCAGTCTGTAGTACAACAATTTCGTGCAATGAAGAGCATTTCGTTAGCAAACTTTTTTAAAATTTAAAAAAAAAATTTTAAATTTTGAACTTTTTTTAAATTTTTTTTTCTAATTTTTTCTTGATTTTTAATAATTTTTAAATTTTTCTCAATTAACCTAATTTTGGTTGATTTTCCAGCATTTTTCCGAGTTTTTCTTTTAGTTTTTTGGAAATTTTCTTAAGTTTATTCCTATCAGTTTAGAAAATGTACACTCAAAAAAAAAAAGACTGGTAAAACGCCTGGTAAAATGCCTTGTAATTCTGTTCTACCAATATTTAACAATTTTCCTTGTTTTATAACAACAATTCTTGTACTTTGCTGAAACGAGAACTACAGTTTTATTGGTAATTTTACAAATTTATTTTCGTAATTGCATTCTACCATTTTAAAAGGTTATTTTACAAAAAAAAAAAAAATGTAATTTTACAACGAAGTTTTTATTACGAGGATTCTAGTTGATTTACAAAAAAAAAATGTTATTTTACAAAAATTATTTTATTACGCGGATTTTTTTATCAAATTTTTTTTTTCATCATCATTTTTTTTTAATAATTTTGTTCATCAATTTTTTTTTCATCAAATTTTTTTTTCATTAAATTTTATTTTTTCATAATTTTTTTTTTTTTTATCAATTTTTTTTTTATTAATTTTTTTTCTTCAATTTTGTTTTATCATTTTTTTTCCATCAAAAACTGTTATTTTACAAAAATTATTTTATAACGAGGATTTTTTTATCAAATCTTTTTTTTCTTCATCATTTTTTTATACCCTCCACTCTAGTGATAGAGGGTATATATAAGTTTGTCATTCCGTTTGTAACACCTCGAAATATTGGTCTAGGACCCCATCAAGTATATATATTTATGATCCTCGATCGATTTTAAGTCGATCTAGCGATGTCCGTCCGTCCTTCCGTCCGTCTGTCTGTCCGTCCGTAGAAAACACGCTAAATTTTGAAAGACTTAACAGAGGCTACTGAAGTTTGGCATATATGTTTGTCATTTACCAGGTCAGGGTGGTATTGCAATCCAGCCACATCGGTCCAGTGGTTCAAAAGTTATGAGCAAAAGAGTAAATTTCGGCAAGGGTGTTTCGCGAATTTACGAGATAAAAAACACGATAACTTTCGAAAGACAATAAT
This sequence comes from Pegoplata infirma, assembly GCA_963921195.1. Classification (NCBI taxonomy): domain Eukaryota; kingdom Metazoa; phylum Arthropoda; class Insecta; order Diptera; family Anthomyiidae; genus Pegoplata; species Pegoplata infirma. The sequence continues at coordinate 311,573,891 of OY992536.1, read as the reverse complement.
GAGACTACTGAAGCTTGGCATGTATCTTTGCTGTTCCCCGGGTCTGATTGGTATTAAATTTCAGCTCAATCGGTCCAGTGGTTCAAAAGTTATAAGCAAAACCCTGAATTTCAGATTAGTTTCATTTAAAATGCCACGTGTTTTAACAAGTTTTAAAAGCATTGGTGGTAACTAAACAATGCTTTTCAAACTTGTTTAATTTTAAAGCAAGGCTTTTTAAACTTGTTTAGTTTTAAAAGCATTGGTAACTTAAAAATTACACTCGAGAAAAATTTTATACTCAAAAAAATTTTTACATTCAAAAAAAATTTTACACTCAAAAAAAATTTACACAAAAAAAATTTAGTTTTTTTTTTTACAAAAATGACAATATTTTGTGTACATACGTACGTGCATTCACTCAGAAATATTTTTACAGTAAAAAAACATTACATTCGAAAAAAATTTTACACTCAAAGAAAAATTAGTACTTTTTCTTTTAAAAAAAAAAAAAAAATGACAAAAAAATAGTTTTTTACTCAAAATAAAATATTTCTAATCAAAATTGTTAATTTTTGCACGTTAAAAAATGTACTACACTTTAAAAAATACATTGTGGAGGGTATTCATAGATTCGGCAAAGTCGAATTTAACTTTTCTACTTGTTATTTATAATTTTTTTTTTTTTTTAATCACATTTTTTTTCATCAATTTTTTTTCATCAAAATTTTTTTATTATTTTTTTTTTTTCATCAAATTTTTTCATCAAATTTTTTTATCAAATTTTTTATTATCAATTTTTTTCTCACCAAATTTTTTTTTTTCATCAATTTTTTTTTACATCAAAAAATTTTTCTTTTCATCAAATAAATTCATCAAAAACTTTTTTTCGTCAAAATCTTTTTTCACCAAAAATTTTGGGTTCATTAAATTTTTTTTAACATAATTTTGTTTTTCGTGAAAAAAATAATTTTTTTTACCAAAACTACTCATTCACCAAGTCTAAGCTTTTCGCATAAAAATTTTCCATTTGTTTAGCAAATGTACATAAAACAAGTGAGAGTGTTATATTCTTTGGTGCCGAATCTTTCATACTCTCCAAAATGTAAAAACACTTTTTTGCACTTATTTTTGAACTCACTTACGAAATGTACAGCTCTTTTGGTTTTTTAATGGGGTCCTCGACTGATATTTCAATTCGTTTTGCATGGAAGAGCAAAGTAATATAACATTATTTTTTCTAAAAAAACTTTGCTTTGGCAAGTACACCCAAATCTTCCGCAAAACATTGTCATGATTTAATGTTTTGGGCAAGAGTACAAAATTCACAGGAATTTTTTTTAATATATTTACTCCTTTTCTTGTAAATTTACCGATTTCTTTATAATTTTTGTGGCTTAAAAATTATCACATCCAAAAATTGGTAAATTTTAAAATTTTTTTTGGTAATTAACATTTTTTTTAATTTACAATTTTTTTTTTAATTTACTTTTTTTTGTAAATTTACCATTATGGTTTGTAAATTTACTATTTCTTTAAATATATTTACCATTTTTTCTTGTAAGTTTACCATTTTTTCTTGTAAGTTTACCATTTTTTTTTTTATTTTTCCGGTTTTAAAACAATATTTTTACCAATAAAATTGGTTATTTTACCAATTTTTGGAGCATTCAAAATTACGAGGAAATCCTCGTAATTTTACGAGAATTTTACCTACCTCCTATTTTACGAGAATGGCCTCGTAAAATTGCGAGACTTTTTGGTAATTTTACAAGGTTTTTTTTTTTTTGAGTGTACAAACCTTTTATTAAATTTTACTATGTTTACAGTGTTGTCACTTGATTTTTTTCAGATTTTTTCATTGTACAACAATTATTATTTCTCAGAAATAATTAACTAAAAATAAAAATTCAGTTATAAAATATACAGTCCAACAATATAATAAACACATTTTACTAAATTGTTGAAAAATTTATGAACTATTTTTAAGGAAGTTGTGTTCAAAATTTAGTTAGGTCTTTTTGTGTATTTACCGAGATATATGCATTTTAGTAAATTTTTTATAGTGGACAAAAACTTGCCCAAATCTAAGAATACAAATATGTAAATTACGTCATAAAACTGCATTTTTTAACTTAATTGAACAATTTTTGAGGAAGTTGTCCCAAAAATATAGTTATGTCTTTTTTTACGTGTATTTTCATAATGGAAAAAAATGTTTAAAAATCTTAGAAGATAAATATGATGAACTATTTGGTAGTAAATTATGTCCTAAAACTGCATTTTTTACCTAAATTTTGTTTTAAAAAATATATCTTAAAAAATAAAGATTTCATATATTTTAGGAAAAATTTTTTCCATGTATTAGGGAATTCCATTGAAGGTAAACTATGAACTAATTAGTAGTATATAAACTAAAAATGTTTACTTTCAGTCTAGAAAATTCCCAAACTTTTAGTTAAATTGTACTAATTTTTAAGAAAATTTATTAATCCATTTATATTAAAGGCAATTGTGTCACAAAATTTAGTTCGCTCTATTTTTTAGTGTAGGCTTACACATTATTTAGTTCGAAAGTGTTACAATTTAGTTTAAATTAACTACCTATAAGCGTACTTCTTAGAAATTAGTCCTTTTTTCCACAATTTTAGTAAAGAAAAAACTCAAAATGGTGATGTCTCAAAAACTAAGCGAGATAGAGCAAAACGGATAAATTTTTTTAAAAATTAAAATATGAACAAATATAAAACCTGGCAATCCCCAGTATGCACATTAAAGTTGAGAAAATGTTCTTTCTTCTATTTTAGAAATCGTCGGGGTCGGAAAAGTATTGGACCTGTGGGGCAACGACAAAATGAAAATTAACTCCATCCTAATGCACATTCCGCGTTAGAGTTTTTGACATATTCAGTTTTTAAGATTCTTGCTACCCTTTTGATCCCATATCTAAACAAGTAAGAAAGTTATAGTCGGTCAGGACCGACCATATGATACCCTACACCAGTGTTTCCGGGAAAATGGGTCCCAAATCCAAGCATGGACCGATTGGATCTGTCGTTTTTAGATCTTTATTTAGTGTAGAAAACACAGACAGGTCAAATTTTAGTGGAATTGGTTTATTTTTTTTTTTCAATTGACCGATTTAACTGAATATGGGTCCAAATTTTTATATAAGGGACTAAGTCCAAAAATGGTCCAATTATATTCCGATTTTATAAGGTTACTTACTTAAGTAAAATCTAAAAATAAAATTTTTATCAAATATTCCCATTTTTATGAATTTTGAGGGAATTATGAGAATATCGGGAGGGTGGTTTGTGTGGGGTCTACAAGAAGGACTGACCCGGCTAGGTCTTAACATGGACCGATTTTCTCCAATTTCAATAGGCTTCGTCCATGGGCCAAAAGATGCTTAAGTTTTAAATTTCAAGTCAATTGATTGAAAATTGCGACCTGTATCGTGCTTAAACCGATAGATGGACAGACGGACGGACATCGCTAAATCGACTCAAAAAGTAATTCTGAGTCGATCGGTATACTTGAAGGTAGGTCTAGGACCAACATTTAGGGTAGTTACAAACTCATTATACCCTGTACCAAAGAGTGGTGTAGGGTATAAAAATTAAGCAATCTACGGCGACCCTTAACGAACTTAATAGGATCCGACGAAGTCTGGACCCAATATGGTCCTAAAATATGAAGGAACAAAATTCTATAAAATTTTCCAATTTTTCAAATTGTCATATGCTGGTTAAGTTCTAGAGTTTTTTTCCCCTGCATTTTTTCATTTCCCGGGAAAGCGGGAAATTTTTTTAATTTTTCCGGAATCCCGGGATTCCGCAGGGAAATTTCCACTCCATATAAAATGGATTTTTATGAAGAAAATTTTTTATTAAAAAGCTTAAAAACTCTCTAAAAAAGTAAGTTTAAGAAATAAGTACACAAACATGTTTTACGATTTTTTTCAAAGATTAAAAAAAATAAATAAAAATTTTGTTGGAAAACAGCATAACTAAAAATTAACAGTTTGAAAAAACACTTTTCTTGAAAAAATTATAATCGCTTTCTATAAGTTGAAAAAAACGTTATGCTTAAAATCTTTTTAAGTCTTTTTTACATCAACAAAATTCATTTTAGATCCTTATATTGTTTATCTGCAAACAGCAGATGTGTATGCTAAAATCAGTAAATTTTTCTGCTTAAATCAGCAGATTTTTCAGCTCAATTCTGCAGATTTTACCGGTTTTTCAGTATTTTTAATTTCCCGGGATCCCGCATAAAAAATTCCGGGAAAGCGGGAAATCCAAATACCGGGATTTCCCGGAAATTGCCGTCCCTATTAAGTTCGTATATGGGAAAAAATCTGATCTGAGAAAAAATCGATCTCCAATGAAGAATAAACCAATTTCTGAAAAACGTAATTTTTTGCAGGTTTTTTAGGACTTTTGTTGAGTTTAGTTCAGTAAATTGCTACGAAAAAGTTCAAAGTCCTGCACTTACAAGGGAAGTCTCCCTAGTGTCACCCGCGGATCTATATGGAATTGGTTTTATTTTGAAGAGCAGGAAAAATATAGGGACACGCTTGTTAAAACACCTCAATTCAACTGAAAAAAGTAACATTTTTGACCTTACCCCTTTCGAATTTGATGAAACTTGGAATATAATTGGGACCTTACAAAAAAGTAATAGCGCGCCTGACCAGAAAGGTGCCCAGCTTGTTAATTTTTGCGACTAGCACAGTAATAAAATTGGTAAAGTGCATTTTTTCAAAATTGCATAATGAGTTTAAGTGTTCAAAGTTTCAAATAAAACAATTTTTTAAAAACTGTGCTATTTTTTTGAGCACCACTTTAAATTACTTACCTTTGACTATCTTATGGATTTATATGCAAATCAATTAAAAGTAAAAAAATACAAATAAAACTTACAGAAAAACACTTCTTAAAACAGAGTTTCAATAATATTTGTTGTATTCCTACACACAATACATATAAAACAATACATCATACATATTAGTAGGTTTAATGTCGCTAATTTATCAAAGAAAAAATTAAAAAAGAAAAAAATTTAAATAAAAAATTAGCACTTACTGCTAAAAAAAAGACCAACAACCAGCCAACTCTTTTAAGTTATTCGGAATTTTTCGCTTGTATTGCGTATGTTTGAATGGATGTAAAATACCTCAGAAAGTTTAAAATACACTCGAAAAAAATAAGTTATTTATTAATAACCAGTTTAAAAATTGTTTTTCAGATCTAAATTTCGGGATCAAATCTGAATCAAATTTAAGTTCTGACAGATCTAAACAATTCCAGTTGTTTATAACCAAAAGCAAATGGAAGTTGTCATATTCCATAACAAACCCCTTAAGGCTTTTTCCTATATCAGCGCTAGATTTTTTTACGCGCATTTGAAGTTGTTAAACTTTTATTATAAGAGTTAAAACACCTCAATTCAACCGAAAAAAATAGCATTTTTGACCAAATTCAAACAGGAATTTGATGAAACTTGGAATATAGTTGGACCCTTACAAAAAGATCATAGCGTCAAAATTTTGGACTTCTGGTAATTTTTCTTCCCGAGATATGGGGTCTTGAAAATTGGCAAAATCGTATATATTTGATAAAAGCGGTCCAAGATAAATAAAGATAACTCGAAAAGTAATAACAATACAGGTCTCACAATCAGTTAGGTTTTAAATAACAGGTAATGAGACAGCCTTTAAAACGGCATTCCCCAAGATTTTTTTTTTTTTAAGGGCAAAGGTCATTGGCTTTAACCTTAATTTTTGGAGAGCTATATCTCAAAAAACGATATTTTTAAAATTTTGTAAAAAATATATGTTATTAAGGATCACCTATACTACTTAAGTTTAAATTTTTAGGATGGAGACTTCATTGGAACTTTTAATATCAATAGAAACATAGTGACAGGAAAGAGAAAACGGTGTGTTTTCCCTTAGAAAATAAAAACATGTTTTTTGTCTTTGAGATTCTGGTGCCAAAGTTCACTTTTCTGAATGTTTTTGACGTGCTGAGTCCATATATGTCCTTTGAACTGGCCTATCGCTAATAGTTTTCAAGATATCTGCACATAAATGTGTGAAAATTGCTAAAATGCTATTGTTGTGTTTTTTTTTACATTTAGGTGCATATATTTTGAAAAGTAATAGCGATAGGCCAGTTCAAAGGTCATATTTGGACTCATCACGTTAAAAACATTCAGAAAAACGAATTTTGATACCAGAATTTCAAAGACAAAAAAAATATTTTTTTGTAAATGGAATTACGCCGCTTTTTCATATATAATTTTTGGGTAATTTTTCGTAATGAAAAATCACAAAATTTTTAATTTCGAAATTTTGCCCAAAAACTATGAAAATTTGCCCAAAAATGTTGGGTAACTTTTCATATGAAATATGACCCAAATTTGTATGAAAAATTTTTGGGCGAATTTTCGTTTTCTTTTTTGGGCCATTTTTCTTTGGGCGATTTTGCCTACAGCCGTCTTATAACCTATTATTTGGAACCTGAATGAGGCCTGTATTATTATTACCTTTCGAGATATGTCAGAACACTTTTGTCAAAAATATACGATTTTGTTAATTTTCAAGACCCCATATCTCGAAGCCTGAAAAATTGGCACAATCTCTTTTTTGTTAAAGTAAACCCCAGTACTTAATTTCATTAAATTTGTAGGGGGTGAGGTCAACTCCTCGGTTGAATTGAGGTATTTTAGCTCATAATTATAATAGCCCAGCAAAAACTGTATAACGTTTCTGATTACACTTCCCATTGCATTTATACGGGAAAGTGCCAAATGTAATGCCTTTTGACTAAAAGTACTTACATTTGGCACTTTCCCATATAAATGTAATGGGAAAAGTAATCAGAAAGGCAATACCGTTTTTGCTAGGACCCAGCAAAAATTGGCATTACTAGTAATGGGTTTTGTAATCCGAAACAGATGTTAATAAGTAGTTACTTATTGAATGAAACACTAATTATTTAACAAGGGCGTGAGACAAAAATAACTAGTGAAGAGTATGGAGATAAATAAGTAGTTACTGCCTCGGATTACAAATAAAGAGTAAAACCCCATTACCAATAAGAAGTAAAATAATTAGTCAATTAAAACTTTTAAAATTTAACTTGTTTTTACTAAAACTTAAAAATTGCGTAATTATTATTAAGTTTTTAACTACTTTTTAATTTAATTGAATTGTAAAGGTTAAAAACTGCAAGTGCAAGAAGATATTATTACTAAGAAGTGCTTTTATAACACATTACTGAGGAGTAGTTACTTTTGGGCTTAAAATAATGTTAATGGTAATGGGTACTCATTAGTGTGGCCCAACAACATATGGAAAAATACCAAGTATAATTCACAACTGAACGTACCTCAAAATATGATAGATGGCATCGTAATGAACAATTTGCGCCAAATTTCAGCACCCTACAACGATTGGAAGGGGATGCTAACTCATCATAAGTGTTTGCAACCTCCAAAGAAATCTTGAAATTTTTTTTATTGGAATCTTAAAAATAACCATATGAAATGCTAGCGTAACAAGTGCACATAATTCACATGTGGCCATTTTGTCCTAAGTTTGTCCTTAAACAAAAAAAAAATACATATTAAAAAAAGCGGAACCCTGCATTTCACTAAAACCGCTGTAACTCAAAAACTATGCGGACCATTAAGTTGCGATAAAGTTCATTTGAAAGGTAATACAAATATCTTTAATTTGAGTATAATATCCAAAAAAAAATTTTTTTCTTTTTTTCCTAATCGAAACTAAAATGTCCTTATTGTCCTTTGTAGGCAACCTTAGGGCAAAATGGCCATACGTGACTTATTTGCTCTTGTAGCGATACCATTCCATGTAGTAATTTTTAGGATTGCAAATTTTTTTTTTTTAGATTTCTTCGAAGGTTGCAAACACATGTGATCAGTTAGCATCCCCTTCTAATCGTCGTAGGGTGCTGCAATTTGGCTCAAAATATTAGTTACGATACCATCTTTCATTTTTTAAGGTACGTTGACCTGTAGCGAAGCAAAAGGAATTTTGGGCCACCCTAGTACTCATTATAAATAATGTTCTTTGTAATGATTACTTTTCACAACTCATTACCATGTTTTTGCTGGGGAATAATTGCTTGAAAACTGTATGAGTTTCGTATGATTAATATTGTAATAACCTTTAAATAACAATCATACGCAACGATGTACAGTGGTTTCTTATTAATGATTTGACTATTCAGTTAGTAGGTACTGGACCGATTGCAGCGAAATTCATACCGGTTATAGCTAACTAAATTTCGAGCTTAAGTCTGGACGCAGGACCCCACATGTCCCATAAGGACACCACCAGGGGCCAATAAAGTAGGACCTGTTTAGAGCACGAAAACTTAAAATGCTTTTAAATCACCAACTTTAAATGCGTGTAAAAAAATCTAGCTCTGAACTTAAAAAAGCCTTGAGGGGTTTGTTATGTAAAATATCAACTTTCACTTGCTTTTGGTTTCATCCCATTCTGACTCGGAAAGCTCCATTTTGTGTCACTGTGTCATTAGATAAAGGTGAATTATAATTTTACCAACTGTTTTTTGTTAGTGTAAAACCTAAAGTTAACAAATAAAAACACAAAATTTTTTTTTGTAAATTGTACAATAAATATTAAGCATAATGTCTTTTTTGGATATTCGCAACTAAATGTGTTTAAGTACACAAGTAACTAAGGAGGAGAACATGGATGGGTTTTGGGTTTAACAAAGAAAAACACGGCAAAATAAAAATTTTGTTTGTTTAATGTTACCGCCAACTTGAGGTTTAAACATTTTTTGTGTTTTTGGTTTGATATGCACGCGCAAAGCACACTTTAATTGCTACAACAAAACAACTGATTTCACAAAAAATTACATGTAACATAAATAAGTTAAATTAACAAAAAACTTTGATAATTTATGTTGTCTAGAGATTATGACCAATATGGAGAAAAAATAGGGAAATATGTGGATACATTTAAATATTAAAATCTAACGGGAGTAAAAAATGGTCCTATCAATTGATTCTTAGACATTCTAGAGATGTCCGTCTGTTTAAATGTCGATCACGACCAAAATATTAGACAGAGCTGACTGTAACTTATTGTATTTATTTGTTGTTGCTTCGAAAAGTTTGGTATTCCATTTGAGCAATATCGGTTCAGCGGTTTAAAAGTTATAATCGAAAATGTAAGGACACCTCGAAAATTTTGGAACATTCCCCACAACCTGAGAATAAAAAATGAAGTTTGGTATTGCATTTGAGCAATATCGGTTTAGCAATTCAAAAGCTATGAACGAAAACGAAAGAACACCTGAAAATTTTTGGTGCATTCCACATAACCTTAAAAATACAAAATGCTTTAATTCGGCTGTTGGTGAACATATCCGAACAGATTTGGATACCGAATATTATTTAAAAAAGTATAAACCATTTTTAATAATTTATTTGTGTCAAAATTATTTTTTTTACCAATTTGGTTTCGGCTCAACGGACATTTTTAGTTCCTGTTAACCGTTTTGCAAAAAAACCGACATTTGGGCAAAAAAAATCCGGTTTTTGGGTTCATCGGTTTTGATAAACTATCCCGGACTCAAAATTTTTTTTGCACAATTTCATAGCCTCCTGTTAGGTTAGGTTGTAAGTGTATGCTGATGTTTTACGTTAGCACGCATGGACTCTGATGTCCGTTGTGATACCACGGGACTGTAATAGGATCGCCTACTAGTCCTTGCCGTTAAACCAACTTGAACTCCTCATGAAACTCCAAAGATATTGTATTTTGACATCCGACAAATCAGCGTGCAGCTCCCTAGATCCCAGTAAAGCAAGTCTCTGACCAGAAAGTGCCAGACAATGGCGGATAAAGTGTTCGATAGTTTCCAATTCCTTCTCATCCATGCAACTCCGGCAAAAGTGATTTGACGACACATTTAACCGCTCAGTGTGCTTTTCTATGAGACAGTGTCCAATAATTACAGCAACCAGCGTCGAAATCTCTCCTTTTGGAAGCAATATTAGCACACTTGTGCTAATATCGCTTCCAAAAACTTACTTTTAAACGATCGACAGAATGGTTTTCGGAGAACTCGTTCTACTGGGGATCTGTTGGCGTTCCTTTCCGAACGTTGGAGTCGTTCGATCTACCATTTTGATGAGAGTAAGGTGGTTGCTCTGGATATTTCCAAGGCATTTGATTGTGTGTGGCACGGTGCGCTCATATCCAAGCTTAATGCCTTTGGTGTCGGTAATGAATTCTCTCGATTTATTTCGAGTTTCCTCAGGGATCGTTCTATACTTGTTGTTATAGATGGGTTTTCGGCTTCAATCAGGGGTACCGCAAGGTTCTGTTCTTTCTCCTACCCTTTTTCTTATTTTTCTTAACGACCATCTAAGTCAAACTTCAAATCCTATCTACTCTTTTGCAGATGACAGCAACATTTGTCATTCATTTTCCTTTGATCGTAGGCCAAGCCTTGTTGAAGTTGAGGGCAAAAGGTAGATTATGAATGACACACTTAATCAAGACCTGTTGACAATCTCTGAGTGGGGTCTTGCGAATAGGGTCAAATTTAATGTACGCAAGACTCAATGTTGTATGTTGACCCACAGGAATGTGGAATAAACAGTGTCATCTGTACATATGGGTGGAATAAGTATCGAGGAATCTGACACTCTTGATGTTCTGGGCATGAAAATTCAGTGTGATGTCCGTTGGAATAAGCACGTTTTTCAAGTGTCGAAAGAAGCATTCAAGTGTCTCGGTTTTTTAAACCGGTGTAAGAAGTACTTCACCTCATCAGATCTCCTCACTATTTATACCACCTACATCCGACCGAAGATGGAATACAACTCCCATATATGGGCAGGGGCTTCAAAGTCTATTTTGGAGCTCTTGGACCGTGTGCAAAGGAGGGCGTTGATGCTAATCAATGACAATAGTGTGTCCAACTCTATTGACTCATTGGAGCATCGTCGGAATGTGGGTTGTGTGACTCTGTTCTATCGATATTACCATGGAAAGTGTTCTGCTGAGATAAGTGAACTTATCCCTAGAGCCCGAGTTTTTGTTCGCAATACTTGGTTGTCTAGTAGATCACATCCGTTTGTTGTCGATTGTTAGAGTTGTCAAAACCGATTTCCGAAGTATTCGAAAAATCGATTTTTTTCTATTTTTCCGGTTTTTTAAAACCGGTTTTTTAAAAAGGCCGGTTTTCGAAGTATTCGAGAAACCGATCTTTTGGTCTCGAATAATCGACTTTTTCATATATTTATTTTTTTTTTGTTATTTTGCATTCAATGAAATTTTTTAGTAAACATCTCTAAGTTGAGAAATCGGATGTCCCCAAATCATTTGAAATATATCCTTTTTTTGCCTTACTTACGAGCATATTTTTTCCTACTCACAATCAGGTGAGTAAATTTATGACAACTCACACTGACGTTCATTCACACTCACGTTCACTCACACTCACGAAACTTTTTATACAAAAAAAAACTTTTAAAAATTCAGATTTCAAAAATGTAAGAAAATTTTTAGCAAAATTTAAATTTTAGCCAAATTCTACAATTTTTTATGTCTTTTTCGGGATTTTTAAATTTGTTTGTTTTTTTTTTTGGGACGAAAGGAAATATAAAAGAACAAATAAATCATGCAAAAAAATCGTCTCATGCATACTCACTCACGCAAAAATCTTGCTCACACACACTTACACGCAATTTTTTTCCTCTAACACCCTCTTACAATCACGTGAGTTACTTAAATTTCAGTCACACTCACGCGTGAATCACACACTAAACTGCTCATGTGCCAATCTCTATTCTGAAGTATGTACAAATAGCTTGTTTTGCTTTCCTTTTTTATTGTTTTGTTTTACTTTTTTATCAAATAAACAATTAAAAAACAAAAACCGAAAAACCGATTATTCGAAACCGGTTTTTAGTTACAAAACCTAAAAACCGATTTTTTTAAAAGGCGGTTTTTCGAAGTATTCGAAAATCGGGTTTTAAAATTGACGAATATTTGACAACTCTAGTCGATTGTCCAGTGGATCGCAAAGCGCATTACAGAAAAGGTTCGTTTATCAGTCGAACTAGCCGTATGTGGAATAATCTTCCCGCAGAGGTCTTCCCAGTTTCTTTCAATGTAGATAAATTCAAGTCAAATATCCACAAACACTACTCCTTCTTTCCTCTTCCTCATTCCCTTTTTTCCTGATATCAACACAATGCACTGCATTAATAGGGGCATCCCCGAGTGTTGGTTCAACGTAAAAAAAAAAAAATGTCAGAATAGAAGTTGACTGCGGTTGTATGCAAGATATAGAAACTCAACCAGTCAGCCACTTCCGTTATTGCCAGCATCTCTGCCTGTTAAACACTGCAATGACTTGGCAATCTTCGAGCCTGGCTCAACCCAAGCTCTTCCGAAAAGACTCCAAAGTCCATTTGTTCGTGTAGCTTCGATCCATCTGTATAAAAATTGATGGAGGCTCCACTACCCGGAATGCCCCTCATCCAAGTCTCCCTGGATGGTATCATACTGAAAAAGTGACGCTCAAAAAGGCTCATAGAGGGAGCACTGACCACATTTTCTGGTATTGTTATCTTCTTCAAGATCACGTTATGGCCACAATCGCTGCTATTTCATTGCGATTATCGTTTACTCACGGGAATGGTCACAGAACACTGTCTAATTACTTTTCACGCGAAAACAATGGAACTTATCTCGGATGTAATTTGTAGAAGATGTGATGATTCTACATACAAAAAATATTAAGATCTATTTATTAGATGCGTTTTTTTGCACGAATATATGCGATTAAGACAAAATTTGCTTATATTTTATTTTAAAAATTAATTTGCACATACAAATTCCGAAAAAAAAATTGACCGGGAAAGTGTTACACGTAATAATTATTTGATATTAATAAGCACGTCTAGAAAAACAAAAACCTTATTTATTTTATTTTTTTTAAGTATTACAACTATGTTTCAATAATTTTCGCAAAAATTTTTTTAAAAATGTTTGCCAAAATAATTTGATCATGCATGGGTTAAATTAATTGTGGCCAAATATATTAATTAAACGTGTTTCCTGCACAAAGATATGCTTTTTGTGGTTATAAAATGGCTTTTAATGATGTCGAAGTAAATGTTATAAAAAAGTAAGACAGTGCAGTTAAGGGTTAATTTTTGACTAAAATCCCAAGCGGTGGTCAACACCTTTCTAACGATGTATTGGAAGTGAAAATCGGACAAAAAATACAAAAGTTATTTAAGTTTTCAGTAAAAACGAATCGAAAAGCATCAAAAAACTGACATAAACATCTCGTTTTCTCGAGTCTGTGGTTAGATTTTTAAAATGTTTTAATGCAGAATCGAAGAATTCCTAATTATCTACTATATTTGGTCATTCATTTGAGAAAAAAAAATTTACTGAATTTTTTATTCATGAAAAATACCATTTTTGGACCCCTTTTTGACGCGGTTTAGCTCACGGGAGATTATCGCTAGAGCCGAAATATTTTGGGAATCTTCAGACAACATGTTGAAGTTAATTTTGAGGGGGGTACAACTTTTTTTTTTGAGTCACTCTATTGAACATATTTTGTGCAAATGCCCCGTATTGGCCAGACACGACGAGCGAATACTAGGCAAAGCAGAAATCGAGAATATGGATGTCAAACGGTATCGGTTTTATCGGTTCGGGATTTGAAAATCGAAATCTAGGGACTTTTCAGGATCACGGATTTTTCGGCATCCCGGTATTTTTCGGGATTCCGGAATTTTTCGGGATTAAATTTCTTTGATTATAAGAGTAAAAAAATAGTAGACTCTTTATGTTTCAATTTTATTGTTTTATTAAGGGGGCTAGTTGGTAGCGTGTTAGCCCATTAAGCAGGGAGTCGTGGGTTTGATTCCCACGAAAACCCTTGGGGTATGTTTCGCTACAACGAAATTGTTAAAAAAAATGTTTCTAATTATTCTGATTGTTATTGTAAGGCAATTAAAAAATTAAGTATACGCCACTTATGCAGTTTTCAAGTAATTAATATTATTAAATATTTAGCAATGAACTAAAAAAACTATTAGGGGTTTGTTATGGAAAATTACAACTTTTATTAGCTTTTGGTTTCATCCCATTCCGATTTTGGTTGTTGCACTGTATAATTTTAAAACTAATTTAAAGAAAATTTAAAATAATAAAAACATTTAAAGGAGAAAAGTAATAATATAATACATTAGACTTTAATTTTTTTGTATAAAACTAGCTTTTCTTCCAATTTTGAACGTCCGGCAAAATTTGTATTCTCTTATGCCTACACTGAGGGAAAAAATCGTCGTCAAATCAAATATTTTCGTACTCATTTTTAAAATTCTCAAATTTTTGAAAGAAATTTTAATAATGAAATGAAATTTTATAAAATTAAATATGTTTCGGTCTTGATTTTAAAAGTATATTTTTTGAATTAAATATAAAAAAACTCCTTTTTATTTCATGATGCTGTCATGATGAAAATAATCATTTTGATTGTAAACAATAGCAAAATGAGTTTTCAACAACTTTAAAAACGACGCCATATAAATGACGCAATTATTTTAGAAAAGTCTCGTGGCGTGAAAATTTTTCAATTTCCATAAAAATTAAACGAAAAATAATAAATATTTCTTAAAGTGAAACAATGAACTAAAGTAATAAGTGACAAAAGTCAAAAGTAAATACATACGTATGTATTTACATAAATAAAAAAAAAACGGTGTGGAAATTAATGTAAAAATTAATGTGGAGTACCTATTTGCGGAAATTAATGTAGAGTACCTATAATCCAGAAGAAAATTAAAATTTTATCACAGCAATCCCGGAATTTTTGTATTATTTGATGTCTATTTGATGTCGGTGCTCTGACAAAAACACCTACGTGTATTTATTAAAGAGACTAGCTAATTTGTGAACTTTTGCGTTTAATTTTAAAGTAATCTTA
Organism: Pegoplata infirma; assembly: GCA_963921195.1. Lineage (NCBI taxonomy): Eukaryota > Metazoa > Arthropoda > Insecta > Diptera > Anthomyiidae > Pegoplata > Pegoplata infirma. The sequence goes on along the minus strand of OY992536.1, from coordinate 311,558,880 downwards.
ATGGAAAAAGTAGATTTGCAATATTATTTAAATATGTATGTGATAGGTGTAACTTTAAAAGATCGCGAAAGGACAAAATAAATCTAATTCGTAGACGTCTTCAACAATTTTTGAAAATCACATGGGTGTTTTCGTCAGAGCAGCGACGATATATTATTTTATTTCTATATGTATATAGAAAATTGCATCTTTATAACTTTTCTGTGGTAAAGAAAAATAAATAAAATGTGTATATAAATATAAAAAAATTCCAATTGTTTTATTTACATTGAAAATTTTAGGAAACAGAAAGAAAATTATATACATAAATAATTTTTAATATTTAATTTGATTATGTGCACTTTTGATTTGAACATATAAACATTCTCAAATCAACGTTGTTTCATTTCATTTTTAAAATTTTGTTTGTTACTCAAGTCATATTAAAAGTGTCGATAAACATTTTCAATTTGAGAAAAAACAAAGTTTGTTGACTTTTGTCACTGTTTTATTTTTAATTTGAGATTGTTTTTGTTTGATTTGAGAATTTTTTTTTCTTAGTGTATGTGATTGAAGAAGAAAACATTGTATTTCTAAAGATTATTTTTAATGTGGATTTATTCCGGACCATGGTTTCTGTAGCCACCTCTACGTCTTCAGTGGAGAAAATTACATTGGATTTAAATTGTTTGATTTTTGTAAGACTGTTTTTTCTATATGTTTTTTCATCAACAGACTTAACTCTGATTGGAATCGAACCCACGTTCATGAAATTTTCCATCAGTTTGCAAAGCTAGCACTTTACCATCTAGGCTATTGCTCTGCTTGACAAACTAACAGCAGAAGTTTTTAGTCAATGCAATTAAATTGTTAATACTACACTCAAAAAAATAACTTAGTCAAAATATTAGTAAAAGGTGTTGTAATTTACTTCAACCAAACTTTAGCAAAAAAAATTGTAAAAATTTAACTTATACAGTTTTTTTTGGCAATTTACAATTGGTAAAATACAAAAATTTTGTGTTACTTTTACTATATTTTCTTGCTAGTTTTTTTTTTTTTATTTTACTATAATTTTAGCAAAAATATTAGTATTTTCCTTAAAGAAATGGTAATACTTTTTATTTTTTTTTCTTAGTTTTAAGAAAAAAAAATTTGTTTAAAGTGTTCTAGTGTGAAAAAAAAACTCATTGCAGATTGATGATGCTGCCAACACCATAGCAAAGTAGCCATGCATCAAATGAATGTGCGCTCAAAAATAGGCTACACAATTTTTAGTATTTTTTACCATATTTTTTGCTAATTTTACCATATTTTTTGCTAATTTTATATGAAAATTTTTTAAAATTTGCCACCTAAATTGTTAATAAAAAGTTGATAATTTTGAAAAATTATTTTTTTTAAATGTTAACACATAGTTAGATATCTAATCTGTAATATCCAAAAGTTTTTTTTTTATTTTTTTTTTAAATACATGTGAAAAAAATTAAAAATTCGAAAAAAAATTGTTAATTTTTTACAAATTTTACCTGAAAATGTAAGAAATTTCTTGTGTAGACTACTACGCAATTCTCATTTGTTCTACTTAAGCTAAAAAAAATTACGCAAAAAAATAAAAAAAGTGAAGTGTTGTTCTTTAAGTTTTTTGTTTTAAGTGTTTAAGTGAAAAAAAAAATCATTTTGGATTTTGATGTTGTTGTTACTGCAACAACAGCTGCTGAGAAGAAGGCAAAAGAGGATGCTGCCACCATCAAGCCGAAGAAACCATCCAACAACTGAAGTAATAGTTGATGCTGCTATTACTACATTTAAAGAACGTGGTGCTCAAAAACAGGCAAAATTTTTTTTAGTATATTCACCAAATTTTAAATCAACTACTAATCAGAGAAAAAAAATTACTAAATAAAACAGTTTTTTTTACCAAATTACAAATTTTTTTATCTATTTCAATTTTACCATTTTTTTTTTGGTAATTTTACCATATTTTTTGATAATTTTACAAGGTTGATTTTTTACAAAAATAAAATGGTATTCTTGTAATTTTACCATTTTTTTTCCTAATTTTTTGATTAGCAAAATGGTTTTGCTAATATTACCAAAATTTTTGCAACGTCCAAAACTACAGTTTTTTTTGCTAATTTTAACCATTTTTTTTTGCTAGTTTTACAATATTTTTTTTTTTTGAGTGTACAACGTTTTAACTGAAAATAAATCAACAATACAATTTTTTCTGTGTAAAGGTTAAAAACAACCCCCAAAATCTTTTAATGGATCGATTCACTATCTCGATTAAAGTTATGATTTGTTAAGCCCCCTTTATCCACGTGACTTGTTAATTTTATTCTAATCCTTTACAAATAATTTCTTAAAAAAAAATTAAATTTAATATTGTCTGTCTTACATACTAATTAATGTCGACATTTATATGAAATAATAAATTTAATGTTAATAATTCTAATGCACTCCAAAAAAAATATAGACACAAACACACAAGGAAATCAACAAATACAAAAAAATGTTTAATTACATTATGATGACAATGATCAAGAACTTTTTTTGTTTTCTGTTAAAAACCCATAAAAATTATTTATGAGTTTTTTTTATAAACGACCCTACGAAAGTGCCAACGTAGTACGTACCTTCAAGCTGATTAGATTGGATGATTCACAACGACAAATGTAATGCAACAAGAAGTTCTTAAAAAAAAAAAATAAGAAACCTGACTTCTTGGAAAATATTATACGAACGCACCGTACATCACTTTTCGAATGACTAAATTTTGTTAGAGTGTAGAATGAATATCTAATTAGCAGTCTATTGGTGTTCTCATGATTTGATTTCCTAACTCCTCCTCAATGTTATTCCTTTTGCTGCTTACTGACTGTTTAGGATTGTGTTTGAGTGTTGTGTGTTGTTATGATGCATTTTTTTACTATTTCATGTCAAATGACAAGAAGTTACAATAAAATTTATAGTGTTCAACAATCAATATGGGTGGTAGGATTCCAAATCATTAATTTGTTGTTGATTTTGTTTTATGTGTCGTCTTACGATTCTCATGTCCTTTTAGGAAAATTTATATGCGACTGGCTGCTATTCTATTTTTCGTATGAATTCATTTTTGAGTTGTGAGCAAGTGAGAGTGTTTATATTCGGTTATGCCGAATCAAAAAAACCCTTCCAAAATCTTCAGATTCTGTTTTTTCAGAACTTTTCTGATTTGTTCTAGTTTTTTTTTTTATTAATTTTTAATTAAAAAATATCAATAGTTTTCTTCGACCTTAGAAATATAATATTTTGAGTAGGTTTATTCTAGCTCGAGGTCATTATTTCCTTTACTAATTAAAACTTTGTTATACTCATAGAATAATTTTCAAGAAAATTATTTTTCTGTTTAAATTCATTTATGTCATTTTTGCAAGACTTAATCGACACGTGTTTCGGAATTTGTCAGATTCCATTGTCAAGACTATTTAGGATTTCAAATCATTAATTTGTTGTTGATTTTGTTTTATGTTTCTTCTTATGTCTTCTCATGTCCTTTTAGGAACATTTATATGCGACTGGCTGCTATTTTTCGTATGAATTCGTTTTTGGGTTGTAAGCAAGTGAGAGTGTTTATATTCGGTTGTGCCGAATCAAAAAAACCCTTCCAAAATCTTCAGATTCTGTTTTTTCAGAACTTTTCTGATTTTTTCTATTTTTTTCTGATAAGTTTTTATTGAAAAATAAAAATAGTTTTCTTCGACCTTTAAAATATTATATTTTGAGTAGGTTTTTTCTAGGTCGAGGTCATTATTTCCTTTACTAATTAAAACTATGATATTCTCGTGGAATAACTTTCAAGAAAATTATTTTTCTGTTTAAAATTTATTTATGTTGCTAATTTTTGCAAGGCTTAATCGACACGTGCTTAAAAATTTGCCAGATTCCATTGTCAAGATTATTTAGCAAATATTAAAACCCTATACTACAAATAGCAAAGGAAATTTTTAATGAAAATTGCTAATGTTCAAACTAAAATTTTAGTACACATTCGTCTCTACTTCCATTGAGAATTAGAGGACAAAAATTGTAGCATCATAGTACACTCAAAAAAATACGTTAGTAGATTTACTAATTTTTTTTTTTGCTAACGCTAGTTAGCTAACTTTTAGCAAATTTTTAGTTGAGATTAGCATGTTAGCAAAAAATTCTTGTAAACTTCATTTAGCACATTAGCAATTTTAAACAAACTTTGAACTAATTTCTTTTGCTAAATTTGAAATTGAGTTGACTACATTTTTACAAGATTTTTTGCTAATATTAGCAAAATAAATGGTAATTTTTTTTTTATTTTCAGAAAACTTTAAATGGCGCTATCTCGGAAACTAAGCCAGATAGAGCAAAATGGAGGCCATTTTCGGTTCTCTTCACATGTGTGGACCCTAATGGGTCCTAACTTTGGATCCAAAAAAGTTAGCATTCCCGAAAATTTTAAAATGCTCATATCTCGATAAATATTGCCGACACGATAAAAAAGTCCAAAAGCATTTTTGTAGCTCTCAATACGTAGAACAAGACCACAAAATAACCAAAAGCTCTCCGAGTAATATTTTTGAAGTTATCGAGTTTTTTAATTCTCAAAACCCCAGTGGTCCCCTAAAATCACGTATCTCAAAAACTAAGCAAGATAGAGCGAAACGGACAAAAATTTTGAATCAAAAACTATGACGATTTTTAAGGAACCCAACTAGGTCTAGGCCCATCGGGGTCTGGACCTATCGGGTCCAAACCCAATGGGGTCCTCAAAGTATGAACTAAGTCGAAATAAAAAAAATTCAGTTAACTAATTTTTGGCAAAACATTTTTGCTAACTTTACCAAAAAAATTGTGGGTTCAAAATCAGCAAATTTTCTTGTAGGTTTACAAGCTTTTTTTGCTAACATTACAGTTTTTTTTTTTTTGAGTGTATACTACAAATAGCAAAGGAAATTTTTAATGAAAATTGCTAATGTTCAAACTAAAATTTTAGTACACATTCGTCTCTACTTCCATTGAGAATTAGAGGACAAAAATTGTAGCATCATAGTAAGATCACGTGGCTTTCGGTAAAGGAGTACACTATGGTGACCTTTCTTGATATAGAGGGGGCTTTTAATAATATCACCCCAGACCCGATAATTGTGGCGTTGTCTAGTCTGGGAGTAAAGCGTGGAATCGTTTTAGTGATGGAAAATCTACTTGCCAGTAGACGTATAAAGTCTGAATTGAAAGCGTCTTTCATGGGGAACACCACAGGGAGGTGTTCTTTCGCCACTTCTTTGGAACCTGGCACTGAATTCAATGCTGCTCTCTTTAGAAGCACGTGTTTGTCATGTTGTCGCATATTCTAACGATGTCGCGATAGCGGTAAAGGGGAAGCATCTGCCAACATTAAGGGATATTCTTTAGGGTTCTCTGGAAGATCTGTCTAAATGGACAACACACTGTGGTCTGGGAGTAAATCCAAGTAAAACAGAGCTTGTTTTGTTTACAAGGAAAAGTAAGATTCCTGCTTTTAAACCTATTTCTCTGGACGGCACTGAAATCACCTTCTCAGAAGGAGCCAAGTATCTTGGAGTATTTCTAGATAGGAAGTTGAATTTTAGGCGTAATATTGAGGAACGGGTGAGAAAAGTAACGATTGCTTTATATTCCTGTAAAAGGGTCATTGGAAAACGATGGTTTTTTAGCCCTCAAGTCGTTCATTGTATCTATACAGCAGTGGTGCGTCCAATTCTGCTGTATGAAATCATTGGATGGTGTCCTTAGAAACAAAAGTGAACTGGGTCTTTATCACGAAGGTACAGAGATGGGGTCGATGTGCATCACTGGTGCTCTTCGTACTACACCTACGGCTGCATTAGAAATCCTCCTTCACCTGATACCTTTGGACATATTGGGTAGGCAGTATGCGGCTACGTCTGCATTTCGACTTAATAGCACGCTGCAATGGAGGAGCAGCTACTGTGGCCATAGCGCGATCTTGAAGAAGATAACAATACCACAAAATGTGGACTGTGCTCCCCCTATGAGCTATTTTGAGCGCCACTTTACCACTATGATACCATCCAGGCAGTCTTGGATGGGGGGCATTCCCGGAAGTGGAGCCACCATTTTTACACAGATGGATCGAGACTGCACGAGCAAGTGGGCTTTGGAGTCTATTCGGAAGATCTTGGATTGAGCCTGGCGCGAAGATTGCCAGATCATTGTGGTGTTTACCAGGCAGAGATGCTGGCAATGAAGGAAGTGGTTGACTGGTTGAGTTGCAACGTCTTGTCTACAACCGCAATCAACATCTATTCTGACAGTCAAGCCACGGTCAAGTCTCTGGAGTCCATGTTTCTGAAAAAAAGATCTGCCCTTATCTGCCGCACGTCTTTAAATGAGATGGCCAAGCAGTTTGATATACGACTCATATGGGTCCAGGGGCACAGAGACATTCCAGGGAATTGCAAAGCCGATGAGCTTTCAAGATTAGGAACTACCTTACAGGTTCCAACAGAATTGGAATGTGTTGGTATGCCTCTAGAAACTTGAAAGCAAAATCTACGGATTTGTTCCGCGACGGAGACTAATAAGAGATGGGCAAATGGATTGACGTGTAAGACAACGCGACAGATTTGGCCTTCTCTTATTCAGGGGGGCACAAGTGAGCTGATATCGCTTCCAAGAGGAGAGACATCGACGGTGGTTGCCATAATTACCGGAAACTGTCTTGTAGAAAAGCACGCAAAGCGGCTAAATGTGCAGTCATCTTTCTTTTGTCGGAGTTGCATGGATGAGAAGGAGTTGGAAACTATCGAACACTTTATCTGCCATTGCCCGGCACTTTCTGGTCAGAGGCTTGCTTCACTGGGATCAAAGGAGCTGCACGACGTCAGATGTCAAAATTCAATATCTTAAGACTTTCATAAGAATGGTTTTAAGTAATGCGACTAGTAGGGGAATCTATTACATTCCCGTGGTATCATAACGGACCGCAGAGTCTATGACGTTCCACGTCAGCAACCAATTACAAACTAACCTAACCTAAAGATCATGTCCTTAACTTCCTTGTTTTTTAAAATTTTAAACAATTTTGCTAAATTTTCCCGATTTTTTCTTAATTATTTGAACTTTACAAAATTTTTCTTTTTAGTCCTGATAGTTCCATTTTTTTAGAATTTTCCTAACATTTCATATTCTTCTGAATTTTTTCGATGTTTTCTTACTTCTTTTTAAATATTTACTTAATTGTTCTGAAGTTTTCATATTTTTTTTTTAATCCTTTGATCTTTTTGTTTTTTGTTGTATTCAGTAGTTTCGTGTGTAACGCATCGAAACATGGGTTACCGACCATTTTTGTGACATGCCCCTTGTTTTAACTTAAAACAAGTGAGAGTGTTAAATTCGGCTGTTCCAAATCTGTCCGTCTCTCTGTCCGCAATCACGGCCAAAAATTATGAACGGTTCAAAAGTTATGAACACCTCGAAAATTTTAGTGAATTCAACATAACCTTAAAATACAAAATGCTTTAATTCGGCTGTTGGTTGACATATGTGCCGTATACAGGCCGAAAAATGTTTTTTTGCCGAGCCCGAATATTCGGTCGGACACAATAGTTGGAAATCATGTGGTGCTAGACCAATATTTTGTAGTGTTACAAATGGAATAACAAACTTATGTATACCCTACACCCCTAACTAAATATAATAAGAATACGTGTGTGATTTCAGCAATATTGAAATTCTATTGGTGTTTTCTAAAATCTTTTATATTATTTTTCAAAATTGCCTGCCTTAAATCAATACGTCAACTACCAGTGTTACTTGTTGGGGGCTTTGTTGTAACTGCAACTGCACGTGACGTTTAAATACAACAACAAAAAAGAAATTATGTATGTAAATTGTATTTATTTATGTATATATTCATAGTTTAGATGTATCGTACATACATTCATATATGTAAGTACTTTTACATATTAAGACCATAAATCACCATTTGAAATTTTATTCAAAAAAAAAAAATAAAAACTTATTTTGAATACACAGTGTAATTGAAAATGACAATGAAAATGCCTAACTAATCATTTATAGACTTGTAATTTGCTTGACACTCGTTAAAGCAGTGGCGGATACTCCAAGTTGTGTGTGTTTAACTGGGGGGTCGATGTAGATTTTGTCCATCATTTTTAATGATATGAATGATAAATTAGCCGTTAACAATTAAAAATCGATATCTTTCATAACGTTGTGCAACAATTTGAGGGTCATGACTTTGGGAAGACACCAATTTTTTTTTGTAAAAGATTAATTGAAATGCACAGATGCAATTTGAAATTTGTATGAATTTCAGTTGAAATTTAAAAATTTTATTTTAAATTTAAAAATTTTATTTTAAATTCAAAAGATTTCATTCAAAAACTTCATCTAACAAGCAAATCACACAGTCAATGCGTTTGGAAGTGGAATTAAAAGTTTGTTCTGAAAAACTAGAATGTAATATTAATTCGGAATGAAACCACTTTCAAAACAAAAACCAATTGAAATCCAAGATTCCAAGGACTTTCTTCCACGTTTTCAGAGAAAACATTCATTTCCACTCCCTAACGGATTTGACTCTATGACATGTCTCTAAATATTTCAATTTATACCTACACTCAAAATAATAACTCTGTAAAATTACTGTAATCTCAATTCAACTAGTGTTTATAAACCGGTTAATCGGTTAACCGAAAACCCGGTTTTTTCCCAAAATTTCGGTTTTTTTGCAAACCGGTTAACCGAAATTTAAAAATTCCGGTGCACCGAGAACCGTTTTTTTTTTGTCGGTTAACCGGTTTTTTTAAATACATTTAAACAGAACATTTGCAAATATTAAGGGTTTGCACTTTTTTTTTAAATTTCATTAAAAAGACCTTGAAAATCCGTGTGAAAGAAAGTCTAAAATACTTTTTGTCTTCAAGAAACAATTTTCCAAATAGGAATTTTAATCTGATAAATATTTGAATTATTAATAAAAATTAAAATAAAGCTCCGGTGAATATAGGAAAATAAAGCACCGTAATAAAAACAAGTGAGAGTGTTAAATTCGGCTGTGCCGAATCTTTTATACCCTCCAACACGTTTAAAAAAAACAGGGGCGTCTTTTTTTTTTGGGGGGGGGGGGGGGTTACGTCGGTGGGAGACAACCTTCCTGGATCCAACTGCAAGATTTTGAACTTCTTTTGACATAAAAATGTTTTGTTTGCTAAGCAAAAGCACAAAAAAGCTATGAAAAATGGCTCTTTTTTAGAGGTTTGTTTAGTTCTTAAGAGGGGAACTTTTTTCCCCCTGATCCGATTTTGTCCATGTTCGAACTTAACCAGCCCAATACCATAAGACATATTCGTGTTTTGCACAGACGGACAGACGGACGGACGGAAGGACGGACATAATATATATACTTTATGGGGTCCTAGACCGATATTTCGATGCGTTACACACGGAATGACAAAGTGAGTATACCCCCATACTGTGGTTGGAGGGTATAAAAATACCGCTATTTTTAAAGGATAACAGTTGCTAACTTTGCTGAAAGAAACAAATATGTTAACTTTAGTTACACTCGATTTTTTATGTAATAAAAATTAGCAATTTTAAAGTATTTTTTGGGTTTGTGAGTTAAAGAAAAAAACCAGTTAACCGGTTTTTTTATTCCGGTTTAACCGAGAAAACCAGTTAACCGAAAAAGCTGAATTTCGGTTAACCGAGAAACCGGTTTTCCAAAATGTCGGTTTTTTATAAACACTAAATTCAACAGATATTTGACAGAGTTTTCTGTCAAAATACAGATTTAAAGAAAATACTTTGTATTTTGTTGTGACAAAAAAAAAACAAAGTTTCCTCTGTTATATTACTTTTTACTTTGTAATCTTAATTTTACAGATAATTAACAGAGTTTTCTGCTAAAATACAGATCTAAGCCAATTACTTCGTATTTTTTACAACCAAAAAAGTTTTCTATTTTGAGTAGTTTTTGTTTTTGTTACCAAACATCAAAATTTTATCTGTATATTTTTTTTGAGAAAAAGTTAAAAAAGTAGATAAAAAAGTTATCAAAAATAGTTTTCTTTGCCAAATGGTGGTTTATTTAACCAATATTTTACTAGAAACTCTACTCGAGTCACAGTGAATGCCGTTAAAGGCTGTCCTCAGGGCGGCGTCCTATCTCCACTACTATGGTCCCTGGTGATAGATGACTTGCTTCAGAGGCTAGATAATATGGGTTATCAGGCAATCGGTTACGCGGACGATTTAGTAGTTATAGTAACTGGTAAATTCGACAATATCATCTCGGATATTATGTGCAACGCTTTACGTTTGATAATGGACTGGTGCACTGAACAGGGTCTTTCCATTAACCCTAACAAGACTATTATAGTCCCGTTTACTAGGAGAAGAAATCTCAATTTAGGTATAATTTCCGTAGGGAATACTATTATCCAACTCTCTAAGGAGGTTAAATATTTGGGAGTTATCTTAGATACGAAACTTACTTGGAATTCACATTTAGACGGCACTATCAAGAAGGCTATTGCGGCATTATGGGCAGCGAATAGGATTGTTGGTAGGACCTGGGGATTGAGCCCCAAAATGGTTATGTGGATCTACAAGATGATTGTAAGACCGATCATGACGTACGCTGCCATAGTCTGGTGGCCGAAGACTATGCAGAGGGATGCCACCGTAAGACTAGGCAGGGTACAGCGTCTGGCTTGTACTCTGATCACGGGCAGCGTTTGAAAGGCTACGTTAGCTACCCGTTTTTTTGCTTTTGCTTTTCATATCACTTCAAACAATTTCAATATTATAAGTTATAGCTTTTGTTTACTTTTCTTTTTTGTGTTTGCTTAAACTACAACAACATGAAAAAAACAAAAACTCCAAACAGAGCAGTAGCGGAAAACAAATTTTATTGTTGTAGCCTACAAATATACTACAGTAGTATATTTGTAGGCTACAAAAATACTACAGTAGTATATTTGTAGGCTACAGTATTACTACAGTATTACTATAGTATTACTACCTTCACATTGTAAACAAATGTAGCAATATAAAAACGTGATCATATTAAAAATATCGTTAAGTTGGTGTAAAATGAATACAACATCGAAAAAAGAATAATAATAATTTTAAATAAAATTCTTTTAATTTCGGTCAAAAAAAATATAGAAAAATTTGGAATTTTGTCGAATTTTTCGATATTTTCGAATATGTACGCGATTTTAATATTATCGGTCTAGACGCTCAGAAGTTATGAGCAAAACCGTGGCATTAACATTATGTTAGAGATGGGCGCTGGTCACGTGATTTACGTGATTCACGTGAATCACGCGTGAGTGATTTTCATTTCAATCACGTGATTGTGAGTGAGTGTGAGCTGAAAAAAAATCTGAGTGAGTGAGTCATTTATTTTTTGCGTGAGTTTGCGTGATTAGATTTTTAGATTAGCCCAATTTTTTTATTTTTTGTAAAAAATTTTTTTTTGGTAAGAAAATTTTATTGCGTGAGTAGATTTTGCGTGACTCACGCGTGAGCGTGATTGAATCTGGCGTGAGTAAGATTTTTATTACTCACGTGAATAGTGAGTGAGCGTGAATAAAACAAAAATTGCGTGAGTGATTCGATTATTTTTGCGTGAGCGTGAGTGAGTGTGAGTCAAAATCCACTCACGCACCCATCTCTACATTGGGTTTTTCAAAAATTCACGTGTTGAAAAATACACAAAACATGGTTTTAATTAGAGATGGGCACGTGAGTGATTTTTGACTCACACTCACTCAGGCTCACGACAGGAATTTTTGAATCACACACACTCACTCACGAGCAAATTTTTTCTACTCACAATCACGTGAGTAAATTTAATACAACTCACACTCACGTGCACTCACTCAAGCTTCACTCACACTCACGTTGACTCACACTCACGAAACTCTTATTCATACAAAAAAAACTTAAAAACTAACATTTGAAAAATCTTTTAAAATTTTCAACAAAATTTTAAGTTCAGCGAAACTTAAAAAATCGACTCACGCAAAAATCTTACTCACGCAAAAATCTTACTCACGCAAAAATCTTACTCACGCAAAAATCTTACTCACGCAATTTTTTTCTTCACTCTCACTCACGTGAGTAAAATTGAATTTAGTCACACTCAAGCGTGGTCACGCGTGAATCACGTTCTAATCTGCTCATGTGCCCATCTCTACTTTTAATGACAAGGGTACACCACAACAATGTTTGCCAAAGTTTTTTTCCTACCCTATTCTTTATACACATTAAAATAAAACAGTTATGTTAAACAAGATGAGTGTGTGTGTTATAGTTTTATTAAATTTTCTCTTTGTAGGCTACAAAAACAATATTTGTAGGCTACCAAAAATAATTTGTAGGCTACAGGTAGGCTACCAAAAATAATTTGTAGGCTACTTGTAGGCTACACAATTCTAATGTTTTTGTTTTATTTGCTACTTATTCATTTTTAAAAACAATCGTAAGCTCTCGCTACAAAAACAGGAATGTGCAAGTATTAGTAGTTATAGCAATTGAATGATTTACATATTGTTTGTTTTTAAAACTATACATATCGTCAATTTTGGTTGTTTAAGCTACTTTCTTCGTAGTAATTTAAACGCTGATCACGGGTGCTATGAGAACCTGCCCAACTTTGGCCCAAGAAGCCATTTTGGGTCTCACACCCCTCGACATCTTTATTAGATCTACTGCAACAATGGCTGCGCGTAGAATGAATATCGATTACTCTGACCCTCGCAACTTGAGTGGCCACTCCAATATTCTTTCTTCAATAGGAATTAGGGAAAACCTAGATATGCCGACGGATAGGATAAACACTGTGCTTCGCTTTGGAAGGAAATTTGAGATCGTGATACCGAGTAGACCAGAGTGGGATGAAGGTGGTCCATATGTGGATACTAGAAGCCTAAACTGGTATACTGACGGATCCAAAATGTCCTCTGGAGTTGGCGCTGGTGTCTACGGTCCAAACACGCGGATCTCCGAACCAATGGGTAGGTGGCCTACAGTTTTTCAGGCTGAAATTCAGGCTATTACAATATGCGCTAGGGTTAATATTGCAAAGGGTATGAAGGGTACTCATATTTCAATCTTCTCTGATAGCCAGGCAGCACTTCAAGCGCTGTCTTCTTGGGAATTTAAATCCAGAATGACACTGGAATGTTTTGATACCCTTCAACAGCTGGCCGGGAGAAACAAAATTACTCTATTTTGGATCCCTGGCCATAGAGGTTTTGAGGGTAATGAGATAGCGGATGAGCTTGCTAGAAATGCCTCCGCTACTCCTATGGTCGGACCCGAACCCTATTGTGGGGTAAACTGGTCCACCTTCTCGAACATGGTTAAGGGTTTGGAGAGGACCGACTTCTTAAACTTGTGGGAGAATTCAGGAGGTCTACGCCAATCCAAGGCACTAATCGCGCCATTATCATATGGAAGTATACTGAATCACCCCAAAGGTGACATTAGGTTACTGACAGGTTTTCTCACCGGGCATTATAAGGTAAATTATCACTTGCATAATTTAAACCTAAGTGCATCGTCTTTGTGTCGACTTTGTCTTGAGGAAGTGGAAACAACGCAACACATATTATGTGAGTGCGTCGCAATATGTAGGATCAGAAGACGGTTCTTAGACAAAGAATTGCTTAATTCTGCGGATATAAAGCTAGCTTCTCCATCCTCTGTTATAATGTTCATTAGGAACATTGAACAGAGTTTGATTTAGATTAATGGATCTTGGCACAAAAGACCCATAAGGGTCGCAGTGCCGGCCGTTAGGGCTAGATCACCCCTTTAATAATAAAATACTAGAAACTCTGTAAATTAAGTTTTTTTTTTGTCCAAATCATTTTATCGAGTTTTATAGTAAAATTACAGAGTTTTCTCTGTAAAAAAGCTTTCATATTTAACTAATATTTTACTATAAACTCTGTAAATTAACAGTTTTTTTCTGTCAAAATCTTTTTACAAAGTTTTTTAGTAAAATTTCTAAGAAATGTTGTTAGCTGGAAAAGTATGGTGTACTCTGTTAAATTAGCAGAGTTTTTCTGTAATTTAACAGAGTTATTATTTTGAGTGTACTCCCTCGCAATTAATATTAACAAATAAATTAGTTATGATTTTGCACTTAGGGAGGAACTTTTTCCCCTTTGTAAGCTTATGCCCATTTACGAACTTAACCAGTTAATGACCATAAGACATATTTGTAACAAACTTTAGCAGTCTAGCTCCTTTGGTTTGGACTGCAGTGTGCTTTTCACAGACGGACAGACATACATTCACAGAAGGTCTTAGAATTGATCACTGATCAATAACACTGCAACATATTTCGGGACAGTCGGATCGTTAAAAAGCGGAAATGACTCGAAAAGTCAACATCTCCAACCAAGGACTGTCCCCCAGCAACCCCAGCTTAATTATATTTTTTTTTTTGTGTTTTGTTTTTTTTTTTTCCTCCTGGAGCAGATATACCGGGCATATATGCTCCGTACCGGGCTTATATGCTCCGTATTTTACTGGTCCGCCGTTGAAAATCCACGATTTCTTAAAAAATAGTATTTATTTAAATAAAATGCCAAAATTACAAATTAAGAAAAAAATTTCAGCTAAATAGGACATTTTTAACCCCTCTAAAACGGTGTCCGAAATTGACCCATACATTTTGCCAATTTTCACGCAGGAAATTTTTTAAGTTTGCATATATGACAGATGACCACCCTGCATGAAAATTTAACCACATTGTTTTTAGGTCTATTCCAACACATCTGTCGGTGAGCCGGAAAGGCATTCGCCCAAAAGCCAAATTCGATCCACCCTATTGTAGAGCTCTGCTAAGAAAACGCATTTACACTCGAAAAATTATGACGCACTTAGAAAATTATTGCAGTTACTACATGCCGGTCATTTGTGTAGTAAGTAGTAGTTGTTGTTTTCAACTACAACTTCAGTTGTTTTTATATGAAAAATCTCAAACAACTATTTTTTGTAGTCGTTTTAAAAAATAAATGCAAAAAATTACTATATTGTAGTAACCGGTGTTTTATGTAGTTGCTTTTAATATATAAAAAAACTTGTAATTTTCTAGAAATTTAAAAAAAACAAGAGTGTTAAATTCGGCTGTGCCGAATCTTTTATACCCTCCAACACGTTTAAAATTAAAAAAAAAATTGCTGGGGCGTTTTTTTTTTGTAGGGGGGGGGGGGGAGGGGGTCGGCGAAGTTGATGGGGGACACCTGTACCCCCGCTCTATATGTTTACAAATTATTTGTTTATGATATTTACGCTTAAATAATACATTTTTATCGTTATTTTTATTTAATTTCTATAACCATGCCCCCAAAGGGGGCGGCCTGAAAAAAATCGAATTTTCTAACCCCCTTGGTCCAAGCGCTGGTCTATGAACATAATATGGCACACAAATGTTACATTTGTTGAGCAAAAATTAAAAAAAACTCGTAAAAATATCGTATATTTTAGTGGTCGTTTTAACCCTTCTGCATTCCTTGTATATGTGCCCTTCCTATGATCCTTTGGGTCAATATGACCCAACATTAAAATGAGAACAAAATTCCATGTTTTAGTATAATCAAAATAATGAAAACAAAAATAAATATGCCCTTTCAGAGCAATTATTAAAAAAAATAAAATCAAATTTGAAATTCAACCTTTTTTTAATTTGAGCCAACACTTAATGCAATGCATTGTGTTGGTATTAGAAAATGGGTTATGAGGAGAAGGAATGAGGGAGTAGTGTTTGTGGACATTTAATTTGAATTTTTTCAAATTATACACATACAAAAAAAACTTTTTCAAATTACTAGGAAAAGTCTCGTAGTTTTACCATTTTACCAATATTTGACAGTTGTCCTTGTTTTTTAACAAACAAATTTGGATCAAAATTTACATTTTTTTTTTTACAATTTTTTTTGTAATTTTACAAATTTCCAAAAAAATTAAAAAAAAAATCTAGTAAATTGCGCCAAAAAACTGTAAATTTACAATCTTATTGGTAAAAAGTTGGTAAAATATTGTAAAATTACTAGAAATTCTCGTAAAATAGGAATTAGCAAAAAATCTAGTAAAGTTACGAAATCTCCTTGTAAATTTTATAGTGTCCAAAAATTTGTAAATTTACAATTTTATTGGTGAAAACCTTGTAAAATTACAAAATTATGGGTTAAAAGCTTGTAAAATTACTAGGAATTCTTGTAAAATAGGAGGTAGCTAAAAAAGTAAAGATTTTTTCTTGTAATTTTACAAGGTATTTTTTTTTTAGTGTAGCTGACTGGGTAAACTTCTGCAGGGACTAAATTCCACATAGGGCTAGTTTGACTGATGAGAAACGAATTTTTTCTGTAATTCGTTGTGCAAGACATTGGACAGTAGACAACGAAAGGATGTGAACTGCTGGAAAGAAGCCCATCTCTGCTGAACACTTACCGTGGTTATATCTATGTATCAATGAAGCACAACACTCATTCCGAATATGCTCCAATGAGTCAATAGAGCTGGATAACCTACTGTCATTGATGAGCTTCAACGCACTCCTTTGCACCTGATAAGATAGACCTTGAAGCACCTGCCCAGATATGCGAGTTGTATTCCATTTTCGGTCGGATATAGGCGGCATAAATAGTGAGATCAAACGCAGTGAAGAAATTCTTGCACCGTTTTAGTAAATCAAGACACTTGAATGCTTCTTTCGACACTTGAAAAACATGTTTGTTCCAACGAACATCACATTGGATTTTCATGCCTAGAACATCAAGAGTTTCTGATTCCTCAATAGCTATGCCACCCATGGATACAGATGTTGCTGATTCACCCACAACACATAACATTGGGCCTTACGAGCATTAAAATCGATAATATTTGCAAGACCCCACTCGGAGATTGTCGTAAAATCTTGCTAACAAGTCCCCTGTAGAACGACTATACGGAACAAGAGTGAATCGGACTCGAGATAATTTCATCATCATCATCTATCAGCCGCTTGCGTCCACTGTTGGACATAGGCCTCCTCTAGTTGTTTCCATTTTACTCTATCGTTTGCTATATTCATCCAGTTTCCAGCTATTCTTTTTATATCATCTGTCCATCTTGTTGGTGGTCTTCCTATATTTCTTGTATCTTCTCTAGGTCTCCATTCAAGTATTCTTTTTGTCCATCGGTTATCAGTCATTCTGGCTACGTGCCCAGCCCAGCGCCATTTTGCTTTTGTGACACTTTGTACAATATCAGCGACTTTTGTTTGGTTTCTTAGGGCTATGTTTGTTATACGGTCTCTTCGTGTTACTCCCAGCATTGCTCTTTCCATTGCTCGTTGGGCTACCTGTAGTTTTGTTATCGTGTGTTTGGTTAATGTCAAAGTTTCGCAACCATACGTTATGACTGGCAACACACATTGGTCATATACTTTTCTCTTTAGACACATAGGTAGGTTCTCATTAAACACGTATCTTAATTTACCAAAAGCTGCCCATCCTAGGCCGATCCGGCGAGCGATTTCGCATGTTTGGTTGTCTTTGCCGATCCTTATTTCATGGCCTAGGTATTTGTATTCAAAGACCTGCTCGATTTCGTCGCCTTCTTCTAGGTTTATGTTTCCACTAGCTACAAGATTTGTCATAAATTTAGTTTTTTGCGAGTTAATACTCAAACCGACCTTTTTTGTGGTTTGCACCAACTGTCTTAGCATTTGTTGTGCATCATGAAGATTATCGGTTATTAAGACAATGTCATCAGCAAAACGTAAATGGTTTAGATGTTCGCCGTCGATGTTGATTCCCTTGTCGTCCCATTTGAGACTTTTAAAAGCATATTCAAGTACCGCAGTAAAAAGTTTCGGGGATATTGTGTCGCCCTGTCTTATTCCTCTCTGTATTTCAAATTTTTCGGTACCATCGCGTATCATGACGCTTGCTGTGGCTGCAGCATATATATTTTCTATCAATTTAGTATACCTATAATCGACTCTGCATTCTTGTAAAGCATTTATGATAGCTGTATGCTCCACGGTGTCGAAAGCTTTTCTGAAGTCAATAAATACAAGTACGAGCGGTCTATTATATTCTGTAGTTTTTTCTATAAGAGTCTTTATAGTTTGAAGATGATCGTTTGTTCCAAATCCGCTTCGAAAACCAGCTTGTTCCCGAGGTTGGTAAAAATCTAATTTGTTTTCCAAACGTTTTGTTAGGATTTTTGTTAATAATTTGTATAAGTGGGACAGAAGACTTATTGGCCTATAGTTTTCAAGATTAGTTATGTCTCCTTTCTTGTGGATCAAAACAGTTATCGCATTGTGCCATTTGGATGGGATTGTTCCATTGTGAATGCACATGTTGAACAGATTTACGATTTCTTCCATAAGTCTCTCTCCACCTATCTTTAAGGCTTCACTTACAACTTGATCCTCCCCGGGAGATTTATTATTTTTCATATCCTTAATGCACTTTTTTAATTCATTTATTGTGACATCTGGAAGTTCCTCAGATCCGACATTCATTATTCTTCTTGTATTTGGTGGTAACTGAATGTGTTCAGATTCTATTAAGTGGCATGTATAAAGGTTTCTGTAGAAATTTTCTGTTATTTTCACTATCTCGTTACGGTCGGTTGTCTCAAGCCCATTTTCGTCTTTAAGTTTGAAAAACTCACTTTTACCTTCAGCAAGGCTTCTCTTCATGATCTTCATATTTCGATTTTCCTCAACGGTTTGTTGAATTCTTTCAGTATTAAATTTCCTTAAGTCCTTTCGTATTTCTTTAGAAATTGTTTTGTTGAGTCGGCGTACTTCCTCAAAATTTTTATTTTCCCTTGCCACTCTTCGCTGTTCCATTAGGATTTTTGTCGGTTCACTAATCTTATCATCTTTTTGTCTAGGTGTCTTACAACAAACCTTTTGGGCTTCCAATATTGCACTTGTTATAGTGTCATTTAGAACATCTATATCATTGCCATGAGGATGATTAATATGTAAGTTTATTGTGTTTTCAAATATAGTACGATCAGATGGCTTTATCCATTTTCTTGTTGGTTTAGAGCATATAAGTCTTTTTCTTTCATTGCAAAGATTCATTCTAATGGTAGCCCTTACCGCTCTGTGATCACTACGGATGCCGAACTTATTAAGGACCGTAACATCTACGACATTTCTTTTACGATTTGAAATAATGTAGTCTATCTCGTTTTTTGTTCTACTACCGGGGCTAAACCAAGTCCATCTACGTGGAGTTTTCTTTTCGAAAAAGGTATTCATTACATACAGGTTATTATGATGTGCGAAGTCTAATAACATTTGCCCTCTATCGTTTCTTCCTTCTGTTCCAAAATTACCTATTGCCTTTTCAGATATATCCGATTTTTTCCCAATTTTTGCGTTAAAGTCGCCAATTATATAAGTAAAGTGGCAATGATTTTCGTGCATTGCCCTTTCTATGTCTTCGTAGAAGTTTTCCACATCTTCGTCAGTGTAATCGGATGTAGGAGCATATATTTGGATTATTTTCATTCTATGAAAATCCACGATTTCTTAAAAAATAGTATTTATTTAAATAAAATGCCAAAATTACAAATTAAGAAAAAAATTTCAGCTAAATAGGACATTTTTAACCCCTCTAAAACGGTGTCCGAAATTGACCCATACATTTTGCCAATTTTCACGCAGGAAATTTTTTAAGTTTGCATATATGACAGATGACCACCCTGCATGAAAATTTAACCACATTGTTTTTAGGTCTATTCCAACACATCTGTCGGTGAGCCGGAAAGGCATTCGCCCAAAAGCCAAATTCGATCCACCCTATTGTAGAGCTCTGCTAAGAAAACGCATTTACACTCGAAAAATTATGACGCACTTAGAAAATTATTGCAGTTACTACATGCCGGTCATTTGTGTAGTAAGTAGTAGTTGTTGTTTTCAACTACAACTTCAGTTGTTTTTATATGAAAAATCTCAAACAACTATTTTTTGTAGTCGTTTTAAAAAATAAATGCAAAAAATTACTATATTGTAGTAACCGGTGTTTTATGTAGTTGCTTTTAATATATAAAAAAACTTGTAATTTTCTAGAAATTTAAAAAAAACAAGAGTGTTAAATTCGGCTGTGCCGAATCTTTTATACCCTCCAACACGTTTAAAATTAAAAAAAAAATTGCTGGGGCGTTTTTTTTTTGTAGGGGGGGGGGGGGGGAGGGGGTCGGCGAAGTTGATGGGGGACACCTGTACCCCCGCTCTATATGTTTACAAATTATTTGTTTATGATATTTACGCTTAAATAATACATTTTTATCGTTATTTTTATTTAATTTCTATAACCATGCCCCCAAAGGGGGCGGCCTGAAAAAAATCGAATTTTCTAACCCCCTTGGTCCAAGCGCTGGTCTATGAACATAATATGGCACACAAATGTTACATTTGTTGAGCAAAAATTAAAAAAAACTCGTAAAAATATCGTATATTTTAGTGGTCGTTTTAACCCTTCTGCATTCCTTGTATATGTGCCCTTCCTATGATCCTTTGGGTCAATATGACCCAACATTAAAATGAGAACAAAATTCCATGTTTTAGTATAATCAAAATAATGAAAACAAAAATAAATATGCCCTTTCAGAGCAATTATTAAAAAAAATAAAATCAAATTTGAAATTCAACCTTTTTTTAATTTGAGCCAACACTTAATGCAATGCATTGTGTTGGTATTAGAAAATGGGTTATGAGGAGAAGGAATGAGGGAGTAGTGTTTGTGGACATTTAATTTGAATTTTTTCAAATTATACACATACAAAAAAAACTTTTTCAAATTACTAGGAAAAGTCTCGTAGTTTTACCATTTTACCAATATTTGACAGTTGTCCTTGTTTTTTAACAAACAAATTTGGATCAAAATTTACATTTTTTTTTTTACAATTTTTTTTGTAATTTTACAAATTTCCAAAAAAATTAAAAAAAAAATCTAGTAAATTGCGCCAAAAAACTGTAAATTTACAATCTTATTGGTAAAAAGTTGGTAAAATATTGTAAAATTACTAGAAATTCTCGTAAAATAGGAATTAGCAAAAAATCTAGTAAAGTTACGAAATCTCCTTGTAAATTTTATAGTGTCCAAAAATTTGTAAATTTACAATTTTATTGGTGAAAACCTTGTAAAATTACAAAATTATGGGTTAAAAGCTTGTAAAATTACTAGGAATTCTTGTAAAATAGGAGGTAGCTAAAAAAGTAAAGATTTTTTCTTGTAATTTTACAAGGTATTTTTTTTTTAGTGTAGCTGACTGGGTAAACTTCTGCAGGGACTAAATTCCACATAGGGCTAGTTTGACTGATGAGAAACGAATTTTTTCTGTAATTCGTTGTGCAAGACATTGGACAGTAGACAACGAAAGGATGTGAACTGCTGGAAAGAAGCCCATCTCTGCTGAACACTTACCGTGGTTATATCTATGTATCAATGAAGCACAACACTCATTCCGAATATGCTCCAATGAGTCAATAGAGCTGGATAACCTACTGTCATTGATGAGCTTCAACGCACTCCTTTGCACCTGATAAGATAGACCTTGAAGCACCTGCCCAGATATGCGAGTTGTATTCCATTTTCGGTCGGATATAGGCGGCATAAATAGTGAGATCAAACGCAGTGAAGAAATTCTTGCACCGTTTTAGTAAATCAAGACACTTGAATGCTTCTTTCGACACTTGAAAAACATGTTTGTTCCAACGAACATCACATTGGATTTTCATGCCTAGAACATCAAGAGTTTCTGATTCCTCAATAGCTATGCCACCCATGGATACAGATGTTGCTGATTCACCCACAACACATAACATTGGGCCTTACGAGCATTAAAATCGATAATATTTGCAAGACCCCACTCGGAGATTGTCGTAAAATCTTGCTAACAAGTCCCCTGTAGAACGACTATACGGAACAAGAGTGAATCGGACTCGAGATAATTTACCAGGTGGTAATTGATCATGCTCTTCATGACCTGCGAGCGCCTAAAGAAAATTGCTGTTGGGCGTAAGTTTTCTGGGTTTGTTACCTCACCCTTTGTTGGGGTTGGCGGGACCTTTGCGGGTTTCTCAAAATCCCACCCACAGTACGAGAATAATAAAATTTTTAATGATAAAATAATTAACGAGAATAATAAAATTTAGAATGAAAAACTATTCAATGAAAGCGATTTTATTGATTCTTTGACCGACAAAATTATTGATCTATCATTCTGAATGAAAATGAACCCAATTCAATTATATTCAGAAGAAAAAAAATCGTAAAGTAGAACTAAACTTGCATTATCGCTTGTTGCTGCAACTTAAGAGTTATAAAAAGATGATCAGAAATGCAAAATGTGATTCTTGGAAAAACTTCTGTGGAAACATAGAAGACGTTTCTGAGGCATCCAGGCTGCGCAAGGTTCTGGCTTCTTCTCCTTGCACCCTGGGATACCTGAAAGATCCTAATGGGGTGTGGTCTTCCTCCAGTGGAGAGTCGCTGGATCTCCTTTTAAACACGCATTTTCCGGGCAATTCCATGACGCCGTTTCAAGCTTTGGAACGTTCTGACGCCCAAGCATCTGAAATTGCTTCGGAAATAATAAATATGCCAACATTAATCTGGGCGATAAAAAGCTTCAGGCCCTATAAATCCCCGGGACCTGATGGTATAATCCCGGCTGAGTTGCAGCAAGTGTCGGACTATATAGCCCCGTTGCTGTATAATCTATACACAGCATGCATCAACTGGTCGTATATTCCTTTAAAATGGAGGGATACCAGAGTCGTATTTATCCCGAAGGCTGGGAAAAGTTCCCACACAGCTCCGAAGGATTTCAGACCAATTAGTCTGTCTTCTTTTTTGTTAAAGACAATGGAACGAATGATAGACTCATATTTGCGTAGAGTGATTGACCCGAGGTTGCTTTCGACAAAGCAACATGCATACAGCAAGGGACGATCAACGGAAACAGCTCTTCATGAGCTCGTTGGTACCATCGAGAGATCGCTTTCGGTAAAGGAGTACACTATGGTGGCCTTTCTTGATATTGAGGGGGCTTTTAATAATGTCATCCCAGAATCGATAATATTGGCATTGTCTGGTCTGGGAGTAAAGCGTGAAATCGTTTTAATGGTGGAAAGCCTACACTCAAAAAAATACGTCAGTAAAAAAGTTTGTAAAATTGTTTGTATCCCAACTTTACAACTTTTTTACTAAATTGTACTAAAAAAATATTTTTTTGTAATTCGTTTTAGTAAACTCGCGTTACAAACTATTAATTTTTTACTGATTTTTTAATAATTTTTTCAGTTGATTTTTTTTTAAATTTTGTATTAACTTTTCGGTTTTCTTTTCTAGAAAAGTAATGCACTAATAAAATACAAAAAGAAAATGTTATTAAAATACTTGGAAATTAAAAAGAGCATTTAAAAAAAAATATGTAGTTAGTTATTTTTATGGTAAAACTGCGTAATGGTAAAACTGCGCTTTGATGAGTATGAATATGTTTATTATTTTCAATATTGAATTACACTTATTTGTCTGCTTCATTGTAACTACTTTGTTTTCTTTCAAATAAAAACATATATAAAAAAGGGAACAAAATGCAGTATAGAGAAGATATGCAAAATTCAAAAAAACACCGACCTTTTTCAATTCTTTTTTCTTTCTTCTCCACTTGTGGTCCTTTTTTGTTTTACGCTATCTGCGATTTTTTTTCTTGTACACAGTGTACACAAAGGGTTGATTTCTTAATACTCAGAATAGTATTGGTAATTTTGTGTACTCTTCTTCATGCCTTTGTTTCTATTATTCAGTTGGAAAATAGCATTTGAATTAACAACGTCGCGGAGCAGAAGAAATAAAAAAATGTACAAACAACAAAATATTACAACAAAAAATACAGGTAACCAAATGTTAAAGTATTTTTTTATATATAGTATTTTTTTAGGACAATAAATAAAACAAAATAGAAAATGATGAAAGCAGGTAACAACTGTATATTTATGTGTTCCATTTAAATAATATCAATATAATGTATTTTTTATTCTAGAACACCAATTTATTCAACACAATTTTCAAAGCATTTATTTTATGTGGTATGTAATTTATATTTTGTATAAAAAAAATTTATTCAATATTCTGTCTTACATATTTCAGATCAAAAACTCAAACAAAATCTGACTTGCATTGAAATAGTAATGGCGACAACAAGCACAATACGCAGTTTACATATAGTAAAAAATACCAAAAATTTAAAATACACAATTTACAATTTTTTTACAAAAAAAATTAGTAATACTAATTTTTTTAGTGTTTTTTAAGATTACTAATTTTTGAAAACCAAAGTTTGTAATGGTAACTGAAAAAGTTATCGGGCACAAATTGAAAACTTTATTAGTAATGGTAACAGACTTTTTTGTAAGGAATACTAACAAATTTTTATGAGTGTACTTGCCAGTAGACGTATAACGTCTGAATTGGGAGCGTCCGTCATATCTCGATTTGTCAATAGGGGCACACCACAAGGAGGTGTTCTTTCGCCGCTTCTTTGGAACCTGGCACTGAATTCAATGCTAATATCTCTAGAAGCACGTGGTTGTCATGTTGTCGCATATGCTGACGATGTCGCGATAGCGGTAAAGGGGAAGCATCTGCCAACATTGCGGGACATTCTTCAGGGTTCTCTGAAAGATCTGTCTAAATGGGCAAGAGACTGTGGTCTAGGAGTTAATCGTAGTAAAACAGAGCTTGTTTTATTTACAAGGAAAATTAAGATTCCTGCTTTCGATCCTATTTCTCTGGACGGTACTGAAATCACCTTCTCAGATGGAGCCAAGTATCTTGGAGTATTTCTGGATAGGAAGCTGAATTTCAGGCGTAATATTGAGGAACGGGTGAGAAAAGCAACGATTGCTTTGTATTCCTGTAAAAGGGCCATTGGAAAACGATGGGGTTTTAGCCCTCAAGTCGTTCATTGGATCTATACAGCAGTGGTGCGTCCAATTTTGCTGTATGGAATCATTGTCTGGTGGCATGCTTTAGAAACAAAAGCGAACTGTGTCTTTATCACGAAGGTACAGAGAATGGCGTCAATGTGCATCACTGGTGCTCTTCGTACTACACCTACGGCTGCATTAGAAATCCTCCTTCAACTGATACCCTTGGACATATTGGGTAGGCAGTATGCAGCTGCGTCGGCAATTCGACTTAATAGCACGCTGCAATGGAGGAGCAGCGATTGTGGCCATAGCGCGATCTTGAAAAAGATAACAATACCACAAAATGTGGATTGTGCTCCCTCTTTGAGCCTTTTTGAGCGCCACTTTACCACTATGATACCATCCAGGGAGTCTTGGATTGGGGATACTCCGGGAAGAGGAGCTACCATAAATTTTTACACAGATGGATCGAGGCTGCACGAACAAGTGGGCTTTGGGGTCTATTCGGAAGAGCTTGGATTGAGCCTGGCTCGTAGATTGCCAGATCATTGCAGTGTTTACCAGGCAGAGATGCTGGCAATAAAGGAAGTGGCTGACTGGTTGAGCTGCAATGTCTTGTCTACAACCGCAGTCAACATCTATACTGACAGTCAAGCCGCGGTCAAGTCCCTGGATTCAATGTTTCTGAAAACAAGATCTGCCCTTAACTGCCGCACGTCTTTAAATGAGATGGCCAAGCAGTTTAACATACGACTCATATGGGTCCCAGGGCACAGAGATATTCCAGGGAATTGCAAAGCCGATGAGCTTGCAAGACTAGGAACTACCTTACAGGTTCCAACAGAATTGGAATGTGTTGGTATGCCTCTAGAAACTTGCAAGCAAAACCTACGGCTTTGTTCAGCGACGGAGACTAATCAAAGATGGGCAAATGGATGGACGTGTGAGACAACACGACTGATTTGGCCTTCTCTTAATCAGGGGCGCACAAGTGAGCTGATATCGCTTCCAAGAGGAGAGATTTCGACGGTGGTTTCTATAATTACCGGACACTGTCTTATAGGGAAGCACGCAGAGCGGTTAAATGTGCCGTCGAATGACTTTTGCCGAAGTTGCATGGATGAAGAGGAGTTTGAAACTATCGAACACTTTATTTGCCATTG
Source organism: Pegoplata infirma (assembly GCA_963921195.1). Taxonomy (NCBI): domain Eukaryota; kingdom Metazoa; phylum Arthropoda; class Insecta; order Diptera; family Anthomyiidae; genus Pegoplata; species Pegoplata infirma. The sequence continues at coordinate 311,532,714 of OY992536.1, read as the reverse complement.
CCCGGCACTTTCTGGTCAGCGACTTGCTTCACTGGGATCTAGGGAGCTGTACGATCTTTCTGATTTGTCGGATGTCAAAATTCAACATCTAAGGAGTTTCATAAGAAGCTCAAACTGGTTTAACGACAGGGACTAGTAGGGAAAACTATTACGATCCCGTGGTATCACAATGGACCTCAGAGTCTACGTGTGTTGACGTAAAACGTCAGCAGCCACTTACAACCTAACCTAACCTATCGCTTGTTGGGTCATATTGACCCAAAGAATATTAAATGTGTGTAAATCGTGTTTTTAAATGAGGAGGGGGGAAGAAAAATTTAAATTTTATTATTTTATTTTAAAACCATAATTTTTGTCCCTGTAATGGATAAATTAAAGTTTCACGTTGATATTTTATAACTAAAGGAAAAAATTTTGCGTTTGAAAACCAAAATTGGGTCAAATTGACCCAAGGAGTGCAGAAGGGTTAAGTCTTCAAGGGGGAACTTTTTCCCCCCTGGTCCGATTTTGCCCATCTTCGAACTTGACCTTACCAGTAAAATAAGAGATTTTCTTGCCCAATTTCAGGGGTCTAGCTCTTTTGGTTTGGACTGCATCGTTATTTCTACAGACGGACGGACGGACGGACATCGCTAGAATGTCTTAGATTCTATCATGGATCAATATTATATATACTTTGTGGGGTCCCCGACCGATATTTCGATGTGTTACACACGGAATGACAAAGTGAGTATACCCCCATACTGTGGTTGGAGGGTATAAAAACGGATGTGTTGAACGAGTTGGAAGTGTCAGATGCAGCAGAAATTATTTCCTAATAGTTTTAACCGTTTTTGACGTTTAGAAGTGAATTTAGACAATTTGAGTTACAGTAAAAACAACTGTAATTTGAAGTGGTTTTACCGTTTTTTTTAGTTGTTAATCAATAGTTAAAAACAACTTTGGTTGATTTTACCGTAAAATGTAGTGGACGCCTAAACAACAACAAATGTAGTAGTTTCAACTAGGGCTGTCAATCCCGAAATCCCGAATCCCGAAATCCCGGGATTTTTGTCATAAAATGAATCCCGAATCCCGGGATTCTTAAGCTCAAATCCCGGGATTTTTGATATATTAAAAATGTATGAGAATTTATTTTTAAAAATACAACTTTGTTCAATTATTGTTACATTTACATAAACAAATTAAAACTAAATCTTTTTTTTAATTTGAACGTAGCTAATTTGGCTGACCTGAGAATTCTACACAGGCTTGCTGAATAATAGTCCAACTCACTAACCATTTAGCCACAGTCACGGAGCCCTTTGACCAAAGTTTGCAGGTTTTGGCGAAAATTTTCCAAAAATTCGAAACTTTGATCGAAGGGCGCCACGGGTAAATTTAATCCGACTGGCCTCTAATTTGTACCACATAAGTTTAGGCGTAGGAGAATATAAAATTTCCCGGGCGTTCAAAATTGGAAGAAAAACTTTTTTATACAAACAAAATGCAAGTCTAATGTATTATATTATTACTTTTTTCCTTTAAATGATTTTATTATTTAAAATCTTCTTTAAATAAGTTTTAAAATTATACAGTGGAACAACGAAAATCCAAAATATCGCAGCACCCTCCTTCGTTGATAAATAGCACTAAAACGTCAACGAAGTAAAATAATAAAATAATGGCTATGAAACACAGGTTCAAAAATAATTCGCCAGATCAATAACAGATGGCGATGCAACAACTGTACTCAAAATTATCAACACGCGCAATTACAGTGTTGCCATATTGAAGCCATTCTATCTTTCAAATCTTTCATTTCTCTTCTATCCCCTTTCCGAAAGAAACAACACGGTTACATTAGTAATTGATAGGCAGCATTGCCTGAGTGTGTTTCTTTAAAAAAAAAAAAAAAAAAAATGGGATGAAACCAAAAGCAAATAAAAGTTGTCATTTTCCATAACAAATCCCTCAAGGCTTTTTTTAGTTTATTGCTAAATATTTAATAAAAATAATTACTTGAAAACTGCATAAGTGGCGTATACTTAATTTTTTAAATGCCTTTAAATAGCAATCAGAATAATTTTAAATCATTTTAATAATTTCGTTGTAGCGAAATCGACCCTAGGGTTTTCGTGGGAATCGAACCCTCGACTCCCTGCTTAATAGGCTAGCACGCTACCAACTAACCCACTGTAGCCCCCTTAATATGCACAATAAAATTGAAACATAAAGAGTCTACTATTTTTTTTTTACTTTATAATCAAAGAAATTTAATCCCGAAATCCCGAAAAATCCCGGGATCCCGAAAAATCCCGTGATCCCGAAAAATCCCGGGATCCCGGGATTTCGATTTTCAAATCCCGAATCCCGGGATTTTAAAAAACCGATCCCGTTTGACAGCCCTAGTTTCAACTGTCTTTTGTAGTGGAATCTACCGTCATAATTTTTTGAGTGCGGTAGATTCCACTACAAAAGACAGTTAAAACATCTACATTTGTTGTTGTTTAGGCGTCCACTACATTTAACGGTAAAATGAACCAAAAATTGTTGTTGTTTTTAACTATTGATTAACAACTACAAAAAACGGTAAAAACAACCTTTAATTACAGTTGTTTTTACTGTAATTAAAATTGTCGGAATTTTTGTATTAACAAAAAAAAACTAGACGTAAAAATTGTTAAAATTCTTTGATAATAACACTGTGCAACAAATTCAGGTTAGCAAAAGTTAGGTCGATTCTAAGAGTGAGGGGTGAAAATAGAGGCTTAATTAGAAGACCCGTATCGCGGCGTTTGTTAACGTTAGCTCGATTTTTTTTTTAATCGACCTTCGATCTTTGCAGTCAAATGCCGATTTTCAGCATATTGGTTATATGGTTTTTTGGCTATAACTCGTCGACTAATTAATATTTTTTGAATCTGTAAAAGTCAAATTATTGCTAGAGACCTGTCCAACAATTAAAATTGATTTAGAAAATGTTTGTGGCGCTTATCAATTTTTTAAAAAAAGTTAATTGTTGGACAGGTCTCTAGCAATAATTTGGCTTTTACAGATTGAAAAAATATCAATTAGTCGACGAGTTATAGCCAAAAAACCATCCTGAAAATCGGCATTTGACTGCAAAGTTCGAAGGTCGATTAAAAAAAATCGAACTAACGTAAACAAACGCCGCGATACGGGTCTTCTAATTTAGCCTCTATTCAATTGTTCAATTGTTAATAGGTTTTTTGACATTTGTGCGGTTTCATTGGCAAATAATGTACAAATAATGCCAATGCCAAAAAAATTTCATTGTCAATAAATGCTAATCGAGGGCCTATATTCAAAACCCTTAATCGAAAAAAACACAACTTTTCAGGAGAGCCATAAAACTGTTTATTTCGCGTATTGTTAGAGCAATTAAAATTCGATATTCTACAATATTTTTTAAATCAACTACTGAATCTCACATTAATATTCGTTTTTAAAATTTTGCACTATTTGGGGAAACTATGATGATAGAGGGTTTTGTTTCTCAAAAATATTAAGTACATGAATGAAAATGATCAGATAGAGGGTTTTGCATTTTATTAAAATTGAATTATTATGATTTCATTTACGACATCGGTAAATTTTTAACGTGATTTATTAATGATAGCGGCTATAAAAAATTCCGAAATCGCGGTTGTGGAACTTTGTTGACAAATTCATGTTTAGCATGCAAAAATTAGTATAAAAACATGTAATGCACGATTATTCAAATTATTCAAAAAAAAATATTTATAAATTAATTATTTGAAAAAATAAAAGGTTTTGCATTCAGAAAAATTAATTGTGTAAGAGTTTTTGTTCTGAATTTTACACCATAGATGAGGGCCGTTTTACTGAATATTTTGCCATCAAAAAGTAATTTCCGTGAAAACGGAAGATGGAGGGTTTTGAATATATGCCCTCGTAATGCTTTTTTGGCATTGGCATTAGTTCCAACTAAAGCTAATGATAATTTAATGCCAATTAAAAATTCCTATGTATGAAATGAATTCATAAAAAAAAATTGTGTATTTTGTAATATGTATACCTAAATTAAATTTTAAATATTTTATTTTTTTTGTAGGTAGTAATAAATGTGTAAGTGTTTATTGTATAATTTTCAAAATCAATACGATTATGTATTAATTCTAAGTTTGTTGTTTTTGTATAATATTGACTTTTTGGATGTAGATAATTCAAAATTATATAATAAAAGAAAATAAATATATTAAAAAGCTTTTTGTTGTTTTATTATTGTTTGTTTTATGTTTAATTTTTAAAAATCTATTTATAGAATTTGGTTACATTTTGAGATGCGACTTTTTATTATTTTTTTTTTTTTTTTAACAAATTGAACTTTTTTTCTATTACATTATTATAAAATACGAAACAATTTGAATTCGATACTCTCTTAATATGGTTTTTATTTATTTTTAATCATTCTTTAATTTGTTGCTGTTATTGTAATTAATTTACATGTAACACTAGACATACATAATAATAAAAATATCTATATTTTAAATTAAACGTTGTTGTATGCTTAAAAAATATTAACAGAAAAATTTATTTTTTTATTTTTACAAATTAAAAATGTATTTTTTGTTTGTTTTAAATTAAAGCGTGCTTAAAATGAAAAATAAAATAAGCAAATTTCATTACAAATGTGTAAACCTAAAAGCTACAAAAAGAGAAAGAGAGAGAGAGAGTTGTGAAGAAGTGTTAAAAATTCGGCAAGTATTAAGGAAACTATTTAAATCACAAATAAACTACAAATTATATTTTATTACATAAAAATAAATGGTTTTTAAAAAAGATTTTAAAATGTCTTGGAGTTCGTTTAAAATAAATCTTTTTTAATTTTTATGTTCCCACTTTTGAAATACTTAAAAACTTTGTTTAATAACAAGGAAGGTCTTTTCTTAGAGAAGAAAAAATAACACATTTCTTATAAGTTGTATTATTTACGATCATACTTGGGACCTGGCATTACTTTTGTATGAAAAAACAATGCCAATGCCTGCTATTTCATTGGCATTTTACATGAAAAAAACTAGTTCCTCAATGCTTAGGTCCCAAGTATGTTTACGATGTATCTTGGTAAAAAAAAAGCCAAGACTTCCTAAAGCATACATTTAGGCAGAAATAAATAAAGTATTACAATTTAAGAAATTATGTAATTTAAGACAATTATTTTATTTTGAGTAGGTTTTTTTTCTAGCTCGAGGTCATTATTTTCTTAACTAATTAAAACTATGATACTCTCATAGAATAATTTTCAAGAAATTTTTTTTCTGTTTTAAATTTATTTATGTTGGTCATTTTTTGCAAGACTTAATGACCTCGAGCTAGAAAAAAAACCTACTCAAAATATAATATTTTAAAAGTCGAATAAAACAATTTTTATTTTTAATAAAAATTAATCAGAATTAAAGACAATTTTAAATTTTTTAAAAACTAAAAAAAATATTAGTTTTTTTAATTACAATACATTGTTTCTCTCTGCCTAAGCATGTGCTTAAAAAATATACATTTGATTAACCACAAAAATTAGAATATATATCTTTAACAAATTAATTTAAGTTATTATCGACATTTTCCTTTTTTTACGATTTTTACAATATTCTAAAGCGGGCTTAAAATGTTTGCAAGCAAATGCTTCTAATAAGTGTTTGCGAACATAAGTTTTTTAAAAGAAGATTATAAACGTAAGTTTTAAAATAAAATTTTATAAGCAAATGCTTCAAATAAGTGTTTGCTAACATAAATTTTTTAAAAGAAGATTATAAACATAAGTTTAAAAATAAAATTTTATAAACATAATTGTATGAACATTACATGAGTTATAAACATGAGTTTATAAACATGAGTTTATAAACATAAGTTTATAAACATAAGTTTATAAACATGAGTTTTTAAACATTAGTTTATAAACATTAGTTTATAAACATTAGTTTATAAACATTAGTTTCTAAACATTAGTTTATAAACATTAGTTTATAAACATTAGTTTATAAACATTAGTTTATAAACATTAGTTTATAAACATTAGTTTATAAACATTAGTTTATAAACATTAGTTTATAAACATTAGTTTATAAACATTAGTTTATAAACATTAGTTTATAAACATTAGTTTATAAACATTAGTTTATAAACATTAGTTTATAAACATTAGTTTATAAACATTAGTTTATAAACATTAGTTTATACACATTAGTTTATAAACATTAGTTTATAAACATTAGTTTATAAACATTAGTTTATAAACATTAGTTTATAAACATTAGTTTATAAACATTAGTTTATAAACATTAGTTTATAAACATTGTTTATAAACATTAGTTTATGAACATAAGTTTATAAACATAACCCAAGTAAAAATGTGAAGGATCAGTACTGATCCGAAAAATGGATCGCTAAGATTAGATCAGTTTTAATCGGACGGATACAATTTCATCCGAAAAATGGGTTTATCTAATTATATAAACCCATTTTTCGGATAACATTGTATCCGTCCGATTAAAACTGATCTAATCTTAGCGATCCATTTTTCGGATCAGTACTGATCTTTCAAATTTCGGATCAGTACTGATCCGAGAAAGATCTATTAAATCTCGGATAAGACCTGATATATAAAAATATATCTAAACATTTTTACTAGGGAAGTTTATAAACATAAGTTTATAAATATAAGTTTATAAACATGAGTTTATAAACATGAGTTTATAAACATGAGTTTATAAACATGAGTTTATAAACATGAGTTTATAAACATGAGTTTATAAACATGAGTTTAAAAACATGAGTTTAAAAACATGAGTTTAAAAACATGAGTTTAAAAACATGAGTTTAAAAACATCAGTTTATAAAAATGAGTTTATAAACATGAGTCTATAAACATGAGTTATTAACATGAGTTATTAACATGAGTTATTAAAATGAGTTTATAAACATGAGTTTATAAACATGAGTTTATAAACATAAGTTTACAAATATGAGTTTATAAACATGAGTTTATAAACATGAGTTTATAAACATGAGTTTATAAACATGAGTTTATAAACATGAGTTTATAAACATGAGTTTATAAACATGAGTTTATAAACATGAGTTTATAAACATGAGTTTATAAACATGAGTTTATAAACATGAGTTTATAAACATGAGTTTATAAACATGAGTTTATAAACATGAGTTTATAAACATGAGTTTATAAACATGAGTTTATAAACATAAGTTTACAAATATGAGTTTATAAACATGAGTTTATAAACATGAGTTTATAAACATGAGTTTATAAACATGAGTTTATAAACATGAGTTTATAAACATGAGTTTATAAACATGAGTTTATAAACATGAGTTTATAAACATGAGTTTATAAACATGAGTTTATAAACATGAGTTTATAAACATGAGTTTATAAACATGAGTCTATAAACGTGAGTTTATAAACATGAGTTTATAAACATGAGTTTATAAACATGAGTTTATAAACATGAGTTTCTAAACATGAGTTTATAAACGTAAGTTTATCAACATAAGTTTATCAACATAAGTTTATCAACATAAGTTTATCAACATAAGTTTATCAACATAAGTTTATCAACATAAGTTTATCAACGTAAGTTTATCAACATAAGTTTATCAACATAAGTTTATCAACATAAGTTTATCAACATAAGTTTATCAACATAAGTTTATCAACATAAGTTTATCAACATAAGTTTATCAACATAAGTTTATCAACATAAGTTTATCAACATAAGTTTATCAACATAAATTTATCAACATAAGTTTATCAACATAAGTTTATCAACATAAGTTTATCAACATAAGTTTATCAACATAAGTTTATCAACATAAGTTTATCAACATAAGTTTATCAACATAAGTTTATCAACATAAGTTTATCAACATAAGTTTATCAACATAAGTTTATCAACATAAGTTTATCAACATAAGTTTATCAACATAAGTTTATCAACATAAGTTTATCAACATAAGTTTATCAACATAAGTTTATCAACATAAGTTTATGAACATAAGTTTATCAACATAAGTTTATCAACATAAGTTTATCAACATAAGTTTATCAACATAAGTTTATCAACATAAGTTTATCAACATAAGTTTATCAACATCAGAATATAAACATCAGAATATAAACATCAGTTTATAAACATCAATTTATAAACATCAGTTAATAAACATCAGTTTATAAAAATAAGTTTATAAACGCAAGTTTATAAACATAAGTTTATAAACATAAGTTTATAAACATATGTTTATAAACATAAGTTTATAAACATAAGTTTATAAACATAAGTTTATAAACATAAGTTTATAAACATAAGTTTATAAACATAAGCTTATAAACATAAGTTTATAAGCAAGTGTTTAGAAACAAGTTTATAAACAAGTGTTTAGAAACAAGTTTATAAACAATTTTTTTTAACAAATGTATAAACAAGTTTTTATAACAAGTTTTTATTAACAAGTGTTTATAGAAAAGTGTTTAAAAAGAAATGTTTAGAAACAAGTGTTTATAAACAAACTTTTATTAGCAAATGTTTATAAAGGTCATTTGTCACGCTTTTCGATTGTTGTTTTAAAAAAAGGAGTTCATAGTTTTAGGGTACAAAAAAAATATTACGTGTGACTTCTGACATTTTAAAATCTGCTTCTAAAATGTCAAAAATCATTCGACTTACTAAAAATTCTAGAATCTACCATTTTTGGTGAAAATTGTCTCAAAATAAATCGTTTGTTAGAGCAAGAATTTTTTTAATATTTTACATTGGATATTATATTGTGGTTTCCGTAAAATGTCTATTCCGTAAAATCTATTGCAATAGGAATATGTTCCAAAAAGATTTCGTGGGAAATGATTCTCAACATATTTAATTAAAAAGTAAGCATTTTTTTAAGCATAGTATGAGGCACATAGTAAATGTTAGATGTAGCACTTTAAAAATGTATGTTTTTCTTAACAATTTTAAAAATTTTTTGTTTTTGTATTTTTAAAAATTACCAACACTTTTAGCATGAAATCTTTCAAATACCTGTAGAATAATATTATTAAAACAAACATTTTCTGATATTTTTGTTAAAGTTGTTTCTTAAAAATGGTTTGGATATTTATGTTTAAAATTTTAATTAAACTTTGGTTTTAATTTAATAAATAAAATAAAAACAAATTGAAACTAATAAAATGAAAAAAAAGTGTTAAACAACAATTTTTAAGCACCTCATTATTAAATTGTGTACTCATAAAATTTTAAGGCAAATTGTTTTAAAGTTTATTGAAACACACACAAAAAAAGATAGAAAAAACTAAACCACTTTCAAAAATGGTTTATGAATTTAAAAAAAAAAAATATATATATATATAATTTCATCAAGCTTGTCACTTTTTCTTAATAATTTTTATATTTAACGCGAGTGATGTAATAATGGATAGTACACAATTTGTTTTGTTAATAATATTCGATACTCTCTCCGCCAAAAAGTTTGTTTTATAATATAAATCAAATATGTTTTTTTTTTTTGTTTTTGTTTATATTAGCGATTAATGTCTAACCTACATTAATTCTCCACCTTGATCATCAACATCATTATCATTAGAAGCATCACATCAACCATCACAAAAGCTACAGTAAGTAGTAAATTTATCATTGAGTCACATTTATTTGTCTATTCTTATTACAGGAATCGAGACTCAAATGATTTACGACGAGAAATATTAGATTCTAACGGCTTTGACTTTTTGAATGTGCAATCAGCCATTGTAGAGTTATGTCGATGTTGTCTTTTTCTTTACAAGAAATACTATAACAGCATATTTCTCTATCTTGTATAGTAGATAAATTCCTACAAAAAATAAAAATATTTTGTTAAAAGAATAATATTTGAAATGATTTTTTTTAAAGATATATGAAAAGATCAAATTCCAATTAGTTTTTATTAAAAAAGTAAAAATTGTTTTATTTGGCTTTTAAAATATTATATTTAACTAGGTTTATTCTAGCTCGAGGTCACTATTTGATTAACTAATTAAAAGTATGATATTCTCATAGAATTATTTTCAAGAAAACTATTTTTCTGTTTTAAATTTATTAATGCTTGTAAATAAGTGTTTATGATCAAGTATTTTTAGGCAAATGTTTATAAACAAATGTTTATAAACAAATGTTTTTACGCAAATGATTATAATCAAATGTTTATTAACAAATGTAAATCAACAATTGTGTATAAGCAAACGATTAAAAACATGTTTATAAACAAATATAATCAAATGCTTATAAGCAAATGTTTACACACACATGTTTATACACAAATGTTTGTAAATAAATTTTTATAAGCAATTGTTTAAAAACAAATAATTTTAAAAAATGTATTTATACAAATGTTTATAAGAAAATGTTTAAACAAATTTATATAAATAAAAGTTTTTAGGCAATTGTGTCTAATCAAACGTTTATAAGCAAATATTTATAATCAAATGTTTATAAGCAAATGTCTATAAACATATGTATATAATCCCATTTTTATAAACAATATTTATAAGGGAATGTTTATAAATAAATGTTTATACTTGAGTAATTTTTTTTAACAAATGTTTATAAACAAATGTTCTAAAAACAAATGTTTATTAGCAATTGTCTATAAACAAATGTTTATAAGCAAATGTTTTTAAGCAAATATTTATAAACGATCAAATTTTATTAACAAATATTTTTAAGCATATGTTTAAAAGCAAATGTTTTTCGCAAATATGTCTTAAGAACAAATGTTTAAGAACAAATCGCTCCTTTACTTGTATAGTGTCATAACTCAAAAAATGCGTTTTTTTAGTTAATGATGCAGAATTATTCGTTATATCGTGCTTTATATTGTGTCAAAAATTCGTATTAATATCTTTTAAACTCACCGTTTGAGAAGAGTACACGCTATTATTACATTTTCTATGTACCGGCCTTTTTCAATTAAAAACCAGTTTCAATAGTAAACTTTAAACGGGTTTTCTGCAAAATCAAGTATTTTGAGTTATGACACTATACAAGTAAAGGAGCGAAATGTTTAATAACAAATAATAAATGACAAATGTTTACAAAAAAATTTTTATAAGCAATTGTTTATAAAAAAATTGTTTAAAAACAAAATTTTATAAACAAATGTTTATAAACAAATCTTTGTAAGCAAATGCTTATTAAAAAATGTTTATAAGCAAATGTTTATAAGCAAATGCTTATACAAAATTTTTTATAAACAAAATTTTTATAAAAAAATGTGTATAAGCAAAAGTTTAAAAGCAAATTCAGGACCGCTTTAAGGTTTTGCGGGGACCTGGGCAAACAAGAATTTGGGGCCCCGCTGGAAAGAAAAAGTCGCATGACAAAAAAAAAATTTTTTGGTAAAAATTAAACTCATGTTATTACCTTTTTTAAGACAAAGACTAAAAAACAAAAATATTTTGAGTAGGAATATTCTAGCTCGAGATCATTTTTCGTGTGTAGATTAATTTGGTTTTAATATGACCTTTTCTAGATTTAGAACTAAACCTGAATGAGTCTTTCCTTCTAGACAACGATTGTAGTATCTTCCAAGCCGAAGTATTTGCGATAGCCAAGGCAGCTGAGCAAATTTCGATGTTACCAATATACAGGTGTGATATTGGATTCTTCTTTGATAGTCAAGCTGCTAATGGCTTTAGAAAGTGATAATATCAGATCTAAGGTGGTCAGCCGCTGCCACAGAGAGCTTAAGGTTCTCAGCGAGCAGCATAATATTACTCTGTGCTGGGTACCTGGACACAAAGATATTTTGGGAAGTGTAATAAACTCGGCCTTTTGTTAATAAAACAATTATAGTTTATTTTTAATTTAAATTATTTTATTTATTTAATATTCTTAACTTCTAAGAAGTAATTCAGTTGCGGTATAAAAATGGAATGAACTTAAAAGATAAACTACGATAAGCAAGAAGACATCAAAAAGGTTTTCAGTAATGTCTTTGCTATTGTTGTTGTTAAGAAATGTATACATACAATATTCTGTTGCAGGTGTTCATTTCTTGCCAAAAGCTTTTTTATAAAGCTTTACTCATAATCAGAGAGATACAACAGAATGATCTCTTTGCTACAGTGAATACCCTACAACTACCCCCTTCATAAATTTGTTTCTCACCCAATATGATACAATCATTAAATTTTTCATTTATATTACTTAAATAGATACTGGGTCAGTAAACAAAAAAAATATGTATATATTTAACAATAATTTTTAGTAAAGAAAAAATATATGTATGTATTTTTACAATAAGTTTTGATAAAGTAAAAAAAAAAATAATATATTTACAATAAATTTTTGTAAAGGAAGAAGAGAAAACAAAATTCAAAACAATGTTTAACAATAGATAAATTATAAATACAATATACATTTTTAATATAATTTATAATTTTCTGGGTTTTCTTTCTCTTAAATTATATTTTACATTTTCTTTTAACGTTATATTTTCATTTGGTATTTCTTCAGAAGTTATGTTTTCTTCTTCATTATCTCCAATATTACCTAATTGAACCTGATCTTCAATACTTTGTTGGATACTTGGAGAAAAAGTCTGTAACGGATCTGAAATAGTTGTTGGAAGTTCAGATTTTTCATTTAGAGGTTCAGTGCACAATACAATTTGGTTTGCATGCCTTTTCCATGTTTTATCATTTTTTGTTTTTATTAAATAGGTTTGCTTACCAAGTTTTTTAAGTACGGAACCTCTAATCCAAGAAACTTTTCCAGGCATTGAATAATCTTTACATACAACATTATCGTTTTCATTAAAAATATTTTTCTTTTTGCCTTTATAAAATTTAATCTGACTATTTTGTTTGTTTTTTGCATTTAAATTAACTTGATCTGTATCAATTTTAACTACTTTTCGATTTGGATTAATTAAATCAAGCCTTGTTCTCAATTGACGTTGATTAAACATTAACTGAGCTGGTGAAACACTAGTACTAGAATGAACTGTGTTTCTATAATCAAATAAAAATCTACATAATACACTATTGAATTCGGATATTGGTACATTGTATAAACTGCGCTTAAGCGCATTTTTAAGGGTTTTTACTGAATTTTCAGCCTGCCCATTAGTAGCAGGATTCCCTACAGGACTTGTAATGTGTTCTATACCGTTAAACTTTAAAAACAATTTAAATTCATTGGACACAAACGAAGTACCATTATCCGAAACGATACATTTTGGCAAACCAAATCGAGCAAACAGTTCTCTTAACACTTGAATAACTGCGCGACTAGTGGTATTTGTACCCATATCAATGCATTCAACCCATTTACTGCTACTGTCCACCACAACTAGGCACCAGCGTTTTAAAAACGGTCCAAAAAAATCTATGTGTAATCTTGACCACACTTCTTCTGATCTCGGCCAAGGAATTAACTCTTGCTGTGGTGGATTTGGTCGTGTCATTAAACATGAGTCACACGACTTAACAATTTTTTCTAAATCTTTGCCTTGATTTGGCCACCAACAACATTCACGAGCCATAGATTTCATTTTTACTATGCCCATATGTGATGCATGTAACAAATTAACAACTTCACTTCTTAATTTTTTAGGTATAATCACCCTATAGCCCCAAAACAAACTATTTGATTCAAACGACAATTCGTTTCTTTTTAAAAAAAATGGAAGTAATTCGGATTCTGAACACTTAGCAGGCCATCCTGATTCAACGTGTTTACGCACCTTTTGCAAAAGTTCATCTTTTTCAGTTTCTGAACTGATAGTTTCAAAATTAAAAAAATTTGAACCATTTTGAATTTCCTTTACATAATTTACGTATAAATCAGTTGGAAAAACATCCAATTTTAAATCGGATTCCCTAGGATATCTCGAAAAATAGTCAGCTACATTACTTTTTGATTTAATATGGGCAATATCAAACTGATAACCCGACAAAGTCAATGCTATACGCTGCAATCTATTTGATGCCATGACCGGAATTCCCTTTTTAGGGTTAAAAATGTGATGCAAAGGTTTGTTGTCAGTAACTAAGGTAAAGTGTCGCCCGTACAAATACTGGTGAAATTTTTTTACACCAAACAAAATTGAAACGGCTTCACGATCCAATTGCGAATACCGCTTTTCGGTATCTGTCAACGTTCTTGAAGCGAACTCAACTGGCCTTTCATCGCCCTTCTCGTCAATCTGTGACAACACAGCACCTACACCGACAGGACTAGCATCTACAGTCACCTTTGTTTTAAAATTAGCATTGAAATGCGCTAAACAATTTTTTGAAACTAGACTATTTTTTAATTTTTCCACGGCCACCGAACACTCTGAAGTCCATTTAAATTCTGTATCGGCTCTGAGTAAACTATGCAATGGATGCAACAATGTGGACACGTTTGGCAAAAATCTCCTATAAAAATTCACAACTCCTAAAAACGCTTGCAGCTCTTTGACATTTTTAGGATTGGGAATTTTGGAAATGTCACTTACTTTTTTGGGATTCATATGCAAACCCTGTTTGTCAATAACGTGACCCAAATATTCTATTTTTTTACAAAAAAATTCACACTTTACGGGTGATAATTTAAAACCAACATCGTTTAAAATGTTTAGAACTTTTTCAAGACGTTCATTGTGTAGTTTACGATTGGGAGCGCTAATCAAAATGTCATCTAAAAATACCACAACACCATCCAAACCAGCCAACAACGAATCCATGATTCTTTGAAAAATCGCGGGAGCTGAAGCTAAGCCATATATAAGCCTGGTATACTGAAAAAGACCTTTCGAGGTAGAAATAGTTGTATATTTACGAGATTCCTCATCTAACTCTATTTGTTGATACGCCATACTTAAATCCAGTTTTGTAAATTCCTCCCCACCATGCAATTTAGAAAAAATTTCTTCAATCCGGGGCAAAGGATACTTTTCTATCATTAAGTATGGGTTTACGGTTACCTTAAAATCTCCGCAAATCCTAACGCTACCGTCTTTTTTTAATATTGGCACTATTGGTGTTCCCCACTCGCTATAGTCAACCGGTTTTAAAATTTCCATTTTTACCAAATCATCTAACCCTGATTCCACCTTATTTTTAATTGCTAGAGGCAAAGGTCTTGGTCTAAAAAATTTTGGAACGGCGTCATCTTTTAATTTCAACACGGCCTTACTCCTTTTAAACAGTCCCAAACCACCATCAAACAATTTGTTAAATTTTTTTACTATAGGGTTGCTTTTTATCATTTGAAGTTCAGATGCGTAATTGATATTACAAATCTCAATCTCAAATGCCTTTAAAAAATTCCGACCCAAAAGTGGTGGACCACCATGTTTAATAACAATAATTGGAATGAGTTTCTTTTTATTACCGTATTGCATAAACACATCACAAGCTCCGATAGGAATTATATTTGTACCATTATACGCTTTCAAAAGCATATCTATTTTACGAAGACTATAATTACTAAAAGTAGCCTTGTATGTATTTTCCGAAATTACAGTATTTTCTGAACCCGTATCCAACTCCATATCAAATGGTTTACCATTGATATTGACTTTAATTTTAATAGGTCCATCTTTTGGACTTGTAAAAGAAAATAGGCTTAAATCCCTATCAACATTTTCTAAAAAATTAAAATTTTTTACTCTACACATTTTTTTTAAATGACCTTTTTTTTGACATTGATTACACTTGTAATTTTTAAACTTACATTGCTCGCTTTTATGATTTTTAAAACCACATACTTCACATTGTTGATCCGTTTTCTTTTGATGTTGCTGCGCCATCTTGTTCTTCGATTCCCTTTTGTCTCTACCGCTACTTGTTTTTTTTATGAAGTTAACCTGCTCTTCTTTTACCGCCACTGTATCATATTGGTGTTTTGCGTACTCTACATTGTTGGCAATTTCAACCACCTTGTCGAAAGTACACGCCACCGATTCCAAAAAAATTTTGTCCCGGGCCGGACCTTTCTCCAACCCCATTACAAATTTATCACGAATTGCTGTTGATAAACACGTACCAAACTCACAGTTCACTGCTAATGCTCGAACCCGTACGGCCCATTCGTTGATTGTCTCCGTAGCCAATTTCGAAGCATTATAAAACTTGTATCTTTCTGCAAAACCCGATGTCGGCGGCTTAAAATGTTTTTTCATCACCTCTACACACTGCCCATAAGTTGTTGTTGCGTCTTCTATTTTCCTCGGACTCACCAAATTCTGTAACAGCATGTATGACGTTTCACATAACGACGTCAATAAAATTGCCTTCCTTTTAACGATATCCATTATATCATTTGCCACCAGAAATTGTTCCATTTGATTTTCAAAAATCGACCAATTATTTAGCGTATGATCAAAACTTGGAACTCTACCAATGATTTGTGCATTCTGTGTAGCCATCTTTATTTTTTTTTTTTACCAAAAAAAAAAAATTTACTTTTTCTGCTGCAACACGTTCACTTTTATTAAATTTTTTAATATTGTTTTAAATATCGTTTTGCCCTCGTCGCCACTGTAATAAACTCGGCCTTTTGTTAATAAAACAATTATAGTTTATTTTTAATTTAAATTATTTTATTTATTTAATATTCTTAACTTCTAAGAAGTAATTCAGTTGCGGTATAAAAATGGAATGAACTTAAAAGATAAACTACGATAAGCAAGAAGACATCAAAAAGGTTTTCAGTAATGTCTTTGCTATTGTTGTTGTTAAGAAATGTATACATACAATATTCTGTTGCAGGTGTTCATTTCTTGCCAAAAGCTTTTTTATAAAGCTTTACTCATAATCAGAGAGATACAACAGAATGATCTCTTTGCTACAGTGAATACCCTACAGGAAGCGAGAAAGCCGATGAGCTCGCACGACGGGGAGCGGAACTCGCACAGGAGACAGCGGAATCTGAAGTTTTCCCTCCACTGTCTATTATTTGTCAGAAAATAAGATTAGACACAAGGGCGAGTTGGTTGGATAAATGGTCAAACTCTGACAGGTGTATACAGACAAAATTATTATGGGATGAAAGCTTGGCAGAAGATACCTATCATTTCTTATGCGAATGCCCTGCACTGTCATTTAGAAGATTAAAAATGTTTGGTTCTTATATTTTTCAGAATTCATCCGAATTACGAGGCACGAATCCTTGGACCCTACTAGAATTTATAAAGGCATCTAAATGGGGCGCATAAAGAAAAACCACTTTTGGCTACACAGTAGAAGAAGAGAGAGGATCAAAGTTTCAAAGGAATCATAATGGGCCACATCACGGCCTATATCATCCTTCACAACCTTACCTAACATTTTTAGTTTTTAGAATCTGAGACTATTCCCATACGAAAAATGTCTCAGGATCTGAAACTTTTTCTATACTATAAATGTCTCGGATTCTGAAACTTATGAAAATATGATATGAAAAATGTTTCAGATTCTAAAATTTATTTCTATGCGAATAATGTCTTGGAATCTGTGACAATTTCTTTACGAAAAATGTTTTATAATCTGAGAATATTTTTGTACGAAAAATGTTTCAGTATTTGAGATTTTTTTACACGAAAAACGTCTCAGATCTGAGACTTCCTCAATACGAAAAATGTCTCGGAATCTAAGACTATCTATACGAAAAATGTCTCAGAATCTGAGACTTTTTTTATACGAAAAATGTTATCTATACGAAAAATGTCTCAGATTCTGAGACTTTTTCTATACGAAAAATGTCTCAGAAGCTGGGACATTTTCTATACGAAAAATGTCTTAGAAGCTGGGACTTTTCTCAGAATCTGAGAATTTTCTATTGAAGAATCTAAATAAAACTTTTCCTATACGAAAAATGTCTCAGAATCTGAAACTTTTTCTATACTATAAATGTCTTACAATCTGAAACTTTTTCGATATAAAAAATGTCCCAGAATATGAAATTTTTTCTATGCGAATAATGTCTCAGAATCTGTGACAATTTCTTTACGAAAAATGTTTTAAAATCTGAGAATATTTTTGTACTAAAAATGTTTCAGTATTTGAGATTTTTTTTACACGAAAAAGTCTCAGATATGAGACTTCCTCAATACGAAAAATGTCTCGGAATCTGAGACTATCTATGTATACGAAAAATGTCTCAGAATCTGAGACTTTTTCTATACAAAAAATGTTATCAATACGAAAAATATCTCAGAACCTGAAACTTTTTCTACATGAAAATTGTCTCAGAATGTGAGATTTTTTCTATACGAAAAATGTCTCAGAATCTCAGACTCAAAATCTAAGACTTTTTATTTTGGCAAACCGTCTATGAACTTTAGGCTTTTAAAATCTCAGAATCTACAACTTTTTCTGTACGAAAATTTTTTCACTATCTGAAATTTGAGACTTTTAATAAAGGACAAATTTCACATTTAGAAAAAGTCTCAGATGTATACAAAAACAAATTAAAAACAAGTAAGAGTGTTAAATTCGGCTGGGCCGAATCTTGTATACCCTCCAACATGCAAAAAAATAAAAAAAAAAATGCAGGGGCGTTTTATATTTTTTTGGGGGAGGGGGTCAGGGGGTCGCTTGTAGTAATTGTGGGGGGCAAATTTTCCCTCGAATTTGTGTTTAAAAATTCATTCTTATGCTTTTTGCACTAAAGAAATACAAGATTATCAGTATTTTAAAAAAATGTTTTATTCCACGCCCATAAAAGGGGGGCGGGCCGAAAAAACGTAATTTTCTAATTCTCTAGGACCAAATGCAGGACTTTGAACTTTTTGTGGCATAAAAATGTTGCATTTGTTAAACAAAAACACAAAAAATGATGTAAAAATATGGTATTTTTCAGAGGTTGGTTTAGTTCTTCAAGGGGGAACTTTTTTCCCCCTGGTCCGATTTTGCTCATTTACGAACTTAACCTGCCTATGAACATAAGACAAATTCGTGCCAAATGTCGGGAGTCTAGCTCTTTTATTTTGGACTGCATCGTGTTAACTACAGACGGACAGACGGACGGACGGACGGACGGACAGACGGACGGACGGACATCGCTAGAATGTCTTAGAATCGATCACTGATCATAAATATATATACTTTATGGGGTCCTAGACCGATATTTTGATGCGTTACACACGGAATGACAAAGTGAGTATACCCCCATACTGTAGTTGGAGGGTATAAAAATGTTGCTCTATTTTCTTATAAGCGAACTTATTAGCAATCAATTTTTTACTTTTTTAACTTATTACCGAACAAAAATCATTTTGGTCTGAAAATTTGTTGACTTGTGATGCCTCTTTAACATGCAAAAGAATGACATTAACAAAAAAAAGAACATAAAAAATGGGAAAAATAAGGTAAAATTTAAGTTTTATAAAAAATATGACCCAATAATATGCATTTATAGCAGAAAATTTTTTTAACAAGGATACAGGCGCAGGTATCTTCGGACCTAACTTTCAACGCGCTTTGCCCATGGGCAAATCTCCATCAATATTTCAGGCGGAACTGTACGCCACTCACATATGCGTGACCGAATGTCTTCGTAGAAGGGCAAAAGGCTCACGCATATATATAATGTCTGACAGTCTGGATGCACTGAAAGCTCTCAAAGCTTATGACGTGTCATCCGGACTTGTCATGAACTGTGTTGAATCCCTTAACAGACTAGGACGGTATAACGATCTGACCCTGGTATGGATTCCGGGTCACGAGGGTCATACGGGGAACGAACACGATTGTCTGGCAAACCGTGGTGCCCGTAGACCATTCATCGTTCCGGAACCATTCTTTGGTCTTCCGATGGGACATGTTAGGGAAAAACTCAAAATATGGAGTGAATCTAAGTTCATCGAACACTGGAACTTTAGTGCTGGCCAAAGGCAGGCGAAGAGATTCATCACTCCATCCAGTTCGGCAGCAAAGCTGCTACTATCCTTGGACAAAAAGGATCTCCGGATTCTAACGTCTTACCTAACTGGACATTGCAACTTACGCTACCACCTTAGGAAAAGGTATCTATCTGACACGGACACGTGCAGATTCTGCGAGATAGAGGAGGAGACGGCAGAACATGTTCTTTTTACATGCCCAAGACTGACTGGTAGAAGGCTTCGACATCTGGGGGGATACTTGTTATCTCCAACTGACATATGAAACTCTTTGCCAAATAGGATTCTCGGCTTTATTAAAAGCCTGAATATTTAGGGCACCCCCTCTCAGGCTGCACAAAAGACCATTCTGGTCGCAGTGCATAGGGCCTCTTTAATCTAATCAAATCCAGCAGAAAATTAGCAATATTGCAAATATATGCATTTTGACCACAATATGCACTAACGAATCGATGCCATGTTAATATAAATTCTTTGATTTACAAAAATATTGGGAATATGCTTTTTTAAGACTAACGGGAAAAAACATGCATTTGCATGAAAATCCTCTCCTTATAACTTACATTCTTTCGATTAGGCCGGTTTCATCTAAAGCACCTGGAAGATCACGTTTATTACCCAAAACTAAAACAGGTATACCAGCCAATTGTGGCTTATCTAGTAGTGAGTGCAATTCATTGCGTGATGCTTCCATTTTATCTAAATCAGCAGCATCGACCATATAACTGTAAACGGAAATTTTTGTAAATCAGTATATTTTTTCTTTTGGGCGAGAGAGATATATTTAAGATTTACTTACACAATTGCATTGACACCACGACAATATCTTTCCCACATTGATCTGAATCTAGGTTGACCACCAATGTCCCAAACTTTAATTGTAACATTACCTTTAGTTATGCGACGCATATTGAAGCCGACTGTTGGTATCATATCTTCGGTAAATTGACCAGACTGTAATAAAAATGTTTTTTAATAATATTCAAATGCAAATGTATATATATTATTGATTAGGGATCGATTCTAAGACAATCTGTTTTGTCCGTCCGTCTGTGGAAGACATGATGCAGTCAAAAATAAAAAAGGCAACATGGGCTGGCTAAGGTCTTAAATGGACAAAACCTAGCCAACGGAAAAAAGTTTCCCCTTGATTTTTACTAAAAATCAAAAGTTAGAAAAAGACACTCTATAGTATATATTGGTATTGAAAAGCTATTGGTGACTTGTTTAAATTGTGCTTCTAGCTTAAAACTCGAAAAAAACTTCTTATCTGTAGTGCGGTATAAATCAAACACCAGGAAAAATCAGTTTATTGCAATAATTTGTTACATATTTGTAGTTGAACAAAGAAAATATTTTGCTTGAAAACAATTATATTATTTATTAATCATTGAAATATAAAGCCAGATAGATACAGCATAAAGAAAAATAAAATGTTTCACAAAAAAGAGGTCTGGGACAAGAAAGGCTATCAAAAATAAACATTAGATCATCCTTAGATTATTCAAATTTTATTAATTAATAAAATTGCCTACATATATTATATGTAGGCTTTCGAGTGACAGTGGTCATTTTTCCATTTTTTCACAAGGAAGTTCATTAATTTCCTATTTCTTTGCATATTCACATTTCAATTGTTTTTGTATTACTTTTTGTCCATCACACCCCCGTTAAATTCCCTATCATATGTTAGGAAAATAAAAGAAATTAAAGAAAAAGTCACCCCATTATCCAGGAACAATCAAATTCAATATTTTCATTTAACGTATGGTTTGCCAGTAGTGTCGAGTGTCGGGTTCTTTACGTACACATACACTCAGCGGTGGGGTTGGGGGTGTTGGTACCAGTATATTGTTTGACTGGATGGTCGGTTGTTCGTTTGTATGTTTGATGAGTAGTTTTTTTTTGTCTGATTAATCTACCATCATCATCATCAGTATATACAAATGTACATATATGCACGCATTGGACTTTTTACTTACGGCTATAACATTAACAAATGTCGTCTTTCCCGAATACTGCAATCCAACCAGCGTCAATTCCATTTCTTCTTTCCAAAAGATACTCTTAAACCAATCTAATATTCTGTTAATTAAGGCGAGCATTGTTTCTTCTTGTTTTTTTTTATTATTTGTTGTATTAGTTTAATAAAATTAACTTTTCTTGGGATTTTTCACTATTTTTTTTAACAAATTATTGACGCCCAAAAAAAATACTTGCTAATTTTTTTCTTTACTTTTTTCGTATCACTCTTTGTCTTTGTTTTCTATTAGAAACTGTCATAGGGTTGCCATGAACAAAAATGTATACAGTGTTGTATTTTTAAAAGGGATAAAACAAATCGTTTTACAACACTGTTTATTTGGATAAAAAAATACACTGGGAAAAATTATTTCAACTTTTATAAATTTTCCTGGAAATGAACAAAATTTATGGTGCATACAGACGACGCAATATTATGTACAATATTCAATTATATTGATGGTGTGTGGGTAAGATTGACCATTGTACAATCGTCAATATTACCCACACACCTTCAATATAATTGAATATTGTACATAATATTGCGTCGTCTGTACACACAAAAAAAAATTAAAAAAATTGTGCCAGTTTTTGGTTTAATTACAACCTATAAAGTGGTTTTGGATAACTTACCAAAGTTTTTGCTCTAAAAAACTTAGGTAAATTATCCAAAACCACTTTATAGGTTGTATTATCCCCAAAACGGACATAATTTTTTTATATTTTTTTTTGTGTGTAGGTACCTTTAGGATCATCACCATTAATCATAGAAAAAAAATAGATGTGAAACAGAGTCGTATTTCGTTTGACTAAGTATTAGTGACAGCACATGGAACTTTTGACGTTTAATAAAAACAATGCAACATAAAGGAGAACAGCAACAAAGCAAAAACAACAAAGGAGAAAAAAAGTTTTTAAACTATCAATAGTGCGTATTATATGGAGTTCACACTAGCGACCTTAAACAAGTTGTTCAACAAAACACCAGTAGCAGAATAAAAAAGTAATGGACACAGAACAAAGACTTTTTTAAACATCTCACTCTTGAACACTTCAAAAGAGCAAGTGTGAACGCCGTATTATCTTTAAAAAACGTTGAATAAAGTAAAATAAATAATAAATTTAATTAAATGAAAGACAAATTCCATTTTTTATAAACAAAGAATCTAATTTGATATTAAATACGTGTGAGATGAGGAAGAACAAGCATTTTGCCACCATATTGGAAAATACATCAAATACAATACTGGGTACACGCAAAAAAAAACTTGTGTCGGAGTGAGCAAAAATCTGGCATAATTTTACCAAAAATATGCTAAAACTACAACCGACGAAGTAGTTTTCGTAATTTAGCCAAAACACTTATGTAAAAAATTTTGAAGAAAATGCTAATGCTATTTAAGCAAAAACTTGGTAAAATATACCAAAATAAATATGGTGAAATGTACCAAATTTATTAGAAAAGGTGACTAAAAATAATGCTAAAAATTACAACATTTATGCTAAAATAATTTTTCTATAAAATTTTTGTAAAAATTTGTATATTTGTTGAATTTAAAATTTTCACAGAATAAATCCATATTAATATAATAAATGTTGTGTAGGATTTTATTTGCCACCGACCAACTGACCCTTTATGTACAATTTTCTGCAGTGACTGCTGCCTACGCTTTTTCTTGAAGTGAAGGATCCGCTATAGCTTCGCGAATTTATTTAAAAGCATCCTGTAAAAATAGAAAATTATTACAAAACATAAATATTTAATTTAAAAAACTAGTAAATCCCATTGGTCTTTTGGTAAGGAGGAACACTTACTTTGTGATTCCATTTGTAATTCATCAAAACAGATCTGGACTCCATTGGCTTTGCTATATAAATGAGTTTTTAGGTTTTAATTTTATGACTAAAGGGAGGAATGGTGCCCACGCTTTTTATTGTAGTGAAGGATTCGCCATAGCTTCAAAAATTTATTTAGCAGTACCCTGTAAAAATAGGAAATTATTACCAAACACTAATTTTTAACTAAAAATCTATTAAACCTTATTGGTGTCTTCGGAATAGGGGTATACTCACTTTATCATTCCATTTGTAATCAGGGTTGGCAACCGAAACCCACCTAGAATAACGGTATTTGGCTATTGTACCGCAACCACACGCAAAAAAAAACTTGGGTGCGATTTCATAATAAAATGTTCCAATTTTACCAAGCAGATAGGGAGGAATCCCATTAAACAAGTTATTTTGATATTTTGCCAAAACGCTTAGGAACATCCCAGTAAACAAAATTTTAACTAAATTTGTCCAAAAATGCTTGGTAAATATTGCCATTCATGTCTTATAAAAAAAACGTAAATGCTTAATAAATATATTCGAATTTGTTTTGTATAAAAAATGAAAGAAATTTAGTATAATTTTTTTTATTATTTATTTATTTACTATAACTAAAATTAACACAAAAAAAAACAATACATACAATAAAATATATACAATACAATATAAAATACAATAAATAAAAAACTTACATATCTAATACTCTTCACAAGCAGCAGACAGCAAAATTTCCACAAGTATTTTGTTGTTGGCACAATAACAAAATACATACACTCATAGAAATATCTTAGTAGAAAAATTAGTAAACCCATTGTAGATCAAGTTTTACAGAATTTAACATAACTCAATGTTGATATTACAAAATTCAATAGTTGAAAAATACATAGTTGGATAAAATTGTATAAAATATAAGTACATGAAATGTGCAACACTGTTTTTGCTGATCGCCATTTGTAAATTTTTGTTGTCTTGTAAAGAAGGGATGTTTCTCAAAAAAAATCTTTTGTATTAAAAAAATATTTGGTGAGTAATTAAATATATTTGTTATTTAATTCATTAATAAAGCAATTTTTTATTTTATTTTTAGCAATTTGTGATTTGGAATCAAAACAACAGCGAAATACATCACAGTCCAAGGAAACAAAAAAATATCATCTAAAAACAAAATTAGTTTATGTGAAAATAATGAATTAATGAAAACCACGAAAAAATATTGTGAAAGTATTCAATTAAATAAAATAACATTTACAACATAAATAAGAATTTCATTTTAATAAATAAAATTGCATGAATATACAAAACAAAACGAGTATGATTAACAAAAATACGAATAGAACCAACAAAAATACGAGTTAATCAGCTTTTACAAAAACTGACAACAATTAATGTTGAAATCAACATAAATATTTGTAGGGTCAAAATCAACAATGATTTCTGTTGAATTTACTACGATTTTCTTTGGGAATACAATGATTTTTGGTTGAGTGTATAATACACTTGGGTGTGAATGCCATATAAACTGCTTCTTCCATCGGCCGTAAAAAGTCGTAAACCTGAAAAAAAAAACAATTTTAACAAAATTAAATTCTAAACAAAAGTTACAAATAAATTTCATACACTCAACCAAAAATCATTGTATTCCCAAAGAAAATCGTTGTAAATTCAACAGAAATCATTGTTGATTTTGACCCTACAAATATTTATGTTGATTTCAATAAAAATTGTTGTCAGTTTTTGTAAAAGTTGATCTCTCGTTTTTTTGTTAATCAACTCGTATTTTATGTAAATTCAATTCATATTTTTGTTAATGTAAGAAATTTTATTATTAAAAAAAAGCTTGTTGTTATTTGTTAATATTCTTTTATTAAGTATAAATCACAATATTTTTTTTATTTTCGGCTTTTTAAGCTGCAATATTTGAAAATTTTCACACACACTTCGTTTATTCATGTTATGCACTCATTAGACATTCTCCAGTTATCTGATGATACCAAAACAAAATCCTAAAAAAAAAACGTTTTAATATAGTATGAATACATAAAGTAATTAATGTTTTTTATTACTCACCAAATAGTTACAGATCAGATCTTATTTTTATTTGTTTTTATAATATTAAATAATTTTATACACTCATAGAAATATCTTAGTAGAAAAATTAGTAAACCCATTGTAGATCAAGTTTTACAGAATATTGCCGTATTCAACAAAAATTAATGTTGATATCGTTTAATAATCAGTAAACTTGAATCAACTATTTACAACGCTTATACAGAATTCAATAGATAAAACCAAAAAAAGAAAAAACAACCCTGTTCGTTCATTTTTGTATTATCAAGTTGGTAGCAATGTGAAATTTTGTTTGTCTCTTATAAAATTATTTTATGTGTTTGTTCTTATAAAAATATTTAATATTATAAAAATAAATAAAAATAGGATCTGATGATCAGATTCTGATTTGTAAATATTTGGTAAGTAATAAAATATATTGATTACTTTATGTATTCATACTATATTATAATTTTTTTTTTGTTTTTTTTAAGGTTTTTGATTTGGTGTCATTAGAAAACTGGAGAATGGCTTACGAGTGCATAACATAAATAAACGAAGAGTGTGTGAAAATCTCGGGTTTAAATATTGCAGCTTAAAAAGCCGGTGATAATTCTAAAAAATATTGTGATTTATACTTAATAAAAGAATATTAACAAATAACAAGCTTTTTTTTATTAATTGAATTTCTTATATCAACAAAAATATGAGTTGAGTTTACAAAAAATACGAGTTGATTTACAAAAAAACGAGTTGATCAACTTTTACAAAAACTGACAACAATTTTTATTGAAATCAACATAAATATTTGTAGGGTCAAAAGCAACAATGATTTCTGTTGAATTTACAACGATTTTCTTTGGGAATACAATGATTTTTGGTTGAGTGTAAGAAACAAACACATTAAATAATTTTATAATACGGCGTTCACACTTGCTGTTTTGAAGTGTTTAAAAGTGAGATGTTTAAAAAAGTCTTTGTTCTGTATCCATTACGTTTTTATTCTGTTACTGGTGTTTTGTTAAACAACTTGTTTAAAGTCGCTAGTGTGAACTCCATATAAGAGACAAAACACATTTCACATTGCTACCAACTCACTGGTTCACTCGTTATAATAAAACAAAAAACGAACGAACAGGGTTGTTTTTTCTTTTTTGTTTTATCTATTGAATTCTGTATACGCCAGTGTAAAAGTTGAATCAACTATACTGATTATTCAACGATATCAACATTAATTTTTGTTGAATACGGCATTATTCTGTAAAACTTGATCTACAATGGGTTTACTAATTTTTCTACACTCATAGAAATATCTTAGTAGAAAAATTAGTAAACCCATTGTAGATCAAGTTTTACAGAATAATGCCGTATTCAACAAAAATTAATGTTGATATCGTTGAATAATCAGTAAAGTTGAATCAACTTTTTACAACGCTTATACAGAATTCAATAGATAAATCAAAATAGAAAAAACAACCCTGTTCGTTCATTTTTTTTTATAATTAACGAGTGACGAGTGAGTTGGTAGCAATGTGAATCGTGTTTATCTCTTATAAAATTTATTTATGTGTTTGTTTTTTATAAAAATATTTAATATTATAAAAATAAATAAAAATAGGATCTGATTTGTAAATATTTGGTAAGTAAAAAAATACATTGATTACTTTATGTATTCATACTATTATTCATATTAAAACTTTTTTTGTTTTTTTTTAAGGATTTTGTTTGGTATCATCAGAAAACTGGAGAATGTCTTATAAGTGCATAACATGAATAAAAGAAGTGTGTGTGAAAATCTTCAAATATTGCAGCTTAAAAAGCGGACGATAATAAAAAAATATTGTGATTTATGCTTAATAAAAGAATATTAACAAATAACAACAAGCTTTTTTTTTATTAATAAAATTTCTTATATCAACAAAAAATATGAGTTGAATTTACAAAAAATAAGAGTTGATTTACAAAAAAACGAGTTGATCAACTTTTACAAAAACTGACAATAATTTTTATTGAAATCAACATAAATATTTGTAGGGTCAAAATCAACAATGATTTCTGTTGAATTTACAGCGATTTTCTTTGGGAATACAATGATTTTTGGTTGAGTGTACTAAGATATTTCTATGAGTGTACTAAGATATTTCTATGAGTGTACTAACCTTAAATTGTCGAAATGTATTTGTTTATATAGTTTTTTTATGTACACGCTCATTTGGATAGACGCTTGAAAATAAAGTTGTTGAACGAACTAGTTCAATTAAACTAGTTTAAATGAACTGCAAATTTTTTCGTACTGTATTAGGTCACCTTTACACGTCCATGCAAAAATTTGCCAAGTTTTTACAAAAATAAACCAATTTAATAGCGGGCAATAATTCTCAAGTCGTTTAGCGTAATGTGTAAAAGTACTTGCAATGTGCCAAGCAAACTTAGTAATATTTGGTAACAACCTAAATATGAAATTTTAGCTTCGACAGAGGAAAACAAAACAAGGCTTGCGAAAAATGTTAAAACTCTATAGAAAAAAAAATTACCAAGCATGATTGCATAATTTTACACACGGGATTTTTTTGCGTGCAATAAAGATATGAACAGTTTCAAAAGCGATTATGAAAGCTGATGAAATTTCTAGTATTTTAAATGTGTGACTTCGTGTTTCTACCGGTTCGTTTTAGTTATATAGGCCAATACCGTTATAATACCGTTTCAAACGGTATTATAAAGGTATTGACCTATATTTCGAAAACGAACCGGTAGAAACACGAAGTGACACATTTAAAATACTAGAAATTTCATCAGCTTTCATAATCGCTTTTGAAACTGTTCATATCTTTATTGGTTGCGGTACAATAGCCAAATACCGTTATTCTAGGTGGGTTTCGATTGCCAACCCTGTTTGTAATTCATTAAAACAAACGTATGGGACTCCAGTGGTTTTGCTAAATGAATGGTGTTTTAAGTTATGACAGCAAAATTAACTTTAGCATTTTTTTATCTTACATTTATTTATCTTTTAAAAAACTAATTATTTATTTTTATTTAATTTATTTTAATTTTATTTATCAATTTCCTTCTTACGTTTTTATAACACAAAAAATGAACGAAGCACGCACACAAAAATACAAAATGAAAATGGCGGTCCGTATTTGTTTTTTTTTTTTGTTGTTTTCTTTCGATAAATTTTTGTGCAAGTAATTTGCGTTATTGTGCAAGCTACTTGGTTATTTTACATAAAAGACTAATTATGTTACTTTAACATCGACAAGCATAATTTTAGCAAAAATTTGTTAAAAAAAAATTTTTGGTATGAAAAAATTTTAACCAAGTAGGATTGCTCAATCTGACACAGATTTTTTTTTTGCGTGTACATTCTAATCTTTTCTATGCACACAAAAAAAAATTTAAAAAAATGTACCAGTTTTAGGTTTAATTACAACCTATAAAGTGGTTTTGGATAACTTACCAAAGTTTTTGCTCTAAAAAACTTAGGTAAATTATACAAAACCACTTTATAGGTTGTATTATCCCAAAACGGACACAATTTTTAAATATTTTTTTTGTGTGCTATTAATTTACAAAAAATCATTTTTATTTAACCCATTTCGATACACTGTTCGATTTTTCGATAAAAATATTTATGTATGCAAACGGTGGAATTTCAGGTATTTTTTTGTTAAGAATGCTATGAAATGAAATACAGGCTTTTCTGGAATAAGAGGACATTGAAATTTTTTTTTTGACAAAATTTTTGAGATCGTCGGTTGATACACGCAAAAAAAAATCTGTGTCAGATTGAGCAAACCTACTTGTTAAAATTTTTTTCATACCAAAAAAATATGTTTACCAAGTTTTTGCTAAAATTATGCTTGTCGATGTTAAACTAACATAATTAGTTCTTTATGTAAAATAACCAAGTAGCTTGCACAATAACGCAAATTACTTGCACAAAAATTTATCGAAAGAAAACAAAAAAAAAAAAAACAAATACAGACCGCCATATTCATTTTGTATTTTTGTGTGCGTGCTTCGTTTATTTTTTGTGTTATAAAACGTAAAGAGGAAATTGATAAATAAAATTTAAATAAATTAATAAATAAATATAAATAATTAGTTTTTTAAAAGATAAATAAATGTAAGATAAAAAAAACTAAAGTTAATTTTGCTGTCATAACTTAAAACACCATTCATTTAGCAAAACCAATGGAGTCCCAGATGTTTGTTTCAATGAATTACAAATGGAATGATAAAGTGATTATACCCCTATTCCGAAGACACCAATAAGGTTTAATAGATTTTTAGTTAAAAATTAGTGTTTAGTAATAATTTTCTATTTTTACAGGGTACTACTGCTAAATAAATTTTTGAAGCTATGGCGAATCCTTCACAACAATAAAGTTACAAATGGAATCACAAAGTAAGTGTTCCTCCTAACCAAAAGACCAATGGGGTTTACTAGTTTTTTAAATTAAAAATTTATGTTTTGTAATAATTTTCTATTTTTGCAGGATGCTTTTAAATAAATTCGTGAAGCTATAGCGGATCCTTCACTTCAAGAAAAAGCGTAGGCAGCAGTCACTGGAGAAAATTGTACATAAAGGGTCAGTTGGTCGGTGGTAAATAAAATCCTACACAACATTTATTATATTAATATGGATTTATTCTGTGAAAATTTTAAATTCAACAAATATACAAATTTTTACAAAAATTTTATAGAAAATTTATTTTAGCATAAATGTGGTAAATTTTTGTATTATTTTTAGTCACCTTTTCTAATAATTTTGGTATATTTCACCATATTTCTTTTGGTATATTTTACCAAGTTTTTGCTTAAATAGCATTAGCATTTTCTTCAAAATTTTACATAAGTGTTTTGGCTAAATTACGAAAACTACTTCGTCGGTTGTAGTTTTAGCATATTTTTGGTCAAATTATGCCAGATTTTTGCTCACTCCGACACAGATTTTCTTTTTGCGTGTAGGATTAACTCAGATTTATTTATACCATTTAACATTTTGGACAACGCACAGTGGACGGTTTGTATGGAAAACGCGCGCATCGCAGTTTTTTGACTATATCTTCTAAACGGTTAGGAGTTGTAAAACAAAATTAGGCATTCTCAAAACTAGGGACCTTAAGCAATTAAAGCTGTGATCAAAGTTTGTTGTCGTCCTTGCACCCTACATATAAATTGAATGCAAAGTTGGTTAATTTATTTATATGAACAAATGCTAAAAAAATGTAAAGATCATTGACATTTTTGATATATTATTACTGAATGTCGTTCGGATAGAGTAAATATACATCATTAAACAATATTAGTTAAAATACATATAAAAATCTGACTTAGTTAACAAATCTGACTTAGTTAACAAATCTGACAATATAAATATATAAGTGGAATTGCCTGTATCAAACCTATTTAAAATTGCACAAAAAAGATAAATTTAATATTTGCAAACATTACCTTTCACCCTACACTAAAATATCCGGCACGTATGACTTTTTTATCAATTTTATTTTATTGGTTTATAATAATTAAATAGTAAAAATAGCAAAAATGAATAATAACAGGATTAAAACATTAAAAAAACAAATTAACATAGACACAATAATGCAATATCGTAATAAATAAAATAAAAAAAAAAAAATTTGTTCTTTTGTATTAGCTGCAATAGTTCCTTTGGATATGGAACCTTTTATACGAAGTTCGATGTTTCTTCACGTAAAATGGACCTGATTCTACCATATTTGGATCTGATTTTACCATAAATTTTTGAAAAATATCTATATAGATTGTTTATTCTTGAATTTTTTCTGCTAAAATTGCTTTTGTAAATCTTAAAATATTTATGCGACCTTTCTAACGATTCTTCGGATAACTGACCTTATATTTAAATTGTATAAGTTAGTTAATGAATTGCTTATATAGTTCAAAATATTTTTATTACCAACTGGTGACACCGAATTTTGAATAATCTCACTTCCGTGTATCAGGACAGTATGTACAGTAGGACTCATTGTCCACCATCCATACATTGAGATTATAAGTTTTGCTGTGTCGAATTACTTAACTCAATAAAAATTTGACAATTTTTAACTTTTTTTTATTTTTAACACTTAAATGTGTTTATTACTCCCATTTGGTAAATAGCTATTTTACTTTTTATTGGTAATGGTTTTTTACTCCTTTTTAGTAAAACGAGAGTAACTAAGTACTTATTTATCTTAATTCTCATTACTATTTATTTTTGTCTCACGCCCTTGTTAAAATAATTAAATTAAACAAGTAACTACTTATTAACATTTGTTCCGGATTACAAATCCCATTACTTGTAATGTCAAGTTTTGCTGGGTATTTAGTTAGTTTCTCAAGCCTATGCAGCGTCACCAATTTTTTTTGTAAATATCTAAATAGGTTGAAGCTGATATTTAATAAGTTCGAAAAATAAAAATTTAAAAAAATAAATATATATAAGTTTTTTTTTTTCTTTTTATGGACCCTACTTTGGAGCCTTATCATGAATTTAATTGCAAGTTACTGCAGACGAAATAGAGTTCCTCGTTTAGATAAATACCTCTAGTTTCACCCCATATTGAATTTGTCTGTATCCGCAAGGTTCCACAAAAGATGCAGTCTATAATTAAGAGTCTTTTTTACACATTTCTTAAAAAATGACAACATTTGACAGTCAATTAACGAATAACGCGGTTTAAAATTTTAGCTTATAAGGGCAGTTTTAATTAGTTACATATATTGTTAAAGCTGTGTTAAAATTTCAGGATGTTAACTTACTTAGAAATAGTTTTACTCAATCATTTAAAAAAGGTTTCCAAAAAATTTTAATTTTTTAAAAAAACCTGAAAATGTTTGGACTTTGGCGAGACGCCCTGGTCAAAGTAAATGACATATAAATATTTTATGAATGGGTTTCTATCCCCTAGGATGTCTTTTATCAAACCTATGTTCAACCGATCAAATCGCTGACAATTTTGATTTTGTTACGATGCGCGTCCATCTTCCACTGTGCAACGCTTAATTTTATTCCTGTTTATATTTACTAATTTTATCTAATTTCAATAGTATTAAGCCAAGGAAATAAGCTTTCACTTGCAACCAGTCTCGACCCCGTAGCTCTTCTATGAACGCAGTTTATTAAGGTTCAAAGGTTTTTTTTCTGGTATATTTTTGTTATACTCGTATCTTTGTTATTTCTGATTGTAACGTGTAATTTGGACAAAATTTTAGTTTTTTAATAGGGGCATCTTAAATTTTTTTTTTCTGCGTAGCAGGCTTTCGGCCGGGTTTTGGGATTACAAACTCCATAAATTAATTTAGCGGCTCGCTAAATTTTTCAGTGCAAAATTTGGAATTTTAAAGTCGCACTCACTCCCTTGTGGGCGTTTGTTCCCGACAAAAGTAATACCACTGGATTCATTATGAGGTCCTTAGACGATGCACAAAGTTTCATTAGATTTGGAGGGGTGGACGTAAATTTGACTTAAGCCAAATTTTTTTTATAGTGCAAATTAGAAATCATCTATCATCATCGCTATAAATTTTCAAAAATCTATTTTTATATTATTAGTTTCTACTCTTCTGAAAAAAATGTACTCCTAAAACTCCTATTTGAATTAAAACATAGTAAGTAAAAGTCATATATTATATTTTTTTTTTATAATTTTTTGTTGTATTTATAATTATTTATTTTTAGTTAGTAATAGTAGTTGTAGTTGTTTGTTGTTGTAATATTTAATGTGAGCTCTTAAATAACTAAAATGACACAAATAAATTTCTTCATTTTTAAGTGCAACTTATCAACTTTCATTTGTTATTTAAACTTTTAGCTGCTATAAATCCATAAAGAATATGGAAACTATTATAAACGAGAGACGACGACATCATTATTATTATTTATTTTTGTAAATTTTAGTTCATTTTTTATCTGAATATATATTAAATATGAATTGATTATTACAAATTGTGTTTTTTGTTTTGTTGCTTATAAAATACTTTTCTTATTAAAACTGTTTTTTGTTTATTTTTATTTATTTAATGAAACTACTAGAGACTAATTGTAATGACTACACTTTCATAATCATCATCATTGTGATCATGATCAACAAAAATACATAAAAAAACATTTATTTTATAATTTCTATAATAATTATTGTGGTAGAAAATAATAATAATATTATAAAACTTAAAAATAACTTGTTTAAGTTTAAGGGATTTCCAATTATTTAGCTTAAGTTTTTTTTTTTTCTTCTTATTTTGTTTTTCTTAAAAACCTTGACACATTTAATTAAATCAATTATTTTTATTATTATTTAAATGGTGTGTATTTTACGATTTTATTGCTTTGCGATTTTCAAAAAATAAAAAAAAAGACAATTTAAACAAAAACCAAAAAAATACAGTTCACTGGGATTTTGGTGTCTTTTTTCTAATTTGTTTGTACAACAATTATAAAAATGAATTAAGATTAAGAAACTATACAAAAACAAAAAACATAAATTAATGTGGAAATCTTAATTGCACACAGATATTAGATAAAAATTTTAAGTTTAATGTTTATTAATTATAGATTTTTTTAATATATACAAATTTTTTATAGTTTCTTGAAGACTATCTAAAAAGTCTACAAACTATGAAAGTTTTCAGAGTTTTCTCAAAGAGCCAGTTTTTTGCGATGAGTTTAAATCACAGTACATACAAATTTGTATGCTTTTTTGAAGGACCAGCTTTTTTTCTGCGATGAGTTTAAATCACAGTACTTACAAAGCTATGTTTACACCATAACACAGAGTCGTATGATTTTTATGAAAAAGCAAGATATTTTATTGCATAATTTTAGGCATATAGTAAATATATGATTGTTATTTAAAAGCGTCAAAAAACTCTACATATTGCTAAATTTGTAAACAAATAAAACAATATAAGGCCTTTTTTGTTGGCAAACTTTAATTGTTAACATACATCAAAACGAATAAAACGAAACGTTAACTTCCATAAATTTCTCAATTTAATTTAGCGTCGTTTGAAATAGTTTTGTAAAATATTACACATTTTCGATGAAATATTGATAAAATTAGATTATTAAATGCAATTTAGCTTGAAAGCAACACAAAAACATTTATCTTTTTTTATTAATACCAAAGAGAGTCATTAACAATAAGAGTATCATTCACAATGTATGGAAGTTAATTTTTAACTTCTAGAATTGTGAGCGTTAACACTCACGTGAACTTTGTATGGTAGAACACTGATAATTATGCCAACAAAAAACGCCTATATTTAATCTTAAGTCGATTTATTAAAAAAAAATCATAAATGTCATTGTTTTGCTGGAGTTTATTTTTTGGATCATATATTTACAAACTGCCTAAAATTATGCTACAGCAAAATCATAATTTTTATAAAAATCGTCAAAAATAAAACGACTAGGTGGTATGATGTAAACAAAGCTTAAGTAGTATGCAAGCAGGAATGTATTCGAGGGCTTTTACAATGTAGCGGCAAATATGGTTTTTCTTGCTTTTTCACACGTACGAATTGTATTTTTTTCGTTTTGGTTTTAAAGAAAAATAAAATGAAAACAAAACATGTAAATAAAAAAATAACTGATTGTAAAAAAAAAATATTTTAATTAAATCTGAAGAAAATTTTAAGTGGAAAATATAAAACAAAGTGGAAAATGTCAACAATTCCATAGAGTAAAGTTAAGAGATTGCAAGTGATTCAACTCTATTTTTTTTTTCTCTCACGCGAAGTCTGTCTGGGATCAAAGGGATTTTTGTCTTTTTTTAATGAAATTTGTATTTTATTTGCACTTTTAATAATTTTTTTTAACTAAATTGAATGATTAACATTTTAAGAACGTAAATTTAATAAATTTGTTTTGTTTAAAACAAGACTAAAACCCAAAGCATATTCTGGGCTTTCAAACTACCAATACTTAACATCTTTTAGTTTTTCCGTAAAACAATAAGAAAAAGTAATAAACTTTCATATCTTGTGTAAAAAAACAATAGATTTTTAAAACGAATTATTACAAAAAATAACCAAAAATTAGAACACAAATGAAAAAATAAAATTATTAATTGATTGTTTATTAAAAAATATTACCTTGTTTTTTGCATTGGATTAAGATTAGGATCAACTTTATGTTATTCAATAAAATGGGTCTAATCTGGCCAAATTTATTTTTTTAATTTCTTCCAAATCTACATCTTATTAACAATAGTCAAATAAAAACATAAGCTAATAAGGGGTTCACACCTGCTGTTTAGAAGTATACAACAGTGAGATGTTGTCTTTGTTCTGTATCCATTACGTTTTTATTCTGTTACTGGTGTTTTGTTGACAAACTTGTTTAAGGTCGCAAGTGTGAATGCAATATAAGGTAAAAATGCAAAGAATGGAAAATAAATTTAGCTAAATCCTAGGATTAAATCGGATTTATACAATTTTACATTTTGGAAAAAGCTTAATTTGTTTTTCCTGTATATATTTGCTAATTGCATGTAGATTCAGAAATAATAAAATAAATTTCTGGACTTGATTTGACCCATTTTTTAACTAAATAAAGTTAATCCTAATCTTAATCCGGTCTGCAAAAAATAAGCCTATTATTTGTCTTATATTTAATAAAATTTATAGTTTATTTTGCTTTATCAAACTTTTTTGTTTTTACTTTGCTTGTTTTCGTTAGATTTTTTTTGTTCTTTTTGTCGTGTTGTTTATATGACGGTTTAAATTTAAACACATAATAGGTTCGTTCCACAACGTTACCGCGGGCGCCCGCGGGTACCCAAACCAGCCCGAAAAGCGTTCCCGTACGACAAAATTGGGTAAATGAGAGAGTTTTTGAGAGAATAAATTAGTTTCTCATTTTACCGAGCTTAAGGCCCAGGCACTTGAGCGCTACTGTAGCGGTGCTGTAGCGTGACGGGCTGTTGTATCGTTTTAAAGTATGGCCACTACACCACCGTCACGTATTCGTTTAAGTACCTATTTTCATTTATTTTAATACAAGCTAACGTATCAGCTGACACGTCTACGAACCGTATTCGCTCAAGTAATTATGCCTTTACCCGCACTTTTTTTCGGGTAAATTGGTAACAGTCAGATGTTGAAAAAACAGCTGTTTTTTTTTTTTGTGAAGCTAAATTGGAAATTTTAATAAAATCAAAAACTAAACCAAGGAAATGTTTTATTTCAATACAAAAAAAGATAATTTGTTATTAAAATAAACTTTTACAATTTGCTTTCTTGTTTAAAGTAATTTTTCTTACGAAAATGCTTTAGCGTTATTGGTTTGTTTACATTTTCTATAATTGTGGGCTTGAAATGTGGTTTTTGCATTCCCGTACTTTTGTGCATTTTTGTGGTATCGTGAGAGGTTTTTTGATTTTCTCTCATTTTACCGAACTTTACCCAGAAAGTTCGACTTTGTCTTGAGGAAGTGGAAACAACGCAACACATATTATGTGTAGACTTGTGCTTAATCGTTCAATTGAGTGACCGCTCATTCTCGTTCATTTTAGATAAAAGACCTAGTTCGTTCATCTAGTTCAATCGCTCTTTTGGGTTTTTCGTTCAACAGTTCGTGAACGAATCATTTTGATCATGTCTGTTGGTCGCTCATCTAGTTCAAATCGGTCAATTTTGGTTTTCGTTCAACAGTTCGTGATAGAATCATTTAGAACATGTCTGTTGTTTTGGCTTTCGTTTAAAAAATACAAAAATGTTGAATAAAAACATTGAATTTAAAAAAAAAAAAACAAAAATAAATATATAAATTTTTTGTAAAAAACACATAAATGATGAGAAAGCGTGCCAGAAGATGAGAAAAAACTAACGCCTAATGACAAAATTAACAAAAAAAAATTGAACGACCGAACTAAAAGATCAAAATAAAGTAATGACCAATTGAGCTGAATGAACGAAAAGACCTAAGAGAGCTGAAATGCACGAACTAGATAAACCGCTCAGTTAAGTGAATAGTTCAATTGAACTAGTTCGTTCGTGAACGACACAACTCTAATTATGTGAGTGCGTCGCAATATGTAGGATCAGAAGACGGTTCTTAGACAAGGAATTGCATAATTCTGCGGATATAAAGCTAGCTTCTCCATCCTCTGTTATAATGTTCATTAGGAACATTGAACAGAGTTTGAATTAGATTAATGGATCTTGGCACAAAAGACCCATAAGGGTCACAGTGCCGGCCGTTAGGGCTAGATCACCCCTTGGAAAGAAAGGTATTTCAAATACATACCTATCTCATGGTGCTAAACATACAAGTTTCTCGAGTTATTTACAAAAATTTCCTAAAATTTAACTCCATATGATTAAAAGTTGTGCATGTTTGGACATGTTCTTTGCACATTTAGATACATAGGTTTTCCTATCTTATAAAAATTTGCACCTAAATATGAATTTGGGCCGCAAAAAAAGTGTTTCTGTTTTTCCTGCTCTATAAACTTAAACCAATTCCATAAAGCTTGGAGGGCGACGCTATGGAGACTTCCCCTGTCTGTGTATAATTTAAACTTGGGCAAAACGATTAAAATCGCATCGATTAATCACACCAATAAATCGTAATCGACAAAAAAATCATGCGATAACTAAAGTCATTAAATTTTAGAGGTAAACTTTAAATTCAGATCTTACAAGGAAGGCATCTTATAGCTTACAATCCGATTGTTCTACAATTTGTATACGTTAATAAGTACCAAAGACTAACGGCCGTATTCAAAATGACATTCTAGACACTGTCTAGATACTGTTTAAGGATTTCTTATTCAAAACACATTTTCTTAAACTATGCACATACGCTGAACATCTCTTGCCTAACTGGCACCATATTGATTTTGTAAAATGTCTACAAAAACTCTCGCTTTTATTAAAAACAACAATTAAAAACTCTCGCTTTTATTAAAAAGAATTTCCGCAACTAGCTTTTTTAATTAAAGCCATTTTTAGTAAAAAATTAAGATATTTTTTGTGGTTTTTCATATTTTTTTTTTTTGTTTTTTTTCTTATGTGATTTACTAAAACAGGGATGGTCAACTTTTTGTTAAGCAGACTTAACCAAAATCATTTTGAATAGACTCTTGAACAAACAGTGAATAAGCCTTAAAAACATTTTAGTTACGAACTCGATGTTCATGGTGAACAAACCGTGTCTAAAACTTCATTTTGAATACGGCTGTAATGGCCGTATTCAAAATGAAATTCTGGACACTGTCTAGATACTGTTTAAGGATTTCTTATTCAAAACACATTTTCTTCAACTATGAACATACGCTGAACATCTCTTGCCTAACTGACTCCATATTGATTTTGTAAAATGTAAACAACAAATTAAATGCCAAAGAGTTAAAGTTATTTTCAAAACTATCGCTTTTATTAAAAACCATTTCCACAACTTGCTCTAATAATTAAAGCCATTTTTAGTAAAAAATTAAGATATTTTTTGTGTTTTTTTTTTTTTTCTTATGTGATTAACTAAAACAGGGATGGTCAACTTTTTGTTAAGCAGACTTAACTAAAATCATTTTGAATAGACTCTTGAACAAACAGTGAACAGGCCATAAAAACATTTTAGTTACGAACTCGATGTTCATGATGAACAAACCGAGTCTAAAACTTCATTTTGAATACGGCTGTAAGAAAATAATGGTTTTGGCGACTTTTAGCGATTTTTGACATTGCATTTGGCGACAGAGCTTAAAATAATCTGACAACCCTGCATTTGAGTGCTATGCCACGTTGTCGCTAGGTACGAGATAGGTGATTTTGAATCGATATGTGATTCGCCCCTTCCCTAATAAAAGTAGCGAAAAAAAGTTTGACTCTTGATGTTAAGCATTCGTTTCTTTGTTATGAATTAAATTGTTTGCTTCTTTTTATTATAAAACAACAAAATGCATAATGATAGAAATGCTTTTAAAAAAGTAAGACAGTTTGATAAATAACTGACCTAAATCATCAATACCCCATAAACAATTCCGTACGGAAGTGAAATTGAATGTTTGCATAGAAAACGTAAATAAATATTTTTTTGGAATTAAGCCATTTTTAATAACCAAAGTGGAATTTAATGATTAATTAAAAAAAATATTGGCCTCGAGCTCAAATAACGCATTTATAATTTAAAAAATTTTTTAAATAAAATCTCTTCCAAACGAAATGGATTCTGTGACATGTCCCTAAACTTCAAATAAAAATACTGACTGATTTTAATGGGATTTGAAACTAAATTCGACATTATTTTCATTATTATTATTTTTTAAATTTCTTTCAATTTTAAGATTATGCGTAGTATTGTTTTTTTTTGTTTGTTTGCATAGTAATAATAGGTAATTAGAAAACATTACTTATAGTAAAGTGTTTGTAACTTAAAAAAATATTTATATTTTAGTATATTTATATGATTTATATAAGTTTTAATTGTAATATATGTATATATTTCTAAGTTTATGTGTAGTATGTGATACATATACATAAAATATATAAGTATTGGAGGCTAAGTATTTTATAGATTTTTTATGCTTTTGTTTTATTCATATAATAATATTTTTTTTAATTTTTTTGTAGAAATTATTTATATATGTATATATTTTGTTTTTATAAAGATAATTGCATTAAACGATTATTTTTGTTAGTTCTTTTTCTTTAATTTGTATGATAAGCACAACAAAACTCGTTCTTTAGTTTCATTCGAGTTGAATGCTTCTTTTTTTTAAAGAATGTGTGAGTGAAAAGAAATACTTACAGTTAAAGTTCTAGTTAATTTACCATTAGTGTATGAGATTCCATAGGAGCTGCTGAATCATATAAAGTATCAGTATCTTGAGTGGGTTCACCCTGTAGTTGACACTGATTTGATAAGGTGCCGGCACCACAATCACAGAAGAAACTGAAAAAAAAAACAAGTTAAAAAGTTTAAGTCAGTCTGGACCCACCATATAATACCCTACATCATGAGTTTTTGCTTTTAAAACTTTTGTGTCCATTTTTTTTTGAGCGATAGTTTTTATTAAAACTTTGTCAAAACATAGATATAAACTACACCATTTACAGATGTAATCCGGAAAAGATAAATTGGCCAAAGATTCTACTTTTAAGATTTCATTAGTAATTCGAATATACCATTGTAATTCGAAGATTCTACTTGTTATTAGAAACTTCCATTTGGAATTCGACGATTATAAATGGAAGTGTTTGAAAGCGGTACAGAAATACCAGAAATTGTCTATAATTTTTAGAAATTAAATTTACTTCTACAATTTTCCACTTGAACCCATTTAACAAATATAATTAGAGCCCGTGATCGATCTGTACTTACAGAAAAAACAATAGACTCCATTTCTTATTCGGAAAATATTAATTGTAATTCGGAAAAGATCAACTGTAATTCGAAAAAGAAAAATTTTAATTCGAAAAAGATAAATTGTAATTCAAACACTTTAATTGTAGTTCAAATAGATCAATTATAAATCAAAACAGATTAATTGTAATTCAAAAAAAAAGATCAATTGTAATTCAAAAAAATCAAGTCCCAGTTGGCAACGTCCTCGAGCCATCCTCAGTGACGGAGCGATGACATGTCAGAGTCACACCTGACATCCACAAGACATCTCTATGTACTGGGTTGAGGACAGTTTCATAAAAATTTTCAAAATGTCCTCACTCAAAGTCAGCAGTGGTCAGGGCTGACCTTCTGGGGACATGTTACCTAAGACTTCTTTGGGGAAATGTCTGACATAGGTCATGCGAAAATACAAAAAATTTTCGTATTTCCTTTAGTTTTTACTTTTATCCATTTTCCTTTATAAATTATCTTTCTCATATTTAGAAAAAAACTTTTCGCCTTTTTTAGTCCCAATTGGATTTGAACCTGGAACCTCCAGTTTATAAGTCTCACACCTAACCACTTGTTCCAAACTTTATTTTTAAAATTGTTCATCTATTTATTACTTTTAATCTACTTGTTAGATTTTGATTTTATTTTAATTAAGTCGATAATATTGCCATCTTTTTCTTGGAAATTAAAGAGTTGCCCAGATTTAAAATTCTAATTTAATATACTGCTATTCTGAAGACATTTCCTTTTAGACGTCTTAGAGGAATTGTCCACACTCTTAAAGCAAACATTCAGTGCTGACAATGTTAGGACATGTCATCAAGGATTGCCTATGATTTGTCAGAACCTGAAGACATTTCCTCAAGGAATCACTGTGGAAATTTCCTCAGTGACACATTTTCCAACTGGGACGTGTTATTAAAAAAAAATCAATTGTTATTCGATATCAATTTTAATTTGAAAACTTCAATTATATTTCAAAACAGATCAATTATAAATCGAAAGATTAATTGTAATTCAAAAAAGATAAATTGTTATTCGAGTAAGATCAATTGAAATTGGAAGATTCCATTTGTAATTCAAAAAAGGATCAATTGAAATTCAGTTGATATCAACTGCATTGATCTT
Organism: Pegoplata infirma; assembly: GCA_963921195.1. Taxonomy (NCBI): domain Eukaryota; kingdom Metazoa; phylum Arthropoda; class Insecta; order Diptera; family Anthomyiidae; genus Pegoplata; species Pegoplata infirma. The sequence continues at coordinate 311,490,424 of OY992536.1, read as the reverse complement.
TTTTGAATTACAATTGGAATCTTCAAATTACAAAAATGAAAAAAAAAAATATTTTGTTGATGCTCAAAGAACGAGAACTCCCTAATAATAAGTCTATTCGATTACCCAAATTTTTTACTATTTTTTACTACAACTGGAAAGTCTTGTTTACTTTTTGTATTGAAAGTTTCCAGCTGTAGTAAAATTAGTCAAAAATAGTAGATTGTAGTAAGGTAATCGAATAGACCTAATAGTTTTTAAAAGCTCAAATATTTTTAAAATACTTTTTGGCAAATAAAAAACAAATCGCACAACTTTTTAAAAAAATGTATGGTGAAATTTTTTACGATATTAAAGTTCTAATTAACTTACCGATCATGTCTTATAAACTCCACATCATGACCTGCATGACAATTCTTAATACAATTAACACAAATCGCATTGCGATCGGTGGTGTTACATGTCTGGCAACGATAAAAATCGTGCATGGGAAACGATGTATAACTACTTATTTTATAGAGGCATTGTCCACCTGAAACAGCTTTTTCTACCTCATCTTCGTTGTTGAATATTTGATTGCCCCGTGTAATGGGCTGCACACCACTGGCCAAACATAAACCACCAAATTTATTCTTAAATATTTGATTATATTCCAATGTCGCTGTGGCATTATTGGTGATTTCTACTCCAGCTGCCTGACCATCATATATACGATTACGCCGTAATATTGGATGTGATTGTGTGGATATTAATACACCCGCCTGGGTATTCCGGAAAATATCATTTTCTTCGAGTATGCCTTTACCACCATTAAATATACAAATACCACCATCACGACCATCGTAAATTTTATTGCGTTTTAAAGTGGGATTTGAATCAGTCTTTATCCAAACACCAGCCATGGCATTGTCGAATATTTCATTTTGTTCTAATAAACCGAGTCCACCATTGTAAACGAGAACACCACCATTTTGACCACCCCAAATTTTATTACCACGTATAACGGGATTACTGCCAGTACGAATTTGTACTCCCGAATACAAATGATTGAAAATATCATTATCTTCGAGTTTTCCATGACCATTATCATAGAAATAGACACCAACCTAAAATGCAAACAGACAACCAGATAAATAAATAATCTAACATAAAAAGGCATTTTAAAATTTTGTTGGTACACTCACCTGTTTACCGGAATGTATACGGTTTCTCCTAAGCACTGGTGTGCTACCAGTTGTTATCCACACTCCAGCCAAAGTGTTTGAATATACCTCATTCTCTTCTATAAGACCCTGACCTTTTTCGTGCACATAAATACCACCATGCTGACCATGATGTATTTTATTATGCCGCACTATGGGATCACTATTTGTGCGTATTTGTATGCCCGCCAAAGCATTACCGTATATATTATTATGCTCGATTAGACCACGTCCCTCGCCAAATATATATACTCCACCTTGATGTCCATTATAAATTTCATTTTTACGTATAGTAGGATTACTATTTGAAGTTATCCAAACACCTAAAAACAAAGTACATTAAGAGGATAAATAAGATTTTTAATCGAAAATATGGGAACTTTGTAAAATTTACCTGCAAAATTATTGGAGTGTATACGGTTTTCTATAAATTGCCCTAAACCATTTTCGTGTACATAAATACCACCAGTTTGACCATGATGAATTTCACATTTCACCACTGTAGGATTAGCACCGGCTTTAACTTCAAAACCAGCTATTCGATTATTGTGTATATCATTCTTTTCAAAATATCCCTAAGAATTAGGTAAGAAACGAAATGTTTAAGTTTAATGTGAAATAAGTTTCAGTAAAATTGGTCCAGTGGTTTAAAAGTTATAAGCAAAAGAGTGAATTTCGGCAAGGGTTTTTCGCGAATTTACGAGATAAAAAACACGCTAACTTTCGAAAGACAATTGTGAGGCTGCTGAAGCTTGGCATATGTATAAGTCGTTATATAAGTCCCTGTTCTAGTTGGTATTGAATTTCAAACAAAATCGGTCTAGTGGTTCAAAAGTAATTTGCAAAACCGTAAATTTCAGATTGGTTTTACGTGTTGAAAACCCGTTAAGCAAGTTTTAAAAACATTGGAGTCACAAAAATATTTTACAAAGTATTTTTTTCACTCAAAAATATTTTTATACTAAAAAAAATTATACTCGAAAAAAATTCTCACTCAAAAATAGTATTTTTTTTACAAAAACTACTAAAAAAAGTTTTTTATTCAAAATCAAATATTTCTAACCACAATTGTTTTTTTGATTTTTTCACGTTAGAAAATACATAAAATTTAAAAAATTTAAGTTCATTTATAAATACGTACATATTTTAAAACAACTTTTACAAATAAAAAATATTTAAAAATTTAAATTCAATTTGGCTGAATGCATTAACCGCCACAATTCCTAAAACATTTGAAATACGTTTGGATTAAAATTATGACTAGAAAATCACGTGAATAAAAAGCTTATTTTAGCCATGGTTGTAAGTGGCTGCTGACGTGTTACGTCAACACACGTAGACTCCGAGGTCCATTGTGAGCATTTTAGAGTATTTTAGCCATATTAAAAAAAAATGACTGTAAAATTTTCACTTTGTCATTTCGTGTGTAACGCATCGAAATATAGTACATATCGCTCGCTCATCTACTTGTATAACTTCTTAACTCAAAAAACGTAATTTTTGAGTTAATGATGCAAAATTATTTGTTATATAATTTATATTGTGTCAAAAAATCGTTTTAATATCTTTTAAACTCACCGTTTGAGAAGAAAACATGCCATTATTACATTTTAAATGTACCGGCCTTTTTCAATGGAACCCCAGTTTCAATTGTAAACTTTAAACTCAAATTCTGCAAAATCAAATATTTTGAGTTATGACGTTATACAAGTAAATGAGCGATAAATTATTGATATAACATTCTAGCGATGACCTTCCGTCTGTAGAGCCCACGATGCAGTCCGAACCAAGAGCTAGACCCCTGAAGTTTTTCACGAATATGTATCATGGTATATGCTGGTCAAGTTTCTACAAAAGTTCCCCTATTGAAGAACCAAAATTTTATAGTTTGTCAATCCGTTTGTATCTCATCTAAATATCGGTCTGGTACCACATAAAGTATTTAAATTATCGATCAGTGGTCGATTCTTAGACATTCTAGCGATGTCAGTCTGTCTGTTGAAATGGCGATCACGGCCAAAATATTGAACAGATATTAATAAAACAGCAGTTTAAAAGTTATGAACGAAAATTTAAGGACAACTCGAAAACGTTGGTACATTCCACATAACCTTTGTTCAATTAACGTCACCTTTTTATATCGTACTTGCTGAAGCTCCCGGCGTTTCCAGGTCGACTTAGATATGAACATTAGGGCTTCCAATCGGGATATCCCGATCCCGGAAATCCCGGGATTTTCAGGATTAGGCAAATCCCGAATCTCGGGATTTCTGATTTTCAATCCCGGGATTTTCGGGATCCCGATTTTTTTATTTTTTTTCAATATTTTTAGATTTTTTTAAATAATTTGTGTAAAATATGAATTTTGTGGAACAAAATAAAAAAAAATCTACAAAAGTTCCGTCAGGTACCATGTTTTTGTTATAAAAAAATGTGAAACATTTGCGAAATGTAAAAAAACTCTAAAAACTTGTGGTGCTACGACATTAGGGCTTTTATATTTATTACTTTTACTCTTACCGTAAATGGCTTTTGACACATCTTAACTCCTTAAGTTGTAAACTTTTTTAATTTTATGTTTTACTAAAACATTTTTTAAAGACGTGAGTGTCACGCTCACGCAAACAAAAATGGAATCGCTCACTTATGAATTACGCTCACGCGTCATGCAAACTATACTCTCGCTAACACATTTTTTACCAAAAATAACATTGCTAAAAATATTTTTTTTTCAAGAAATGAAAAAAAAATCAAATAAATTTAAAAAAAAATCAAATCACGCAAGCTTTAGCAAAAAATGAATCACTTATACAAAAATTCGAAAATTCATATATTTTTTTTTTTTCAACTCACACTCCCTAAAAGTTGAATGAGCCACGACGAAAGATAAGAAAGATAACCGAATACGGATATTCTTCACAGGAGGAATCACATACTAATCTTTACGAACGCGTGGATTTTTCAAAGTGACAAAAAATACTAAAAATTTTTGAAAATCCCAAAAAAATACCGAAAATTTCCAAAAAATCCCGTGAATCCCGGGATTCAAAATATCCCGAAAATCCCGATTTCGGGATCCCGAAAATTTTTCTTCAATTCCGAATCCCGGGATTCAGAAAAACCAATCCCGATTGGAACCAATCCAATCCCGATTGTAATCTAAAAGCTTCTCCCCAGCGCCACCTATAAGGTTCACTTATTCATGCACAATTTTCTTATGACGAAACATACATACAAAAGTGCTGTAAAATTTTACTGAAATGAATAATTGGGTTAATAACTTCACCCCAGCACAATCTACCGGTTCCAAATTTTATCAGGAAACTTATTTTTGTTTATTAAATATATTTTGTGAATTTCAGCCAAATCGTAACATAGTTTAGTTTGGTTTATTAAGTAGTATTTATAATACTTTAAATACTTTAACATTAATGAAAAAATTTAATATTACAACTACAGCGCCACATATCGGAGTTAAATTCAAGAGGAACCAGACTAAACTAATATAGTGCCCAAGATTGGTGTCAATCGGTCCAGCAGTTCTCGAGTTTTAGTAACACGTAACCCGAACAAACGTTTTTATATTTCTCGACCTGCACTTGCAGCAATGAGATCAGCAAAGTATATTTTTTTGTCAAAATAAATTAAGTAATGACAAAACTCTGTTAACGAAGTGTAAAAAGTATTTAATTTATCTATTTGTCATGTCAACCTATATCGTCTCCCGGCGGTTTCATTAAACAGTTTGTATTTGAAGTTAAACAATTTTCTATTTAAAGTTTAGCATTTTTTGAGAAATTCATAGTAATAAAGTAAATAAACTATTTAAAAAATTAAAAATGTACTTACCATTCCATTTTCAAATGTAAATATGCCAACATCACGACCATGATGTATATGATTCTCTCGCATAATAGGACTAGCAAAATTCTTAACCCATATACCAGCCAAGGCATTGCGACTGATTTCGTTGTGTTCATAAGTGCCCTGAGCATAATCAGTAACATATAGTCCGACATTTTCACAATCACTAATATCGCAATTACGTATTATTGGATTGGCATTAACACCGCCAACACAGACTGCAGCACCCACCACAGAGGAACTACGTATGATACAATTATCTACAGTCGGGGAACAGTTTTCGCCTATATCAAGGCAATAGTGTTTGTGATGTGAAACTGTCGATGTTACATCGGGAGAAAATTTGAGCGTTAAATAGCCTACATAAGCATATTTGGCACCCTCAACAAACATTACAGTAGAACCAGCTTCACGTTCAAGCACTACAGTTTCGGCAACATTACCGGGAGCTGCCCCAATTAAAGCTACATCCGAATCTATGAATAGATATTCGCCTTTATAATGACCAGCATGTAAAAATATCAAAGGGCCTGGATGATCTAGAGGTGGTACAGCATCTTCATACATATTAGAGAGAGCATTTACACTAGCGCCACCACCAGATGGATTCGAGAGGCCAGCATTGATTACAGCACTTGAAGTAGAGGCTGCACCTACTGAAGCAGCTCTTTCCTCGGGATAATCTAAGGCGGCTTGTATAGTATCAAAAAAGATTATGGTACGACCAGGGTATTTTTTATTTTGAAACCCAGGTCTAACATGGACACCACGATATAATTGGCGGAAACTCTCTTTCCAAGCATTGGCAAATTCAGAATCTTCTGGTTTCTCAAAGACAAACTTAGATATCTCCGGATTGAATAGAGGTAAATCATATTCAAAAACCGATTGGTACAAACGTCTCCAAAGTTCGGTATCATTGGCGATGGTATTGAAACGTTTGCATACTTGAGCTAAACGACATAAATCTTGTTCTAGTAAATAGGAGAATATAACCAACAAAACTTCATCGGGTAATTCATATTGCAAGTATTGAGCAGCTGTAGGACCATTATATGAGTTGGACATGCTGGGTGGTGACATTAGAGCCGTATCTACACTAATAGCATATAAACGACGTGACCTTTTGCGGGCTGGCAACATGAAACTATTCGTATCGGAGCCTCCAATAGGTAGAGCACTACAATGTTGTTGTGGTATGGAACTGTGTACGGTTGGCGGGTGTGTTAATGGGGCCCCCGTAGTATGTGCATTATTCACAGGGAACGAAGCATTGGTACAAGGTGCATGTATAACTGCAGATGATTGATTGCTGGTGGAGGACGTAGAGGAGCACGTTGGTAAATTCAAGTTAGAACCTGAAGAAGGACCGACAATTACTCCAGTGGACATGCCCATAGAAACCGAATTACTGTTGGCGGTATGAGAACATGACGGGATGTTAACTGATGACGTTGATGAGGAGATGGTGGAAGAATTTGATGCCAATACTGATGTGGACCATTGATCATGGTTACTGCTGGCAGGCAATTTACTACGTAAATCATATGGCGGTTGATGTACACAAGATGATGACGAATTTGAAGGAGATGTCGATGGAGCTCCATTGCCGCTACTACCCATTATTGATGAAGAGAATGCTGCAAAGAAAAAAGTCATGGAAAACAAAATTGATTACAAAAATATGTTAAAAACAAAAGGGCTTTGCTAATAAAATCAAATTCCCACAATATACTCGCATTGCCAAAAATATTTTTTTATATAGAGTTTGACAGATTTTTTCACGTGAAAACAAACAGAATAGGCACTTTTAAGCATAGTTAGCATAGTACTCTGTTCGTTTTCATGGAAAAAATCTGTCAAACTCCATATAAAAAAAAAATTTTGGCAACGCGAAAAATTATAGGGAAATAGTTGAAAAAGTTTTCACGCATATACTACATTATACAAAACAATTTAAATTGTCATAAAAAAGTGACATTTCAGGTTTTATATGATAATTTCTATCTAAGACTTGTTAAAAGTTGTTAGTGTATAAATTTTTTATTACAATTTGAGGCGTTTGAAGTTTAAGGGCGCTGTTCTAAAAAAAGAAATTCACATAAAAAATGTGAAAATTAAAATTTCCGAATTTTTTGGTGTTCTAGATTTCATATCTGAATTTATTTTTTGTTTTGTTTATAAATAAAATTTGGTGAATGTAAAACGAATGCACTTTTTTCCTTATAATTTTTTAAATTTTAGGCCTCTGTTCTGTCTTTTAGAACTTTTCAGTTCACATGAAAATTTCCGAATCACATGAAATCAAGTTTAGTGTTTTGTTGATCACGTTTTCATTCGAAGTTTGGCAGGTGTTTGAAGCAGAGACCATAACCGTTATGAGATTTATTGAAAAAACTCAAATTTAACTGTTCAAAAATATTATTTTGAAATAGAAATTTAAAATAACAGTTTCAAAAAATTTATATAAATATCTGTCCAAAATAACAGAAATAAAAAACTTTTATTTTTTTTAACTGTTATCAAATACTCTTTGAGCCTTATAAAATTTGATATATTTAAGTAAAACTAAAATAAACGCATACAAAAGAATCCTATTGATAGCTAATACCTCAATTATTGATTTGAACATTAAAACTTTGATTGATTTGAATACAAATAACTGTTATAACAGTTATTTAAAATAAATAAAAGTTATTTTAAACTTTTTGAACAAAAAGTTTTTAATTACTGTTTTTTTATACTTTTATTGATAAAAAATCAAAAAATAAAAGTTATTGCAAATTTTAAAACGGGACATCTCTAGAAGTCTTTCCATATATATAATGCATATTTTGGACAACATTCGTTTAATGATTTTTTTAAAGCAAAATAACACATATAACTGTTTCATTTGGTCTCTGGTTTGAAGTGAAAGTGTTTTTTCGTAAATATTTCAAAAACTACTTATCCCATCAAGACGAATATGGTATTATTAGAAAGAGTAATTAAAGACCTTTTGAAAGGTAGTGACGTAGTTTAATTAACCCTTTAAGCGACACAAATTGTTTGTTGTTTAAAAAATTTTAACTAAACTTGCTTAATATCTCAAAATTGTACTTATATTAAAATCCAAGATCACAAATTTTCATTTGGTTAAAAAAAACGGCGCTGTTAGTCTAAAACTTACTGAGATAATAACATAGAGGAATAAAGTAAAGAGATTGTAAATGCTTCAACTCTCTTTTTTCTCTCTCACGCGAAATCTGTCTGGGATCAAGTAAAATTTTTGGTTTTTTGAAATTGAAATTTGTACTTTATTTGCACTTTAATATTTTTTTTTTTAATTATATTGAATCATTAACATTTTAAGAACGTAAATTTCATAAATTTGTTTTTTTTTTTAAGAAAACAAAAAGTTTTTTTTTTTCAATTCCTCTTTCAACCTTCATTCTATTAATCCATCCAGTTAAAGTTATTTCTCACAAGAGCCACGAATAGCCCCTGATAATTAGGATCAAAGTTGCGACTTTTTTTGTAACTTTTTTTCAGGTTTTTTGTTAAAGTTTTGTTGATTTGTGGAAACATACAGATATCTGACAAACTACAAAAGTCATGTAATACACCGTTGGAAAGGTCTTTAATTACCCTTTCTAATGATACAATAATTGTTTTGATCCGACGAGTAGTTATTGAAATATTTAAGGAAAACCTTAAGCCCCTCCCAAAAAAAATAGTAAGAAATTTGGGTAAAAAACAGGCCTATTGACTTACCACCGCTTGAAGGTCCAGCTTCATTATCATTTATGTGCATTCCAACATATTCTGGTGAAGAGGAGGTATTAAATGATGGCATTTGATTACATGATGAATTTGTTGAACTCGAACCCAATTGTACCAATGTATTATTTGAAGACGAGGAGGAAGAGGCATGAGAACATGAAGCACCCGACTGTGACTTGGAGCATGATGGTCCCGAAGCATCATACATATCTGCGGAGACAGAAGATGCCAATGACTGTTTTAAGGACAATAGAACACCCACACTACTAGAGTTACATGACGATGATGTCGATGTACTTGTTGTTGTTGGCGAACCAGATGCTATGGCTGATGATAATGCTGAAGATGATGACGTTGTAATGGCAGAATGATTTTGTATCAAATTTGCATTCAATTGTGATGTTGACGATGAGGATGTTGAAGCAGCGTTTTGAAGCATGGGATCCATAATGTTTCCTGTAAAAAAATAAAAATAGCAAGTACAATTTCAATTATTCCCAACGTATCAGTTACATTTCTAGCACTTACCCGTTGGACGATTTGGTAATGCTATACGATTGGCACCCTTTCGTCTGGAACGTCGCACATAGGAGCGCGATGATGTAAAAGAGGCACTAGGCATTTTGCCCAAGTTTAAATTGTGAGTGGGTATGTGTGTTTGTGTTGTTCTTAAAATGTATGCGAAATATATATGCTGCTCGTCGTTAGCAGTTTTATAGTGTAAAGTGTTTGTGCACTTGGTTGGTTGTTTCTTCCTTTTTATATTTCAATAAATTTTGTACTTATACAGAAATTCAATCAACCATCCGCGATATTCAACCCTTCTGCACACACACAAAACGACGAACACTTTTTTCTTCTGTTCACAATCTATGCGAATTATTTATGCATGTCAAACACAATTTTTTTGTTGTTCGTTGTATTAAACATTGAAATATCTGCAATATAGAAAAAATATTCTGATAATTAACTATTGCATATTTATATTATTTTTATTTCTCTTTACTATAAATAAATCACTTTTTAATGCATTTTAATAACACAATTCCCAGCTGCACGGATAACAAAAGGAACGCCATTTTCATTTTCCCGTCGTTAAAAAATGAGATGCCAAAACATAAATTAATCCCCAACTTGCGGGGAAGTTTCATCTTAAAAAAGGGGAATTTTGTTGTTGTAAAGTGGTGGATATAATTTTTTTATGTGGAGTGTGGTATTACCAGGGGGCCAATTAAGTAACTTGATAATCGTCATCGTTAGCTCATTATTCTACTACCAAAAAATGACACTATATGGTAATGGAATGAGCTAACTTTGACAAATACGATTTGACAAATATCAAGTTATAAAATTAGTGTCTCTTCACAATACAGCAGCAAGCAGAGACAGTAAAATTTTTACATGTATTTTGTTGTTGCGCCAACAACAAAATACATGTAAAAATTTCGCTGTCTGTTGCTTGCTGCTGTATTGTGAAGAGACACTTACCCCCAGATTTTTCCAATTATTTTTGGTGATGCCAGATCTACAAAACGGTCGATTCCTTAACCCTGGAAGGTAATTATAGGTCTGTTTGTTTACTTAAATTTCTTACTATTTTTACTACAACTGGAAATTTTTTTTTACTTTTTGTACTAAAAATTTCCAGCTGTAGTAAAAATAGTCAAAATAAGTAGATTGTAGTAAGGTAAACGAACAGGAATTATGTAACTTGATAGTCGTCAAATCGTATCGTTATACCCTATTCACTTAGTTTTAAATCGTTTTTAGCAATTATTTTTAGCATTTTCTGTCAGTATACTGTAATAGCATAAAGAAAGTGCTAAAAATATTGCTCCTAAAAACGGTTTAAAACTGTAAGTGTGAATAGGGTATCAAACGGTGTTAGCATTTATTTTTAACTAGTTTAATTAGTGGTTTTCCCCATACAATTTAAACGTCAAAATTGAATTTCGTTTTATACCCTATTCACACTTACAGTTTTAAACCGTTTTTAGCAATTATTTTTAGCATTTTCTGTCAATATACTGTAATAGCATAAAGAAAGTGCTAAAAATATTGCTGCTAAAAACGGTTTAAAAATGTAAGTGTGAATAGGGTATTATACCCTATTCTCACTTACAGTTTAAAACCGTTTTAGCAATTATTTTTAGCATTTTCTATCAATATACTATAATAGAATAAAGAAAGTGCTAAAAATGTTGCTGCTAAAACGGTTGAAAACTGTACGTGTGAATAGGGTATTATTTTGACAGATAAAGTGTTTAAAATTGTATGGGGAAAACACATAAATAAACTAGTTTAAATGAATGCGAATATGGTATTAGCTCATTATTCCATTACTATATAGTGTCATTTTATGGTAATGGAATAATGATACATAATTAGCCCCCTGTTCTCACGTACAGCTAAAAACCGTTTTTAGCACCATATTCTGTTCATAGATGGGACTAATTAATTAAATGGACCAATTAATTGATGGTTTAATTACCATTTAATTGATGTCAATGGTAATGAAATTTTTTTCATTACCATTGGTTGTATCAATTGTACCAATTAAATTACTTATCGATTTAATTACTAATGAAAATTAAAAAAAAAATAATTACCATTGGTATGGCACCATTTAAAAAAAATAATTACCATTAGTAAAAGTCGTCACAATATTGTCAAAATCGTTAATATTTGGAAATATCTGTTGTTTTTTGTATGGTGTTTTAGTTTTTCACATTTTATAAACCAACCCACACGTTGATTGCCTTTGTATAACACAATATTTGAAATTTTAATTTGCGTTTTGTTTTTTGTCTTTGACATTTTCATATTTTTTTTTGTAAAAACATACTTTGATGTTTAAATTTATAACTTTTCAAAAAAACAAAAATGTGCAAACCAATTGTTTTGAAACCAATTATAATTGGTGTTTTTCAATAATTGGTGCATTTCATTACCATTAGTAATTATTTTTTCAATTAAAAAAATTTAATTACCATTAAATGGTAATGAACATTTTTTCATTACCATTGATATCAACCAATGGTAATTAAATTTCAATGGTAATGAAAAATTGCCATCTATGATTCTGTTACAGTATATTGACAGAGTAAATACAGGGGGCTAATTATGTAACTTGATAATCGTCAATCGTCATCGTTAACTCATTATTCTATTACCATAAATTGACACTATATGGTAATGGAATAACGATGGAAACGATACGATTGACGACTATCAAGTTACATAATTACCCTGCAGCTTTTTTCGAGTTGCCATGTGGGGTCGATATTGGACCTGTAGGGTATGACTTTGGGTTCCTTTTTTGACTTGAAAATTTGAAGTCCCAAAAAAAAAATTTCAAAGTTTTTTTTTTGTTTAAAATTTAAGTAATTTATGGTAATTTTTTTTTTTTTGGTTTGTAATTTTTTTTTAATTTTTTGTTCCTTGTTTTGCAAAAAAAATATTTTTAATTAGTTTTTAACTGAAAATATAACGTAATATTAACTCAGTATTTAAAACATGTATATTTTTAATCATTGTATTATGTTGTTGGCATTTTTACCGCAATTTGAAATTAATAAAAAAAATTAAGTTATTTTTAAAGAAAATTTTTAAAAAAAAAAAATTTATATACCAAAAAAAATTTTTTTTTGCCATAAAAACACTTTTTCAGCAATGTTCAAATATAAACTAATATTTAAAGCAAAAAAAAAAGTTCCGATTTTTTTTTTTCACTTTGGTCGGGACTTTCCGATTTTAAGTCAAGAAACCCAAAGCCATTGCCCTACAGGTCCAATATTTTTGTGGGTTAATATCGGAGAAAATGCGTTATATTTCAAAATTATGCCTTATTAAAACATGTATTTATCCAACCAGATTTAAAGCTTAGATATTAAGCTTTCATTTGAGCTTTTATTGTACCTTTTAACCCTTATAGAACCGTAGTTATTGACTGTTAACCATTGTCCCCGCTTATATTTTAACACAAAAAAAAAATATTTATCCAAGCCACTAAATTAATTTATGGAGTTTGAAATTCCTAAGCAAAAAAACTTTTAAGGCAAAAAAAATAACCTGCACAGAGGTCTGGTATACATACTTACATAAATATGTTTTCCAATATTTAAACGGTAATAACTCCGGTTCTATAAGGGTTAAAAATTTAGGGTAAAAAATCTAAAACTTAGGTTTGTACCACAATGAATTAATGAATCAAATTTTTTTTTTAAATGTCAATTTAAAGGTATTTGAAAAAGCTTTCGAATGAAACCAATCTTGCTTGGTCTGATCGGACCATTATTGGAGAAGATAAATTAAATTCGATATCCGAATTTTGGAGGCCCATATCTCGGGAACAGGGTATCATTCATAGAGTAAAGAATATATCAGAGATTTTGATAGGCCCCAAAACAATATGTCACTTTATATAAATTGGTTCTCTTAATGTTTAAGAGAGTTTTTACATGCAATAGCATAGGCAACACTAAGAGAACCAACTTTTTGAGAGAGGAAATTAAATGGTAGCCAACCAACCTGATACCCACTGGTATCATTCATACAAACAAATTGGAAAAGGGCGTATATAACGATGAAGAGAACGGGCAGAACCAGTGGGTATCATGTTGGTTGGCTACCATTAAATTTCCTCTCTCAAAAAGTTGGTTCTCTTAGTGTTGCATGTAAAAACTCTCTTAAACATTAAGAGAACCAATTTATATAAAGTGACATATTGTTTTGGGGCCTATCAAATCTCTGATATATTCTTTACTCTATGGGCAGAACATTATTTTTTTAAATAAATATTAGAGGTATTCAGAGACTTTCATTAAATATTTTAACCGAAAAGCAAAAAACTTTTTATAATTTTTCTTTTACAAAATTTTATTTTACCAAACATTTTATTCGGTAAATTTGGGTAAATTATTATATATTACTTTTGTCAGTCCATCCTTTCAATTCCAACTCGTTTTTGTTGTATTTGCTTTGTCTTTTCTTTGTAGTAAATCAAGCCGACCGACTCAAAATCGGCGGCGCGCCGCCACCGGACAATTTTTAACAAATTTTTGCGCCGCCGCCGTTAAAAAAAAAACATTTTACAACAAAATAGCAGAGCTTCGAAGGATTTCATTCCTTAATTCGATTTGTCATTCTGAGTGAAAATTTAGTGATTGCATTCCCCAATCACATTTAAGCGAATTGAATGAATTCACCGGCTCGAATAATTTTTCTTGGTTGCGGCTCAGCGTCTGGTGAAATTTTTCATTCTATTTTGCAGAGCTTCGAAGAATGAAATCCTTTTCGAATGAATTCTCAAAAAAATCCATTCAATTTTGATAGTCAGTGAATGCATTCGATTTCTTAAATCAACATTGAATGCAGTCCTTGGAATTCATTCGATTGAATGAACAAAAATGAATGCATTCGATTTCTTGTTCATTCGATTTATAAATATCGAATGCATTCGTTTTATTTTTCATTCGACTTTCAAAAATCGAATGCATTCGATTTTTTTTCATTCGACTTTTAAAAATTGAATGCATTCACTTGCAAATGCAATCGATTTTCTTTTCATTCAATTTGAAAAATCGAATGGCTTATTCATTCATTGCATAAAAAACTTTAAAAAACCTAGAAAGAGCAAAACGGAGCCAATTTTTTGTCCATAGTATCGCTAACACTCTTCACATTTTTTTGTCGTATAGGCAGCTAATATGTGCGTTTTTAAAATTTTCGGGAACACCAATTTTTTTGGATTCAAAATTAGATCCCATTTGGGTCATCGTATGTAAAAAGAGTAGGCGATACTATGGACCAAAATTTGGCTCCGTTTTGGTCTATATATTTAATAAATCGATTGCATTCGCAGTGGAATGATAAAAATCGAATGCATTCGATTTTTGTAAATCGAATGAACAAGAAATCGAATGCATTCATTTTTGTTTATTCAATCAAATGAATTCCAAGGACTGCATTCAATGTTGATTTAAGAAATCGAATGCATTCACTGACTATCAAAATTGAATGGATTTTTTTGAGAATTCATTCAAAAAGGATTTCATTCTTCGAAGCTCTGCAAAATAGAATGAAAAATTTCACCAGACGCTGAGCCGCAACCAAGAAAAATTATTCGCGCCGGCGAAAATTTTGGGTCGGCTTGATTCCCTGTTTCTTTGCTTTAAAAGAAAAATCTTTTGTATGCCGTAATTTTTTTTATCATTTTCGCCCTAACTTACATTTTGTTTGTGATTTACTTGTACTATTCATAAATATTTCACTGCACTTATTGTTCAATATATATTAAAATACACATTTAAGTATATTTTTTAACAACACAATTTATTAAAAAAAATTTACAAGACAAAAAATACTTTTGTATCGGAGCAGACACAAAAAATCACTTCCAACATTTGGCGAGTACTGACTACTCGTTACTCCACAGAGATTTTAGTAGTTGCCAACTAATTACTCTATAATACACTCATTGGTTTATTTTCTAGAACTATACAGTCCACAGCAGGGATGATAAAGTCAGTACAATTGTACTTTTTCAGTACAATTGGGAGACCAAAAGTACGGCAGTACTCCACTGACTGATTTAGTACAATTTCAAAATTTTCCCAATCACCAATTTTATTTCGACACTTTTAGTGTTTCTTCACAATACAGCAGCAGACAGCAAAATTTTAACATGTATTTTGTTGTTGCGGCAACAACAAAATACCTGTAAAAATTTCGCTGTCTGCTGCTTGCTGCTGTATTGTGAAGAAACACTTAAGGCTAAGTTAGGCCCGTAACCGTAAACTAGCGTAGCGTAGCGATCATAATCAAATAGAAAATCACGTAGACGTCTGCAAAGAAGAATAACTGCTCTCATTTGTTCTCATATAACGAAAAACTCTCTACGCTACGCTAGTTTACGGTTACGGGTGCCTAACTCAGCCTTTAATGTGCAACCAGTGTGCCAGTTTTATCCCCTGTTGGTTATAAAATCGTAAAAAAAAACTACGAAATTTGTAGAAAAATCGGCCAAATCAGCACCATATTTTCTAAAACCAACAAAATAATTTGTTTATTTTTTTTCGTATTAGTACAGGTAGAGCACGCGCTCTCAATGTTGCACTTTATTCAGTTAAATCGGTCTATTGGCAACAAAATTTGGTTCGTGTGTGTTTTCTTTACTTATTTAAGGTCTAATTGTAAGATAGATCAAATCGATCCATGTGTGCACTTTGGACCCATTAAAAAAATAAAAAAAATAAAAATAATAAAAACATTTTTAAAGATTTTTTTTAGTACAATGTGGGTCAAAAAAGTAAAATTTTTTAGTCAAGTCAGTACAATTTTAAAAATGTCATTTATCATCCCTGGTCCACAGTGGGAGAAATTGGAAATTTTTTGGAAACAATACAGACCACAGTACATGAGTACACGCAAAAAAACTTGGTATTGGGTCATAAAAATAGGGGTAATAATTTCCAAGTTTATAGAGAGGATAATCGTTCTACAAGTTTTTTCTAAAATTTACCAAGTCACTTAGAAAAATAAATTAAATTACAACTAATGACATTTATGAAAAAACTTGGTAAAATATTAAGCTTTCATTAATATCCCAATTCACATTTATAAACATACCTATGCTCTTTTCTAAATAATTTACACTTTTTTTTTGATAATTACTAAAAAAAAGTTTATTAAAAAATATTTTTTGCAAAAAATTATAAAAATTAATTACATGGTTTATAATACTACACTCATAGAAATATCTTAGTAGAAAAATTAGTAAACCCATTGTAGATCAAGTTTTACAGAATATTGCCGTATTCAACAAAAATTAATGTTGATATCGTTGAATAATCAGTAAAGTTGAATCAACTTTTTACAACGCTTATACAGAATTCAATAGATAAAACCAAAAAAGAAAAAACAACCCTGTTCGTTCATTTTTGTATTATCAAGTTGGTAGCAATGCATTGCAATGTGAAATTTGTTTGTCTCTTATAAAATTATTTTATGTGTTTGTTTCTTATAAAAATATTTAATATTATAAAAATAAATAAAAATAGGATCTGATGATCAGATTCTGATCTGTAAATATTTGGTAAGTAATAAAATACATTGGTTACTTTATGTATTCATACTATATTATATTTTTTTTTTGTTTTTTTTTTTAAGGTTTTTGATTTGGTGTCATTAGAAAACTGGAGAATGGCTTACGAGTGCATAACATAAATAAACGAAGTGTGTGTGAAAATCTCGTGCAGCTTAAAAAGCCGGTGATAATTCTAAAAAATATTGTGATTTTTACTTAATAAAAGAATATTAACAAATAACAACAAGCTTTTTTTTATTAATAAAATTTCTTATATCAACAAAAATATGAGTTGAGTTTACAAAAAATACGAGTTGATTTACAAAAGAACGAGTTGATCAACTTTTACAAAAACTGACAACAATTTTTATTGAAATCAACATAAATATTTGTAGGGTCAAAATCAACAATGATTTCTGTTGAATTTACAACGATTTTCTTTGGGAATACAATGATTTTTGGTTGAGTGTACACTCATAGAAATATCTTAGTAGAAAAATTAGTAAACCCATTGCAGATCAAGTTTTACAGATTTTAACAAAATTCAATGTTGGTATTACAAAATCCAATAGTTGAAAAACACATAGTTGGAAAAAATCGTATAAAATATAAGTACATGAAATGTGCAACACTGTTTTTGGTGAGCGCCATTTGGAATCTTTCTAAAAACCCCAGAAGCTAATCATTTAAAATGATTGCCGACAGCAAAACAACTGCGAAATACATCACAGTCCAAGAAAACAAAAAAATATCATCTAATAGCATATTCAGACTGACCTTGAAATCTCGTTGAAAATACGTATTTTCATTTTGAAAACTTAACCGTTCACACCCAAAAAATTTGACGCTTATCACGTTTTCAAAATTTGCCAAACAAAATTCGCGATTATATCGGCTTTAAAAACACACAATTAATTAATTTACGCGATATTTTAAAATAATTTATCGAAATTTTTTGTTAATAGTTGTTTTTATGTAAATATTTGAATTAGGTAATTCACACGGGTATCGTATTTGTTGTATATGTTGTATGTCGTATCTAAAAACAGGGTTAGTAAAAATTATTTATCGCTCATTTGATTATTTTCTCTTAGATTCTCTTCTTGTTAGCATACTTGAAAATAGCACACAAAACATAGGTACACAGTAAAAAGTTTTGGGTTAATTTTAATTCCGAGCTGGTGTGTATATATAACAATGCCAAAAATAATTTAATTTATTCCATAAAAAGATTACTTTTAAAGAGATAAAAAGAGAGTGAGAGAATGGATTTTGAATTTATTTTTGAGTGTTATAATAAAACCAAAATATGGAAATAATTTTACACCTAAACAAGTGTTTATTTGAACAAGGCAGGACTTAAATTTCTCCAAAAATAAATAAAACAAATGTAAGGTTATGTTTTGTAATATTTTTGTGTATTGAATACAAATACAGACCAAATACATGAATAAAGTTAACATCCAGAGGACTGTTGATTTGTCACCCAATCTCAGCACAATTCTGCATAAAATAAACTGCTACTGCTTCTATATTAAGAAATTATTCCTGGGGGTAGGCACCGTCGTGATGTAAAAATTCCATCTCTCTGCCTTCTGCTTCAAGATTCAGCTGGCCTAAAAGTAAAGTTAACCAAAAATCAATTAAAATGATTGATAAACGTTTGTAGTCAATACTTACTTGATATTTATATTTCGGTTGGAGTAAAATCTTCACTTTCTGGATCACAAATTTTGATAATATAAAGTTTTTACTTTTGTGGACATTGCTAACCTCTTTTCTCACTTTCATTTAATGAATAAGCATTTTTTGTTCACTCAATATGGCAGCTGTTTTCAATTCCTTGTTAAGTGTTTATCTTAAACTTGATGAAATACAATTTTTTGATGGCGTTTGACGTTTATTTTTTATAAGTTTTTCAAGAGAGAAATTTAATTATTTTTTGGCATCAAAATAAAACGAAATAAAATGACATAAAGATAATCAAATTTTTAATCCCTATGTGGTTTAGCATATAACCCATTTCGGATTTAACTTTGAGTTTAATTCCAAAGTTGTTTAAAATGTGCTCCGCTAGGTTTTAAATATAACCCAAAACTTTTTACTGTGTATAAATGTTGTATGTACCCTGTTCTCACGAGCATCTAAAAACGGTTTTAAACGACATTTGTTTTAATTAAAAAAAAAGTGTTCACACGTAATTTCACTCGTTTTATTTTGGTTTTTATATTTTTATTTTGACATTTGCATTATCAGCTGATAAACATGTACACATTTTAACAACAAACGATATTAAAATATTGAAATTATATTCATTAATTATACATATAACTGTTAATAATGTTCAAGAATTGTTTAAAGATAAAAATAGCACGATTTCTTTTTGTATTATTTACATTTTAGTAATAAACAATGTTGCCAATATTAATAAAATGCTTTAAAAACGCTGAACATTCAAAAATACTCAATTCAACCCCTGGAATTCCGCTCGTTTTAAATCGTTTTAATTTTAAAACGAGCTAAAAACATTTTTATTTTGACATATTACAACAAAAAAATGTATGGTAAAACGAGTCATAAAAATGGTTTTTAAGCATAAAACGAAAAATGTTGCTAAAAATGGTTTTTAAGTGTAAGTGAGAACAGGGTATAAGTGTCGTATTATTAATTTAAAGTTTAACCAACCCTGTTTTTAGATAGGACATACAACATACAACACCAAATACGATACCCATGTGAATTCCCTAAATATTTTTAATTTTTGACACTTTCTTTAATTTATTTTCTTCTATTATAACAGTTGTAAAAAAGAGTAGAACTATGGAATTTAAAAGGTTTCAATTGTATATTCGTTGAAACCTAAATACAAAAAGGTTTCAATTTGTGTGGGAAAATACGTATTTTCAAATGAGGTTTGGCTCGAAACCTCGTTAAACGGGGTTTCGACGCCAATGTGAATGCACACGCAAAAAAAAACTTGTGTCGGAGTGAGCAAAAATCTGGCATAATTTTACCAAAAATATGCTAAAACTACAACCGACGAAGTAGTTTTCGTAATTTAGCCAAAACACTTATGTAAAAAATTTTGAAGAAAATGCTAATCCTACACTCAACCAAAAATCATTGTATTCCCAAAGAAAATCATTGTAAATTCAACAGAAATCATTGTTGATTTTGACCCTACAAATATTTATGTTGATTTCAATAAAAATTGTTGTCAGTTTTTGTAAAAGTTGATCAACTCGTTTTTTTGTAAATCAACTCGTATTTTTTGTAAACTCAACTCATATTTTTGTTGATATAAGAAATATTATTAATAAAAAAAAGCTTGTTGTTATTTGTTAATATTCTTTTATTAAGTAAAAATCACAATATTTTTTAGAATTATCACCGGCTTTTTAAGCTGCAATATTCACACAAAAAAAAATATAAAAAAATTGTGACCGTTTTGGGGATAATACAACCTATAAAGTGGTTTTGGATAATTTACCTAAGTTTTTTAGAGCAAAAACTTTGGTAAGTTATCTAAAACCACTTTATAGGTTGTAATTAAACCAAAAACTGGCACAATTTTTTTAATATTTTTTTGTGTGTTTCAACACAAGATTTTCACACACTTCTTTTATTTATGTTTTGCACTCGTAAGCCATTCTCCAGTTTTCTAATGACACCAAATCAAAAGCCTTAAAAAAAAAAACAAACAAAAATATAATATAGTATGAATACATAAAGTAACCAATGTATTTTATTACTTACCAAATATTTACAGATCAGAATCTGATCATCAGATCCTATTTTAATTTATTTTTATAATATTAAATATTTTTATAAGAAACAAACATAAAATAATTTTATAAGAGACAAACAAATTTCACATTGCAATGCATTGCTACCAACTTGATAATACAAAAATGAACGAGCAGGGTTGTTTTTTCTTTTTTGGTTTTATCTATTGAATTCTGTATAAGCGATGTAAAGAGTTGATTCAACTTTACTGATTATTCAACGATATCAACATTAATTTTTGTTGAATACGGCAATATTCTGTAAAACTTGATCTACAATGGGTTTACTAATTTTTCTACTAAGATATTTCTATGAGTGTATTTAAGCAAAAACTTGGTAAAATATACCAAAAGAAATATGGTGAAATATACCAAAATTATTTGAAAAGCTGACTAAAAATAATGCTAAAAATTACCACATTTATGCTAAAATAAATTTTCAATAAATTTTTGTAAAAATTTGTATATTTGTTGAATTTAAAATTTTCACAGAATAAATCCATATTAATATAATAAATGTTGTGTAGGATTTAATTTACCACCGACCAACTGACCCTTTTTGTACAATTTTCTCGAGTGACTGCTGCCTACGCTTCTTCTTGAAGTAAAGGATCCGCTATAGCTTCACGAATTTATTTAAAAGCATCCTGTAAAAATAGAAAATTATTACAAAACATAAATTTTTAATTTAAAAAATTGGTTAACCCCATTGGTCTCTTGGTAAGGAGGAACACTTACTTTGTTATTCCATTTGTAACTCATCAAAACAGGGGGGTAATTATGTAACTTGATAGTCGTCAATCGTCATCGTTAGGTCATTATTCTTTTACCATAAAATGACACTATATGGTAATGGAATAACGATGGAAACGATACGATTGACGACTATCAAGTTACATAATTACCCCCCAGGTATGGACTCCCTTGGCTTTGGGTTTTTAGGTTTTAATTTTATAACTAAAGGCAGGATTGGTGTCCACGCTCTTTATTGTAGTGAAGGATTCTCCATAGCTTCAAAAATTTATTTAGCACTACCCTGTAAAAATATAAAATTATTACCAAACACTAATTTTTAACTAAAAATCTATTAAACCTTATTGGTGTCTTCGGAATGCGGGTATACTCACTTTATCATTCCATTTGTTATTCATCGAAACATACGTCTGGGACTCCATTGGTTTTTCTTATTGAATGGTGTTTTAAGTGAAGAAAGCAAAATTAACTTTAACATTCTTTTATCTTACATTTATTTATCTTTTAGAAAACTAATTATTTATTTTTATTTATGTATTAATTTATTTTTATTTTATATATCAATTTCCTTTTTACGTTTTTATAACACAAAAAATAAACGAACAACGCACGCACACAAAAATACAAAATGAAAATGGCGGTCTGTATTTGTTTTGTTTTTTTGTTGTTTTCTTTCGATAAATTTTTTTGCGTTATTGAGCAAGCTACTTGGTTATTTTACATAAAAAATGAATTATGTTACTTTAACATCGACAAGCATAATATTAGCAAAAATTTGGTAAAAATTTTTTTTTGGTATGAAAAAAGTTTTACCAAGTAGGATTGCTCAATCTTACACAGATTTTTTTTTTGCGTGCACTATAAAAACAAAATAAGTTTGTGTGAAAATAATGAGTTAATGAAAACCACGAAAAAATATTGTGAAAATATTCAATTAAATAAAATAATATATACAACACAAACAAGTGAGAGTGTTAAATTCGGCTGTGCCGAATCTATTATACCCTCCAAAATGTAAAAAAAATAAAAACAAAAATTTGTCAGAGGCGTTACTTTGTTTTGGGGGGTGGGGGGGGGGGGGGTTGATAGGGTCAGTGGGGGACGTTGAGAGCACCTTCCCGTCGCGATAAATATACCAAATGTTTCATTTAATTAACAAAAATACAAAAAAAACATGTAAAAAAGTGTATTTTTTTAGAGGTTGGTTTCGTTCTTCAAGGGGGAACTTTTTTCCCCATGGTCCGATTGGGCCAATTTCCAAACTTAACCTGCCTAGGAACATAAGACATATTTGTGCCAAACTGAAGGGTCTAGCTTTTTTATTTTGGACTGCATCGTGTTAACTACAGACGGACGGACAGACAGACGGACGGACGGACGGGCGGACATCGCTAAAATGTCTTATAGTGCGTTTACACTGGTCCTCTAAGCTAGCTTAAAGTAGATTGTGGCTCCAATCCAGTTTCAATCTATTAGATTGCCCATACAAATTTATTTTTTTCAATCTAGTAGTTTAGGCTGTAATCGGCAAATGCAATCTGGTAAAGTTAGATACAACTCTATATTTCTATTATTTGCATTTTCCAACACTGAAAAACACCGACACAAAGCCTGCCGTTTTGATGACGCCGCCAAGTATGTGTATGTCGCCGTCATTGTTGTTTGTAAACGCCGTCACTGCCCTTGTTAATCATACGACGACTAATTACCGTCGCTGTCTTTTGACGCAGTCACACACATTTATTACCAACTTGTTGTTATAAATGCCAATCCTAATCTTCTCAAATGTAAAAAATGCCAATGTAAACGGTACAGATTGCAAAGTAGATTAAAATCGCAATTTACTAGATTAGAAATCCAATGTAAACGCACTATTAGAATCGATCACTGATCAATAATATATATACTTTATGGGGTCCCCGACCGATATTTCGATGCGTTACACACGGAATGACAAAGTGAGTATACCCCCATACTGTAGTTGGAGGGTATAAAAAGAATTTCATTTTAATAAATAAAATTCCATGAATATACACGCAAAAAAAAAATCTGTGTCGGAATGAGCAAAAATCTGGCATAATTTTACCAAAAATATGCTAAAACTACAACCGACGAAGTAATTTAGCCAAAACGCTTATGGTAAAATATACCAAAAGAAATATGGTGAAATATACCAAAATGATTTGAAAAGGTGACTAAAAATAATGCTAAAAATTACCACATTTATGCTAAAATAATTTTTTTATTAAATTTTTGTAAAAAATTGTATATGTGTTGAATTTAAAATTTTCACACAATAAATCCATACTAATATAATAAATGTTGTGTAGGATTTAATTTACCACCGACCAACTGACCCTTTTTTTACAAATTTCTCCAGTGACTGCTGCCTACGCTTTTTCTTAAAGTGAAGGATCCGCTATACCTTCACGAATTTATTTAAAAGCATCCTGTAAAAATAGAAAATTATTACAAAACACAAATTTTGAATTTAAAAAACTACACTCAACCAAAAATCATTGTATTCCCAAAGAAAATCGTTGTAAATTCAACAGAAATCATTGTTGATTTTGACCCTACAATTACACTGTGCAACAAGAAAAATGAGCCTCAATGGCTTCAACGCCACACGAAAGTAGACCATCAAGTGAACAAAATCACCAAAGGGTTTTGCAAAGTCAGTTCGGATTTCTTTTTTATAGCCCACTGAAGTTTTTATATTTTTATCAAAGGCGTTTGGAAAACGTCAAAAATACTATAATAAGAACACATCTGAGCTTCAAAATATGATTTAATGTCTTCAGTGAAATTTTATGGCGGTTCTTTTCTTAGAACATTTTAACCCTCTAACTGCCATTTTAAGGGGTCATTTTAGTCCTTTTTCAAAAACTAAACACAGAAGTCTAATAAAACGTCCATTTAGAGGGTTAAAATGTTCTACAAATACTTTCCTCATAAAATTTCACTAGGGGTTGTCAAATGGTAAAAGTTTGTGCGACATGCGCAAAGTGCTTAAAAAGGGTCAAGTATAAATAATCAATGTTTGTTATTTTTTTTTACCAAAGCAGTGTTAAAAAATATCGACAAAAAACAGTGCAAATATACATTTGAGCTAAAAATGATGTTCTGATGTGTTTTATAAAATTTTATGATGATTCTTTTCTTTGACCAAATTAACCCTCTAGCTCCCGTTTTAAAGGGTAATTTTTGTCCTTTTTTAAAAGAAATACAAAAAAGTCTATAAAAAAGTCAGTTAGAGGGTTAAAATGTTTTACAAATATTTTCTGCATCAAATTTTACTAGGGCACGTCTAAGACAGAAAGTTCGCCCAGCATATAGAAAATGCTTAAAAATTTTAAAGTATTCAATTTTTTTTATATTTTTTTTTGGGCCGAAATATAAAAAAAAACAAGTAACAAAGTTAAATTCAACTTTGTCGAATGTATTAATACCCTCCACGATGTAAAAAGTTTATTTGCAAAAAAAACAAACAAAAAAATAAAAAAAACGAAAAAAAATTGTTGATTTTTTTTTTTTTTTAAATATGTTTGTACTTGTTTAAATACCATTCGGTGATCAATTCTGTTCACATGTGTCAACCAGCAGCCGAATTAAAGCATTTTGTGTTTTTAGGTTATGTTGAATGTACCACAATTTTCGAGGTATTTTTATATTTTCGTTCATAACTTTTGAACCGCTGAACCGATTTCGCTCAAATGGAATACCAAAATACTTAGGGCAAGAACAAGTAAATATGTTAAGTCTTAGTTATATCTGTTTAATACTTTGGCCGTGATAACCATTTCCACAGACGGACAGGCATCGCTAGAATGTCTTAAAATCGATCACTGATCAATAATATATAAGGGGGTTTTCGTGTCAACTGACACAACTTTTGATACCGATCTACTATCCTATTGGATAGCAGTGCAGACACAATTTTTCAACGAGATCTGTCAAGGACTCTCTGAGTTAGATGGGTCGAAATTTGACATTTTGGCCAAGAAGTGTTTATTCTCATCCATATAACTTCTTACCAATTGATTTTAGCAAAATGTGTCCCAAACAGTTTAGATAGCTATTTCTTCAATCTTGCGAAAAAAAAATTATAAAAAAAAAAAAATAGTTTGATTTTTTTTTTTTTTAAATCCAAAACTTGTTTGACTTTTTTGTCAAATCGGGCCCTTTTTTTGACTCAAAAGAAAGCTTACGTGTTTTCCCCACCTAATTCTTCTTCGCCTCAAATATATTTTTGCTCCACCAACAAATTTTCGCTAGAACGGCATCACGCGACTTTTTCCTATGATATCTGACATGGTGATCACGGCCAAAGTATACACTCAAAAAATTATGTAGGTAAATTCCAGTGAATATTCACTTAAAACAAATGAAATTTTATTTAAAAACCATTCCACTGTTTTTTCATTTAAAATAAAAACACATTGCAGTCAATTTTAAATGTTATTATAATGACTAACCAAAACATAAAAAAATTACTGAATATTCACTTATTTTGTATAGAAAAACAGTAAAACTATAGAAGACATTTTTTACTGCCGAAAATGAATGTAACAGGAAATTCGTTTTAAAAAAAAATTTGAATACTTTAAAATTTTTAAGCATTTTCTATATGCTGGACAAACTTTCTGTCTTAGACGTGCCCTAGTAAAATTAGATGCAGAAAATATTTTTAAAACATTTTAACCCTCTAACTGCCTTTTTTTTATAGACTTTTTTGTATTTCTTTTAAAAAAGGACAAAAATTACCCTTTAAAACGGGAGCTAGAGGGTTAATTTGGTCAAAGAAAAGAATCATCATAAAATTTTATAAAACACATCAGAACATAATTTTTAGATCAAATGTATATTTGCACTGTTTTTTGTCGATATTTTTTAACACTGCTTTGGTAAAAAAAAAATAACAAACATTGATTATTTTTCCTTGACCCTTTTTAAGCACTTTGCGCATGTCGCACAAACTTTTACCATTTGACAACCCCTAGTGAAATTTTATGAGGAAAATATTTGTAGAACATTTTAACCCTCTAAATGGACGTTTTATTAGACGTCTGTGTTTAGTTTTTGAAAAAGGACTAAAATGACCCCTTAAAATGGCAGTTAGAGGGTTAAAATGTTCTAAGAAAAGAACCGCCATAAAATTTCACTGAAGACATTAAATCATATTTTGAAACTCAGATGTGTTCTTATTATAGTATTTTTGACGTTTTCCAAACGCCTTTGATAAAAAAATGAAAACTTCAGTGGGCTATAAAAAAGAAATCCGAACTGACTTTGCAAAACCCTTTGGTGATTTTGTCCACTGTATGGTCTACTTTTATATGGCGTTGAAGGCATTGAGGCTCAATGCGATGACCCAAAATTTGTTGCACAGTGTTATTTATGTTGATTTCAATAAAAATTGTTGTCAGTTTTTGTAAAAGTTGATCAACTCGTTTTTTTTTTTTTTTTAATGTTTGCCGACAGCAAAACAACAGCGAAATACATCACAGTCCAAGAAAACAAAAAATATCATCCATAAACAATGTAAGTTTATGTGAAAAAAATGTGTTAATGAAAACCACGAAAAAATATTGTGAAAATATTCAATTAAATAAAATTTACAACACAAATAAGAATTTCCTTTTTATAAATAAAATTGCATGAATATACAAATAAAAACGAGTATGATGAACAAAAATACGAATAGAACTAACAAAAATACGAGTTGATCAGCTTTTACAAAAACTGACAACAATTAATGTTGAAATCAACATGAATATTTGTAGGGTCAAAATCAACAATGATTTCTGTTTAATTTATAACG
Source organism: Pegoplata infirma (assembly GCA_963921195.1). NCBI lineage: Eukaryota > Metazoa > Arthropoda > Insecta > Diptera > Anthomyiidae > Pegoplata > Pegoplata infirma. The sequence goes on along the minus strand of OY992536.1, from coordinate 311,463,169 downwards.
ATTTTCTTTGGAATACAATGATTTTTGGTTGAGTGTATATTTATACGCAGAGCTTCGAAGGATTTCATTCCTTAATTCGATTCGTCATTCTGAGTGAAAATTTAGTGATTGCATTCCTCAATCACATTTTAGCGAATTGAATGAATTCACTTTAGACTCATTCGATTTATAAATATCGAATGCATTCGTTTTATTTTTCATTCGACTTTCAAAAATCGAATGCATTCGATTTTTTTTTCATTCGACTTTTAAAAATCGAATGCATTCACTTGCGAATGCAATCGATTTTCTTTTCATTCAATTTGAAAAATCGAATGGCTTATTCATTCATTGCATAAAAAACTTAAAAAAACTAACCAAGATAGAGCAAAACGGAGCCAATTTTTTGTCCATAGTATCGCTAACACTCTTTACATTTTTTTTTCGTATAGGCAGTTAATATGTGGATTTTTTAAATTTTCGGAAACACCAATTTTTTTGGATTCATAATTAGAGCCCATTAGGGTCATCGTATGTAAAGAGAGTAGGCGATACTATGGACCAACATTTGGCTCCGTTTTGGTCTATATATTTAAAAAATCGATTGCATTCGCAGTGGAATGATAAAAAATCGAATGCATTCGATTTTTCTAAATCGAATGAACAAGAAATCGAATGCATTCATTTTTGTTCATTCAATCGAATGAATTCCAAGGACTGCATTCAATGTTGATTTATGAAATCGAATGCATTCACTGACTATGAAAATTGAATGGATTTTTTTGAGAATTCATTCGAAAAGGATTTCATTCTTCGAAGCTCTGTTTATACGCAATTTAATCCGAATAATGGTGGATGTTTTTGCATTAAAAAATATCAACTTATATAAAATATGATTCGATTTCATCCTAGTTTTGACCAGACATTGCCATATTTCATTGGATCCAATTAGATCTAATTGCATAAAAACATTAAAAAATCTTGGTGTGTTTTGGTTTGGGTGAGTTACACCACAGGTCAACGATACATTCACCAAACATATAATTTTCTAAAACAAAAAAATGTTTGGGTACGCTTCGAACCAGATAGGTGATATACATAACCCTAACAAGGAGTTTCTTATACTTTGCTTAAAAAACTTAGAACATTTTTGGTTAATTGGAAACATTTAATTGAAAGCATTTATATATGGAACAAAATAAGCTATATATAATTTTATATTAAATTATACAGAAAAACAAATTTTGTATTGGCCGTAATATTATTTCATATATTTATATCAACCGTATACCTTTTAATCCGAATCATGATTAAATTATACGGCGTTCACACTTGCTGTTTTGAAGTGTTCAAGAGTGAGATGTTTAAAAAAGTCTTTGTTCTGTGTCCATTACGTTTTTATTCTGCTACTGGTGTTTTGTTGAACAACTTGTTTAAGGTCGCTAGTGTGAACTCCATATTATATATTAAAACATATGACTACTTTAAAAAAATTAGAAAATACCTCACGCACCCAAAAAAATAACTAGTGTTAAACAGTCTAATGTGACTTAGGTAAATTTTTTTTATATTGAGTTCAAGAAATTGCTCAAGTTTTAACTAAATTGTATATGACATTTAATTTGTAAAATAGCATTGGTTACAATATTAAATTTAACATACACAAACTTGAATCTTTTACCTAAGTTTTTTTTATAAATATAAATAAATTTTATTCGATAAAGTCGACATATTAATGCCACATTGTAAACAACACATTGACAACAAATTGTCTTTGATTTTTTATAAAATATATGTATGAGGAACTAATTTATTTAATTAATTAAAAAGGTAAGCAAAAATAATGTGTTTATATATTTGATAAACGTATATTAACCAAAATATTAACTTTCAGTTGCAGACGGTGGTGGTTTATCCGAACATTTGCGGCATCCGCCACACTTTTAATCGGAACTTGTAAAAATACATTACTTGGAATCTCCACCCAATGTAGGCAGTTTAAATTTTTAGGATGGCCATAAAAAACATAAAACAATTGGTCTCCGGTTCGCGGTGTTGATTCATTAGTGGACACCAAAGCAGATCCAGAACATGACTTGAGGTTTTTGATTGCAGATTCCACACATAGTTCAGATCCATTTTTGGGTGGAAATAATCATTATGCGAGTGAGACATTGATATTATGCCATTGTTTTTTTATTACATTTAATATTTTTTTTTTAGGTTTCCAATTTGTGGCAGAATGTGAAGTGATGTGGTCTAAGTATGTAGCAGATGGTGCTGTTCTAAAGATATTTGGTGAAGTAACAACAACAAAAGTATTTAAATGTAGTTTAGAATAGTAGTTTAGAATTTGAAGACTGTATCGTAGAATTCGTTGGGTTAGTGGTAATTCAGCATCTACACCCACCACACAATTATTAACAGTTTCTGTAGAAAAAATTCTTTAGAAAAATAGTCTCACAATATGGTACTTTCTATAGAACAATTGTCTCAGAATCTGAAAATTGTTCTAAAGAAAATTTCTAAGATTTTCTAAGATTTTTTCTATAGAAAAATTGTTTCAGAACCTAAGACTTTTTCTGTAGAAAAATTGTCACGGAATCTAAAATTTGTTCTGTAGAAAAATTGTGTCAGAATCTGAGATTTTTTCTATAGAAAAATTGTTTAAGAATTTACGACTATTTTTATAAAAAAATTGTCTCAAAATGCAAGACTTTTTCTATAGAAAAAATTTCTCAGAATTAGAGAATTTTTCTATAGAAAAAATTTCTCAGAATTACAGAATTTTTCTATAGAACAAATAACAAAGAATCTGACAATATTTCTAAAAATATCTTAGGATTTTAAATTTTTTCTATAGAAAAAAGTCTCAGAAACTTAAAAATTTTCGATAGAAAAAATGGAGGGTGTCTGGACATTTTTTTATAAAAATGTTTCTTAAAACATTTAAAAATTTCTCAAAAACATTTGTTCTATAGAAAATTTCTCAGAGAATTTTTCTATAGAAAATTTCCCAGAAAAAAATTTCTCAAAGAAAATTTGTATATAGAAAATTTCACTTTTTCTTTAGAAAATAATTAAAGACAATTTTTCTATAAAAATATTCTTATTGTCAATTTCTCTATACAAAATTTCTGAAAGATAGTTTTCTATAGTAAATTTCTGAAAGACAATTTTTCATTAGAAAATTTTTTGAAAGACAATTTTTTTATAAAAAAAATTTCAAGCAATATTTCCATAGAAAATATCTCTAAAAACATTTTTTTTATAAAAATTTCTCAAAGACAATTTTTCTATAGAAAATTTCTGAAAGACAATTCTTCTATATAAAATTTCTTAAAGACAAGTTTTCTATAAAAAATTTTTTAAAGACAATTTTTTTATAAAAAATTTCTCATACAATTTTTCTATAGAAAATATGTATTAAGACAGTTTTTCTTTAAAAATTTCTCAAAGTCAATTTTTCCATAGAAAATTTCAAAAAGACAATTTTTCTATCGAAATGTCTGAAAGACAATTTTTCTACAGAAAATTTTTTATAGAAAGTTTCTGAAAGACAATTTTTCTATAGATACTTTCTAAAAAAAAAAACAAAAAATATCTAAAGAAAAGTTTTTTTTGCGAAATTTTTTACAGAAAAATTATCTTTAAGAAATTTTCTTTACAAAAATTGTATTTGAAAAAGTTTCTATGAAAAATTGTCTTTCAAAAATTTTCTATAGAAAAAAATGCCTTTAAGACATTTTCTATAGAAAAATTTTATTTGAAAAATTGTCTTTGAGAAAGTTTTTATAGAAAAACTGTCTTTAAGAAATTTTCTATAGAAAAATTGTCTTTCAGAAATTTTCTATAGAAAAATTGACTCTCAGAAATGTTCTATAGAAAAATTGTCCTTGAGAAATTTTCTATAAAAAATTGTCTTTTAAAAAATGTTCTATAAACAAATTGTCTTTGAGAAATTTTTTATGAAAAAATTGTCTTTCAGAAATTTTCTACAAAAAAATTTTCTTTTAGAAATTTTCTCTGAAAACCTGTCTTTCAGAAATTTTCTATAGAAAAATTTTCTTTCAGAAATTTTCTGTAAAAAAATTGTCTCTCAGAAAAATTGTTTTTTTCAGAAATTTTCTATAGAAAACCTGTCCTTTAGAAATTTTATATAGAAAAATTGTTTTTCAGAAATTTTCTGCAGAAAAATTGTTTCTCAGAAATTGTCTATAAAAAATTGTCTTTGAGAAATTTTTTATCGAAATTTTTTTTAAAAAAATTTTCTATTAAAAAATTATCTTTGAGAAATTTTCTATAGAAAAATTATCTTTGGGAAATTTTCTATAGAAAAATTATCTTTAAAAAATTTTCTATTGAAGAATTGTCTTTGAGAAATTTTCTGTAGAAAAATTGTCTTTGGGAATTGTCTTTGAGAATTTTTCTATGGAAAACTGTTTTTCAAAAACATTCTTTGAGAAATATTCTATAGAAAAATTGTCTTTCAGAAACTTTCTATAAAAAATTTTCTATAGAAAAATTGTTGTTCAAAATTCTATAGAAAAATGAACTTTCAAAAAATTTTTTTAGAAAAATTTCTTTCAGAAATTTTCTATAGAAAAATTGTCTTCCAGAAATTTTCTATAGAAGAATTGTCTTTCAGGAAATTTCTACAGAAAAATTGTCTTTGAGAAATTTTCTATAAAAAAAATTGTCTATAAAAAATTTTCGATAGAAAAATTGTCGTTCAAAAATTTGATATAAAAAAATAATCTTTCGGAAATTTTTTATAGAAAAATATTCTTCCAGAAATTTTCTATCGAAAAATTATCTTTCAGAAATTTTCTATAGAAGTTTTGTCTTTTATAGTACATTCACACTCGTTGAAAGTACGTACTTTCATTTTGAAAACATAACCGTTCACACCCGAAATTTTTGACGGTTATCACGTTTTCGAAAATTACCGAATAAAATTTGCGAACATACCGACATTAATCGCACACAATTAATTAATTTTCGCACTAATTTACAATAATTTATTTAAATCTTTTGATTTAATGCTATTTTTTATGAAAATATTTAAATATTTTTATTTTTTATTTTTGACACTTTCTTTAATTTATTTTCTTTATGAAATTTAAGAGCTTTCGAACGTACTTTCGTTGAAAACTCATAACAAAAAGTTTACAATTTGTATGGGAAAATACGTACTTTCAAATGAGGTTTGAGGCGAAACCTCGTTAAACGGGCTTTCGATGCCAATGTGAATGCACTATTAGAAAATTTCTATAGAAAAATTGTCTTTCAGAAATTTTCTATAGAAGAATTGTCTTTGAGAAAATTTTCTATAGAAAAATTAGTTTTAAAACATTTTCTATTAAAGAATTGTCTTTGAGGAATTTTCTGTAAAATAATTGTCTTTGGGAAATTTTCTATAGAAAAATTATCTTTAAAAAATTTTCTATTAAAGAATTATATTTGAGAAATTTTTTTATAGAAAAATTGTCTTTGAGAAATTTTCTATAAAAAAATTGTTTCTAAAAAATTTTCGATAGAAAAATTGTCGTTCAAAAATTTGATATAAAAAAATTATTTTTCAGAAATTTTCTATAGAAAAAAATTCTTCCAGAAATTTTCTATCTATAGAAGTATTGTCTTTTAGAAAATTTCTATAGAAAAATTGTCTTTCAGAAATTTTCTATAGAAGAATTGTCTTTGAGAAAATTTCTATAAAAAAATTGTCTTTAAAAAATTTTCTATAGAAGAATTGTCTTTCAGAAATTTTCTGTAAAAAAAATGGTCTCTCAGAAATTTTCTAAAAAAAAATTGTCTTTGAGAAATTTTCTATAGAAAAATTGTCTTTGAGACAGTTTCTATAGAAGAATTGTCTTTGAGAAAGTTTCTATAGAAAAATTACCTGTTAGAAATTTTCTATAGAAAACCTGTCTTTCAGAAATTTTTTATAGAAAAAATGTCTATTAGAAATTTTCTATAGAAAATCTCTATTTTAGAAATTTTCTATAGAAAAATTGTTTCTATAGAAAATTTTTCTTCCATAAATTTTCTATAGAAAAATTGAAGAATTGTCTTTCAGAAAGTTTCTATAGAAAATTTCTCTATCAAAAATTTTCTATAGAAGAATTGTCTTTGAGAAATGTTCTATAGAAAAATTGTCTTTGACAAAGTTTCTATGGAAAAATTGTCGATAAGAAAGTTTATTTAAAAAAATTTGGTTGTCACTGATCATGTTGAATAAAACGATTCTACGATTATGTTGAAGGCAAGTCTTTAAATCAAAAGTATCTATTTTAAGCTTATTAATATTTATATTTTATTATAAAATTATACTCTTTATTAAAAAAAAAAAATATTAAAAATAAATCTAATTAAAAATTATAATATTGAGCATTTTGTATGGAAGGGGATATATAAAATTATTAAATCAACCTTAAAAAATACGTCATTTAACCAATAAAACTGTACCATTGATGAATACATAAAGTAATCAATGTATTTTATTACACTCAAAAAAATAAAACTGTAAAGTTAACAAAATTTTTTTTGTTAACTCGAGTTTACTGGCTTTTTAGCAAATTTTTAGTTAAAATCAGCGTTTTAACTACTTTTTTTAGTTAAATTCAATTTACAAAAATACTAGTTTTGTACAAATTTTGAATTAATATTTTTTGTTGACTTTAAAACTGTGTTTACAAATTTTTACTAATTAATTTGCTGATTTTTTGTAACATTTTTGTCAAGTAAAAAATTTTAAACATTTCTTGTGTAGCCTCCTATGCAAATCTCATAAGTCCTACTTAAGCTTAACTTAATGCAGTGAAAACAATAAGAAAAAATAAGTGAAGTGTTAGTGTTTAAAACCAATATTTAACAAACTTAAAATTTTTTACAAAAAGTTTAGCTGAATTCAACTAATAGAAAATGTTACGAAATTTTCAGCTAAATTTTTAGTTAAAATTACGGTTTTTTTGCTACATTCATTCTACGAAAAGTTAACTAAATATTTTTTGTTAAATTAACTAGAAACTTAGTAGGTTCAAAATCAGGTGTTTTTTTAATTAAATTTAACTAAGTTTTTTGCTAACTTTACAGTTTATTTTTTTTGAGTGTACTTACTTTTTTTTAGTGTATTCATCGGAATTGGCCTAATTTTATTAACTTGGCAGCACTGTTGGTTTTGCTGTTTTTTTTTTTTGCAAACTTGGTATCACTATTAGTAGAAAACACTTTTGGCAACTCTACACTCAACCAAAAATCATTGTATTCCCAAAGAAAATCGTTGTAAATTCAACAGAAATCATTGAGCGTGTTCAGCAGAGAAACCTGCTACTCAACAGTTGAGATGTAGCATGTTTTGATTAGTTGACTCTGCTGAACGCATTTTTTAATGAATGTTTTAAAATATTGGAATAAATTATTATTTTTTTATATTTTCATTTATTTTTTCTGTGGAAAATACTTTTTTTTATTATTTTTTTGTTTATTTTCTTGAATAACGTCAAAAAAAATAAATAATTTCAATAAAACAGCTTATTTATGAGTTTGTGATCAAATGTAGCATAATTTTTGTACGCTACCAGTGATGAGAAGCGCTCACTCAACATGTTGACTGAAATGTCAAAAATTAAACCGTTCAGCAGAATGTTGGGGAGCAGCTGAGTAGCAGCTTTCTCTGCTGAACGTACCCATTGTTGATTTTGACCCTACACGCAAAAAAAAAATCTGTGTAAGATTGAGCAATCCTACTTGGTAAAACTTTTTTCATACCAAAAAAAAAATTTACCAAATTTTGGCTAAAATTATGCTTGTTGATGTTAAAGTAACATAATTCATTTTTTATGTAAAATAACCAAGTAGCTTGCACAATAACGCAAATTACTTGCACAAAAATTTATTGAAAGAAAACAACAACAAAAAAAAAAAAACAAATACAGACCGCCATTTTCATTTTGTATTTTTGTGTGCGTTGTTCATTTATTTTTTGTGTTATAAAAACGTAAAAAGGAAATTGATAAATAAAATTAAAATAAATTAATAAATAAAAATAAATAATTAGTTTTTTAAAAGATAAATAAATAAAGATAAATTTTGCTTTCATCACTTAAAACACCATTCATTTAGCAAAACCAATGGAGTCCCAGACGTTTGTTTCAATGAATTACAAATGGAATGATAAAGTAAGTATACCCCTATTCCGAAGACACCAATAAGGTTTAATAGATTTTTAGTTAAAAAATAGTGTTTGGTAATAATTTTCTATTTTTACAGGGTACACTCATAGAAATATCTTAGTAGAAAAATTAGTAAACCCATTGTAGATCAAGTTTTACAGAATATTGCCGTATTCAACAAAAATTAATGTTGATATCGTTGAATAATCAGTAAATTTGAATCAACTATTTACAACGCTTATACAGAATTCAATAGATAAAACCAAAAAAGAAAAAACAACCCTGTTCGTTCATTTTTGTATTATCAAGTTGGTAGCAATGCATTGCAATGTGAAATTTGTTTGTCTCTTATAAAATTATTTTATGTGTTTGTTTCTTATAAAAATATTTAATACTTATTATAAAAATAAATAAAAATTGGATCTGATGATCAGATTCTGATCTGTAAATATTTGGTAAGTAATAAAATACATTGGTTTCTTTATGTATTCATACTATATGATAATTTTTTTGTTTTTTTTAGGTTTTTGATTTGATGTCATTAGAAAACTGGAGAATGGCTTACGAATGCATAACATAAATAAACGAAGTGTGTGTGAAAATCTTGTTTAAATATTGCAGCTTTAAAAGCCGGTGATAATTCTAAAAAAAATATTGTGATTTATATCTAATAAAATAATATTTACAAATAACAACCAGCTTTTTTTTATTAATAAAATTTCTTATATCAACAAAAATATGAGTTGAGTTTACAAAAAATGATTTACAAAAAAACGAGTTGATCAACTTTTACAAAAACTGACAACAATTTTTATTGAAATCAACGTAAATATTTGTAGGGTCAAAATCAACAATGATTTCTGTTGAATTTACAGCGATTTTCTTTGGGAATACAATGATTTTTGGTTGAGTGTACTGCTAAATAAATTTTTGAAGCTATGGCGAATCCTTCACTACAATAAAGAGCGTGAGCATTAATGAGTAAAAACTCATTTATATAGCAAAGCCAATGGAGTCCAGACCTGTTTTGATGAGTTACAAACGGAATCACAAAGTAAGTGTTCCTCCTAACCAAAAGACCAATGGGGTTTACTAGTTTTCTAAATTAAAAATTTATGTTTTGTAATAATTTTCTATTTTTACAGGATGCTTTTAAATAAATTTGTGAATCTATAGCGGATCCTTCACTTCAAGAAAAAGCGTAGGCAGCAGTCACTGGAGAAAATTGTACATAAAGGGTCAGTTGGTCGGTGGTAAATAAAATCCTACAACATTTATTATATTAATATGGATTTATTCTGTGAAAATTTTAAATTCAACAAATATACAAATTTTTACAAAAATTTTATAGAAAAATTATTTTAGCATAAATGTGGTAATTTTTAGCATTATTTTTAGTCACCTTTTCTAATAATTTTGGTATATTTCACCATATTTGTTTTGGTATATTTTACCAAGTTTTTGCTTAAATAGCATTAGCATTTTCTTCAAAATTTTTTACATAAGTGTTTTGGCTAAATTACGAAAACTACTTCGTCGGTTGTAGTTTTAGCATATTCTTGGTAAAATTATGCCAGATTTTTGCTCACTCCGACACAGATTTTTTTTTGCGTGTACAAATATTTATGTTGATTTCAATAAAAATTGTTGTCAGTTTTTGTAAAAGTTGATCAACTCGTTTTTTTGTTAATCAACTCGTATTTTATGTAAATTCAACTCATATTTTTGTTAATAAAAGAAATTTTATTATTAAAAAAGCCTGTTGTTATTTGTAAATATTCTTTTATTAAGTATAAATCACAATATTTTTGTATTTCCCGCTTTTTAAGCTGCAATACTTGAAGATTTTCACAAAGATGATACCAACACAAAATCCTAAAAAAACAAAAAACGTATAGTATGAATACATAAAGTAATCAATGTATTTTATAACTTACCAAATATTTACAGATCAGATCCTATTTTTATTTATTTTTTTAATATTAAATAATTTTATTAGAAACACACACATTAAATAATTTTATAAGAGACATTTCACATTGCTACCAACTCACTCGTTCACTCGTTATAATAAAAAAAAACGAACGAACAGGGTTGTTTTTTCTTTTTTGTTTTATCTATTGAATTCTGTAGACGCCATTGTAATAGTTGAACCAACTATACTGATTATTCAATGATATCATCATTAATTTTTGTTGAATACGGCATTATCACAGACTAAATACAGACTCGACAGTAGAGTTTTATAAGAAAAAATGGGGAAAAACTAAGCGATTTTAGGAGACAACACAACGGTTTTTAGTCCGTTTTACGCTAACATGGCAACACTTTCTACGACTTAGGAGTGAGTGAAACAACAAAAACCGATCTGGCATCCATTTTTCTTATGGCGCGTTATATCAGTTTTCTCTTTCTAACCTAATTCGTAGAATAATTTGAAAATATTAACCATATGGTTAGAGAATACTTTTTTGACACCTGTCACTTATGTCGAGTCTGTATTAGTCTGTGGCATTATACTGTAAAACTTGATCTACAATGGGTTTACTAATTTTTCTACTAAGATATTTCTATGAGTGTAAAAAGCAATTTAATTCTGTGTTTTAATTAAATTTGCATAATTGGTTGGTGCTAACTGCTAACAAAAGAAATTGATGCAAGAAAACTAAAATTAAACCAAAATATCACGAAAAGACAAATAAAAAAAAAAAAACAAAAAACGTTTTAATATAAGGCGTGTTTTTTTCGATTTTTTTATATATAACTATAACTACTTGTAAAAAAACGATATCACTACTTAACTTTACAATTTTGGCAACTCTTTTTATTTTGTTGAATGACTTGGTATCACTTTATTATTTATTATTTTTTATTAAAGATATTTTTATTTAATTAATAGAATTTATAAAAAAATTTTAATATTTTTTTTTGTTGTGAAATAAAATTGTTGAAATTAATTTTTGTAATTTATTTATTTTTTTATTGACTTTTCAAAAAAAAAAAAAAATTGTTGGTAAGTGATATAAACGAAAATTTCAAGATTTGGCACCACTTTTTTTAAATACTTAACTTTCAAGAATATATAAATATCCCTACTTATCAAGTGTATACCTACTTAAATTTGTATGGGAAGTTTATAACAAACTCGAAAAAAACACACCTATAGTATGATTCATAGGGGTGAAACGAACCAGTTTCGCATATGTGTATGTATTAGTGACGGCACGCGCGTGTAACTTTTGACGTTTCATACAAAACGTAAACAAACAACGAAAATGCAGATGCAAAAACTCACACGTACAGGCACACGTATTCTAGGCAGAGAAGTAAATTTAGTAGTATTTTGTATGCGTCCATATTGAAAGTACCAAAATAAGCACTCGTGTTGCATGTCTATACAAAAACTTAAATATATAAAGACTATGCAAGAGTCAATTCTTTTTGACGTTTAAAGGTGGTGTTAGTTTTACAAATGGTATCTGGGAAAGCTGGAAATTTTGTTTACCTTTTATTTTTCGTTTAATTTTGCTTGTTGTTTTGATTTAATTATATTCATTTCGTTTTTTTATTAGGTATTTTTTTATTTTCAAGTGACACAACAATAATTTTCATTCATAATTTTAAAATTTTTTTATGTTTATTTTTCGTTATTCCCAAATCGTTCCCAAAAAAAAGATTACCATCTGTATATAACGACTTCGTTATTACTGACACTACTATTCATGAGTTACCCCTGTGTCTATATGGTCTGTGGTATGAATACATAAAGTAATCTATGTATTTTAATACATTCTTTTTTTTTAGTGTATTCATCGGAATTGGCCTAACTTTATTAACTTGGCAGCACTGTTGGTACAAAATTGTTTGGTTTTGCTGTTTTTTTTACAAACTTGGTATCACTATTAGTAGAAAAACACTTTTGGCAACTCTATAATTCGCATCATTTTTTTTCTAGAGTTCTGGTTTTTCGTTCATTTTATTGAAAGCTCTTTTAGTTTGGGCTAAAAAAATCGAATAGTTCGTTTATTTTTGTATATCATACAATATAAAAGCAATTTAATTCTGTGTTTTAATTAAATTTGCATAATTGGTTGGTGCTAACTGCTAACAAAAGAAATTGATGCAAAGAAAACTAAAATTAAACCAAAATAGCACGAAAAGACAAATAAACTCATTGAACTAAATGAACGAAAAGAGCGAAGGCTAAAAGAACTAAATTGAATAAACTAAATCACATAGTTCAGAAAAGAAAATCTTTCAATTTAACTAGCTCGGTCGTATACTACACAACGCCAATTTTTGTGGCATTTTTACCGTTCGTTTTACTAACTTCTGCAACACGAGGACAAAGAGAAATTTTTATTAAATCTTCACGAAAAAAAAAAAAAAAATAAAAGTAAGAATTTTATATTATGTCTGACTGGAAAGATGATGAAGCAGGAAGAAGTGGCGGTATAAGAAGCCAGCGATCGGCACCATACAATAATCGCAGGGATAATGACAGATACGATGGTAATCGCAGAGAACGTGGTCGCGATGGTGGCCGAGATGGCGGTCGTGATGGTGGCCGAGATGGTGGACGTAATGGCGGCCGCAGCTACGACTTTAAAGATACTGTAGATGTACGTAGTGATTGTATAGGTTTAATTATTGGCCGTGGTGGCTCAAATATTCAGCGTCTACAATCAGATTTCGATGTACGCGTTGATCTTGATAAGAACAGTGGAACTGCTACCGTACAAGGCAATCGAGAAAGTGACGTGCAAAGTGCTATAGATGAAATAAAAAGTCAAATGGATAATTCTGATAATCGTAGAGGCGGAGGTGGTGGCGGTGACTACAGAGGTGGTGGCGGCGGAGGTAGAGACTACAGAAGTGGTGGTGGTGGCGGCTATGGTGGTGACCGTGATCGTGGAAGCTCTTACCGTTCGGAAGCACGTGATAGAGATGATTATTAAAGTATCTAAATCGATATATGTATGAAGAATATCCAACTATAAGCATTTACCACTAAATTGCAAAATAAAATGTATCGCGGATTTTTAAGATAATAATAAAATCTTTAAAATTTTGACTTGTATTGTAATTTTTTTTTATATTGCTAATAAACGTGGATTTTAATGAAAAAAGATGAGTCGCTTTCTTCTAACAGTTGGCATATGTTAGGTTATACACGATTAACAAGGCAAGCAAAAATGGCAGTTTCTGAAAAAATTGCGCGATTTTGTAGGCAAACAAAACAAAAATAATTGCAAACTTTTATTACAGCTCCAGATTTATTACAAATTATTTCTTGTAATGAGAAAATTTTGTACAACCGGCCGGCAAATATGTACATATTTTTTAGAGGGTGTGGCTTACAATTTTATTTTTGATGCCTTCGAAAATATGTACGTATGTATGTTTTAAACAAACTAGAATTGATTTAGAGAAATTAATCCTTAAAAATTGTTCATCTATGGCGGACAAGGAGATACATGCGTGCATACGTGTTTTTTCAATACTCAGAAATGGCGCTTGCTTTTAATGTCGTTTCCGAAAAAAAAATTTAGCTTTTGGTTCAGTTACAACAGATACACATTTCGTTATTTTGGATGCCGTGTTGTTGATAAAAGAACATTTTTGGTTTGTTGTTAAAATTTTTTCAGAATAAAAAAAATTGATTAATTTAAAAAAAGGATTTTTTTTGGGAGGAAGTTTAAATTAAGTTTGTAGAACATAATGCTTCAAGATTGATATAAAGAATGGCATCCAAGAAAAAACTTGAGCAACACCCGTCATCCTTTGGGTCGGCTTTGTTGCAAAGCTGTTTTCATATTTGGACTTTGGCGGAAGGCTATATTTAATTACTACATGGTTCATTTAAGTGCTTTGCTAAAAACAAACGCATTTATTTCTTGATTCATACATTTTTTGTTGATTTTTTTTGTTATTACAAAAAAAATATATATATTTTTTTAAATGGTTAGTTTTTGCATTACAGGGCATGTTCAGTTACAACCACAATTATTTAGTCTGGGGCACGTTCAGTTAAAACCCGTCACATAGTCTGGAAACAGGGTAAAATTTTAATTCAAAGGCGCTCATACATTTGAAACAAGTTGAATGACCAATGTCAAGAGAAATTTTTTTCACCTGTCGGTATTCAATGGGTTGGATCCATCGGGTTAAATTTTTTTCGATTCCAGCGCGGATCAGTAAAATACCGAGCAGGTTAGACGGGTATACCTGCTCCAGGAGGGAAAAAATACAAATATACATATAGGGACATTAAGGCCTCTACAGACGATTCAATATTATGCACAATCTGCATGTATTTTTTTCAGTTCAATATTTTACACAGTATTTTTATGTATGCCAATTATGGGTAAACGTCAAAAATATTGTGCATAATATTGCGTCGTCTGTAGGTACCTTTAAACACAGACTTTTTTCTTTTGTGCCAACAACAAAATGCATGTAGAAATTTTGCTGCCTGCTGTTGTAGTGTAAAGTAGAGATGGGCGCGTGAGTGATTTTTGACTCACACTCACTCACGCTCACGACAGGAATTTTTGAATCACGCACGCACACTCACTCACGAGCATATTTTTTCTACTCACACTCAATCACAATCACGTGAGTAAATTTAATACAACTCACACTCACGTGCACTCACGCAAGCTTTACTCACACTCACGTTGACTCACACTCACGAAACTCTTGTATTTAAACCAACAAAAATTTTCAAAAACTTAAATTTCAAAAATCTTTTAAAATTTTTAGCAAAATTTAAAGTTCAGCGAAAACCACAAAGAAGACACAGATAATATAAACGCCAGCTACAGCGTTGCATTACGATACAAATACAGTCGAACTCGGTTATAACGAACTCGGTTATAACGAATTCTCGGTTATAACGAACTAATTCTAAAGTCCCGACGTTTTGGCATCAATTTTCACACAAAATACTTCTTTTATAACGAACTCGGTTATAACGAATCCTCGGTTAAAACGAACTACTTTTTAAGGTCCCACGAATACAATTTCATGTATATTTACCTTTTTATAACGAACTCCCATAAATATTTTTTAATGGGCGGCAATCATGTTTATCGAACTCACAAAAGGTTGGAAATTTTTGTTTTTTATTATAATTTTGATGAAATTTATTTATATTTTGAATGTTTTTTTCACAAAAAGTATTTTATTTACAAAAAAAAACTCAAATAAATAAAAATTGGATTTATTTTATTGGAAATTAAACTAGGTTGATAAAAAATATACCCCGCTTATAGCGAACTACGCTTATAACGAACTATTTTTATTGGTCCCTCGGAGTGCGTTATAACCGGGTTTGACTGTAATTTTAAACTGTGATATTAAACTAAGCCGTGTTGTATTAAATGTTCAAATTTATGTTTTATGTTTTTGTTAGTTTAAAATTAATCAAAATTTATTTAAATGTGATATAATCCCAGATTATTGTAAGTTTTAATTGTTTTTTGTATTGAATTTGTATTAATGTTATGTTTTATTTATTAAATAGACGAATTCCCTTGAAAAAGTCGACAAAAAATCGACGAAACGTCGGGAAAAATATGTAATTAATTTGTTTTATTTACATCAACAACAATAGGCCGAAATAGCTTAATAAAGGAAACTTTAAACCAAAATAATTAACACTTGGCCAAATAAAAACAACAAGAAACTTTATATTTTTTTTCTGCTTTTTTGGGACGAAATCTTAAGTAAAGCCAAATTTTACAATTTTATGTTGTTTTTTTTGGTATGAAAGGTAATATGAAGAGAAAATAAATCACGCAAACTCACGCAAAAAAATCGACTCAAGCACACTCACTCACGCAATTTTTTTCTTCACTCACACTCACTCACAATCACGTGAGTAAAATTGAATTCAGTCACACTCACGCGTGATCACGCGTGAATCACGTGAATCACGCTCTAATCTGCTCATGTGCCCATCTCTAGTGTAAAGAGACAATTAATTGCGCCAATTCCGATTTTATAGTGTATATCGGGGAGAGAGGGAAGAATCTTACCTCTTTCTCTGATACACTATAAAATCAGGGGGCTAATTATGTAACTTGGTAATCGTCATCGTTAGCTCATTACTCTATTACCATAAAATGATACTATATGGTAATGGAATAACATTGGATCAATTAAAATTGGAACAAGTTGACATTACTGGCATTGGTAAAAAAAAAAATTGAAAATAGCTATTTTAGCGACGATTTCGAAAAAAAAAATTGTCGGCGACACATATTTAGCGAGTTATCTCGACTTGAAGCTTTTTGCATATATCTTCGTTATTTATTGTTCGATTTCAAAAATATTGGTGTCATTCGAAAGGTAATTAAAATATCTTCCATTTTGGTAAAAAAAAAATATTAACCCATAAAAGTTCAAAAATTTTTATTTCTTTTTGAGAAAATAAATTTTTTGATTTTTTTTTGAGAATTTTCGTAAAAAAAGATTTTCTGCGTAGCAGCCTTCGGTCGGGTTTAGAGATTATAAACTCCATAAATTAATTTAGCGGCTTCGCTAAATACAGTTTTTTTTGTGTATCAAGCCTTTTTCCCGGTTATAATATTCGAATTTTAAGTCGACATATCTCCCGAACCAGATCTCGCGGACAAAAAATCACCCGAATATTTTCGATTTAAATACTTCAAATTTAATTCAAAGAATTTATTCAAGCATGAATTAATTCATTCATTAAAAAATTAATTAAAAGTAATGTAAATTAATTCACAAATTGAATTAATTCTTCAAAGGTCTGTCTGTAACTGTCTGTAACTCAAGAAAAAATACATTGGTCATCCCACATGTCATGCGACTTGTTTGAAATGTATGGGTGCCTTTATAATTGTTCCTTTTTACAGACTTGGCAACATGAGCATTCAATGTTCTTGGCAGCTCTATTCTTTTTTCGCAAATAAACTTTTTATTTTTGCTGAGTTAGGGGAATTTACTTTTTTACCGTTCGTTTTAGAAACTGTTGCAAACACGTTTAATTAAATCTACAAGAAAGTAAGAATATTGTAATATGTCTGACTGGGAAGATGATGATCAAGGTAGTATTGCTGTCCAACAAACACATTACGAACCGGATTTAAATAGAAGTGGTGGTGGCATGAGAAGCCCACGATCGGCACCATACACTAATCGAAGAGATAATGACAGAAACGATGGTGGGAATCGCAGAGAACGTGGTCGCGATGGTGGTCGTGATGGTGGTAGGGATAATGGACGTAGCTACGAGTTTAAAAATACTGTAGATCTTCGAAGTGATTGCATTGGTTTAATTATTGGCCGTGGTGGTTCAAACATTCAGCGTTTACAATCAGATTTCGATGTACGCGTTGATCTTGATAAGAACAGTGGAACTGTAACCGTACAGGGTAATCGAGACAGTGACGTGCAAAGTGCTATAGATGATATTAAAGGTCAAATGAGTAAAAGTGATAATCGTCGTGGAGGTGGAGGTGGCGGAGGAGGAGGTGGTGGAGAATATAGAAGTGGAGGTGGAGGAGGCGGCTACAGTGGTGGTGGTGGAGGAGGCGGCTACAGTGGTGGTGGTGGCGACCGTGATCGTGGCAGTTCTTATAAAAGTCGTTTTAATATGGACGAACCACGTGAAAAAAATGATTTTTATAGCGGCGGAGGTGGTGGTGGTGGCAGTTATCAAAAATCTGATGATTTCTATAGTGGCGGAGCAGCTGCGGCTGATGACGATAATCAAGACAATGGTGGTTTAATTGATTGGAACGCTTTAAATGAAAAAGCCGAAGTTGCACGCAAACTAAGATGGGCCAAGTGCCCACCTTTAACTAAAAACTTTTACCAAGAGGCTCCTGAAGTCGCCAATTTGAGTAGTGATGAAATTGAACGTATTCGTATGCAAAATAACAATACTACAGTTGCACGCGTTTTCAAAGCCCAAGATGGGGCTGATGATAACATTCCTAATCCTGTATGGAAATTCGAACAATGCTTTTCGGCTTACCCAGACCTTTTGGCTGAAATACAAAAACAAGATTTTCAAAAGCCATCACCTATACAGGCTCAAGCTTGGCCAATTTTATTGAAGGGTGAAGATTTGATTGGTATTGCACAGACCGGTACTGGAAAAACTTTGGCATTTTTATTGCCCGCCATGATTCATACTGAATATCAGAGTGAACCACGTTCGAAGAGAGGTGGACCAAATGTTTTAGTTATGGCTCCCACACGTGAATTAGCTTTACAGATTGAAAAGGAAGTTAATAAATATCAATTTAGAGGCATGCGAGCGTAAGTATATGTTTAGAAAAAAATTCTTCAAATTATAACATAGGTACATACGTTTTTTTACGTTCAAAAATAGTTATTCCGTGACCACCGGATACAATATGACATATAAAAATTTTATAAGTCCTGGAAATAATTTTCAAGATTGGTGGGAAAAAAATTATTGACAAATTTTGATAAAAATTTTTGATTTGTTCCAAAAATTTTTTTTATTTTTTTAATGTTTTAAATCCTGCTTAGACCGAATTTACATTGGGCAATTTTAATTGCGGCAATTCTGATTTTTTAGTGTATCAGAGAGAGAGGTAAGATTCTTCCCTCTCTCTCCGATACACTATAAAATCAGAATTGCGGCAATTAAAATTGCCCAGTCTGAATTTGGACTTAGTAAGACTTCAGACACAGACTTTTTTCCTTGATTTTTTTTAATTTCCTTTTGGAATTTCTTCGTTCTCTTCTCTTATTCTACCTCTTTTGCCCACAAACTCGAATGCAGTAGCAGACATGCAAGGAAAAAAGTCTGTGTGTAAAGTCCCACTTAGATTTTTTTTGCATTTTTTGAGTTAAAAAATCAATAAAAATAATTTTAGGAAATTGAATAATATTCCATGTTTTAAAATTTCCAAATCCTTAACACAAAATTTGTTTGCCAATTTTTTGGTTTTGAAGTAAAAAAATTTCCTTAAGTTTTTTTTCACAAATTTGAAAAAAAAATTTCATGTAGAAAAATTCTCAGATTCTGAGACATTTTTCATATAGAAAAATTTTCACATTTTTCATATAGAAAAATTCTCAGATTCTGAGATTTTTTTCATATAGAAAAATTCTCAGATTCTAAGATATTTCTCATATAGAAAAAATCTCAGACATTTTTCATATAGAAAAATTCTCAGATTCTGAGACATTTTTCATATAGAAAAATTCTCAGATTCTGAGATATTTTTCATATAGAAAAATTCTCAGATTCTGAGACATTTTTCATATAGAAAAATTCTCAGATGCTGAGACATTTTTCATATAGAAAAATTCTCAGATTCTGAGACATTTTTCATATAGAAAAATTCTCAGATTCTGAGACATTTTTCATATAGAAAAATTCTCAGATTCTGAGACATTTTTCATATAGAAAAATTCTCAGATTCTGAGACATTTTTCATATAGAAAAATTCTCAGATTCTGAGACATTTTTCATATAGAAAAATTCTCAGATTCTGAGACATTTTTCATATAGAAAAATTCTCAGATTCTGAGACATTTTTCATATAGAAAAATTCTCAGATTCTGAGACATTTTTCATATAGAAAAATTCTCAGATTCTGAGACATTTTTCATATAGAAAAATTCTCAGATTCTGAGACATTTTTCATATAGAAAAATTCTCAGATTCTGAGACATTTTTCATATAGAAAAATACTCAGATTCTGAGACATTTTTCATATAGAAAAATTCTCAGATTCAGAGACATTTTTCATATAGAAAAATTCTCAGATTCAGAGACATTTTGCTCATATAGAAAAATTCTCAGATTCTGAGACATTTTTCATTTAGAAAAATTCTTAGATTCAGAGACATTTTTCATATAGAAAAATTCTCAGATTCAGAGACATTTTGCTCATATAGAAAAATTCTCAGATTCTGAGACATTTTTCATTTAGAAAAATTCTTAGATTCTGAGATATTTTTCATTTAGAAAAATTCTTAGATTCTGAGACACTTTTCATATAGAAAAATTCTCAGATTCAGAGACATTTTGCTCATAGAAAAATTCTCAGATTCTGAGACATTTTTCATATAGAAAAATTCTCAGATTCTGAGACATTTTCCATATAGAAAAATTCTCAGATTCTTAGACTTTTTTCATATAGAAAAATTCTCAGATTCTGAGACATTTTTCATATAGAAAAATTCTCAGATTCTGAGACATTTTTCCTTATAGAAAAATTTTCAGATTCTGAGACATTTTTCATATAAAAATTGTTCAGCTATTAATAGAAAACAAACTGCCATAATATGGCAGTTTGTGCTATTTTCTTATCCACTTAACAAACTCTCTGTTTAATATCTTTTTTTACAGCGTTTGCGTTTATGGTGGCGGAAATCGTCGTGAACAAATTGGTTCTGTTGAAAGTGGTGCCGAAATTATCATTTGTACACCGGGACGTCTGAATGATCTTATTCAAGCTAAAGTTATTGATGTTGGCACCATCACTTATTTGGTATTAGATGAAGCCGATCGTATGTTGGACATGGGATTTGAGCCACAAATTCGCAAAATTTTATTGGATATACGTCCGGATCGTCAAACTGTAATGACCAGTGCCACTTGGCCTCCCGGCGTAAGACGTTTGGCTGAAAGTTACATGAATAATCCCATACAAGTGTGTGTGGGATCATTAGATTTGGCAGCTACTCATACAGTTGAACAAATTATCGAAATTTTAGATGAAGAAGACAAGTTTTATACGGTAAATTTTGGAACTATAATATATATATTTTTAAACTTAAATTATTAAACATTATAGTTGTTTTTTATTCGACCTTTTTATAATTATTAAACATATATGCATCGATTTTCATTTAGGCTAAAACATTTATAAAGAATATGAAACGAGATGATAAAATTATTATATTCTGTGGTAAAAAGGTTCGAGCAGATGATCTCTCTAGTGATTTGACTTTAGATGGCTATAGGTGTCAGTGTATACATGGGTCACGAGAACAGGTAAAATTATTCAAATATGCCTTGAAAATTACATATTTTTATTTTAAAACATTTATTTATTCCAGTCTGATCGTGAACAAGCTATTGCCGATATTACCTCTGGTGAGGTAAAGATTCTTATTGCTACTGATGTAGCTTCCCGTGGCCTCGATATAGAGGATATAACGTTAGTTATTTTGTTAGTATTATTTATGTAAAATCTCTTATTTAGATCTTCTTTCTTTTAGACACGTTATTAATTTTGATTTCCCCCGTAATATTGAAGAATATGTACATCGCGTTGGCCGTACAGGACGCGCTGGTCGCACTGGTACTTCTATTAGTTATATAACTCGTTCCGATTGGGGCATGGCACCCGAATTAATTGGAATTCTTGAAGAGGCTCATCAGCATGTACCCGACGAATTACGCGATATGGCTGATCGCTTTGCTAAAATGAAGGAAAGAAAAAATGATGAGATATCTAAATTTAATGGCATGAGAGGTCCTCGAGGAGGTGGTGGTGGGGGTTATGGTGGAGGACGCGGTGGCGGGCGTGGTGGTGGTGGCCGTCGAGACCGTTATTAAATGAACGTGAATCTCTATTAGTAAAACTAATTAATATAATTAATTTAAAAGTTTTTTTTAAAGACAGTATTTTTATATTTTTTAAAGTTAACATTACTAAATGTTTGCAAATGAATTGAATATGTTTTTTTTTTGTTTATCCACTTAAATTAACCAAAAAAAACCTAAAGTTTTAAATACTGTGTTTTCCTTTTTTTATTTTTTGTCAAATCGACTCACTTTGAGTTAATTAGATTCGAATTAAATACAACGATTGGGAGGGAATACTAACTAGTCATAGGTGTTTGCAGGATCCGTACAAATCTTAAATTTGTTTCATAAATGTTTTAAGGCCGCTGTTCAAAAAAAAGTATTTTACATAAAAAATGTGATTTCCGAATTGTTTTGGTGTTCTAGATTTCACTTCCGAATTTGTTTGTTTTCGTTTTGTTTCACATAAATAAAGTCAAACGAATGCACTTTCCTCATAAGTTTTTAAGTTTTTGTTATTTGGGCCTCTGTTCCAAAAAAAGTAATTCACAAAAAAAAAAAAATTTTTAAATTTCCGATTTTTTTTTGGTTTCTAGATTTCACTTCCGATTTTTATACCCTCCACTCTAGTGATAGAGGGTATATATAAGTTTGTCGTTCCGTTTGTAACTCTTCGAAATATCGGTCTGGGACTTCATAATGTATATATATTCATGATCCCCGATCGATTTTAAGACATTCTAGCTATGTCCGTCTGTCCGTCTGTCTGTCTGTGGAAATGGTGATCACGGCCAAAATATTACACGGCGGTGACTGAAACTTAACGTATTTATTGGAAGTTCTCCCGAGAAGTTTTGTATTGCATTTGAGCAATATCGGTTCAGCGGTTCAAAAGTTATGAACGAAAATGTAAGGACACCTCAAAAATTTTAGTACATTCAACATAACCTAAAAATACATAATGCTTTAATTCGACTGCTGGTTGACATATGTGAACATACCCAGGCAGAAAAATACATACGGGCCAGATCTGGCAAATTACCTAATAAGGTGGTATTAATGCTGGCAAAGTACCTTTTTTTTGGGTTTTTAGTACTTGCTAAGATGCTAAATGATAACACCATTTAGTAGTGGCAAAGTACTTTTAAAAGCGCTTTCCCTGTACTTTGAAAAGTATTATCCGAGATTTTTTTTAAATAGCTTTTTAACTTAAATAATCCATTACAAAATTAAAAATGTATGAAGAAAATAATTTTTTTATTTAATAATTTGTACATTAGAAGTCTTTTTTTAATTTTAAATAAATTACATATTAACACAGCATGACAAAAGTGACCACTACTTTAGAAAATAAGAGGTATGACCAACATTTCCATTTATTTGAGACATGCTGAGTCCAATGGCGTACTCCGTTTTTTGATGTATGGTACAGTTTTCTTGCAATATGTCATTAAAGATTATTTCCAGCCTGTTTTGTAACAAAAAATTTATAAAATTTAGTTTAAAGCTTTTTATCTTAGGAACTTAAATTCGCGAATTTCTTTATTTTTCAAGGTTCTCGCGAAATTAACCTCTAAATTGGTCTTTGATAAAAAACTTGCTTTTAGTGGATCATAAAGGCATCCCTAACACTAAGAATAGTGAACAAAAAACATCTATATGATATGGACCATCATGATAAAAATCGCATTTTTTTTTTAATATAGCAGAATCATTTTAATGATGATGATTTAATGGTCCATTTTAAAGTATATATTGGGGGAACCTTAAGCAATTAACTGTCCAAAAATTTGTCCAAAAAGTTTTCATTTGCAAAAGTTATCTTAACAAAAACTACAAAAATAGTAGATTGCAGAAAGGAATCGAATAGACCTGATATTTTTTTGAACGTCAATATTTTAATTGAATGTAGCCAATAACATTGAAATCAGAACCCACAGAGTAGAATCAAAGTGTATTCTTACTAAATTTGATAATGAAACTATTGCAATAACTTTACAACATAATTAAGTTAAAATTTAATTAAATTATTAAAAAAATATTTCAAATAAAGAAACCGTCTTTAGTTTGGTAAAAAAGTACTGGAAAAGTACTAAATTCGGTAAAACCAAGTACTTTACTCAAAAGAGCTTGCTATACAAAAAATAAATTACTTTGCCAGTACTTTTGTTTTGGTACGGTTGGCAATTTCTGGCTGGGTAATTAAACACCAAATGTTATTTAAACTAGTACAAACATATTTTTGACAAAAAAAGAAAAAAAATCGCGGATTTTTTTTTCGCGGAATTTTTTTTTTCGTGGAATTTTTTTTTTCAAAATTTTTTTTTTTTTTTTTTAAAGTTTTTTGAAATTGTGGAGGGTATCGTTACTTTCGGCAAGGCCGAATTTTACTTTTTTACTTGTTTTTTTTCGTTTTGTTTTACATAAATAAAGTTTGGTGAAAGTAAAACGAATGCACTTTTTTCCAAAGATAATATATAAAGATACAGCAATGGGCACAGTTGTTAGAAAATAATTCGAAAATATCGAATGTGTCTTTCGAAAAATTTTTATTTTTTTTTTTGTTAAATAGAACATTTTGGCCACCAATAACAATATTTTCAAACGAAAAATAGTGTTTTGGAAGGCTTGCTGTCTACAACATAAATTAGAAAAGCTTAAATTTCCCTAAAAACAAGAAATTAATTTACGAAAAAAAGGAGTAGCATGGGAGGAGATTTTTCGTATATGTTCCCATTGCAGTGGGTTTGTTTTTTTCCTTATCATTTTTAAATTTTTAATTATTTGATTTCAATTTTGAATAAAAACGTGAACAATAAATAGTGTTTTGGAAGGCTTGCAATCCGCAACATAAATTAGGAAAGTTTTAATTTCCTTAAAAACCAGAATTTAATTTACAAAAAATGTAGGATGGGAGGAGATTTTTCGCATGTGTTCCCATTGCAGTGGGTTTGAGCCATACGAAAAATCTCCTCCCATTAAACTACTTTTTTGTAAATTAATTTCTGGTTTTTAATGAAATTAAAGCTTTTCTAATTAATGTTGTGGACAGTAAGCCTTCCAAAACAGTATTTTCTTTTAAAAAATACTGTTAAAAATTTTCGAAAGACACATTCGATATTTTCGAACTACCTATTCGAACTCTACACCCAAAAAATTTCCCAGTTACTGGCTACTAAGAATTTAACTAAGTCCCAGTTAAAATACACCTAACTGAACCCCAGTTGTTTTCACTCGGTTGATGGTAACTACACTCATAGAAATATCTTAGTAGAAAAATTAGTAAACCCATTGTAGATCAAGTTTTACAGAATATTGCCGTATTCAACAAAAATTAATGTTGATATCGTTGAATAATCAGTAAAGTTGAATCAACTTTTTACAACGCCTATACAGAATTCAATAGATAAAACCAAAAAAGAAAAAACAACCCTGTTCGTTCATTTTTGTATTATCAAGTTGGTAGCAATGCATTGCAATGTGAAATTTGTTTGTCTCTTATAAAATCATTTTATGTGTTTGTTCTTATAAAAATATTTAATAATAAAAATAAATAAAAATAGGATCTGATGATCAGATTCTGGTCTGTATATATTTGGTAAGTAATAAAATACATTGGTTACTTTATGTATTCATACTATATTATAATTTTTTTTGTTTTTTTTTAAGGTTTTTGATTTGGTGTCATTAGAAAACTGGAGAATGGCTTACGAGTGCATAACATAAATAAACGAAGTGTGTGTGAAAATCTCGTGCAGCTTAAAAACCCGGTGATAATTCTAAAAAATATTGTGATTTCTACTTAATAAAAGAATATTAACAAATAACAACAAGCTTTTTTTATTAATAAAATTTCTTATATCAACAAAAATATGAGTTGAGTTTACAAAAAATACGAGTTGATTTACAAAAAAACGAGTTGATCAACTTTTACAAAAACTGACAATAATTTTTATTGAAATCAACATAAATATTTGTAGGGTCAAAATCAACAATGATTTCTGTTGAATTTACAGCGATTTTCTTTGGGAATACAATGATTTTTGGTTGAGTGTAATTTTATAAACAATTTTTAATTCAACTGAATTTCCAGTTACAGGCAACAGAATATAAGTTAAATTTGTGAAATCGTTGAAAAAAGTTAATAATAACTGGTTAATAAATACAAATTGTCAATGGGAACTGATGATTTTTCTTTTAGTTTCACCATTAAAAAAAGATTTTTTATTTTTAACACTGTTATTTTATTTAAGACATCATTACATTACAAAAACCATATAAAATCAGATTTTGAATTACCACATCTCAGATTTAGAACACCAAATTCTCTTCTTTACAGCCTCCTATCATATTTCTTCATAAGTATTTATTCTCCATCTGAAATAAATATTAGTTTTTTATAACGGAAAGACACAAATTTGCAAATAAAACTTACCATTTGAAATTAAAAATCCGTGAGGGATTTTTTTCCTTTTTTATTTATGTATATTTTTATAAAAACGATGTTGGTTTTTAAAATATGTAAATAAATAAATGAAATATTATTAACAGGGTAACTGATAGATAGTTTTAATTAATTGAAAATCCAGTTGTTTGTCACTAACCCAGTTATTTTGAAATTATTTCAAATCAACTATGAATTTTCGTAACTATCTAACTGGGGAATTTTTTCGGTGTAGCAACTGTTCCCATAGCCACAGACTAAATACAGACTCGACAGTAGGGTTTTACAAGAAAAAATGGGGGAAAACTAAGCGATTTTAGGAGAAAACACAGCGGTTTTTAGTCCGTTTTACGGAAACATGGCAACACTTTCTACGACTTAGGAGTGAGTGAAACAACAAAAACCAATCTGGCATCCATTTTTCTTATGGCGCGTTATATCAGTTTTCTCTTTCTAACCTAATTCGTAGAATAATTTTAAAATATTAACCATATGGTTAAAGAATACTTTTTTGACACCTGTCACTTATGTCGAGTCTGTATTAGTCTGTGCCATAGCTGTGTCACAGACTAAAGCTCTGAACAGAACAAGCCCGGCACGACTTTTTCCATACGATTTGACAGTTAAAAACCGTGACCGGCACGACAAAAAATTAAAACTTATTTTATTTTATCTCCGGGTTCTCTCAATCTCCCTCCCTCTCACACTCCAGGGTTGCCGCATTTTCACAACAATTTTTAATTTTTTCATTCACAATGGTGTAACAAACGTACAGTAGTGCCAACTTAACCACATTGACTATGTGATAAGCGATTTTTTTCCGTAAAATTACTCTAATTTTATTAAAAGTTGGCACCACTGAACAACCAAATGACATTTTTTGCCGTCGCCGTCCCCCGTCATTGTTTTGGGCCTATATTCTCCGGCAACGGCAACCGTCCCCCGTGCCGTGCTTGTTCTGTTTCTACCTTAATACAGACTCGACATAAGCGACAGGTGTCATAAAAGTAGTTCTGAACCATATGGTTAATATTTTCAAATTATTCTACGAATTAGGTTAGAAATAGAAAACTGATACAACGCGCCATAAGAAAAATGGATGCCAGATCGGTTTTTGTTGTTTCACTCACTCCTAATTCGTAGAAAGTGTTGCCATGTTAGCGTAAAACGGACTAAAAACGGCTGTGTTTTCTCCCAAAATCGCTTATTTTTTCCCCATTTTTTCTTGTAAAACCCTACTGTCGAGTCTGTATTTAGTCTGTGGCTGTGTCACAGACTAAATACAGACTCGACAGTAGAGTTTTGTAATAAAAAATGGGGAAAAACTAAGCGATTTTAGGAGAAAACACAGCGATTTTTAGTCCGTTTTACGCTAACATGGCAACACTTTCTACGACTTAGGAGTGAGTGAAACTCACTGTCTGTGGTAATACCACAGCACAGACTAAATACAGACTCGACAGTAGAGTTTTGCAAGAAAAAATGGGGAAAAATAAGCGATTTTAGGAGAAAACACAGCGGTTTTTAGTCCGTTTTACGCTAACATGGCAACACTTTCTACGAATTAGGAGTGAGTGAGACAACAAAAACCGATCTGGCATCCATTTTTCTTATGGCGCGTTATATTAGCTTTCTCTTTCTAACCTAATTCGTAGAATAATTTGAAATAATTAACCATATGGTTCAAGACTACTTTTTTGACACCTGTCACTTATGTCGAGTCTGTATTAGTCTGTGACCACAGACTATAAACAGACTCGACAGTAGAGTTTTATAAGAAAAAATGGGGAAAAACTAAGCGATTTTAGGAGAAAACAGAGCGGTTTTTAGTCCGTTTTACGCTAACATGGCAACACTTTCTACGACTTAGGAGTGAGTGAAACAACAAAAACCGATCTGACATCTATTTTTCTTATGGCGCGTTATATCAGTTTTCTCTTTCTAACCTAATTCGTAGAATAATTTGAAAATATCCCTATTAATATTATAAATCTGATTGTTGGTTTGTCTGTCTGTCTGTCTGTCTGTCTGTCTGTCTGTCTGTCTGTCTGTCTGTCTGTCTGTCTGTCTTTCTGTCTGTCTGTCTGTTCCGCAATAAGTACAGAACGGCTTAACCGATTTTCTTGAAATTTTCACCACAGATAGTACTAACCGAGGCGGGAACTATAGGCCATAAGCGAACGCGATCGGAAAAAGGGGCGTAAAATGCCACGCCCCTTTGTAACATGCTAAAGCTATATCTGCCTGTCAGACAATAACGGAATAACGGCTGAACCGATTTTCATGAAATTTTCACCACAGATAGTACTAACCAAAGCGGTAACTATAGGCCATAAGCGACCGCGATCGGAAAAAGGGGCGTAAAATGCCACGCCCCTTTGTACCATGCTAAAGCTATATTTGCCTGTCCGGCAATAACGGAACAACGGCTGAACCCATTTTCATGGAATTTTCACCACAGACAGTACTAACCGAGGCGGAAACTATAGGCCAAAAGCGACCGCGATCGGACAAAGGGGCGTAAAATGCCACGCCCCTTTGTACCATGCTAAAGCTATATCAGCCTGTCAGACAATAACGGAAAAACGGCTGAACCGATTTTCATGAAATTCTCACCACGGATAGTACTAATCGAGACGGGAACTATAGGCAATAAGCGACCGCGATCGGAAATAGGGGCGTAAAATGCCACGCCCCTTTGTACCATGCTAAAGCTATATCTGCCTGTCCTGCAATAACGGAAAAACGGCTGAACCGATTTTCATGAAATTTTCACCACAGATAGTACAAACCGAGGCGGAAACTATAGGTCAGAAAAATTCGCGATCTAAAAAATGGGCGTAAAATGCCACGCCCCTTTATTCTAAGCAGAAACTATGTCTGCCTGTTCCGCAATCACTGAAAAGTGATTTAACGGATTTCACTGAAATTTTTACCACAGATACTACTAACCGAGGCGAAAAATATGAGCCACAATAAAGGGGGCTAGAGAAAAAAGGGGCATAAAATGCCACGCCCCTTTTTGTTACACTGAATGCTATTTCTGCCTTTTCCGCAATTACGCTTAAACACCTAATTTGCTTTTAATGAAATTTTCACCACAGATAGTATTAACCGAAACGAAAAGTATGATCCACAATATAGGGCGATAAAAAAAGGGGGCGTAAAATGCCACGCCCCTTTTTACTATACTGAAAGTTTTTTCTGCATGTTCCGTAATCATGCTTAAACAACCATACCGATTTAAAAAATAAAAAATAAATAAAATAGCACGCCCCTTAATATTCAATTGAATGCTATTTGTGTCTGTTCCGTAATCTAGCATAAACTGCTAAACCGATTAGAATGAAATTTGTACCACAGATAGTAAGTACTTACCGAGGCGGGAACGAAAGATTAAAATAGAGCGCGTTTGGACAAAGGGGGCGTAAATTAACACGAGCCTTTGTACTAAACTGATAGTGTTTCTGCCTGTTCCTTAATAACGCTTAAACGACTAAACCGATTTTAACAACATTTTTTCCATAGTTAGTACTAACATAGGCGGGCACTTTAGTATGTGTCAACTGCCACGCCTTTTGCAATGTACTGAAAGTTTATTCTGCCTTTCCATAATCACGTTTAAACGGTTATTATAATTATTTTATTATAATTTTCACGACAGTTAGTAAGTACTTATTGAGGCGGAAACTATAGACACGACCAGGCAGAGGCGTGAATTGCCACGTCCCTTTGCAATACATTGAAATTTATTTCGGCCCGATCCGTACACACGCGTTGACGGTGAAACCAGTCTGTTCCGCAATAAGTGAAGGACGGCTTAACCGATTTTCATGAAATTTTCACCACAGATGGTACTAGCCGAGGCGAGAACTATAGGCCATAAGCGACCGCGATCGGACAAAGGGGCGTAAAATGACACGCCCCTTTGTACCATGCTAAAGCTATATCTGTCTGTCCGGCAATAACGGAACAACGGTTGAACCGATTTTCATGAAATTTTCACCATAGATACTACTAACCGAGGCGGGAACTATAGGTCAAAAAAATCCGCGATCGGTTAAATGGGCGTAAAATGCCACGCCCCTTTGTACTATACAGAAACTATGTCTGCCTGTTTCGCAATCACTGAAAAGCGATTTAACCGATTTCACTAAAACTTTTACCACAGATAGTACTAACCGAGGCGGAAACCATGAGCCATAATAGAGGGCGATCGAAAAAAGGGGCGTAAAATGACACGTCCTTTTTATTACACTGAAAGTTATATCTGCCTTTTCCGCAATTATGCTTAAACGGCTGAACTGATTTTAATGAAATTTTCATCACAGATTGTATTAAGCGAAGCGAAAACTATGAGCCACAATAGAGGGCAATCGAAAAAGATGCGTTAAATGCCACGCCCCTTTCTATTACATTGAAAGTTATTTCTTCCTGTTCCGTAATCACGCATAAATGGCAGAACCGATTTTAATGAAATTTTTACCAAAGGTAGTACTAACCGAGGCGGAAACTATAGATTATTATAAATGCCATGCCCCTTTGTACTATACCGAAAGTTTTATCCGCATGTTCCGTTATCATGCTTAAACGACTATACTGATTTTAAAATTTATTTTATTGAACGCTATTTCTGTATGTTTCGTAATCTAGCATAACTGCTACACCAATTAGAATGAAATTTTTACCACAGATAGTAAGTACTTACCGAGGCGGGAACTAAAGATTAATATAGAGCGCGTTTGGACAAAGGGGGCGTAAATTGACACGAGCCTTTATACTATACTGAAAGTGTTTCTGCCTATTCCTTAATAACGATTAAACGACTAAACCGATTTTAACAAAACTTTTTCCATAGATGTACTGAAAGTTTTTTCTGCCGTACCGTAATCACGCTTAAACAACGAACCCGATGTTGTTATAATTTTCACCACAGTTAGTAATTATTAAGGCGGAAACTATAGACACCACCAGACAAAGGCGTGAATTGACGCCCCTTTGTAATACATTAAAATTTATTTTTGCCTGATCCGTACTCACGCGTTAACGGTGAAACCAATTTTAAGCAAATTTTCACCACAGTTGGTACTTACCGCGACGATCGGGCAAAGGGGCTTAAAATGCCGCACCCTTTTGTATTAAATTAAAAAATATGCTTTCCTGTTTCGTAACTATATTCCATATAAAATGCGATGAGACAAATTAAAGTAAAATGCCACATCAATTTGTAATATACAGAACATTATTTCTAGCTTATTTGCTATCATTCAAAAACGGCTTAACCAATTCCTTTAAACACTACTGCCATATTAGAACCTGAAAACAGTTAAGCCGATTTCAATGAAATTTTCAACACAAATAGTGCTATATGCAATATTAAATAGCGATTGATACAAAAGGCATAAATTGGCACACCCCTTTGTACTTTAGTGAGAGTTATGTCTGCCAGGTCCGCAAACGTGGAAAACCTGCTGAACAAATTTAATTGCAATTTTCTTTACGTGCTAACCAATAGGGGAACTATAGGTCACATGAGACCAAAATTGAACTATATGCGTTAAATGCCAGACCCACTTGAACTATTGTGAAAGTTATATCTTTATTGAAGTTTTCACCACATAAAGTGCTAACCGAGGAGGGAACTATAGGTTCCTTTTAAAAGCCATTAAAGAATTACATTAATTTTTGTGTGGGGCGATTATTCGTTTTTTCTATTTAGCTTTGCGTCGTGGTCGTAACAGTTGCCTTTTATGGCCAACATTAACTCACAAAAGTATTGTACCTGCTGGGCAATGTCTTTGGGTTCTTTTTTGATTTGAAATCGGGTTCCAAACAAGTTCCAAACAAGGTGCAAAAAAACGTTTTGATTTTTTTTTTTTGTTAAAAAAAAAAACGTTTTTGATTTTTTTTTGTTATAAAAGGTTGATGATGATGGTCGAATAACTTTTTTTGAACGGCCCGCATCACACACTCCAGCCAACCAAGAAGGTTTGTTCCATGACGGAAGAACACGTACGCACAATGTTCCCGACGATAAGCGAAGTCGAAAAAAATCGACCAAACCTCAGGAATAGGTTTATATTCACCAGTGAAAAGTCATGAAGCAGTAGCTAAACTGACTAATAAAAAACTCATTCATTATATAATATTTTTTTCAACCCGGGCAACGCCGGGTACAAAACAGCTAGTTAACCATATGGTTCAGAACTACTTTTTTGACACCTGTCACTTATGTCGAGTCTGTATTAGTCTGTGGTAATACATCGACCGTTTTGTAGATCTGGCATCACCAAAGATAATTGGAAAATTCTGGCAATGCCAAACTAAAGTTCAAACGTAAAGCAAAGAGAGACAAAAAACAATCTGCATTCTTATGGTAGAAACAGAACAAGCACGGCACGGGGGACGGTTGCCGTTGCCGGAGAAAATAGGCCCAAAACAATGACGGGGGACGGCGACGGCAAAAAATGTCATTTGTTTGTTCAGTGGTGCTAACTTTTAATTAAATAAGCGTAATTTTACGGAAAAAAATCGCTAACCACATAGTCAATGTGGTTAAGTTGGCACTACTGTACGTTCGTTACACCATTGTGAATGAAAAGATAAAAATTTGTTGTGAAAATGCGGCAACCCTGGAGTGTGAGAGGAAGGGAGAATGAGAGAACCCGGAGAACAAATAAAATAAGTTTTAATTTTTTGCCGTGCCGGTCACGGTTTTTAACTGTCAAATCGTATGGAAAAAGTCGTGCCGGGCTTGTTCTGTTCATACCTTTACTGTAAAACTGGTATCTTCCATCTCGCTCACATTTCGATTTGTTATAAAATTTCGTAAACAATACCATATGGTTTTTGTTTACTACTTTTTCAAACGCCATTTGTTATCATACTCTATAACTCTGGCCATAATGATAATGGCGTTTGAAAAAGTAGTAAACAAAAACCATATGGTATTGTTTACGAAATTTTATCACAAATCGAAATGTGAGCGAGATGGAAGAAACCAGTTTTACAGTGAGAATGCAGATTGTTTTTTGTCTCTCTTTGCTTTACGTTTGAACTTTAGTTTGGCATT
Source organism: Pegoplata infirma (assembly GCA_963921195.1). NCBI lineage: Eukaryota > Metazoa > Arthropoda > Insecta > Diptera > Anthomyiidae > Pegoplata > Pegoplata infirma. Next base: position 311,429,945 of record OY992536.1, on the reverse strand, counting down.
GCCAGAATTTTCCAATTATCTTTGGTGATGCCAGATCTACAAAACGGTCGATGGATTACTTTGTAACTTTGGTTTTGGAATTCTTGCTCAAAGTTATAAAGTAATCCATCGACCGTTTTGTAGATCTGGCATCACCAAAGATAATTAGAAAATTCTGGCAATGCCAAACTAAAGTTCAAACGTAAAGCAAAGAGAGACAAAAAACAATCTGCATTCTCACTGTAAAACTGGTATCTTCCATCTCGCTCACATTTCGATTTGTGATAAAATTTCGTAAACAATACCATATGGTTTTTGTTTACTACTTTTTCAAACGCCATTTGTTGTACTACTCTATGACTCTGTTCTTGCTGTCCGAAAGACACATTCCTATTTTCGAACTACCTATTCCAACTCTAGCAACTGTCCCCATTACTGTATCCTTATTATTTATTATCTTTGAATAAAGCAAATAATAATTTTTTTTGTATGTGTTATATATTTTATATCAATTTTTTAATATGTAACATTCATAACTTAAATTAAAGAAAAAAATCCTCTTCTTTTTATTATTTATTTAAATTTTAAAATTCTAAATATGTTTTTTTATTGTATATTATTTATTGTTTTACAAATATCGCTGCACGAATACATACATACATGTAATAGTTTCTTCAATTTGTTTTTTACATATTTTTCACTTACATAATTATTAATTTTACTATTATTTACTTGTTGCTGTCAATAAGTTTATGTACAAAGTTGTTGTATGTAAAAATTTCAATTCAAAATATTTAGTTGTTTTGTTTTTGAATTATTATACACAATACAATTTGTATTAATTAATGGCTGTTTGTTTTGCTTTTTTTCTTTTCTCATTTTCAAAATAGTTAATATTTTTTTGTGTTCACAGACGATAAGTGGTTTTGTTGTAAATTGATGTAAACAAGTATTTAACTAGAAGGTTTTTTTAAATAAAATAAAAATAATAGTAATAAAAAGTACAACTTTTTTTTTGTATAGATAAATAGTAAAATTTTTATTGTTTAACCAAATTAATGTACACAAGTGCATTGAAAGCTTAAACTGCAAAATAACCTAACTACATTTTTTTTTTGAGATTTTCGTCGACAATTTTTTAAATTGATTTTATAACGTTTTTAAATGATTTTCGTTAATTTTTCTATAAACAAAAACATTTTATAACGTTTTTTTACAAGATTCTGTCAAAAAATTATAAAATGTAGTTAGTTTTTTTTGCTTTTTAACAAAAATCGTATGTTTAAATAGGTAGACAATTTAAATTATTATTAAAAACTACAAATATTAATAAATAAACTTTAATGATTATGATTTATCATCTTCTGGTTTGTTTGTTTGATTTTTTTTTAATATTTTTTTTTACGTTTTCTAAAATAATTTTTACTTAAAAATTTATTTTGTATTAGATAATTTTGATGTGTGATGTGTGTGTATTTTTTTTTTTTGGATTTCAATATAAAATTAAAGAAAATAGTTCAGAGAAATAATTTAAATAAAACTTAAAACAGTTTTGACTATAAAAAGGAAATAAAATTAATATTTCCTAACACACTCAAAAAAAAAAAAATGAAAATTACTAAAACAGCCTGTAATTTTAAGAGCAGGTCTTTTAAAAATTGTACTAGCAAAAGTCCTTGTTATTTTTATAAATTTAACATTCTTAAAATCTTTAAAAATTAATTAAAATAAAAACGTGACTTTTTTATACATTTACAATTTACTTTTGTAAATTTACAAATATTTAACAATTTTTTTTATTTAAATTGACATATTTTTCCCGTAAGTTTTACTAAAAAATCTGAAAATTAAATTTTTTCTTAAATTTTGACTACAAGGAAAAAAAAAATCTAAAATTACAAGACGCAAAAAATATTTTGCTAAGTATACTTGGGAGAATCGCGCTTAAAAAGTTTTTTGCATAAGTATATTATGCGAAAACTATACCCCCTTTTTTTGTAAAACGCAACGCGCCGCGTTGTCAAAATTTGTGTGTAATTTGTTTTTGTTACAACAACAAATTGTATTGAAACTTTTGACAACGCTGCGCGTTGCGTTTTACAAAATTATGCCATTAATGTTATTCCTTTTAAGTACTAGGCAATATATTTTTTTGAGTGAAGTTGTTTTGCTAGTAAATTTTTAACGAAGCTATTGCTTGTAAAATTACATGTTTTTTTTTGAGTGTATAAGAGGGGTCAATTACACTGTCATTTAGTAGGATTTTTAATGTAATTTAAATCTTTATTCTTTGGCATTATTTATTCTAAATAATATCAAGTAAAAGCTCTGTCACAGACTAATACAGACTCGGCAATTATAACAGGTGTCAAAAAAGTAATCTTGAGTCATATGTTTATTTTTTCTTTATTTTCTACTTTTTGGGTTAGAAAGAGAAAACAATATAATACGACATAAATAAAATAGATGCCAGATCGGTTTTTATTGTTTCACTCACTACTAATTAGTAGAAAGTGTTGCTATGAGAGTCAAAGGCAGAGTTATAGAGTAATGTCGCTGACTTATACAGACTCGACATAAGTGACAGGTGTCAAAAAAGTAGTATTGAACCATATGGTTAATATTTTCAAATTATTCTACGAATTAGGTTAGAAAGAGAAAGCTAATATTAAGCGCCATAAGAGTTATAGAGTAATGTATCGGCCGTTTTGTAGATCTGTCATTGTCAAGAATAATTGCCAAAATCTGGTAATACCATACTAAAGTTCAAACGCAAAACAAAGAGAGACCAAAAACCATAGTGACATAGTAGGATAACAAATGGCGTTTGTAAAAGTAGTAAACAAAAATCATATGGTATTGTTTACGAAATTTTATCACAAATCGAAATGTGAGCGAGATGGAAGATACCAGTTTTACAGTGAGAATGCAGATTGTTTTTTGTCTCTCTTTGCTTTACGTTTGAACTTTAGTTTGGCATTGCCAGAATTTTCCAATTATCTTTGGTGATGCCAGATCACAAAACGGTTGAAGGATTACTTTATAACTTTGCCAAAAACAATCTGTATTCTCACTGTATAACTGGTATATTCCATCTAGCTCAGATTTCGATTTGTGATACAATTTCGTAGACAATACCATATGTTTTTTTTTTTTACCAAATTTTTAAACGCCATTTGTTTCCTTACTCTATAACTCTGACCATTTCTTTAATATCTCTGTACCTCTGAAACAATCTTCATTCTCACTGTATAACTGGTATCTTCCATCTCGCTCAGATTTCGATTTGTAATACAATTTCGTAAACAATACCATATGGTTTTTGTTTACAACATTTTCAAACGCCATTTGTTACATATCTTTGTACCTCTGGTCAGAAGCGAACGGAAGATATCAGTTATACAGTGAGCATGTAGATTGTTTTTTGACTCTGTTTGTTTTACGTCTCGCCCAGTTTTCGGTTTGTGATACAATTTCGTAAACAATACCATATAGTTTTTGTTTACGGAAACACATAATAACAACCCTGTGTTCAGTTGTCATCAAAAAATAGCCGCTGCTAAGCAAACCGGAAGTGAAGCGGATGCTTTTTTAAACTACTGTCAATCCGAACACTTTCGTTTACTATTAAAAAAAATAGTTGAACGATGTTTTAAACAGAGTCATAGAGTAAGGAATCGACCGTTTTGTATGTCTGGCATCACCAAATATAATTCAAAAAAATCTGGTAATACCACACTAAAGTTCAAACATAAAAAAAAGAGTAAAAAAACGATCTGCATTCTCACTGTATAACAGATTTCTAATATAAAGCGCCACTTCTAAACATTAGAAAGTTTTTCCATGTTTAGTTAAAACCAACTAAAAATCACTCCGTTTTCTCCTAAAATCGCCTAATTTTTACCCGTTTTTTCTGTCGAGTCTGTATTAAACTGTGCTGAATTGAAATTTTGCAAATTTTCAATATTTTAAAAGTGTGAGTGTAAAGTGGCCCTATTAAGATATTTTACACCAACTTCAAGATAGGTTTTGTAAGCAAATCAAATCTCTCTTATTTCGTCGCCTTAGAATTGGTTTGCTCTATAGGATGGTAAAAATACCACCCAAAACAGCAAATCAGTTCCCAGTTGACCAACAAAATTAATTTTTGCTTTTTTATTCATTGGATTTAATTAATAATTTTCCAATTTCCATTTATTGTTGTTATTTGGCACAGAGTAAATGACCCCCTATTCAGATGATTGAAAATATTCTAGTTAACTCAAAAATATAATAAAAATTTTATTCAAATATTTAATGAAATTATTAGAGCTTAAGAGGAAAAATATTACAACTTTTCTTTGAAAACTATAAAGTCTAGTAGCATTACATTCTTTGATAACTTTGTTTTTCCCTCTGCTGTACAAATTTGTACAAAATTCAATTTTTTTAAAAAAATTTGTAGTTGGATTTCTTCACAGCATTTTATTTCAGTGCAGTATATAAAGTAATCATTTTTTTAAAATAAATTATGTATATGATTTCGATGATAAATGTTCAATCACTTGTACTACTACTCATGGCCAAATCACAGTTTGGAGTTGCAGGTGCATCTTTACATATCGGACTAATGCCGGCATTATGTATTGACATACAGGATAATGATTTGGGGATGGGTGCATAGGTAGATTGTAAATTAAGCCTCAGTTTTGCAGGTGAGTTACGCTTGAAACGTGCAGGGCGGGTGGCGGCTAACAGAGATGACGATGTAGATGCCGGTGATAAACATGAGGAGGAAGTATTAACTGAATTTGAAGAGCAGGGTATTTCATCTTCTGGTGTCACCGGTGGTGATGTCAGACGTGATGAACAATTACTACTTGCTCCACTACTATGACCACTGTCACACTCATCCATTTCTATATTTTGGCTGTCATCAGCCATTTCTTCTGCTGCTGCTGTACTTGTTTCATTCATTTGACTAGATTGTTGTTGTTTTACTGATGATGAGGGTAGGGGTGCTGAGACTTGTGTTAGTGGTTCTAAAACACCACTTTTACGTAAACTTTGTTCTAATTCTAGCAATTGACCCATAAAGTTAAGATTTGGTGATATAATAGGTCGTGCTAATTTAACTAGTTTATAGGCTTCGATTAATGATAGAGATTTGTAACGCATAACATAGGCAATGGCAATGGTGGCACTGCGAGATATACCCGCATGACAATGGAGTAATACCCGAGAACCACTTTTACGGGCATCCTCTGTAAATAGAAATAAAAAGAAAAAAAATGTTTTAATATAAAGATATTTTTTTTTAAGAAATTTTAACAAATTCGGATATTTTAAAAAAGATTTCGACGGGAAAACGTTAAATATTAGATCGATTAAACTATATCGAGGGCGAATATTCACAACTTGCTATCTGCAGTGTAATAACATAGCAGATAGCAAGTTTTGAATATTCGCCCTCGATATCCCACATATTTTTTTTAAACTGGCGTATGGACCAAAAAAATAATAAAGTGACAAAATGTCAATTTTTTATTAGAAATATTACAAAAAGGTGGCATCATTGCACTTTTTTCCCAGCAAAAAATTAAATTTTGGCAACTCGCACTTGTTTTTTTAAGGCAATCAGCTGCTTTTCCGTTTGTTTGCTACAGTTTAGGGGGCCATACACGATACAGCATGCTGTACAATTGGCTGGATGAAAACATGATTTTGATCGTGTATGGGCTGGTTGGACGCCCATTACAAAAACAAAATGCACATGTCTATCCAGCAAGCTGTACAACGAGTCTGCAAGTGTATGGGCACCTTTTGCTGTTTATGTTCTTGAAAAACTTACCGAAATTTAAAAACATTTTTGAAAATTTCGTTTTGAAAATTTTGTAAATTTTCGTTAATTCTGAAATAAAATTCAGAATATCTATTTTGGTAATGAAATTGGTATAATAATACCAAATTATGCCAGTTGGAATACCTTTGTTTATCTACCTTGCATTAACCTACTTTTCCCGCCATTTTTTATTATATTTAAAACCATTTAATCCTAAAAAATGATAGTGTGTGATTTATAACTTATTGTTGTTAAAATATTTAGTTTTTTTTTTTTTTGTATAACAGCTTTAGATGTCATCTGTAAATATTTATTCACAAAGTTGCCACATAGTTAATCACAATTTAATTTCCTGTACTCTACTTAAAGGTGATCGTTGAAGGTTTTCAAATCATTTTAAGGTTGCAAAACTTATGTACTGAAATTTGTATTTTTTTTTTCGCCAAATCATCATTATAATTGTGAGTGAGATTTTTTTGATTTATAATTTTTTTTTTGTTGTTGAAATATTACCATTGAATAATACATTTGTGTGAGTAATAGGTATTTTTAATATAATACTCTAGATGTACTTAGAAGTATGTGGAAATATATAGTTTTGATAAGAATGTTGTCATTCATTAAATTTGTCAGTAATCTTATCAGTTTAGCAATACAAAAAGGCCATGTTAGTAGCCTCTGTACTGAACCCAACAAGATAACCAAAAATCATATGGGAACGTTAAAGGAAAACCGAGAGATTGAAGTGGTTTTTTGAAGGTGGAGTTTTTAAGATATAAGTCCTTTAAAGGAATTTCAAATATGAACAGATTTTATATACATACTCAGCACTAAAGTTTCAAAGAGTTTTTTGTATAAAATCAAAAGTGAGTGAAACGAGAATCTTTAGAAACTTTCTGGCAATAACCTCGTTTCTTTAATATGAGTACCAGGACATAAGGGTGTAGACGGGCACGAGAAAGCTTATGAGCTTGCAAAGCCGGGTGTTTTTGTTCACATTGAGCCCCCGATTCAGTACTAAAGATCGAGGAGTGGTCACAGGGCATTGCCTAATTGATTTCCACGCATAAACTATTGAACTCATCTCTGATTCCAATTGTAGAAGATGTGATAAACCGAATACGAATGAAACAGTTAAATATCGAGAGCATTTGCCCCGCATTGGCCAGTCATCATGAGCAAATATTAGGCAAAGTTGAACTCGAGAATCTGGAAGAAATCGCAGTTATGAACCTTATGTCAGTTAAACTGTTTGCAACATGGACTAACACCTTTTATCCTCGTCGCTAAAGGAACATGTGGTATAGCTATGAACAAGCCTGTCTCTGCGAGGAGTTCAAAATTTTGAGCTATTCTAACCAAACCAAACCATACTCAGGAAATTTGTCAGGAATTGATTGTATTTCAGATAACTTTCTTTTTAGAACAGGTTTGAAGACTGATTCTTCTCAATAGGTACTAACAAAACTGATTCCAGTTTGGTCTCAAAAAACCTCTTAGTTTTGGAAAAATCTTAAACAAATTTATAGTATCGATTCCAGAACAGAATGTAGAACAGGTTCTTGCCCAAAAATTTTGGCGCCCAAGCAGGGGCCTATCCGTAGCTATTCTATGGCTTTACCAAAAAACCTCTTTATTGATTATAAATAAATCTAAACTGCATTTAGGGGACAAAAACAGAAATGTAGGGAAAGCGCTTATAAAGTTGAATGAAAAAACTTAAATATAAAGTTCCACCGACAAACAAGAAGTACCCCCATATGAGGACTTGTATCTGATTCCAATTGTGGATGATGTGATGAACCGAATACGGATTAAACAGTTGAACATCATGTGAGAATGTCCCGCGTTGGTCAGGCATCGTGAGGCAAAGCAGAACTCAAGAATCTGGAAGAAATCGCAGTTATGGACCTTATGTCAGTTAAACTGTTTAACTGACGTTGCTGAAGGAACATTTGGTATAGCTATGGACAAGCCTGTCTATGCGAGGAGTTAAAAATTTTGAGCTATACCACCTCAAACCTACCCTAACCAAACTATTTTAGATAACTTTCTTTAAAACCAATTTTATAAAAAAGGTTTGAAGACTGATTCCTCTCAACAGGTAATAACAAACCCGATTCCAGTTTGGTCTCAAGAAACCTGTTAGTTTTGGAAAAATCTCAAAGAAATTTATAGCATTGATTGCAGAACAGAATGTAGAACAGGTTCTGGGCAAATAGAAGACGATCATTTTAAATCAAAATTTTTACCTTAAAATTTTGGCGCCCAAGCAGGGGCAAATCCGTAGCTATTCTATGGCTTTACTTAATAACCTCTTTATTGATTATAAATAAATGTAAACTAAATTTATGTTACAAAGACTAAAATGTACGGAAAATGCTTATAAAGCTGAATGGAAAAACTTATGTATAATGTTCCACCAAAAAGAAGTCAATTTTTATTTTTTTTGCTGCTTCTATTCTAGACAAGGTTTTTTAAAAACATTAATATAGAACAGGTTCGAATTCTCATATCTCTCAACAGAAACAAAAAAGGACCAATACCAGTTTGGTGTCATAGAAACTGTTTGGCTTTGGGACATTCTGAAATAAATATTACCGATACCAAAACAGAACGAAGAACAGATTCTGGGCATATATAAGTATTGCAGACGATTTTTTTTTTCTAGCAAATAAAACGAGAAAAAATACTTCAAAAGGTGTTTTGATGAGTCTTTATTGAGATCCAGTGCACAATATCTGTAACATTGCGAAAAGTTTTCGCATCGAGAAAAACAAAATAATATTATGGTTATTTAGTTTTCTACAGGATGATGAATGAAGCTCATGTTAAAAACAGTGAACTCGAAGAAAATGCAAAGCTTTTTTATAAATCACCCTGTGAAGTACAGGATGACTAGAACGTTCTTTAATTTACATAGTTACAGAAATTGGGTACAGGAATCAGATGATATCAAACTATAGATTGACCATATCAAACAAAATTATCAAGAAACAGATCTGAAACTGATTTAAGCTCAGTGGAATCTTACATTTTTGTTTTGAGGAATCAGTTTTGGAATCTGTTCTAGAGAATATCAAAAAAGTTTATATGCTTCTCCAAATGCCTTAAAACTTTCAAATTTTTTTTTTTAAATTATTAACTAATTTGTCATCATTTAAAATGATAATTTTGGTGAAAATTAATGTTTAATATTAGTTAGAAAAAATATATGTGCTTGTTGTTAAGAAGAAAAATAATAAAATCAATCATTTGTTGATTCAGATAGCACATAATTTTCTTCATTCTCAGAATAATTTTTGTATCTGATCAGTGACTAATTTCAAATAATTAAGTTTAAATTTAATCACCAAAGTACGAGTAATAACCTTTCCAATGATACCAAAAAATTACGTATAATTTGTTCACATGTAGGTAGTCAGAGGAACTCCAATGTAGACCAACACCACATTACTCATAACAATGAACTTTGGAAGAAAAAAAAAATACTTGTAAGATGAGTAATTTTTTATAAATAATTAAAATATTTTAACAAATTACGAGTACAAACATATTTATTTAATGTTTTTATACTTATGATTAATAGTTTAGGTGGGATTTTCTACTTTAAAAATGTGTAATCAAAAAGTTTTTAAATATTTTTAGAAAAGAAATTTGAGGTTTTGCTTGAAATTTTTAATTATAATGAAAGTTATTATTATACTGTGGAATTATATAAAGTTATATAAACAATAATTTAGGCGATGTGGTAATGTATTTCTTAAATGTTTGCTGGGATATTTTTGAAATACATCTTGGGCACAGACTATATACAGACTCGACAGTAGAGTTTTATAGCAAAAAATGGGGAAAAACTAAGTGATTTTAGGAGAAAACAGAGCGGTTTTTAGCTAGTTTATAGCTAACATGGCAACACTTTCTACGACTTAGAAGTGAGTGAAACAATAAAAACCGATCTGGCATCTATTTTTCTTATGACGCGTTATATTAGCTTTCTCTTTCTAACCTAATTCGTAGAAAAATTTGTAAAAATTAATCATATGGTTAAGGATTACTTTTTTGACACCTGTCACTTATGTCGAGTCTGTATTAGTCTGTGTCTTGGAGCTAATTACACGAGTTCTACACGTACCAGAAAAGCATAGATTTTTCTGTTAACAAACGTCAGTTGTTTTATGTTAACGCATCGTAGACATAGTTGTTAAGCATTTTCCCTTAACAATTATGTTAGAGATCAATCAAAAAGTAATGTCTACAGTATTATTGAAATTAAATCGATGTAAATACATTAACAAAAAATCAAGTGACATTTGTTAACAGAAAAATCTATGCATTTCTGGTACGTGTAGAATATGTGTTATGTAACTTGATAATCGTCAATCGTTAGCTCATTATTCTATTGCCATTAAATGGCACTATATGGTAATGGAATAATGAGCTAAGGATACGATTTGACGACTATCAAGTAACATAATTACCCTCCTTGTTATAAAGCTAGATTCATATTGATGGAATCAAAGACTTAACAGACGCAACACTTTTTACATTTTGTTCTACTTTTTGGGTTAGAAAGAGAAAACTAATATAACGCGACATAAGCAAAGGAGATGCCAGATCAGTTTTTATTGTTTTAATCACTTCTATTTCGTATAAAGTGTTGCCATGTTTTTTTGAAACTACCAGAGTAAAACTTTTTACATATATTTTTATTTGAAAAATCAGTATTGATCCGATTAAGATCAGTACTGATCCGAGATTTGAAAGATCAGAACTGATCAGAATAATGGATCGGTAAGATTAGATCAGTTTTGATCGGATCAGATACAATTTTATCTAATTAAAATTGATCTAATCTTAGCGATCCATTTTCGGATCAGTACTGATCCTTCAAATTTTTACTCGGGTAGCTTAAAATCGTTATGTATTCTCTTAAAACAACTTATACCAAGATTCTGTATGACGAACACCATTTTTTTAGGACGAATTTACATGTATTTGATACCTTCTCGTTTTTTTTTTGTTATAAAACCCTTTTGTTTAAGTTTTGTGATAAAAATTGAAAAGTAATGCTTGTTTGTCCGTTTTTTTTTTAATTTTAAATTAAAAATCTAACCAAAATTATTGGCGCCCAAGCAGGGGCCTATCGGCATTTATTATAAATAAATGTAAACTATATTTATATGTTACAGACACAGAAATGTATAGAAAATGTTTACTAAATTGAATGAAAAAAACCGAAATAAAAAGTTCCACCAACAGTTAAAGGTCTGATTTTAAAGCCTTTTCTTGCTTTAAAATTAAATATTTTTAGACTTTTTTTGCCTCTCGTTGGTGAAAGAATTTTTCCAATTGCTAAAAATGTCTTTGCCCTTCCAAAAATTAACAGTTGTAAATTTTGCTGGTATCTTAAGAGATAAAAAATTATTCCATATTTGATCAGACTTCTTTCTGTATTTGACACAAGTAATTGATGTTATTTACTACAAATAAAAAAATATTTTTATTTCACCCCAATTTTTTTTTGGTTTTAAGCGCGTAAAAGTCTGTAGCAGCTAAAATGAGTCATTTTACAATCTTATTCTTTTGTAAACAACAAATTACAATACGAGTTCAAATATATTTAAAAAACGTAAACAAAAAGGAACATTTTTGGTGCATGATATGGATATAAAAAAATTTAAGCGCCAAGACGTGATTCTGATGTCTGCTAAATTTTTTACAATGAAAACAAAGATTTTTTTGTTTTTTTTTTTTAATAACAAAAACAAACCCCTTAACAATACATAGTATATAATAAAAATATATAAGTGTGTGACTATAAGGCAGAACAGCTTATGTTAAAAATGTTATAGTTTGCAGATTTTAGTTTTTTCCCTTTTTTTTGGCATAAAACTCTACCACAGACTGAAACAGACACGAAGGTAAAGTTTTTTAACACGCAGAAAAAAATATGGTTGTACAGAATCATAATATGATATTAAACAACTTTTTTCGTATAATGATCCGAAATGATCCTCATCGATCATATTACAACGAATTTATCCGAAAAATATTTCCTCTTTTATTATGGAGCATGAAAATTTGGAAAACAACTTGTTCAAGTACTTAGAAGCCGGTCCTTCAAGGTTGAGCCCTTTGATGAAGTTTTTGATCAGGCCAAGTTTTATGACATAACAAAAACACTTGGAATGGACTTCCAAAACTTGGAATGGACTTTCAAAACGCTTTTTATTAATGTTTTTTTTTCTTCATGTATTGATTGTCAACACTGCTAAACAGTGTTGTCAACATTTTATTAGTGGGCTGTTTTTTTTTTACTAAAAACGTCTGATTGGTATAATTAATAACTTTTGGAATATTCTTAGACTTAAAATGGGAGTTTAATGTAAATATCACTTGTAAATAAAAAAGCCCTTCTATCAACTTAAGCTGTTTTATATTATTGCTTCATATGTAAAAAAATTGAAAAAAAAAGAAAAAACTGAAACCAAGCCAACCAACAACATCATCATCATCATCACCATCTCACAAAACCAAATTGAAGAAGCAGGTGCCAAAATAATGTTGATGGTTTTGGTATGGTATGTAGTGACGAAACAAAAAGCCATCAGGCCAACCAACCAGCCAAGATATATACAACAATATGTATACAAAATTTTTTGAGTTTGTTAAAAATAGCCTGACTTGGTCACAGGATGGTGAATGGTTGTGGTGATGATGATGATGATGTTGATACAAGAAATATACATTCAAATATGAGTCATACTTAATATAAAACATTAATGACAACAAAACAAATAACAAAATAAAATTTAATAAAATATATGGCGTTTTGTTTGAGATTTTTTCGTTTTAACGTAAAAATAGAAGCAGAGTACAAAAAAAGTCAGTAAATAATAATAACAAAAAAATGCGCAAATATTTATATTAACGACCTTCAACTTGTTAAAAATTAAGTGTATTTTTTTAAGTGTAGACAACAAGTACTTAAAAAAAAATTACATTTAAATAAAATATTTAACAAAAAAAAAAACATTCATACAATTTTTGTATGATCTATTAATTATAAAAATATTGTAATTAATTGCAGTACAGGTCATTAAAATTTTATTATTTTGTTTAATCTTGACTGGCAAATTTAAAAAAAATTCCCCTTCGGCGATTTAGAAGTTAGGTAAATTTTTAATTAGTTACCTTGAAGGAAGCCTGGGGTCAAGTGTCTCCAAGTCACCACTTTTGTTGAGTACCTTCTTTCCCTTTGCAATGTTAACTTTGGCGTATATTTTAATAGCCTGAAAACTGTAGGCCACCTATCCGAGGTTTCGGAGATCAGCGTGTTAATACAAACTCCCACTCCAGAGGTCATTTTAGATTTGTCAGTATATCAGTTTAGGCTTCTAGTGTCCACAGATGGTCCACCTTTATTCTAATCCGATCTACTCGGTATCAGGATTACAAATTTACGTTCAAAGCGAGGCTCAAAAATTATCCTATACGATGGCATATTCAAGTTTTCCCTAATTCCTATTGAAGAAAGGATATTGGAGTGATCGCTCAAGTTGCAAGGGTCATCCTACGAGCAGCCATAGTTGCCGTAGATCTGATGAAAATGTCGAGAGGTGTGAGAGACTTAATTTGGCTTCATAGGACAATGTTGGGCAGGTTTTCATAGCACCCGTAAATAGAGTTTTAGCCAGACGCTATACCTAACATAGTTTTGCCGTAGCATCCCTCTGTACAGTTTTCGGCAAACAGACTTTGGCAGCGTACTACATGGTTGATCTATCAATCATCTTGTAGATCCACATGACCATTTTGGGGCTTATAGGACCGTAATAGGTTTCCCTACTAGTCCCTGTCGTTAAACCAGTTTGAGCCTCTTATGAAACTTCTTAGATTTTGAATTTTGACATCCGACAAATCAGAAAGATCGTACAGTTCCCTAGATCCCAGTGAAGCAAGTCTCTGACCAGAAAGTGCCGGGCAATGGCAAATAAAGTGTTCGATAGTTTCCAACTCCTCTTCATCCATGCAACTTCGGCAAAAGTCATTCGACGGCACATTTAACCGCTCTGCGTGCTTCCCTATAAGACAGTGTCCGGTAATTATAGAAACCACTGTCGAAATCTCTCCTCTTGGAAGCGATATCAGCTCACTTGTGCGCCCCTGATTAAGAGAAGGCCAAATCAGTCGGGTAGTCTCACACGTCCATCCATTTGCCCATCTTTGATTAGTCTCCGTCGCAGAACAAAGCCGTAGGTTTTGCTTGCAAGTTTCTAGAGGCATACCAACATATTCCAATTCTGTTGGAACCTGTAAGGTAGTTCCAAGTCTTGCAAGCTCATCGGCCTTGCAATTCCCTGGAATGTCTCTGTGCCCTGGGACCCATATGAGTCGTATGTTAAACTGCTTGGCAGTTTAAGGGCAGATCTTGTTTTCAGAAACATTGAATCCAGGGACTTAACCGCGGCTTGACTGTCAGTATAGATGTTGACTGCGGTTGTAGACAAGACATTGCAGCTCAACCAGACAGCCACTTCCTTTATTGTGAGCATCTCTGCCTGGTAAACACTGCAAAGATCTGGCAACTTTCGAGCCAGGCTCAATCCAAGCTCTTCCGAATAGACTCCAAGGCCCACTTGTTCGTGCAGCCTCGATCCATCTGTCTAAAAATTTATGGTAGCTCCACTACCCGGAATGTCCCCCATCCAAGACTCCCTGATGGTATCATAGTGGTAAAGTGGCGCTCAAAGAGGGAGCACAGTCCACATTTTGTGGTATTGTTATCTTCTTCAAGATCGCGCTATGCCCACAATCGCTGCTCCTCCATTGCATCGTGCTATTAAGTCGAATTGCCGACGCAGCCGCATATTGCCTACCCAATATGTGCAATGGTATCAGGTGAAGGAGGATTTCTAATGCAGCCGTAGGTGTAGTACGAAGATTACCAGTGATGCACATCGACGCCATTCTCTGCAGTATTCTCTACAGAACTTGTACCTAAATTAAGATTTCTTCTCCTAGTAAACGGAACCATAATTGTTTTGTTAGGGTTAATGGAAAGACCCTGTTCAGTACACTGATTCATGATCAAACGAAGAGCATTGCACATAATATCCGAGATGATATTGTCGAATTTACCAGTTTTGAGTTGAGTTAAAGGTGTGTTGTGCAAGCCTGAAACAAAGCTACTTAGGCAAGTCCATGGCACTCAAAGAGAGTGAAAGGTGCTTGTTTTTTGTCAGTTGCTTTCACGAACCTAAGAAAGTCAGACAAGGAAAGTCCATGTACCATGTCTAGCCCATTATTCCCAGTCTTGCTCTTAAGAACACAGGTCAACAACAGACGCTGTGTTCTATTGTGTCCTTATCCTCAAAACAAGCCGCACAAAGAGGTCTGATAAGACACCCAGTCTCTTCATATGACGAGCACAGGCATTGTGTCCCGTAATTAGTGCAGTAAGTTTACGACAATCTTTTCTTCTCAGACTGAGTACATAGTTTGCCACTTTCTTGTCTGGCCTTATCACAATAGTAGTAGAAATTTTTTGGATTTTAAATTGCGATTTTACGATTTTCCCAAAATCCAAGTTTTTTTTTGTATGGGATTTGACATTTGAAATCCAAAAAAGTAATTGGATTTACTTGGATTTTCATTGAAATCCCATTTTTTTTGGATTTCGAGGCATATGTAAATGGCCTATAAGGTTATTTTTATCTTAATACATATCTTAACGGTTTTCTATTGGGAAATGTTCTCGGGATGATAGATTTTATGTATTTTAAGGAAGATAATGTAAATAATTGGATAAATCCAAATGAATCCAAAATGTATTATTAAGGTTAGGTCATCAGAATTGACGTGTTTTTTCCAAATCTGAGTTTTTTTTCAAATCTGAGTTTTTTTCGATTGAAAACACTCATGGAATATGAGTAACGTGATTTTGTATTAAACGTGTTGAAAGTTTTCAATTAAAAATTGTTTTGCATTAAAAAGGGCCAGCCCATATAAACTGTAAAAATGGAATATTCTATTCTCAAGTAATGAGTTTAAAAAATTGTAATACGAATTCTGCATCATTAACTCAAAAATCACGTTTCTTCGAATTATGTCACTATTGTATTAAATAAGCGATTTGTAAAGTTTTCACCTAAACATCCCTAAAAAATTTATGAAGTGAATAGCAAAGATCGTTATCGACCAACTACAATTTTGCTATATATCCTCGGTTGATCGAGGGCTTTAGTAATAATTTGCACAAGTCATCTTTTTGTTTATATTTTTTTCGGGTTGTGTGTGAAAACATTTTAAATAATAATTTGCCACACGGCACAAATGTTATAATAATCTTTTTGTTTTACTCGAAAATTTAGTAGCGGTAGCAAGGCAATTGGTAATAAAACAGACATTTAGTAAAAAAAAATTATAAAACCCTCCCAACCACTACCCCTCTGATTTAGAAAATTTAAAATAGGGATGCCAGATTTTTGGGTTTAAACTTACTTGAAAAAAGCGCAAAAGGTAAACTAGTAAAATCACTAAAAATTTTAGGATAAAAAATAAAAATTAATAAATAACAAATTTGTTTACTAGATTTGAATACTGGGTTTAAAAACAAACCAAGTATAAACTGTGTGACAACTTTAATATTCTAGTTTTCATCGAAAACTACTAGATTAAATTTACAATTTTGATTTGTATGCAAATCGTATACAAAATTTAACTGGTTACTCTTTCAAATTCAGTAGCCAAATCAAATAGTTTTTGTTCTGCTATAAATGCCATATATATAAAAAAATATTGATTTATTTCTATAATCTCTTTTAAATCATTAAATCAATACATGTCTATATTTTTTGCTTTCATTTCCATTTCAATAATTATTATAATTCAATAGTGTTAGATTTGGCTATAGGGTATTAATGGAACAAACATGCGCAGCACATAGCTCACATTGGAGGTAATATACGAAAAAGATGAGGTGTTTTGAAAAATAAAACAACGTATGTATGTTGATTTTGATAAATACGGAATATTAAAACAACACTGTGAACTAGCTAAAATCGAAAATTATGAATCATCCATCCATCCATTGCCTGTGCTGCCACTTCTGTTGCTGTTTGTTTTTGCGGTCGTAGAAATATTGTTCGCAACGAGCGAATGTATGAACGACGAACGTCGTCATTTCAGTCAGAGATTATTATATTAATACTTTTTAAATATTGTTTTGGGAATGAAATGTGGGTAAAGTAAAAAGTGGGAGGTAAAGAGATGTTGATGATGATGATGGTGGTGCTAACACATGTGTATTTGTATTAAAATTAAAAAAAGAATAATAATAATAATACAAAATACAATAATATTATGGAGTACACTTGAAATTGTTTATATAGATCTAAGATCATTGATTTAAAGGATGCCAGATGGTTTAGCGGTTTAGAGAGAGTTTGATGTTTTTTAAAGAACTTCTAAATTAAAGTTGGATTTACAATGTTGGAGTACTCTTTACTACAGAGAGTACCTCATCAATGTGAATCCAGCTTGAAGTTAAAATAAAGTTAGATTCACAATGATGAAGTTTTTTTGTACGACAGAGTACCATCTCTAAAAATACAGGAACAAAATCTATTCTATTGTACAGAGTACTAAATTTTTTTGAATCCAGCTGAACTTATTTTTTTTAATTAAACAACCCTCAAAGGATGTCCCCTTATATATGCAGTGCATTATGTTGATAATTAGGAATATTGGTTGAGGGAAGGAAGAAAGAGAGTGTAATGCAATTAACAGAAAAGACCTTAGCAAGGAGTTTATTCCATATACCGATAGTTCGAGAACTTCGAAAAAAACCAGAGTTCAAGGAATAAGTTCGCTTTTCTCAGAAGAACACTTCGTTTGGTAACATTGATAGAACAGTGTTACACAACCCTCATTTTGACGTTGCTTCAAAGAGTTAAAAGAGTTGGATACCCCTCAGCCATTGATTTGCTTCGACGTCCTACTTTGATTGTTTCTTTCGACACTTGAGAATGTCCAAAGCAACCACTTTACATTCTCCAAATTAGTGATTTAAACGACTTCAATGTTCCAGAAAGAACCCCACCAGGTCTCCTGTAGAACGACGGCCGTGAAAACATGACTTATATGGCATTCACACTTGCTGTTTTGAAGTGTTCAAGAGTGAGATGTTTAAAAAAGTCTTTGTTCTGTGTCCATTACGTTTTTAATCTGTTACTGGTGTTTTGTTGAACAACTTGTTTAAGGTCGCAAGTGTGAATGCTAATTACACTCCAAATAAACAAGATGGGAATTTTCAATGATCTCCATCACTTTCAAGAACGCAGAACAAATATGTGTTGCGTGATAGTTTTTAGGGTTTAAAGACTCTCCTTTTTTATTGAGTTGCTAAAAGTTGGGCACTTTCAAGCAAGAATGGTAGACCCCCTAATGCAACGAAAAGCTAAAATGGTTGGGCAACTGGCAAGCTAAACTTGAAGAGCACTGCTTTAGCACAAGTGCTAGTACGCCAAAGGGTTCCTGCGACTTATCTTAACCTATACGAGCTCAAAAAAATATCTTTGGCAAAAAACCGCATATTTGTTTTTAAGTTCTGGTAATAGTTGTACGACTTACAAGAATGGAAATCAGTTAGTCTTATCATCCAGGACAGTGAATACTGTACAGTGAACTAACATTGTCCTTTATACTTTTTTCAAATGATCAAAAGCTCTTACTACCCTGAGGGGCAGATAAAATTTTAAAACGAAGAATCTCTTTATAGAGTAGCTATTAGCGTCTCCGTACTTTAGCACAACTGGTTCCCACCTTCTTGCTCAGTAGATCGGAAGGACTACAGTTCTTATAGATTGGTTAAACCATGACATAAATTTCTTCATTCTAAAAGCTACCACATTTCATACAATTTCCGCAGCGGAATCGACGTTACCCTTAAGAAACTAAGTTTTCAGTTTGGTTGACGGAAAATTTCGCCGAGTTCTACGTGATGAGCCTTTTCTTTAATGTAAACCGAGTGTTTTGTAAATGATCGGAAAACGCTCTGAAGTTCCGAGTACGAAAAGGGTGCTATAAGATACAGGAAAGGTCCAAGCATGAAGTTTTTCAACCTGCGGCTTTGACTTAAAAACGATTTTAGTACGGATAAGTGAGTATTACTGGATAAGCGAGTATTACGTGATTCCTCAACCTCAAGTACGAACAAGTACTAGAGGTTAAGGAATAAGTTCACTTTACTCAGGTTAACCCCTCCCACTGTAATATTGTAATCCAACAATATTGGGTCTTCCGTACATTAAAACGACTTTGTGCGTATTTACATTGGGCAACTTTAATTGCGGCAATTCTGATTTTATAGTGTATCAGAGAGAGAGATAAGATTCTTTCCTCTCTCTCCGATACACTTTAAAATCAGAATTGCGGCAATTAGAATTGCCCTGTCTAAATTGGGACTTTGTTTGAACAAATGACATTATAGAAAGGTTCTGATTAAGTGTGACATTCATGTTTTACCTCATTTCCCCTACCTTAATAAGGCTGGGCAAATGATTTTATAGGACTGAAAGTTTGAATGAGAAGGTCATTGACTGTGTGGGTATGGAGAAAAAGCAGAACCTCGTGGTTCCACTGAATAAAGCCTCATATTCATTTGTTAACTGAAAGAGGTAATATCTGAAAAATCAAAGCATCTCGACTGACAGGTCAAGATCATACTGCTGCTTTCGTAATGTTATCATCCGAGATATCACGAATAGTGCGATATCTGAACAAAATTGTAAAAAAAAACATGTAAAGTCATTGCTGACACCAAGGGCCAATAACAAACGGATTAGATTGAATTGAAGATAATTTGCAAACCAAAGGTTATTGATGTCAAATTTTTGTGGGACTAACTATGTTAACTTCGAGATAACTCGATATTGTGTTAAAAGGCTTAAGTTCTAGGTTAAATATGACATCCCTAGGCCTAAGAATATATCGATCCAAAATACGATCTCTCTAACAAAAAAAACCTTATCACGGGGCATAAAAAACTCCCGAAACACATGGTACGAATAGGGGTTATGTCAAACGACACTTGCAGATGGTGCAATAAGTCTGTCGAGGACAGCTTTCATTTCTTATATGAATGCCCTGCATTATAACTTAGAAGATTTAAATGTTTAGGTTCTTATGTCTTTCAGGATCTTCAGGACCTACGAGGCATAAACCCTTAGCTACTAATGTCATTCATCAAAGCGTCGAAAATTGAATGGAGAGAAGAAGGAAACAATAGCAGGAACCATAATAGGCCAACAATTGGCCTGTATGGATGTCATTCCCAAAACTTTTTGTTTTTTGGGATTGGCGTCATCCTCACTAACCTAACCTAACAAATAACAAGATCATTCTCATCATTTTATCATAGACGACAAAAATTACATAAAATTTAGAGATGACAAAATATGGATTTAACTAATGTATAGCTAGCTGTAAATTTCTCTAGCTGGAGATCTCACACAAATAGATTTATATCAAAAATCTATAATTTTCATCATAAGCAGTTTAGTTTAATTTTGCTAAGTAAAAATCATTTAAATTGCGCCTTATATAAATATTTTCTTCAATTTGTTATTTATTTCTGCAGTTTTTTTTCAAAACTAAAAATAGTGAAAATCAATAAATTTTGTGGGGTATAAACACGAGCAGACGACTGGTCGTTCACTCACATTATTGGAGCCCACATGTTGCCAATATACATATTAAAAAAAAAGAAAAACTTGCTGCCATATAGTTAAAAGAACATTAAAGGGGGTGAGTAATAAAAGCGAGCGAAAGAGCAGGGGAGACAATACTAAAATAAACAATATCAGACACTGGAAACTCTAAAGATTCACGGAAGGAAAATTTCATTTCATTTGTTGGTGTATATACAATGGATAGATGGATGAGTCATCATTGCAAGCAACACACAAAACATCGTCATCATCAACAACATTATTGTGTGTGCTGTGCTGTATGGTGGTATAAAGCACCGGTAAATAAAAATAAAATGCTGCTTGCTGCTGCTGTTGGTTGCCTCGACTGCTACTTACTACAATGCTACTACAGTTCATTATTATTGTATTTTAGCATGCCTCATTGGGAACGAGGTCGAAAGTGCACGTGACGTAAGTTTACTTACAACAATACATTTTCTTTTTGTTTGTGTATAGGTAAAAAAAAATGTAGGGGTGTATTTGTCTGTGTGTAAGTGTTCTTTCAAAAGCTATTAATGTAAAAATATTACAATACAAAAAACAAAACAAAAGAGGATAGTATTGTAAAGAAATTTTTTGTGCACTGAACAAAAATTTTTAACGAGATATTGATTAAATTTGGAATCATATTAATGTACCCAAAATTTTTAGTAAGATTGGAGTTTTCACTCTGGAGAAGTTTCCTTGTATGGTTAGAGATGATATAAAATCATGTTATCTCTATTTTAGGTTATTTTCGAAAATAACTTAATCTCTAGATCAGGTTATTTTCGAATTGAAGCGATCATTTGTGCTGCCTGGAGAGGTTATGGGAAGGAGAGAAGATGGAGTAGTGTTTGTGGACATTAGATTTATATTTCTGTTCATTGCAAGTAGCCGGAAAGACTTCCTTAGGAAGTTTATTCCACATACGACTTGCACGGCAGATGAACGGGTTCTCTCTACAATGCGTTGTGCGATCTACTTCGCAATCGACCATAAATGGATCTATTAGTTATGCGAGTATTACGAATAAAACCCTAACCCCTGAAATAAGTTCGCTAATCTCTGCAGAACACCTCCCATTGTAATATCGATAGAAAAGTGTAACACAACCCACATTTCTTCGATGCTCCAATGAGTGCTATATTCGACCCTTTCGGTCGAATATAGGTTGAATAAATAGTAAGGAGGTTGGATGAGGTAAAGCACCGGTTTAAAAAATCTAGACTCTTCTGTCGACACTCGAAAAACGTGCTTATTCCAACGTACATCACACTGAGTTTTCATGTCCACAACATGAAGAGTGTCCGATTCCTCGATAGTGTTGTGAACAAAAACTCGGCCTCTGGGGGTAAGTTTACTTATCTACTTATCTAGTTGAACATTTTCCATGGTAATATCGATGGTACAGAGTCACACAACCTATATTCCGACGGTGGTTCAATGAGTCAATAGAACTGGATACCTTTTTCGGTCGAATAAGGGTGGTATAAATAGTAAGAAAATGTAATGAGGTGAAGTTCTTCTTACACCGGTTTAAAAAACCGAGACTATTGAATGCTTCTTTCGACACTTGAAAAACGCGCTTATTCCAACGGACATCACACTGAATTTTCATGCCCAGAACATCAAGAAAGTCCGATTTCTCGATACTTATACCAACATATGTGTAGATGTGGCTGCTATCTACTGGACAATCGACAACAAACGGATGTTATCTACTGAGTGTTGTGAACAAAAACTTCGCCTCTAAGGGTAAGTTAACTTATTTAACTGAACATTTTCCAAGGTAATACCAATGGAACAGAGTTGCACAACCTATATTCCGACGATGCTCTAATGAGTCAATAGAGCTGCAGGTATAGTAAAGGTGTTAGGAATAGTAAGGAGATCAGATAAGGAGAAGTAATTCTTACATTTTTTGAAAAAACCGAGACTCTTGAATGCTTCTTTCGACACTTGAAAAACGTGGTTATTCCTACTAACATCACACTGAATTTTCATGCCCAGAACATCAAGAAAGTCCGATTCCTGATTCACAGAACCTAAATTCCGACGATGCTCTAATGACTCAATAGAGCTGAAGGTATAGTAAAGGTGGTAGGAATAGTAAGGAGATCAGATGAGGTGAAGTACTTCTTACACCGGTTTAAAAAACCGAGACTCTTGAATGCTTCTTTCGACACTTGAAAAACGTGCTTATTCCTACTGACATCACACTAAATTTTCATGCCCAGAACATCAAAATAGTCCGATTCCTGAGTCACACAACCTAAATTCCGACGATGCTCTAATGAGTAATAGAGCTGGAGGTATAGTAAAGGTGGTAGGAATAGTAAGGAGATCAGATGAGGAGAAGTGCTTCTTACAACGGTTTAAAAAAACCGAGACTCTTGAATGCTCGGACATCACCTTAATTTGTCATGCCCAGAACATCAAGAAAGTCCGAATTCTCGATACTTATACCACCCATATGTACAGATGACGCTGTTGTTGCTATCAAATCGACAACAAACAGATGTGATCTACTGAGTGTTGTGAACAAAAACTTGGACTCTTAGAATAAGTTCACTTATTTAGCTGAACATTTTCTATGGTAAAATCTATAGAATAGAATCTCACTATGCTCAATATAGCTAGACACCCTTTTCGGTCGAATATAGGTGGAATAAATAGTAAAGAGATCGGATGAGGTGAAGTACTTCTTTTAAAAAATTGA
Source organism: Pegoplata infirma (assembly GCA_963921195.1). Classification (NCBI taxonomy): domain Eukaryota; kingdom Metazoa; phylum Arthropoda; class Insecta; order Diptera; family Anthomyiidae; genus Pegoplata; species Pegoplata infirma. Next base: position 311,406,688 of record OY992536.1, on the reverse strand, counting down.
GACTCTTGAATGCTTCTGTCGACACTTGAAAAACGTGCTTATTCCAACGAACATCACATTGAATTTTCATGCCAAGAACATCAACACCACTGATAAAAGCAGAAACTCGTTTGATGAGAACTTCTCTAAGGAACTTCGAAATAAATTGAGAGAAGTCATTACCGATACCAAAGGCATTAAGCTTAGATATCAGCGCACCGTACCGCACACAATTTAACGCATTGGAAATATTCAGAGAAATCTCAACTTGCAAAAACGTGAAGTTTTTAGCTCGGAATTTAAATGTGCAGTTTTTAGCAACAAAAACAAGCTAGAGTTAGAGATGAGTTTTCAAAAGAACCTCAAATTGGTTTAACGACAGGGACTAGTAGGGAAACCTATTACAGTCTCGTGGTATCACAATGGACCTCAGAGTCTACGTGTGTTGACGTAAAACGTCAGCAGCTCCTACAACCTAACCTAACCTAGATATGACACATATTTTAAAGTAAATTAAATCTTTCAAGATAATTTTTCTCAATTCTTTTTTTTTTTTAAGTGTATAATGTAAATTTTTTGTATGTTTTGTAAATGATTTATACGTGTAATGTTTGTAAAAAGGATTTAAAAATTTCTGCATTTTATTGAACGGTTTTGTTTTTTGTTCTTTCCAGACTAAACGAGAGTTGTAAAAGGTATGGGGGTGATAGAGAGGGTAGGTATGTGTCATTAGTAGACCGTTACTTTTTTTTTTTTACAACTCTCCTCTAAATGTGTGAACATATTCTGTCAAACTCTTTAAGTGTATGTTACAACAAATACTATGGAAATATCGTATTCCTTATCTGCTCTTTCATATCCCCATGGTTTACAATTTGTTTAAAAAGGAAGGAAGTTTGTGGTGTGTAGTTTTGTTTTGGTTTTTTGAAATAATAATGATGGTTGGTTGTGCTTATGTGTAGATATGGAGTATGGGATATTATGCCGCCATGCCGTCTCACAAAGTCTCGTTTATTTGTGAGTCTTGAATTTGTTGATATGTTTTGTGAAGACTACTTTACACTAAAGACTTTTGTAAAATACTTAAAAAAAAACATAATATAAAGACTTTGCTACTAATATCAAACATTTTCCAAAAAATATATATCATTGGTGGGTTTCGAAAGAAAATATATTGTCAGTTAGAGATGACATTTATTTTTGGTTATCTTTAACTGTTTATTTCTATAGATATTTGTATTGAATTGTGTAAGGTATATTTCTCTAGCTCTAATAAAATATCTTTTTTAAGTGAGTATTATTTTCTTTTTAGAACTTTATCAATGATTTCTCTATGAGAATTTCGATAAATTCAAAATTTTTGCTTGAAGTTATCTAAATTTTTATAAAAAAACCTTGATAAAGTTGCTTGAAAAACAATTATTATATGCACTTTAGGTAAATTAACCTTTAAAGCTGGATTCACGAGAATGGAGTTATCAGTATTGTACCATCTCTACTTTTAGAGTAGGTACTTTTTACTACAGAGTACCATATCTAAAATTAGAGATGGCAAAAATAAAATATATGTAATATCGAGTCTGTAGTATTGAAATATGTGATTGGAGTTTTAGAATTATTTCACAATCTCAAATTTAAATACGAAAATGCCAGAAACAACATCCGCTCTTCAAACAAAAATTTTGAAATGATCGAAATTCTCATAAAAAACTTTGAACAATCGCTTGAAAAAAACCAAATATAACCTTTTAAGAGCTGGTACTCTGTTTCAAAAAGTACAATCTCTAAAAATTGAGATTTTTTGGAAAAATTTGGCAACTCAAAATAATTCCTCATAGAGTGTCAAATGAAATATTAGGAAGCCTTTAAGTCTTAAAACGGAAAATGATCGAATACTAGGTATTCTACGAACTAACTAGTAAAAAGCTTATCCGAATTTTTTATTAAATGTTCTTCTAACTCACCTATAAAATCGTAGGCTTCCTGAAAATATTGTATTATATTTTGATGAGGTGTATCACTGGCAGGTATTTGCATATATTTAAGGCCCGGCATTTGATTTGTGCCCGGTGCTTGGCAGGTAACATTTAAAACACAATTTGCGCCCACACTACTTGGATCAACAGCATCACGGCCATTGCCCAACAATAAGTGGGGGAAAACTGGTGAGGCGGGATGTGTTTCGATATCTAAAAATAAATTAGCAAGACAAAAGAAAAATACATTTAGTAAATGAAAATACACTTAAAAATTAATAATAAAACAACACAAAAACATTTAAAATAAAAATTATTCATGTAATAAAAATGTAAGCTATTTATAGAAACAAAATATTTAATTATTAATTGTTGAAAAGTATTTGTTTATATTTTTTTAAATATTTCTATATTGGGGTGGTGTTAAAATGATTTAACTAATTGAGAAAATTTAAGCAATAAGAGGTTGTTATTTTTTGTTTTTGACGGAATTGAAGAATTTTCAGTAGTTTTATAAATACTTTACATAAAATATCAATTTAACATCGAATACTTTTTCATCACTGCGATAAAAAAAAAAACAGTTTTGATCAAAACATTTCGACATAAACTAAACAGACGCGACAGTAGGGTCACAGACTTAACAGATGCGACACTTATGACAGGTTTCAAAAAAAAAAAAAAAAAACTTGAACAACTTTAAAGCTGAATTCACAATGACGGAGTACTCTATGCCAGATGGTACTCTGTAGTACAGGGTACTCCGACCAGGGGCGTATCCAGGATTTTATTTCGGTGGGGGCCCACAATTTTTTTCATTTTTTTTTTTTACAAAAAATTTACATAACAGCACATGTTTTAGAATTTTTCTCGATCTCTTCCTTAAACTGAATGTAACACAATCATATTCTTCATTTTTGTGTAAGTTTAAAACTGTTGGGAACAAAAAAATAAAAATTTTTTATATTTCAAAGTTTTTTGAGAGACTTAAGCCTTTTTTTAAAGTTTGAATTGTATTAGATGCTGATACATTTTTACAAAGAAGATTACCAGAATCAGATTTTTTTTTTTCAAAGAAAAGTCTTAGATTCTATGACAATTTCCAGTTAAGACAGTTTTTGTTGTAGAAAAAGTCAAAGACTCTAAATCATGTTTCCAATGGAAAACGTTTCTGGGAAAAAGTCACTTTAGAAAATGATTCTATAAACATATTCATAAAATACTTTTCCAAAAGAAAATAATCCCCTTGTAAGACATTTTCCCAGAATCTCAGATATTTCTAGTCTCGCACATTTTCTCAGATTCTGAAACATTCTTCACAAAAAGTTTTAGATTCTGAGAAAATCTTCGCTTTTTCTATAAGAAATATAAGTCAGTTTCTGAGACCTTTTTAAAAAGAAAACAGTATAAAAAAGTCTCAGATTTTAAGACTAAAGAAAAACTCTCGGATTCTGAGAAAAAAAGTCTCAAATTCTTCGACATTCTTCCTATAGAAAATGTCTCAGATTCTCACACATTTTTTCTACAGGAAATTTTCTAGATTCTGAGACATTTTTCCTATCGAAAAAGTTTCAGATGCTTAAACACTTTTTCTATAGATAAAATCTCAAATTCTTAGACATTTTCCTATAGAAAAAGCCTCAGATTCTGAGACATTTTGCCTATAGGAAATTGTCAGATTCTGAAACATTTTTTATATAGAGATATTTTTCCTAAAGAAAAAGTCTCAGATTCTGAAATATTTTTATCATAAAAAAATACTCAGATTCTGAGACATTATTCTTATAGAAAAGATATTTTTACAATAGAAAAAGTCTCAGATTTTGATCATTTTTCTATACAAAAAGTCTCATTCACAAAATCTTAGATTTCGAGATAATTTTCCTTAAGAAAAATTCGTTGATTCTGAGACATTTTTCGGAAAAAGGTGTAAGATTCTAAGACATTTTCCTAGATTGTAAGAAAAATTCTCAGATTTAAAGACATTATTCCTATACAAAGTTCTCAGATTCTAAAACATTTTTCATATAGAAAAGCCTTAGATTCTAAGAATTTTTTTTGTAAAAAAACCTCAGATTTTGAGACATTTTTTAGATTCAGAGACATTATTCCTAAAAAAAGTTCTCAGGTTCTAAAACATATTTCATATAGAAAAGCCTCAGATTCTGAGAATTTTTTATAGAAAAGTCTCAGATTCTGAGACATTTTTCCTATAGAAAAAGTCTTAGGCCTCTGTTCTGTCTTTCACAACTTTACAATTCACATGAAAATTTCCGAATCACATGAAATCAAGTTTAGTGATTTGTTGATCACGTTTTCATTCGAAGTTGAAATCGAATAATTTAAATTTAAAAAATTATAAGGAAAAAAGTGCATTCGTTTTACTTTCACAAAATTTTATTTATGTGAAACAAAACGAAAATGAAATTCGGATGTGAAATCTAGAACACCAAAAAAATTCGGAAATTTCCATTTTCACATTTTTTATGTGAATTACTTTTTTTGGAACAGCGTCCTTAGATTCTGAGAAAAAGGCCAATATTTTAAGACATTATTCCTATAGAAAAATTCTTAGATTCTCAGACATTTTTCTTATAGAAAATTTTAGATTCTTAGAATTTTTTTTTTAAAAACAGTGTAAGATTCTGAGACATTTTTTTTTAAGAAATAGTCTCGTTCTGAGACATTTTTCTAAAAGACATAGTCGCATTTTAAGATTTGACTACATTTTACTTACAATTAGGTCCATTTTTATGTACATAAAACTTCAGGTTCTAAGATATTTTTTCATTAGAATCTTAAGCTGAAAAGTTTCAAATTCTAGGAAAAAATTTTCAGATTTTGAGATTTTTTTAATAGAAAAACTATCAGTTTTAAAACATTTTTCTTCAAAAAATTTTAGATTCTTAATGTTTTTAGATTTTTTTAAGAAGTTTTTTAATAATGTACTTGTTATTTGATACTAAATCCTGAAATTTGTGAAACCATTTCGGGGGGGGGGGGGGGGCCCGGGCCCCCGCCCCCCCCCCCCCCCCCCCCCCCCCTGTATACGCCACTGACTCCGACATTGAGTCGCAGCCTTATCAGTGATTTTTCTTTAACAATTTTGATAACTCTAATCACAAATTTCAAATTTATCGAAATTCTCATAGAAAAAACCCTTGATAAAGTTTTTTAAAAAAAGCAAGTATAACACACTTAAGATAATATTTTTAACATCTGTTATAAGTGTCGCGTCTGTTTAGTCTGTGACGTTTAGATGAGAGAGAAAAAGAGAGCTACACTCGAAAAAAATGTATCAGTAAGAATTTTTTACTAAAATCTATTAGTTTTTAATAAATATTGTGAATTGTTATTAAAGATTAAAGACTTTATAACAGTTATACGTAATAATTTTTCATACAAATTCCGTTTTATAAACTTTTTTTCAATTTTAATTAATAAAGTGAATATTTCGATAGTGACCATCACTAAAGACCATTAACAAAAAAATTTGTAATAAAATTAGTTTTTTTTTAGCAAATATTTAATTTTTTAAAAAATATTGTGCTATAACTTTTTTATTTTTAAAATATTTATATTTCTGCGTCATAATGATGTATGATAATAAGCATTATAATAAATATATTTTTTTTTCTAAATTTTTTTTTGTGGTAATTTGGCGGGGATGGATGGATGGTTGGTTGGTTGGATAGATGAATGGATTGGTGGTGTGTGTTTTTTATTGTTTCTACTTCATAATTATGTTTTATATTTTTCAATATTGTATGATTTCAAAGATTGTATTCAGCGAATACATATGTTTGTTGTAGAATGAGTCATACAAAAATATTAAAAAAAAAAAAAAACAGAAACAGAAACAACATGTAAACAATAATGAAGCAATATAGTATTTTCTATGCGTATATTTTTTATTACGGCTATTATGTAGAAATAAAGAATTATTAAGTTAATTAAATATCAATCAGACAGTATTTTTTTTTTTATTATAGACAGATAAAATGTTTTTACCCCCAATGAATTTGTAAGATATTAAATATAATAAATTAAATAAATTTTATAAAAAAATTAAAAAAAAAAAAAAAATAATAATTAAAAAAAAATCTGTTGTTCTTATGAAACATGACAGTTCTCAGACGAGTTGGAACTGTTTGAATTTTAAAAATAATTAATAATTATTTAAATTTAAAAGAAATCCATAAATAAATATGAGTAAATTTACTTTTTATTGTATTTTGTTTTAAGAAATTTTAAAATTAAAGCAGAAGTATTTATTTTATGTAAAAAACCTTTCTTCTTTTAAGTGTATGATTTGTCATTTTATTTAAGTTAGGGGCATATTTAAACAGATAAGGAAAACCAATTGAAATAAATAAAATATCATCTTTTTGTTGGCGCCCAACTTGGGGCCCTTATCGAAAGTCTTGTCTCTTTGAGTTAACAGGACCAGAATTGCATTATTGGAGTTGCAAAATAACAATAATTTTATTTTTTTTAGCAAAATAAAAAGAAAAAAAATAAGAAAAAAATAATAACAAATTTTGTACGTTTTTTATGTTAATACAACCTATAAAGTGTTATTGAATAAATTTCGCAAGTTTTTTAGAGTAAAAACTTAGGTAATTTATCCAAAAACAATATATAAATTGTAATTTAATAAAATCTTGCACAATTTTTTAAATTACTTTGGAAATAAATTGTAAATATCATCTTTTTATTGGCGCCCAACTTGGGCACCTTATCGAAAGTCTTGTCTCTTTGAGTTAACAGAACCAGAATTGCCTTATTGGAGTTGCAAAATAACAATAATTTTATTTTTTTTAGCAAAATAAAAAAAAAATAAGAAAAAAAAAAATAATAACAAATTTTGTACGTTTTTTTTGTTAATACAACCTATAAAGTGTTATTGAATAAATTTCGCAAGTTTTTTAGAGTAAAAACTTAGGTAATTTATCCAAAAAACAATTTATAAATTGTAATTTAATAAAATCTTGCACATTTTTTTAAATTACTTTGTATATACTAAATATTGCATTATTGGCGCCCAAGCTGGGGCCGCAATTTTTTTCCTTTTTTCTAACCAAATTTTAAAATCATTAAACACTGGCTAAAAATAGCGTTATATTTTATAGCTTATAAGATGGAAATAAATACAGAAACTCCACAATTCTTAAATGAATTTCTCAAGCAATATGTAAAAAAACTATTTTAGAGAAATGTGACAACGAGTTGGAGATGATTGAATTTTATAAATAAATTAAATGTAAAATAAATTTATAAATGAATATGAGCAAATTTTATTTTATGTAAAAAACCTTTCTAAATAAAGGATAATTGTCATACAGTATTTTAATCAGCGGCAAAGTTACTATGTCAAACAAAGAATTGAGGGATTTCGAAAAGTCTAAAAATATTACAAAACTTTTATTATAAAGTTTTTTTTTTATTAAATTAACCACCATTTAAAAACATAAAAAAGTTCTATTTAAGTTAATCATAAAAAAAACTTCTTTTGTTTTTAGTATCAACTTTAACCTCATTACATATTTTTAAGAAACTTTGATATTTCAACATTTTTTTTTGTTTCAAAATTTTTTTTTCCATTTTTCGTATGACTCATTTCTTGTTGAGTACTTCAAGTTCAAGTAGAATAATTTATATTTATTATATCTTCAACTTCAAACACGTGTATTACGAAGTGTATTTAATACCATCCACCTTTTTTGTTTTTTATCAAAATTTTTGTGTAATTATACTTATTAGACAATGTTTAAAGTATTAAAAGTTAAAGCTTTTTATACCCTTAATTTTGTATGGATTTTGTAATCTTTATTTTATTTTGAAAATATTTACAAAACATTGTGTAATAATAAATGTTTTTTTTTTTTAATGAATTACGCATTATATTATTAATATGTGAGTCATAGAAAACTCAATAAAGTGTTTGGGGTAAATTGGAAAATTTTCAAAAAAAAAAAAAAAATATAAATTTATAAAGAACACCGAGTCATCTCAAATATGAATATCTAAATTGCTTCACCCCAGCGCCATCTATCGGGTCGATTCGTAAGTACACATTTTTCTCATGACGAAACATTCTGAAATTGCACTGAAATGAAGAAATTTGTTGAAAACTTTACCCCAGCGCCATCTTCCGGGTTTAAATTTTAGCAGTGAACTTTTGTTTAAGAAATTTATTTTGTGAATTTTAACCAAATAGTACCATAAATCCAAAAAATTTAGATATCACGCCTACAGCGCCACCTATTACAACTTAAGAGAGTTTTAAAAGGTATTAAACTTCAAAGAAAGCTTCCTCTAGTCTAAACTAATATATTTTCCAAGTTTAGTGTCAATCTGTGCAAAGCTTCTTGAGCTTTACAAAAGTTTTTATACATTAGAGGTATTTAGAGTCTTGTTGCCAGCCCTGACAATGTAGCAAAAGAGCACTTCTTTCAAAAAATACGTGTATTTTGAAAAGTGCTCTTTTACCACCAGTGCCACAGCTGGCAAGTAAAACTCTGAATACCACTATTAAAATTATTTTAGTTTGTGTACTTCCAATTTTTTAAACTACCAGTTTAGAAAAAATATATCTCGAAATTATAAAAAACAAGTAAAAAAGTTAAATTCGAACTTGCCGAATGTAGTGATACCCTCCACAATTTCAAAAAGATTATTGCAAACAACTTTATTTAAATGGAAATTACTTTTGAAAAAAAAAAAAAATTGAAAAAAATTTCCGCGAAAAAAAATTTTGGTAAAAAAAAATCCGCGATTTTTTTTTTTTTGTCAAAAAATATGTTCGTACTTGTTTAAATACCATTTGGTGTCCAATTATGTTCACATATGTCAACCAGAAGCCGAATTAAAGCATTTTGTATTTTTAGGTTATGTTGAATGTACTGAAATTTTTGAGGTGTGCTTACATTTTCGTTCATAACTTTTGAACCGCTGAACCGATATCGCTCAAATGCAATACCAAACTTCTCGGGAGAACTTCCAATATATATGTTAAGTTTCAGTCATCTCTGTGCAATATTTTGTCCGCGAGAGCATTTTCAACAGACAGACAGACGGACAGACGGACATCGCTAGAATGTCTTAAAATCGATCGGGCATCATGAATATATATACTTTATGGGGTCCCAGACCGATATTTCGATGAGTTACAAACGGAATGACAAACTTATATATACCCTCTATCACTAAGTGGAGGGTATAAAAACCAAATTCGTGCTCGTAATAACTTAAACTAAAAACTACTCAACTCTTTTTATTGGCGCCCAACCCGGGGCTTTAATTGAAAGTCTCGTCTCTTTGCGTTAAAAGGACTATAATTGTATTCGTTATGTTACAAAAGAATACTAATAATGTGAAAAACAAATCACAACAATTTTGAATGTAAAAACTACTTGCATCATTTTATAACTATTATTTTAATTATTGGCGCCCAACATGGGGCTAAAATTTATAAACACTAGAGTAAAAATATTTGGAGTAGTAAATAATTATAGCTTCTGAGTAACTTAAAGTTATTTCTCCATTTTTAAGATTGGTTCTAGTTTTCAAAATATTGAATAAAATATTTTTTAACAATTTTCGACAATTAATGAAAATGGACATTAATTCAATAAAAAGTGAAAATATAGAAATAAACAGCAGTCTAGCTGAGTTTTTTTGTCTTGTTTGGGATATGTTTCACGCATTTGAGTCCAACAGTAGTCGCTCATCATGCCCTCGTCCCAAAATCCTTGATATCGTCTTTAGATTTTCCCCAAATCTTGAGAGACATTCGATCACCAATATTTTTGAAGAAAATGTATATTTTTTGCTTTAAATCCGGGGATGCTGTTTCTTGCGATGAAAACAGTTGATTGTCGTTATGACAATTCGCATGCCCTTGTCCCAAAATCCTTATATCGTCTTTAGATTTTCACAAAATCTTGACGAGACATTTGATCACCAATATTGCGATAATTTTGCAGAAAATGTTAATAATTTGCTTTTAATCCGGAATGTTGTTTCTTGCGATGACAACAGCTTATTGTCGTTATGACAGTGCAGTTCTGCCAAGATGCGAAAAGTCGAAAACGAGATTAGATTAAAGAGGCCCTATGTACTGTGACCAGAAAGATCTATTGTGTAGCCTAAAAAGAGTCCCCTAATTATTCAGACTTTTAGTAAAGACGAGAATCCTATTTGGTAGAGAGTTTCACACGTCAGTCGGAGATATTAAGTGTCCCTCCAGATGTTAAAGAGTCTTCTATCAGTCAGTCTTCTAACGTCTCCTACTCTATCTCGCAGAATCTGCACGTGTCCGTGTCAAATAGATTTTTCTTCCTAAGTTGGTAGCGTAGGTTACAATGTCCAGTTAGGTAGGACGTAAGGATTCGAAGATCCTTTTTTGTGCAAAGACAGTAGTCGTTTCGATACTGTGCTGGATGGAGTAATGAATCTCTTTTCCGGCCGCTGGCCAGCGCAAAAGTTTTAATGCTCTATGAACTTAGATTGACTCCATATTTTGAGTTTTTCCTTTAGATGTCCCGATGGCAGACCAAAGAATGGTTCAGGAAAAATGAAGGGTCGCCCGGCACCTTGATTTGCTAAGCAGTCGGCGAGTTCGTTCCTCGTATGGCCCTTATAACCCGGAATTCATACGAAAGTCAGGTCGTCCTAGTTCGTTAAGTGACATAAGTCCGGTTGTCATCTCATTAACAATGATAGCTTGAAAACTAAAACCAATATTGAAAAACGAAACCCGGATTCGAATTAAAAAAAAAAAACAAGTGAGTGTGTTAAATTCGGCTGTGCCGAATCTTTGATACCCTCCAACATGTTCAAATGCATAAAAAAAAATTCAAAGGCGTTTTTGGAGGGAGGGGCGCTGGGAGATACCTTCCCAAACGCGATATATGTTTACTTAATTATTTATTATGCTTTTTGAACTTTAATTATACCCTTTTCTCATAATTTTTGTTTTTTTTAATCCACGCCCACAAAAGGGGGCGGGATAAAAAAAAAACAATATTTTGTAGCCCCCGGGGTCTAAGTGTATTACTTTTAACTCCTTCTGACATAAAAAGGTTTCATTTGTTCAACAAAAATGCAAAAAAAGCTGGAAAAAATTTCGTTTTTATAGAGGTTTTTTTAGTTCTTTAAGGGGGAACTTTTTTGCCCCTTATCCGATTTTACCCATTTCCAAACTTAGCCGGCCTATGACCACATTCGTGCCAATTTTCAGGAGTCTATCTCTTTTATTTTGGACTGAATCGTGTTTTATACAGACGGACGGACGGACGGACGGACATTCATAGAATGACTTATAATCGATCATAGATCAATAATATATATACTTTATGGGGTCCCCGACCGATTTTTCTATGCGTTACAAACGGAATGACACAAGTGAGTATACCCCCATACTGTGGTTGGAGGGTATAAAAATGTACACTCAAAAAGTTTTTCACTCAAAATTATTTTTTCTTAAAATCACAAAAAAAGTTTTTTTTGACCAAATTAATTTTTATTTAAAACTTTTTGGGCATTGTTGAGGATATTTAAAGATTCTGCCCAGCCGATTTTATCTATTTATTCTCTTTGTTTTTATTAAAATCTTAATAAATCATTCCACTTAAAAAAAAAAATATTGTTCTTTTAATTTGTTTAAATTCATGATTATAATGCAAATTTCCCCACCTCATCATCAGTATTATTTATTAATTTAAAAATGCATCAACATATTGCAAGTTCAAAGAAAACTTTATTAAATCATTTATTTAAAATTGCTATAAACTGAATCACAGTTAATTAAAATATTAAGTAATTAATTATATTTTTGCTTACATCAAAAAATCCCTTGAATATATTTTTATATTAAAATATGTCTAGAAAATTGTAAAAAAAAATTTATTAACAAGCACGTGTTAATATTTTTCTTTTTATATTTTAACAAAAACAACTAAATTTATACATGTAGTCACTTCTACTCTACTCAGTATGTAAAAAAAAAAAAAATAAGTATGACGTGAATCTTTTGTATGTAATTGTTTAAAAATAATAAATAACACAAATATAAATTTAAAATAGTTTTTTAAAATTTTTCCGCTTCCAAACGAACAAAAAAAAAAATAAACAGTTTTGTAAGTGTATTACGCGGTATTTAATTTTTTTTAGTTAATAAGGTAAACAAATTTATATGCCGAATGGACAATTTAATTTAATTTTTTTTTATAAATTCGTTTACTACTTAATTTTGTATATTCAGTCAAAAAAAAATAAATAAAATTGTGTTTTTGAATAAATTACCTAAGTTTTTAGAATAAAAACTTATGTAATTATGCAAAACACACTTGGTAGGTTGTAATTAATACAAAACTGGCACAAATATTTTATTTTTTTTGTGTGTATTTAAATTTATTTCATGATTTTTATAAAACTTACCATAAACTGCAGGACTACTACAACTCCTCGTCAGTGGTTGTCTAGGGGACGAGGAGTGAGTTTCTTCTTCTTCACAAGGGGTATCCAGGTTATCTTTGGATCTTCTGTTATTGTATTCTAGAAAAAGATAAGATAATAATTATAAAAACAATTATTAAATAATAGAGAAGATAGCTAAAAGCACAATAAATAAATTTTTTTTGATTGATTTTCTTTTATAAAGATTTGTAGAATAAGTAAATATTACATTGTTTTTGTATTCGCTTTTTTTTTTTGAGTGTATCTTAAATACTTTTTTTTCAATCATTTGTTTAAGGTGGTATGATACTTGATAGTTTCTGTATTGGATTTTTTTAGGATTGATCGAATGAAACAACAAATGCAAGAAAGAACAAGAAATACAATAAAATAAAAACAAAACAAAAAAAAAACAATATTGCCAACTTTAATTTTCAAAATAACTCGCCCAAAATAACTAAAAAAACGCTAAAAACAAATGTTAAACCGCTTCATTCGAGCAAAAACTAATAAAATTGGCAACACTGTTAACATTTTATTCTGGAAATGTCAATTTCAAGTTGAAAATTTTTATATTTTTTATGACAGTCACTGCAAAATTATCGATAACACACGTATATTTTTTGACGTTTGAAGTTTTTTCATGATATTGTCATACTCTTTACACTTGGTCAGTTTTCCTATGAAAATATATTTGCACTGTTCTACAAAATATAAAAAATACAAAAACTAGCAAGTATCATAAGACCTTTATGAATACTATTTGGCATTGTCAGTTAATTTGTTGATAAAACCTTGCAAATATTCTTTTGGAAAGTAGATTTTCTTAAGAAAGTAACAATTTAAATTTTTTATTTATAAAATCCGGTTTATTAGAGCATATTTCCTGAATAGATAAACAAATAGACACATACAAATGTTTAAATGACAGCTGGCAGTAAACAGCTGGTTAAGGCAAGTATTAAATAAAAAATAAACAAAAATCAGCTGATTGTGTTAAATGAAAATTTTAAAACTGGTTTTAAGGTCATTCACTTTTATTTTGAACATTCAAAATATTTAAAAAAAGAGATCGAGGAAAATGCAGCTTTTAACTAACAAATTTAACCAGTTACACTATTAAACAAAGTTATAAAAATTCGCACTCCCATAATTCAGAATACAAGAATTAAATAGATTTTGACCTCCTGATTTCAAATCTGTCGTTCAAATTTTTCTGACACGTAAGGTTTTTAAGATATTCGCGTTTGACTATTGAAAATATCTATAATTTAGCACTTTTTGGGTCTTCCCTGTAACGCATTATTAAGTTGCTCACACATAATAGGACTTGATTTAGTAAAATGAGACCTCTGGATTCCATATCTGGCATCTACATTTTTCTAACGCGCACCGTTTCTGAATTATTGGCGTTTGAAAAAATTACCCACTTATATTCTTTATAAATCACACTAAAATTTTCAAACGTCAATGTCTCGAAAACGGAACATGCTAGAAAAATTTGGATTGCAGTTATATCTCCCTGCAGACATATATCTATTTTTCAGTTTTAAGACATAATTTACTAACAATTAGTTCATCATATTTATATTTTTAGAATTGAGGAAGTTTTATACGTCAGTTTAAGTAAATTTGAAACGGTATTGAAACGGTATTTTAAAGGTATTGGCCTATATAAAGAAAATGAACCGGTACAAACACATCAAAACTACTATAAATTTCATCGACTTTCATAATCGCTTTTAAAAATGTCCATATCTTTATTGGTTGCGGTACAATAGCCAAATACCGTTATTCAGGGTGGGTATCGATTGCCAACCTTGCTCTTAACACGTAAAACATGACCGCAGAAAGCCACCGAGTAATAGTTTTTAAGTTATCCCGTTTCTCAACACTGTATTGGGCCTTAATTCCCGTATTTCAAAAACTAAGGTAGAGCGAAAGGTACAAAAATTTTGGATCAAAATCTATGACGGTCCTTAACGCACCCAACTGGCTTTTTTGGCATAATATAATAGTTTTCTTTTTTTTCTTTTCCTTGTTTGTAAAAAAAATATGAACTAAAAAATTAAGAGCGAAACGGACATTCATGTTGGATTAAAATCTATGGCGACCCTTAAAGGACCCAATAGGATAATAAGTGGAATAAATTTTTGATAATTTTCTAGTTTACATTGAGAAAAATATAAAAATAAACGAAAGAATTTTTAGTAATTTTTTTTTGAGTGCAGGTTAAGTTGTAAGTGGCCTCAGCACACATAGACTCTGTGTACGTCAGCATAGACTCTAAGGTTCGTTGTGATACCACGGGACGGTATTGAGGTTTGCCTACTAGTCCCTGCTGTTAAACCATTTTGAGCACTTTATGACACTCTTAAGATTTTTAATTTTAACATCCGACAAATCTAAAAGATCGTACAGCTCTCTAGATCCCAGTGAAGCAAGTCTCTGACCAGAAAGTGCCGGGTAGTGGCAGATAAAGTGCTCTATAGTTATCAACTCCTACTTATCAATGCTTGGCTTGAGTTTATCTACATTGAATAAAACTGGGAAGACAGACCTCTGCTGAAAGATTATCCACATTCGACTAATAAACGAACCTTCTCTGCAATGCGCTGTGCGTTCAACTGGACACTGGCTCTAGGAATAAGTTCGCTTATCTCATTACAACACTTTCCATGTTAATACCGACAGAAGAACAAGCATCAACGACTTCCTTTGCACATGGTCCAGAAGCTCCAAAATTGAATTTGAAGCCCCTGTCCATATATGGGAGTTGTATTTCATCTTCTGTCGGATGTGATATAGTGAGGAGATCAGATGAGGTGAAGTACTTTTTACACCGGTTTTAAAAACCGAGACACTTGAATTATGCCTTTCGACACTTGAAAAATGTGTTTTTTCCAACGGACATCACACTGAAATTTCATTCTCAGAACATCAAGAGTGTCAGATTCTTCGATGCTTGCAAGTTTCTAGAGGCATACCAACACATTCCAATTCCGTAGGAGCCTGTATGGTAGTTCCCAGTCTTGCAAACTATTCGGATTTGCAATTCCCTGTAATGTCTCTGTGCCTTGGGACAACAAACGAATGACAACCGAGTGTTGCGAACGAAAACTCGGGCTCTAGGGATATATTCACTTATCTCATTTGAACACTTTCCATGGTAATATCGATAGAACAGAGTCACACAACCCACATACCGACGATGCTCCAATGAGTCAATAGAGTTGGACACCCTATGGTCATTGATGAACATCAATGACATCCTTTACACACGGTCCAGGAGCTCCAAAATAGACATCGAAGTCCCTGGCCATATATGGGAGTGGAATTTTATCTTCGGTCGGATGTAGGTGGTATAAATAGTGAGAAGATCAGGTGAGGTGAATTACTTCTTACACCGGTTCAGAAAACAGGCACACTTGATTGCTTCTTTTCACACTGAATTTTCATGCCCAGAACATCAAGATTGTCAGATTCTTCGATACTTGCAAGTTTCTGGAGGCATACCAGCACATTCCAATTCCGTAGGAGCCTGTATGGTAGTTCGCAGTCTTGCAAACTCATCGGATTTGCAATTTCCTGTAAAGTTTCTGTGCCTTTAAAGACTAGTGGCAGTTAAAGGCAGATCTTGTTTTCAGAATCATTGACTCCAGGGACTTCACCAGGGCTTGACGGTCGAAATATATATTGGCTGTTTCAAATGGCGACTTAAGGTAAATAATAGAATTTGCGTGAAGCACTGCCGCATTCTATCAGCGTCGCTAAGGAATTATAGTGGTTTCGCTATGAACCATCCGGTCTATGTGAGAAGTCTTCGACTGCGCCAACTCTAACCTAACCATCCACTATCTGGTATCGTTGTAGTAAGTGGCTCCAAAAAAGGATAATTTTTGAGTGGAAACAAAAAATTTTTTTTTGAGTCTATAACCAGTTAGAGATGACAACATTTCATCGATATTTATGTCAGTCCTAACATTAGCAACACTCAAAAAAAATTTGTTAGTAAACCTTTTTTTTTTGCAATTCCGAGTAAGAAATATTAAGAGTAATGTAGAAAAGTATAGATATCTACAATACAGAAAAAGAAACCTAAAATTAATTTACTCATCACGTAATTGTAATTTTATGGCTTAACAACTACTGTGGCTACCGTTATCATCTGTTTTCATTGTAGAAATAAGTACAAAAATAAAAAAGAATCGAACTAATTTACTAACTCATTCTCATCAAAATGTTTACATGTATCATAATAGACAATAATAAAAACAGATGACAATTGAACGATTAAACTGAATGAATGATTGAATGTAATCGACGACCACAATTGAGAATTGAAAGCAATGGGGGTGCCCTAATTAACATGCCATCATTGTAATTATTGCTAAGACTAACAAAGTAAATAAAAATAAAAACAAATGCCGAATAGGGGCCATTCATCTAAAAGGCACTCAAAATGACATTATTGCGTCTTTTTAATTAAGAAAATAAAAAAAAAATACTTAAATGAAAATATTGCATCTTACGCATCAGATCTCCCTTTCACATACATTCTGTAGTGATTACTCACAGTTGTTGATGATGACGATGACGTCGATGACATTTGTCATCGAATCGTTAATCGTGGAAGCGTGATATATGTAATTCTAAAATTCTTATGAATATATAAAATATCAACATTCTGAACTATGTTTCACTTTACTACCTGTTCAATTTCATTTTTATTTTCTTATCCATTTTGTTTTAATATATTAATAATTTAATACAAAGCCAAAACTGGAACTAGTAAAAGTAAAGATTACTCAGAATTTATTTTAGAATCAACAAAAAAAACGTTTTTTTTATATTTATGTGCTGTTTTCTTTTTTTTCTGTATGTATTTTGTTGTTAAAAAAAGTTAAAGAATTAATATTATTAATGTTAATAAGAGACGATAGAGTAGGTACACTTATAATTTTTTTCTGGTACCTTTTTAAAAACGATATGTACATTGTCTCTTGGTTTTTGAGAAGTACACGATTGATTAAGACATTCTAAAAGAAACTTAAATACCACAAAATATTGGGCAATTGATAGATACCTATCAAAAAAGTTCAAGTCTAGGATCTGTTCTTGCCATAGTCCGGATGGTCCATAGCGATACCACAATATTTTATCTTCGACGCTGATAGAACGCGTTGGTCCTCATCGCGAATTGTATTATTTGCCTAAGGTCAACATTCGAAACCGTTTCCAAGCTCTCGAAGAAATGTCTGACCAATACGTGCAGGCGAAGCAGGACAGTGTCAAAGAATATGTTCAACTATTTCCTCAGTGTTAGGTTCATCGCACCTGCTACAGCTGTCATTGGAAATAAGACCAATTTACTTTCTATTATAACTTATAAGGCAGTGCCCGGTCATCACTCCAGTGAGTGTACGGAGGTTGCATCTGGTAAGTGAGAGTAAATAGTTAATTTTCTGCAGATTGTAGCAAGACCACAATCTTCTACTGACCGTTGTTGTTAGCTCTCTCCAATTTTTGTTAGCTATTGCAGTGTCTAGATTATCGCGTAGCGATCTGAAGTGCTGGATTGGTGGAACGATATGAACAGAAATAACAATACCATCAGCACTTTGTTTCGCAGTTGGTCAAGAGTAGATTTCGAAACGTTCAAACATTCTAGAATCTAGATAAGGTTAATCTGGCTGACCATCGTCCTATACCAGATCCTTAGCCAAACAATCGTAGATTTCTAAAGCTTTGAACATCCTACGGAACGTTCAAACATTCAGAAATCTACACTGAAAAAAAATTTTACCATTTTTAAAGCATGTTGAACTTAATTTAAAAAAAGAAGGGTATGCGAGGGCTCCAAAGATATTAATTCTTCTTCCAAGTATATTTTTTCCTAAAACATAGTAATGCATTTACTTAAATATATCTTAAAAGTAAGTAAAATTGTACTTATTATAAGTTTAATTGTTTTTATCCAGAGGAAAAATATTTTTTTAAAATAAGTAAAAATTTCCTTAAACTTAAGGATTCTGTGGACCCTATGGAGTCCCAATGTGAGGACCCTACGGGCCCCCAATATATGGGGTCCACCCATGAGTATGTGCGTACACTATTATAGGGTCACTATTGATTTTGATCCAAAATTTTGGTCAGAATCGCTCTATCTGGCTTAGTTTTCGAGATCTGGGAATGGGGTCTTGAGAAATTTGATCATGAAATAACTCGAAAACTATAACTCGGAGAGCTTTCGGGTCTTCGGCGGTCATATTCTACAAGTTAAGGACTACAAAAATGCCTTTAGATTTTTTTTCGTATCTGCAGTATTTGCAGAGTTATAGGCATTTGAACATTCCGCGAAAATCGAAATTTGGATTTAAAGTAAGGGTCTCATGGGGTCTTTAGATGGGGCCCCCAGATGGGGTCCCCAAAATACCTCAAGTAATTTTTTCTTAAGTTAAGTCAATTCTTTCTTAAACTGATGAAGATATGGATTCAAATAAAGTCAATGAAATCAATAAAATAAAGGTTACTTTTTTCTTAACTTAAAACAAAAATTGATTAAATTAAAGAAAATGCGTTTTGGAATTAAAGATTAGTACTTATTTGATTCAATGTCTTGAAAATGTCTATACTATTTTTAAGTAAGTTACGTACTTATTTATTTTTTTTGCACACAATTTAATCTTTTTTCTTTTAAGTAAAACAACATTTTTTACTAAACCCTTTTTTTCTTAAATGCAATCAATTCGCCATTAATGTAAAGAATTTTTAACTTAATTTAAAAAAACAAATTAAGGAAAACTTCTGTGCTTTTTTAAGTATTTGCATGTACTATCTTCAAGTTTATTTTCTTTGTTTTAAGTAAAACCACCTTATATTAAGTTAAGTTGAAGTAAATTATAAAAAAAATTGTGTACTTAAATTAATAACAGTGTTTATTTAATTTCAGTATAGTTATTTTTTTCAGTGTAGTCAAAGAATTTTGCGTATCTCTCGAGTATCTCTGCGGCTTACATCATCCTTGTGTATATCAAACGTGATTGGATTTCTAGAGTTTTTAACATTGTTAAGTATAGTCCAATAATCTTTGCTTTGGGTCAATGGGTCAATCATCATCGGACCAACCCTAGTGCAAAAATCGTAAATTTCCGAAGGATTGAAAACTTTATAATACCTAAACAATATTGAATCCATAAATGCTTTATTCTCGTCAAAAATTTAGGTTTCCAAATGATTGAACCAGAGGTACAGAGATGTGTAAAAAATGGCGTTTGAAAATGTAGGTATCAAAAACCATATGGTATTGTTTTCGAAGTTGTAACACAAATCGAAATCTGAGCGAGATGGAAGATACCAGTTATATAAACAGAATGCAGATTGTTTTTTGTCTCTCTTTGTTTTACGTTTGAACTTTAGTGTGGTGTTATCAGATTTTGGCAATTGTTCTTGGCAATGCCAGATATACAAAAGGGCCGATATATTACTCTATAACTCTGGTTTGAACATTAAAGGATTTAATTCAACAATCGTTTAATTCTTAACGCTTCCTCGAGTCTAGTTAATCAATAGTATATTTCTAAAGTTTCAACATCATTGAATCTTGTAAAAATATCGTGGGTCTCTAGGGCCTAGTTTTTTGGGATGTGGATTAAGTTTAAACGTAGTTTGAAACTCGGATTTTGTCGGCGAAATGTGATGTCAAAATTATGTTTATAAACTTTATAATGGCAGCACAAATCGGATTTCAGATTAACTAAACGAAGTTTAACTGAGCTCTCAAAAACTCTGCCTAAAGGTTTAATTATATAGTCAACTAGGATAGTCAAACAGTAGAGACTTTCTAGATATTCAAACATCCTTGAGTCTAATCTTAGATTTCTTAAGCGTCAAACATCTCCGAATCTTGTCAAACAATCTTAGGTTTCTCAAGGTTCAAACAACCTTAAGTTTAATCAAACTAACGTTCTGTAAAAGTTCAAGTTCGTGAATTTATCCAAAAAATTGAGAGTTTCTAAAGGTTCAACTTCCTAAAATCCATCCATTAGTATGTAAGTCTTATTACTTTATTTGTAGACAGTCCGAAGAAGCCAATATCAAGTCAAGGCTCGAAAATGCGTAAATGCTCTTGTACTTAACCTTACGACTGGAATGTTAAATTCTTATGAATATTCTTGTTGCCAATAAGCCATGATGCACTCGACCAAGTTCTGAGAATTTCCGATTCTTCTCCTTATATAGTAGGATTCCGTAGGTCAATATGGTGTTAAATATACAGTTATACTGCCAATAAAAATTGTTGGATTTCAGCTTCTTCGATAGCTCTTTTGCCTTTACTCATTATCACCATGCACAAAGTCTGCCCAAATAAAAGTCAAGATATAAGACATTCTAAGATGGATTCTCAAGTATGTATGAGAGATAGTTCTCGTTGTAAAAGCAACGTGCTGGCTTTTTAATTCGACAGTTTTTAAAACGATCATACATTTTAAGATCTTAAAAGATATCTGAGTACGATTCTGAACTGAATTCATTCGATTTGGTAAGTCACTGAATGCATTCAATTTTAAATATCAACTTCCTTAAAATGCATTCGGATAAATGGAAAATATGAAATGCAATCGATTCTTGTTCAAGCGACTTTTAAAAATCGAATGCATTTAATTTCTTTTGTTCGACTTGACTTATAAAAACCGAATGCATTCTTTTTTTCTAAATCATTCGGCTTTTATTATGTCGAATGGTTAAAACCAAAGCCAAAATCGAATCCATTCGACTTTAAAAAATCAAATGAAAAAGAATTCGAGTGCACGCGATATTTTAAAATCGAATGAGACCAAATGGAACATCATTCGATTAACGGCATTAGAGAATGCAATTATTAAAGTTTTATTCAGAACGCTAAATATAACTAAGGATTGAAATCCTTTGAACCTCTGCATGTTACTCTCACTCAAATGAGATTTTTATTACTCTCTTAAACTTTTCCCACTTTGATAAATTTTGAAATTCATTTATTTAATCTTAAGATATTTCATTAAAACGAACCTATTAGTTAAAATTAAGAACTTTTCAATTTAGTACCTTGATCCTTAAAAAGTACATTTTTTTTTTAAACACGATTGAGAATTCTAATAACCATCCCTGTTATTAATACATCTCATTATTGTTAAGTTTCTTCTCGTCTGTTTTGTTTTTTTTTTTTAATAATGTTTATTCATTAAAAAAATGTTTAAGGAAATTTTGTAAACATTTCGTGAGTCATTCTTGAAATGATATGAATGAGTAAATTTTGTTTTATTATTGTATGTAAGACATTGTCTGTCTGTCGTTTGGTCGTGGGGTCGTTTTGGTTGGTATCTAAACAACAGACAAAACAGCACGATTTAACATTAAACCGTTTTTCGCCGTTTGTATTCCTTCTCCTTCTTCGTCATCATCTTTGCGATAAAGTGAGTAAGAAGTGTTTTATTTTTCTGTTAAGTAGACAACATTGTTAAAACGCTTTGAAACGACCTTTCGAGTACGAGTTCGAGTTTTGTTTGATGGATTTTTGTTGTTGTTGTTGTTTTTAAAGTTGTTTCTTGTTGTTTATATCTACTTTGTAAACTTAACTGGTATTCTGGTCTGGCACAGAGAGAAAATATGATACCAAACAAGAAAAACATACATACAAATATACTTATATACACATAGTTGTACGTACTTCGTCATACATTACACTTCACTCCACTTCAGCTTATTCCACACACTCCATGTCATGTTATAAATAAACATTGAGGTAAAGAAGTTTGGTCGTTGAAACTTGATTGTTGGTAGTTGTTGTTTTAGTTTTAATGTACTGCTATGCATAATTTTATTTTTATATCTTTAAAATTTGTACGTCTTTCAAAAATATAATAATGTTAAAATTAAAGAATAATTTGAGTTCGTTGAAGAAAAAAAGAAATCATTCAACAAGTATGAGGTTATGTCTGGTGGTTAAATCGAATTTGAAATACCCTCTAGCGAAGTATTACATACAATCCTAAAAATTCCTAAGAGGAACATAGAGCCGCAACGAATTTCTTCTTCCAATCAACCTTATCTTCGGCCAGGCGTTTGATCTGGATTTAGAAATAAACAGCGTCATGGATTTCTTTATCTGTATTATGTCTCCAGGTGTTGTTTGGTCGACATCTTCCTCTACTTTCTTGCGGGTTGAACTCCAGCGCATTTCTTGTTATAGAGTTAAAACACCTCAATTCAACCGAAAAAAGTAGCATATTTGACCTCACCCCTTTCAAATTTGATGAAACTTGGAATATAGTTGGGCCCTTACAAAAAAATCATAGTGCCAAAATTTTGGACTTCTGGTAGTTTTCCTTCCCGAGATATGGGACCTTGAAAATTGGCAAAATCGTATATATTTGACAAAAGTATTTTGAGATAAATAAAAATAACTCGAAAAGTAATAACAATACAGGTCTCAGTCAGGTTGCAAATAATAGGTAATGAGACAGTCTTTAAAATGGCGTTCCCAAAGATTTTTTTTGAAAAAGGTCAAAGGTCATTGGTTTTAACCTTAATTTTTGGATAGCTATATCTCAAAAAACGATATTTTTAAAATTTTGGAAAAAATATATGTTGTTAAGAATCACCTATACTACTTAAGTTTAAATTTTCAGGATGGAGTCTTCATTGGAACTTTTTATATTAATAGAAACATTGTGACAGGAAAGAAATAGCGGTGTAATTTCCCTTAGAAAAAAAAATATTTTTTTTCTCTTTGAAATTCTGGTACCAAAATTCGTTTTTCTGAATGCTTTTGACGCGCTGAGTCCAAATATGACCTTTGCACTGGCCTATCGCTATTAGTTTTCGAGATATCTGCACATAAATGTGTGAAAATTGCTAAAACGCTATTGCTGTGTTTTTTTGAACATTTAGGTGCATATATCTTGAAAAGTAATAGCGATAGGCCAGTTCAAAGGTCATATTTGGACTCAGCACGTCAAAAACATTCAGAAAAATGAATTTTGGTACCAGAATTTCAAAGAGAAAAAAAATATTTTTTTTTCTAAGGGAAATTACACCGCTATTTCTTTCCTGTCACAATGTTTATATTAATATAAAAAGTTCCAATGAAGACTCCATCCTGAAAATTTAAACTTAAGTAGTATAGGTGATTCTTAACAATATATATTTTTTCCAAAATTTTAAAAATATCGTTTTTTGAGATATAGCTCTCCAAAAATTAAGGTTAAAACCAATGAACTTTGACCTTTTTCAAAAAAAATCTTGGGAAATGTCATTGTAAAGGCTGTCTCATTACCTATTATTAGCAACCTGACTGAGACCTGTATTGTTATTACTCTTCGAGATATCTTTATTTATCTCAAAACACTTTTGTCAAAAATATACAATTTTGTTAACTATCAAGACCGAATATCTCGAATACTGGAATGACCAGAAGCCTGAAAAATTGGCAAAATCTCTTTTTTATTAAAGTAAACCCCAGTACTTAATTTCATTAAATTTGGAGGGGGTGCGGTCAACTCCTCGGTTGAATTGAGGTGTTTTAGCTCTATATTGGTTATATGTAGGTTTGCGGAGAGTATGACCAAGCCATCGATATTATTTTGTTCTTAGCCAAAGCTCATCATTGCTGATAGTGTTTAGCCAAAAACCCTTAAGATTGCCCCGAAGATATCTATTTACAAAAGCTTTAATTCGTTTGGCATCAAGTGCCAAGTATTAACAAATTTTTATCAACTTTGTCAGCCTTTTAAAAATATCTTTCCTAGCGGAAAGATAAATAAGTATCTCTAGCTAGAACAAAACATTGATTCGTGAAACATGGCCTAGGGATTTGTTTAGTTGAACTTTAAATTAGACTTATGTCTGTTAACACAATGTCTTATAATCTCGAAGTTAACTTAACCTCCATTTAGTCCCATACAAATTTGACATCTATAACCTTCGGTTAACTCAAAATCCAACTTATGTTAATGTGCCGTAGTTGTCAGACTTTAAGGAAAACGATTTTGGTGATCCCTAGTGTTTATTAGTAGTTCAGAAAGTTTTTTGCATCCTTTAGAAAGCCCGTAGATATTTTATGGAAAGAAGTACAAAAGAGTCAACATGCAGGAACACTAAATGTCTTGTGATAAGACCATATAAGAAAGTGGCTACCTTCTCAATCTAAGTAGAAAGGACAGTCGCTGACTTTCTGCCCTTATTATTGGAAACAACGCCTGTGCTCTTCACATGACGAGAATTAGTATCATATCATATAAGATCCTATGTGCGAAGCATGCCTTGAGAATGTGGACACAACAGAGCGCTTTGTCTGTTGTTGTCCAGTGTTCTCGAAAGCTAGGATGATGTGTTTGGGATGTGATATTCTATTATATGGACAGTCCATTGACTTCCCTTGTCAGATTTACTTAAATTTGTAAAGGCAACTGACAAATACTGAGTCCTTTTATCCTCTCCTCTGTCTTTTAATAGTTCTCATCGTCAAATCTTTCTAATTTTTTTATCTTGTGATTAGGGGTTTGGAATTGGAATCTTCGAATTACCATAGGAATCTTCGAACAACAATTGATCTTTTACGAATTACAATTGATCTTTTGATACCCTCCAACTACAGTATGGGGGTATACTCACTTTGTCATTCCGTGAGTAACGCATCAAAATATGGGCCTAGGACTCCATAAAGTATACATATTACTAATCGATTCTAAGACATTCTGTGGATGTACGTCTGTCTGTGGAGAGCACAATGCAGTCCAAAACAAAATAGCTAGACTCTTGAAGTCTGTCAGGGGCTTCTTAAATTTTTGAATGGGCAAAACCGGCAGAAAAAAGTTTCGCCTTTTGGAATTAAAACAACTTCTAAGAAATACAATCTTTTCGGTGCCTCCCCCGCCGACCCCCCTGCAACCAAATTAATCTTTTATAAAGTACAATTGATCTTTTTCAAAAACAAGTTGAACCTCCAAATTTTAAATCGAATCTTCGAATTACAAATGGAATATTTGACTTACAAGAAGAATCTTCGAATTACAGTTAATCTTTTTCGAATTACATTTGTAAATGGTGTGGCTTTTGAAAGTCTTAAAATTCCTAAACCACAACATTAGTCAAACTGTTAAATATAAGCAATGTTACCTAATGATTAAATTTTGGTAACATATTTTGCAAAATTAAAAATAACAATTACGATTTAATTAAAATTTATAAGGTGTTCATAAATCTAGTGGAAAGCGTTATTTTGGAAACGTTTTAGATGTTATCGCTAAGTGATTAAACAGCTTTATCTTCAAGCAATTGCGTACGAACTTTGTGGTAATTTACGGCAGTAAATTTGATTGCCTAATATATATTACCTTTACTTTTATAAGCAATTTTCTAAAAGGAAAACCTTGGTAAAGGTGTTCGACACCTGTTCCAGCTTTATAATGTTAGTTCATTAAATGGCTTTATAGCATTAAATGTAGGAATTCCAAACGGGAAATTTCATGGTTTTACAGAAAAATATGAAGAATTTTTTTGATTTGTTTTCGCATTATCAAATGCCCTCCACTATTAGGAAAAGTTTGATCCAAAATTAAGCAAACCCTTAAAGTTTCACTGAAAACTTCAAACGCTTTCTGGTAGTGACAAGATTGATTAGGAAACAATGTTTACCCTTTGATGACCATATATTTTTGTCCGAACAGATTTTGATATTTTTTAAAGTTTTAGTTACGCCACAAAAATTGTACGCATTTATACCCTTCTTCCTCCTAATTTTTATTGAAAAAAATTGTCCTTAAAAAATTGCACTGATTTGGCCAAAACTATTTGGACTAAATAATAGTTATTCCACAAATAAATTGGATCTTTAAACACCATTCTTTACCTGAATTTCGCTTAACAAATAAAGATTATTTTATGTACATTGCTTAGGCTCGGTTGGGTTGTAAGTGGCTGCTGATGCATTACGTCTGCACAGATAGACCCTGAGGTCCATTGTGATAACACGGGACAGTAATGGGCTCCCCTACTATCTAGGGAGCAGCACGATTTTTCTGATTTGTTGGATGTCAAAATTCAATGTCTTAGGAGTTTCATATTGAGCTTATATTGGCTTAACGGCAGTCCCTGTCGTATGTCAAACTTGTTGACCGTCTTACTTAAAGACGTGCGACCGTTAAGTGCAGATCTTGCTTAACGGAACATTAAATTCAAGGACTTGACAGCGGCTTGTCTGTCTGAATAGATGTTGACTGCGGTTGTAGAAAATACATGTAACTCAACTAGTAAGCTACTTCCTTTATTTCCAGCATCTTTGGAAGACACTGCAATGATTTAGCAATATTCGAGCGAGGCTCAATCCAAGCTATTCCGAAGCCCACTTGCTTGCGAAATGCACAGAATCCCTGGATAGTATCATAATGGTAAAGTGGCGCTCAAAAGTCTCAAAGAGGGACCGTAGTCCGCATTTTGATGTACTGTTATCTTTTTCAAGTTAGCGCTATGGCCACAATCGCTGCTCTTTTATTGCAGTGTGCTATTAAGTCGAATTGCCGACGTTGTTGCATACTGCCTATCCAATATGTCCAATAGTATTAGGTGAAGGAGTATCTCAATATTATGCCTGAAATTCAACTTCCTATCTAGAATATTTGAAGACACCTGACTCCACTGAGAAGGTGATTTCAGTGCCGACAAGAGAAATAGGACCAAAAGCAGGAGTCTTGTTATTCCTTACAAACAAGACAAGTTCAGTTTTACAAGCAATAACTCCAAGACCACAGTCTCTTGCCCATTTATAAAGAGATTTCAGAGAACTCTGAAGAAAGTCCGTTAATGGTGGCAGGTGTTTTAACTTTATCGCTATTGCGACATTGTCAGCATAAGCAACAACCATGTGATTCTAGAGAGAGCATCATTGAATTCAGCGCCAGGTTCCAAAGAAGCGGCGAAAGAACTCTGCCCTGTGGTGGGCACCCTATCAAAATTATAACATGCTTCACTCCTAGACCAGACAATGACACAATTATCGAGTCTGAGGTGACTATATCAATGATGGCTATCACAGTGTACTTCTTTACCGAAAGCGACTTATCGATGTTACCAACGAGCTCATAACGAGCTATTTCAGTTTATTATCAATACTGTTTTAAACTTTCTTTCGAATATTGACCTTCAGGTGATTGGGTTTTAAGCGGATTGTCAAATTGTGCCAATCGTGTATTTGGTGTACCTACTGTGTCATCAGTTGGTCCCCTTCCTAGCGTGTTTAAACTTGGTTTTTATTTAAAAAAGTTTAACTGTCATTCAAACTAAGTTTAAGCGACATTTCTAAGATTTGGGGACCATTTCTTCGACAGTTAGAATTTCTTCCATATATATGAGAACTCCATTTTACGAAAACCTTTAACTATTTATAAGTATATAAACTAAAGTTTTTTTTCATAATAGTTAGAAAAATTTCAATTTTTAAGTAAAATTTGACTAAATTTACCAAAAAAAACCCATCAACACGATCGCATACTTCACTCCTCAATGCCACAATTATCGAGTCTGATATATCATTAAGGGCAGTTTACAAGTTAACTACACTTGAACACCCATATCTACTATTTCCCAGTATTGGTGATATGATTTGCCGGGTTTAAATAATTTTGTAGAAAAATTATTTAAATTTGACAACTGTTAACCTCCAATAATGGGAAATAGTAGATAAGGGTGGTCAAGGGTAGTTAACATGTAAATCAAGCTTTATTAAAAGCCTTCTATATCAAGAAAGGCCACAACAGGGTACTCTTTTACCAAAAGCGATCTCTCGGTGGTACCAACGAGCTCACGTAGAGCTGTTTCAGTTTATTATTTTATTATTATTATAGTGATTGCGTATCTAAGGTACGATTACGTTTTTTATGAAAATCGTAATTTCTGGCCTCTTTGTCGGGTTTACCAAATGAAGATTGTTAGATTCAAGGCGGATTGGCAAATCGTGCCAACATCTCCTTCACTTGGTGTACCTACTGTGTGATTAATTGGTCCCTTTTCTAGCTTGTTCAAACTTGGTCTTTATTAAAAAAATTTTAACTGTTATTCAAACTAATTGTAAGTTTAAGCTACTTGTTTAAAATTTGGGGAACATTTCTTTAGAATTGTTAGAATTTCTTCCATATATTTGAGAACTCCATTTTACGAAAACTATGAACTATTCATAAGTATATAAACTAAAGTTGTTTTTCGTAAAAGTTAGAAAAATTCCCATTTTTTTTTTTTAAATTTTACTAAATTTTAGAAAAATTCATAAATTTATTTGGAGGAATGTTTTTCTCAAATTTAAGTAAAGTCTTCTTTTGAGTGTGCCTGTGGTCGTTAAAGGGTTAAAGGAAAACATATCACCTGCACGATACTTGCGTAACATTCCTGTTATACTTTTAGAATCGAAACTGTAAATCCGTTCGAGTTTTTTTTAGAACCTTGAGTACATTTAATAAAGTACTAAAAAATTGTGAAAAACCAGTTTTTGATGAACTTTGACCTCGATTTTTTTTAAAATACTTGAGATTAAACAAAAAAAAAACTTTTGGAACTAGTATATTCTTATATTCGCCTAGATCAGATATAAGCATACGTCGTAAACAAGGTTTACAAAAATGTTAACTGTTATTAGTTTGTAGGGTACAACTTGTTATTTTGTTGTAAGGAAATGAATCTAAAAAGAGAATTGAGGGAAAACTAACTCTTGTTGTGCATTTATCAAACGGGGAGTAAGGAACAGTTACAGTTATAAACACATTTAAAGGAAAACATTTTCATTATTAAAAGTTAAAGGAAATTTTTGCTGTTTTTTTTGCCTAAATGGCTGGGAGAACAACGAACTAAATAGAAAAATAAAATAACTTACCGACTTTGGTGATTGGCATAAATCTAAGCAATAGACACGGTGATTCTCTCTTTATCCGCATTTTCATTTCACTTAATATGTTGATATTATGACTCACGCTAGCGCCGTCACACTCACTCTCATTAGTAACAAATGTTTGTGCTATTAATGCCAACGAGTTCTCTGTTTAGCGCGTTGGCTGGCTTGACTGGCTCACTGGCTGCTTGTATAATTTTTTTATGTTGTTGTTTTTTTTTATATTTTGTTTGCTTTATTTTTGTTGCGTTGTTGAATCACACACGAATCACTTACATACATACACACACGAATACTTATCAATATGTTTTGATATTGTTGTTGTTTTTCTTTTTGTATGTATGTAGGTAAATAAGTACGTACTACGTAAGTTCAGTTAAAAAAAAAGCAAAAGAAATCACTTTGAGTTAATCAACCACAAAAATATTTATAAAATAATTATGCGATTTTGCGTTTTTTTTTCTGTATGATATTTTTGGCGTTTTTTGTTGTTGTTGCTGCTGTTGTTATTATTGGTTATTGAACACTTTTTATCCTTTTTTCTGTTTGAGTTAATATTTTTAAAAGCACTTGTTGGTTTTTTTTGTTTAAATAATAAAACACTTACTTTCCCACCAACTTCCTCATATAATGATTATTATCATCTGTAGTATCAAGTATAGAGTATCATTAACTCAATAATGAAGAATTTGGTTTCAAGAGGGAGCTTCAAACTCTGGGTCTCACTTGTTTTTTTTTTGATACTTTATATTTGTTAATTGAAACTATTTTATAATGCGTGGCTTTTTTTTTTATTTATTTTTTGCTGAATTGTGATATTTTGCAATTTACAATTTGAATTTTTTGTTAAATTATTTTTCTTATAATTATTATTTTTTCTTAGTTTACATAAATATGTAGTAAAAAGAAACCTTTAGTTTATTATTTTCCTTTTTTCACTCTTTTTTTTTTTAAAAGGCACTGAATTTTTGTTGTTTTTTACATAAATTCTTTAAATTGTTTTTTTCTACATTTAAAAAATTTTATAATTTACTTTACTAAATATGCAATATTTATTTATTGTAATTTTTTATTTAAAAAATTTGTCTCTCAATTTTTTTCTTTCCGTTTTAACGTATTTCAATCGACGACAAGCAATTTACAAATGATTCGCATCAAACTTATGAAAGAGTATATTTCCGTACAATTTGTAACAGAGTGTGAACAGAGCAAGCACGTCAGTGTTGCCAGATAAACGGATTTGTCCCAAAAATGGGTATTTCAACTTTGGTTTGGGACAGATATTCGTGGTGGGGGGATTTCACAAAATGTTGAGGTTTTTCTCATTTTTGAGGATTTGTAGAAAAAATAATAATTTTTGGAAGTTTTTAAACCCTCCAAGCCAGGGATGATAAATGACATTTTTAAGATTGTACTGGCTTTACTAAAAAAGTGTACTTTTTTGACCCTCATTGTACTAAAAAAGTTTAAAGTTTTTTTTTATTATTTTTTTTAGTTTTTATTAAACAAGAACACCAGTGTTTTCCGAAAAATTGGTTCCAAGTCCACACATGGACCGATACGATCTATCTTTAGTTAGATCCTTTAATAAGTGTTGAAAACACAAACTTCTAGGCTTCTTTTGTTGATTGAACTGAATATCGTGCAAAATTTTTATATGGGACCTAAGTCAAAAATTCAAAAATGGGGCTTATGGCCAATTAAAATCGGACTTGATTAGGTTACCAAAGTAAGCGTTCAACACCTACAAACAAAATTTATAAAATTTGAAAGATGTATGTGAGAATCTGCGGTTTGTATTGGGACCACAAGTGGATTTGATCCGATTTCTTTAAAATATATATCGTGGTGATTTGTAAATAAAAGTATGTTTTCATGAAAAATTTCGAAAGGATATATTATAACACGGTTACATTATAATTTAAAGGGGACGTCTGTTTTCAATAGACTTCGTCCTTGGGTCAAAATCAGCTCAAGTTTTAAATTTCAAGTTTATTGATCGAAAATTGCGACCTGTATTCACAATACCGTTTATATGGACAGACAGACGTACGGACATCGCTAAATCGACTCAAAAAAGTGGAGATAGGGCGTAGGTATGTTTTAAAAAAATGTTGTGGGGTAAACATAAATGGGGGTCGGTCTCACTAGTGACCCCTCTCGGACGCACCATTGGACAGGTAGAAGATGATTAAATAAAACAAATTTATAAAGAATAAAAAAAATTGTATGGGGACTGCCTTAACAATTAGAGATAGAGGGTAGGTGTGTTCAGAGAAAATGTTTAGACTAAAAAAATATTGTGGGTCAGTCATACATTTTGTTGCTCTAAGGGCATTAGGGCAGTTAGAGCGGTTGGAGCAAATTTGAAAAAAATTTCGTTTTGTGTGGGAGCCTCCTTAGAAATTGGAGATAGGGTATTAGTTTGTTCCAAGGAAATATTAAGTCGTAAAAATTAATGAGGTCGGTCTCATAAATGACCCCTCTATGACACACCATTGGAGCAGTAGAAATGATTTTAAGAGTGGAAAATTACAATAAAATTTTTTAAAAAAAATTTAAAAAATAGTAATATTTGTTATCCCACGATCTTCCTGGGCAAAAAATTTGTAGAATCGATAGAGGTTTTGCACAAAAAAATTTCAAAAAATCGAAGAGTACGAACATTTTCAAAAATGAGATTTAAATTTTAAAATTTAAAAATCGCATACTAGAGCGCTTTTTAGAATTTTTTGGGACTTTTTTTTAAAAGTACGTAAAAAAACAAAAATTTTGAAAAAAAAAAATTGAAATTTGGACCATTATTGAAGAAGTTATGAGTAAAAGAAGTTTAAGTAAAGGAACAAACTACCAATTTTTAAAAATTCGATATCTTTTGAACGGCTCATCAAAAAAATTTGAAAATTTACCACGAAGGAGTTTTCGAAGGGTACTAAAAACTGTAAACAAATTGGGAAAATCTAAATTTTTTTTTTTTTCAAAGTGTCCGATTTGACATGGAATGCCCCATATGTATTATTGATCTATTATCGATCTAAGACTCTATGAATGTCAATCTGTTTGTTCGTCCGTCTGTATAAAACACGATTCAGTCCAAAATAAAAAAGCTAGACTAGAGATATGCCGGCTAAGTTCGGAAATGGGCAAAATCGGATCACGGGCAAAAAGTTCCCCCTTTAAGAACTAAACCAACCTCTTAAAAACGCCATTTTTTACACTTTTTTTGGAATTTTTGTTGAACAAATTAAGCTTTTTTATATCAGAAGTAGTTCAAAGTCCTTCACTAAGACCCAGGGGGCTAGAAAATTTAGTTTTTTTCGGCCCGACCCCTTTTGTGGGCTTGGATTTAAAAAAATCATTTAAACAATAAGAAAATGGTATTACTAAAGTGCAAACAACTTAAAAAATAAATTAGTGAACATATATCGCGATGGGGAAGGTATCCTCTATATCACTCCCCCCCCCACCAATCCCCCCCAAAAAAACGCCCATGGAACTTTTTTTTTCATTTGTTTTAACATGTTGGAGTATATTAAAAATTCGACACAGCCGAATATAACACACTCACTTGTTTTCTTTAAAAATCAAATAAAGGGGTTTTGAAAATTTGTTTAGGGATTTTAATTTCCAAAATGGGGGCATGACTCACTATTTTTCTGGCAACACTGCTAGCACGGTGGATGTTTTCAGAGAAAATATAGTAGCAAAACAATGACGGGGAACTGCAAAATTTGTTATTTGTGTGTTCTGTGGTCAGTGTTGCCATATATCAAGATTTATCTTTTTTTGCAAGTTTTTTGAGGTCCTAAAAAGATTTTTTTTCTGAAAAAAAGATTTTTGGAAAGGTAAAAACAAAAATTTAATTTCTAAATAAGCTCAGAAATATTTTTTTTTAAAATCTAATATTATTTTTTCATTCTACGCTATACTGTAACTTGTTTTTTATGTTAAAATTGAATTTAAAATACAATTTGTGACTTTTATTATAATGATTTTAATACTTTTTTCAAAAAAAAAGTTTTTTTTTACAAAAAAAAGATTTTTTTTTAGAAATAATAAGATTTTTCAAAAAAAATATATGGTAACACTGTCTCTGGTACTAATTTTTAATAAAAAAAATTAAAATGTTGCAAATAAAATTTAAGTTGGCATCTCTATACGTGTGTTTGTCATTGTGAATGAAAAATACCGTTTTTTTTTTGTCAAAATGTGGCAATACTGAAATGAAAGAGAGAAGGATATTGAGGAAAACCGTGGTGAAAATAAAATAAATTTGAATTCTTTAATGTGGCGGTCAAGAGTTTTAACTGCCAAATCGTATGAAAAGTGTCGAGCAGTGGTTGTTTTGTTTATCATAGTGTAAATTCATCGGGGTAAAAAGGCTAATTTTTTGGCAATTTTTTTTTTTTAATTTTTCCCTTTTTTCAATGTACTTTTTGTAACTACCCAGGCAGAAATTGCCAACCGTTCTAAAGAAAAAGGCTCGGCAAAGCACTTAATTTTTTGTGTAAAAGGTAGTATGAATTCGAAAAAGTGCTTTCCAAGCGCTTTGCCAATGTTTTTCTATTTAAATCCGTTCAAAATATAAATTTTTTATTAAAATTTATTAATTTTCATAACAATTGGAATATTTTTTATTTCCCTGCAGGATTAGTGGCCGGTCCTTGATAGTTCTCATGATATGTCACTTATACACAATGACCCACATATTACAAACTTGACACCTTTTATATAAAAACACCTGTTTCTTTCGTGAGGAAGTGTCTTAAACTTCGGATATGAAATGTCGCTGGGCCTATCCCTTTGGAACACAACCCGTTTCGGTTCAATACACCACTTTTTTTTCGGGACTTTTCCAAAATTTTTCCTAAAAGCTATTTTAACAAATTTTTTATTCCAAAACGCAAAGAAAACGGAAAACAAAATTTTCCAGGAAAATATTTCAAAGTTTGTCGAAATTTTTTTTTTATCCTAATAAATTAGTCAATCAATTTTTTATCCTAATTTAATAAATTTCTTTATTCAAATAAACACCAAAAAAAGTTGTGTCTTATGGACTTATACAATTTAGATACGTCCCATTTTTTTGTTCTAAAAGTGCTATAATAGTACCTTACTTTTTAAAGCGCTTTCAAAGCGCTTTAAAATAGCAACGGCATACCGTTTACCGTGGTTATCATTTTGGACGCTGGGAGAGTACTAAACTGTGATGCTTTCCCAGCACTCAAGCGCCCATAAAAAGTACTTTGCCAGCGCTCTCCCGTTCGTATTTTTCTGTCTGGGTAGTCTTCTCATGTATTTGTTAAAAAATTTCCAACACTCTGTAGCCCTTTCTTCATAAAATTCGTCGTGAAAACACAACGACGATTTTGATAATTTTTAATCAAAATTTTATGGTTTTTCTGTAAAAGTTTGCTTGGCAATTTCTATGAATTATTAAAATGCGGATAATTAATATGGGGCTAATCATACGCACCCATGTACCAAATTATAAAATCCCAGCAGAAATAAATCGAGATTTTGGCGACACAGCATCTGTTTATAGCATACCGTAGCGCATCCAAAGAGCGCTCTTAGGGATGCAGTAAAAGGAAGGGGAAAAAATTTTAATTTTTTTTTAAGATTTTTTATATAAAACTTATAATGTGTAATTATTTTTTGATAAAATTTCACACTTGCTTTCCTTTTTAATATTTTTAACACTTTTTAAATAAAAAAACATGAGTTTTAGACAAAGACACATGATTTGACTGCATCATTATTGCGCATTAATCAGCGCTGCAAAGAGCGCTTCAATCATAGCATCTTTGACCGCTGTTCCCAAAAAAAATCCCATAAAAAATGTGAAAATGAAAATTTCCGATATTTTTTTGATGTTCACTTCCGATTTTTTTTTTTCATTTTGTTTCACATAAACAAAGTTTTGTAAAGTAAAACGAATGAATTTTTTTGTTATATTTTTTTAAATTTTAGTTATTTGATTTCCACTTTGAATTTACAGCATCTTTATTCTGCTTAAATCAGCTCTACAAAGATATGTACATGAATTCACTGCATCTTTAATCTGCTTAAATCAGCGCTAAAAAGATACATGAATTTACAGCATCTTTATTCTGCTTAAATCAGCGCTCTAAAGACACGTGATTTCAGTGCATCTAAAGAGCGCTGTTTCTGTGTATCCAACTAGCGCTCTAAAGTGGGACATCGCCTTAGGGAATCATGCATGAATTCAGCGCAATTGGATGCGCTCCTTTACTCAAGTTCCCCTTCCAAAAGCTGCTGAACGTTCAGCAAAATTTCTGCTGGGATATCTTAATTTTGGCCACTGGTGCGTATGATTAGCCCCAATATTTTTATTAATTATCCGCATTTTTTAATACACCTACTGTCAACTTTTACAGAAGGATCGTAAAATTTTAAATTAAAAATCTTCATTGCGTTTCAACAACGGGTCTCATTGCAGAAAGTGCTGCACAGTGTCCTGTTTTCATATAACGGGTGGCCAAAATTGGAGGAAATTTTATTGTAAGAGTTCTTAAATTTGGCAGACCAAATTATTTATTATAAAAAAAATAATTTAAAATGTTTAAAATCTGCGTTTAAAAATTGGAGAGGACGTCTTGTGTAATCACCTTACCCCTCATAAAAATTGTTTAATAACTGTGTGCTACAAAAATTTGTATCTTAAATGATACCAAACAAAAAATTAATAAAACTTAGATAATTACGAGATATTCGCGTTTGAAAATTTTTCCCCGCGAAATTCTCGAACGCTTATATCTAGAAAACGGAGCATGCTAGAAAAATTAGGATTGAAGTTTTGGAATCAGAAGGTCCAATATTAATGAAATTAAGTCCTATTTGTTGGAAGCAGTACAACAGTGGACCCCCAAAAGTGCGAAATTATTGGTTTTTTTGACTTTGTTTTTTAGAAAAAATTGGATGGCAGATTTGGATTTAGGAGAGCAAAATCTTTAAGAATCAGTTTTATATTTCACTGGGTATTTTACTGTAAAGAAATAAAAACAAGTAGAATCTATGAATACCCTCCACAATGCCCCTTTCTATCGTAAAAAAAAATAAAATTTTTTGATTAGAAATATTTTATTTTGTGTAACACAACTTTTTTTAGTAATTCTTGAAAAAAAAATTATTTACTAAATTTTTTTTGAATGTAAATTTTTTTTTGAGTGTAAAATTTTTTTCGAATGTATTTTTTTTTTTAGTGTAAAAATATTTTTGAGTTACAAAAATATGTTGTAAAATATTTTTGTGACTTACCAATGTTTTTTAAATATATTTAACGCACTCAAAAAATTATGTTAGTAAAATCAACTGAAAATGTCAGTTAAAATAACTACTTTGTAAGTTGTTTTGGGGTCAACTACTTTTTCAGTTAAATCAACTAACAATGTTAGTTATTTTAACTGACAAAAAACAACTGACTTATGTAGTAAAAACAACTTATATTTGTAGTCAAAACAACTAAAATGTAGTAAAAATAAAAAAATTTATAAATAATTTTTTTTTTTCAAAAAATTTTTCAGAAAAAAAAAATTTAAGACCAAATTTTTTCAAAGTTATTTGTGAAAAATAACAAAAAATAAACAAAATTTATTTTTATTTTTTGAAAAAAAACTTCGAAAATTTTTCAGAGATAAAAAAAATAAAATTAACTACTTTAAATAACTGTTACTACATCACAGTACTTTTTTGTTAGTTATTCAAAAAAAGTACTTAAACTAACTAACAGAAATAGTTGTTTGATATTTTTCATACAAAAACAACTGACTTTGTAGTTGAAAATAACTAACTACTGTAAAATATACAAACAACTAACATGTAGTAACTTACATAATTTTCTGAGTGCGGGTTTTCAACACGTGAGTTTAAGGTGAAACTAATCTGAAATTCACGGTTTTGCTAATTGACTAATTTTTGAATCACTGGACCGATTTGGCCAAGGGAACAACAAATATATATGCCAAGCTTCAGCATCCTCAGAATTGCGTTTCAAAAGTAAGCGTATTTTTTATCTCACAAATTCACGAAAACCCCTTGCCGAAATTCAGTCTTTTGCTCATAACTTTTGAACCACTGGACCGACTTCGCTGGATTGCAATACTAACCTGACCAGGTAAATGCCCAACATATATGCCAAACTTCAGGAGCCTGCGTAAAATCTTTCAAAAGTTATCGTGTTTTCAACAGACAGACGGACGGACGGAGATCGCTAGATCGTCTTAAAATCGATCAAGGATCATGAATATATACTTTATGGGGTCCTAGACCAATATTTCGAGGTGTTACAAACGGAATGACAAACTTATATGTACCCTCTATCACTTAAGTGGAGGGTATAAAAAATATTTTAAAAAAGTTATAAGGAATTGAAACCCCTTCGTTCTTTTTGGACCCTGTACAAATAGTTATGAGAGTTACGGGATCTCCGATCAATATTTCAAGGTGTTTCCAACAGAATGAGAAATTGAATATACGCATCAAATCAAAAAAAAAAAAAAAAAATGGAAAATTAACTAAATTGGAGAAAAAATGGAAATGATTTGGCGCTAAAGATTTTTTCAATCAGTTCATATTTTTCTTAAAAAAAGAAAAACAAAAAACTTTAATGTCCAGTTTCTCTATTACGAATTTTCATTTTCGTTCGTCCAAATGACATAAGAAAATCAATTTGAGGTTCTGTATTGCGGATGTCATTTTAGTCGAACGAAAACGTAAGAGTTGTCATTTTTCTTCATATTTTTCTGTTTCTACAACACGAATTGAAATGTCAAAAACGCCAAAACCACACGAATGAAAAATACCATTCGTTAAGGAGTTTTTTGTTAAATATTTAACAAAATAAGTGAAAAATGTGAATTTATAACAAAAATAAGGCCGCTGTTCCAAAAAAAGTAATTCACATAAAAAATGTGAAAATGAAAATTTCCGAATTTTTTTGGTGTTCTAGATTTCACATCCGAATTTCTTTTTCGTTTTGGTTCACATAAATAAAATTTGGTGAAAGTAAAACGAATGCACTTTTTTCCTTATAATTTTTTAAGTTTTATTTATTCGATTTCAACTTCGAATGAAAACGTGATCAACAAAACACTAAACTTGATTTCATGTGATTCGGAAATTTTCATGTGAATTAAAAAGTTGTGAAAGACAGAACAGAGGCCTAAGTAATTTTAATTTATAAAATTAAAAAATGTGAATCTTTTATAACTAAATGCTTTGAAAAAAATGTGTATTAAAACAAATTAGTGAAAAAAAAGACGGATTTGACCAATTTATATTAACAATTTAAAAGCCACCGGTCATCATACAAATTATTGTTTTCATTTGTTTTTATTAAAATTGTGTTAACTTTTTAGCTATAATAAATAAAAAAAACTCTGATTTGATTATAATTGTGTTTTTTTTTTTATAAACATGAAATTTGATCAGCTGTTTTCTTTAGCTGATGTGTTGATGTTGCCACTTCGTTTAGTTTAGATAATTTTTGTATGAAAAAAATAAACAAAAACTAAAAAAAAAACTTTCTGGCAATACTGTAATTTGACAAATGGTCAAGACAAACGTAACTAACGAAAACAAATAACGTAATCAAACGAAAATGTTATGGAAACTGATATCATTACGAATTCGTACGGGTAGCGTTCGTTCGTGTATTGTTTCGTCCGTTTAACAGAAACACCATATTAAACTTTTATTCGGGGCTGATAATCTTAAAAACTGGATAACTCGAAAACTATTACTCAAAGGGTTTTCTGGTATTTTGAGGTCATATTCTACGGGTCAAGAGCTACAAAAATGCTGTTGGACTTTTTGTCGCTTCGGCAGTATTTACCAATATAAGTGCATTTATAAAATCTGGGGAATGCCGAATTTTAAATTCAAAATTAGGGCCCAATTGGGTCTCCAGATATCTAAAGCTAGGCTAATCCATATTTCTATGTATTTTTTATCCGTTTCGCTCTATCTCGCTTAGTTTTCGAGATATCGTCACTTTGAGTTCTTAATTAAATTTTAACAATTTTTTAACCAAATCCTAAGAATTACACTTCCTAAATTCTAAGAAGAAAAATGTGATGGCCATAATAAAGATATATTTCTTAAATTTGGGGAAAATTTCTACGGTGGTAAGAAATTTTTCCATATGAGGGGCTTAAAGCACAAGGTGTTCAAATGCCTTTTTTTCTAAAATTGACTTTCTATTAATTTTCTTAATTTCTTCGATATTTTGAGTTAAGTTGGATTGTACCAGATTACTAAATTGTGATTTGCAGTAAATTTTCTCTCTAATTAGGCAATAAAAACGTAAATCGGTTAAAAATCAGCCAATTTATTATTCCCTGCTACTTATGAAAATTTCCCATTTTTTAATTAAATTTCACAAAATTTTAGAAAAATTTGTAAACTATTTTTAAAGAAATTGTTTGCCAAATTTAAGTTATAATTTTTGAAATATTTTAAAATAAATAAAATTATGAGTGATTCAATATCGTGAAACCTCTAATAAATAGTATTTTTTTTATACATCAATTCCCTTTTCCAATTTTTATTATTTATTAAAATCATGTGGTATCGGTGGAATCCAACCACCAAAACCTTGTTCAAGTTCTCCAGCAACTTGAAGACATAATTTATCACGCATGGGAGCAGCAACTACTTGAAAACCAATAGGTAAACCGCTGCTATCCAAACCCATGGGTATATGAGTACAGGGCAAACCTAAAACATTAAAAAGCATACAATAATCAATGCCCCACAGAGGTAAAACTGAACTATTATGATGAATAGCGGGCACATGAAAGGTAGGAAAAAAGAGAACACCATCGGAACCCAACATATCCTTAAAAGAAAAACAAAATATATGTATTAGAATTAAAAAAATTATATAATTTTTTTATAAACCGAAACTTACAATAACTTCTTGTTTTAGCACTTTAGTTTCATCTTCAAACTTTTGCAGTTTTTCAGCTGCCATAAAACAATTTGAAACTCTCATTAATTCAAATATTAGAGCCTCTTTTGTGTATTTGGAATAACCAAATGTACTTTTAACCAATTCTTTAAGTGTTTCGCCAACAGAAGAGTTTGAATTCATTATGTGTGGAAAATTCTGAAGGCGTACAATAGCACTCATTGCAATTTCAGAGGAGTTACGAAAATTTGAAATCTTTGCTCGTTCCGTTGAAAGACCCTTTGTTTCAAAATATTTTACGGCTCTCATAATGGAAAGTTGGATGTCGAAAGCAACTTGATGATGAAGAAACCCATTAAGACGATCGAAACCAAAGGCATAAAAAATCTGCAAAAAAAAGTGAGAGAAAAAGTAGTCGGTCAAGACGTACCATATAATACCCTACACCAGTGTTTTTCAAAAAATGGGTCCCAAGTCTAAACATGAACCGGTTGAATCTATCTTTTGTTAGATAATTAATTAGTGTAGAAAACACACACGGACAAAATTTTAGTGGAATTGGCTTATTTTTGTAGCCAATAGATCGATTTAACTGAATATCGGTTGAAATTTTTATATGGGGGGACCAAAGTGATCTGAAAATATTCAGATAAAAGTAAGTTACCAAAGTACACTTTGACACTTAAAAACAAAATTTGAATCCAATATTTCCAACTTTCATGAATTTTAAGAGATTTTTGTGAATATCGGGAGGGTGGTTTGTATGGGGACTACAAGAGGATTTGGTCCGGTTCCTTTAAAATATGGAATGATAATTTGTAAATACAAAAAACGGTTACCTGCAAATTTCGAAAGGATACTTATTATAATACGGTAATAAGAGTCACTTGAGTCAAATTAAAGGGGACGTTTGAATGGGGGCTAGCGGTAAGTATGGACAGATTTTTTTCCCAATTTTAATAGGCTTCGTCTTAAGTTTCAAATTTTAGCCAAATTGGTTGATAATTGCGACATGTATACATGGACGGACGGACATTGCTAAATCGATTCAAAAAGTTATTCTGAGTTGATCGGTATACTTGAAGTTGGGTCTAGGTACCAATATTTCGAGTAGTTACAAATATCAGCCCAAACTCATTATACCCTATACCACAGAGTGGTGTAGAGTATAACAATTAGCCAAAAAAGTCGAGATCGAAACACGTGGAATAATTTTCTTGAAAATAATTCTACGGTTTTCGTATCATGGTGTGATAAGTAAATAAAAATGACCTCGAGCTATAATAAACCTACTCAAAATATAATATTTTAAAGGTCGAATAAATCAATTTTTATTTTTTTAATAAAAACACTGTGCTCGAATTTGACACTTTTTTTTTTTAAAACTGGGCACCCTTCTGGTAAAGTTAATTCGAGTACGAAGTTAGCGCTCGTATTCGCGATTTAAAATTTTTATGCTCAAGTACAATAAAAACGATATTTTTAAACTTTTGTGATAGCTTTTAAATTTAAAACCATTAAAGTTTGTTAAACTAGCAAAACAAACCATAATACCGTGAATTTATTTCGCGAAAAACATTTTTTGGTCGCGAAAAATCGTTATTTTCTTGAAATATTTGGTCAATACAAATATTTTTTGTTTGATTTGAAATTACGACATCCATCTGGTAAAGCTAGTTTATGTACACTAAATCCCATTGCAATATCAGTTTTTTTTTTCAAAGTTAGCGTATGTATTAGCGATATTCGCGGTAATTTTTTATTTTTTTTTTAAGTAAAAAAAAAATATTTTTTTATATTATTTAGACAAGTTCTGAATTTTTATTATCTTGAATATACAAAAAAAAAAAATTATTCGCGGAAATTTTTTTTCGCGATATTTTTTTTGCGAATTTTTTTTTTTATTTTTTTTTTTTTATTTTGCTATTAAATTTGTAGAATACGATACATTGCAGACACAAAATTTTTCAAAATTTTTTTTCGCGATTTTTTTTTTTTGCGAAAAAAACAATGCATTTATTAAATTTATATTTAAAAACTATCCCAAAAGCTTAAAAATTTAATACACTTCAGCTTTACAATTTTAAATCGCGAACATCACGAATACGAGCGCTAACTTCGAAAAACGGCTAAAGCCATTGAATCAGCGTACCCGAATTAGCTTTAACAGCAGGGTGCCCAACTTGGTAATTTTTGCGACTAGCACAGTGAAATTGATCAACATTTTTAATTGTTTTAATTATGTTTCCAAAAGACATTGCACTTACTTTAATCTTTTTTGTATCGACGGGGTTTAATAAGTCCAATTTTGGAGCATTTTTACCAGCCATTATTTGCAAAAGTAAACTTAAATCTCTGCCAAATCTAGTGATAGGACCCATTTGTAAGTACTGCAAACAATTTGGATCATTGGAATCCGGAAAATGTCCCAAATTTGATATTAAGCCCCCCGTGGGTTTGTGACCAAAAACTCCATTAAATAAACTTGGAATTCGTATGGAACCGCCAATATCAGAACCGATACCAAACAAAGAAGCACCACTGCCGTGTAAAGCTCCCTATAATAACAAAATAGATTTAAAAGTCAATTTTATAATTGAAAATTGCTGTATCTGTATATGCTACTTACCTCCCCACCAGAGGAACCACCACTTGTTCGTCTAAAATCATAAGGATTTAAACATTTGCCATTGGTAAATGTATTTGTTTCAATGCTAAAACAATATTCTGGATTAGCTGAAACTAATAGGGGTATACCACCAGCAGCCCGGAAATTCTCTACCGGTATACAATCGTATTGGGCTTTTATACCTGTGCGTTCCAAACTGCCCACTACATGGGACAAGCCTTAACAATAAAATGAAATCTTTAGAGCTGTTATTGATTTTTTTTTAAATCTTACCTTTAAGTCCACAGGCTTCCTTAACGGTAAATGGTATTCCCAATATGGGATAACGTGCAAATAGAGCATGTATTTGATCCAAAGGACATTTATTCAATAGATCATCAGCTCGTTCTGCATCTTTAAGAGCCTCTTCAAATCGTTCTTCTACTACTGC
This sequence comes from Pegoplata infirma, assembly GCA_963921195.1. Taxonomy (NCBI): domain Eukaryota; kingdom Metazoa; phylum Arthropoda; class Insecta; order Diptera; family Anthomyiidae; genus Pegoplata; species Pegoplata infirma. The sequence goes on along the minus strand of OY992536.1, from coordinate 311,363,368 downwards.
GTTTATATGAGGATTCACTTCTTTGATTCGATCTATATAAGCTTGGACTAAATCTTTCGATTTGAGCTGTTTTAAGTAAGGTAAAAATTAATTAAAGATGATTAATAATAAAGATGGGATTACAAAAAAAAAATGGAATTAAACCTTAATAGATGATAAATTTTTTTTTTTTTTAACAAAGTGAAGACTAGTGTTACTAGTTTGATAAATTTAGAGAAATATTTAGTTATTCTATTTTTCAAGAAAAATTTTCAAAATGGGCAATTCCAAAAAATATAGAGCCGATTTATGTCGTTTTTGGAAAGGGTGTCTTCAGATTTATTCTAATAGATAGCCTACATTTTTATGATACGCGTACTTTATTGTGCTTTCTAAAATTCACTGTAATTTTCGAATTATATCGGATCAAAATTTGACTTTTTTATAGCAAAAGTGCCCGTGGTATCACAATGGACCTCAGAGTCTACGTGTGTTGACGTAAAACGTCAGCAGCCACTTACAACCTATAGCAAAAGTGAGAAAAAAATACATCAAGTTTAAAATGCTCAAACTTTTTAATTAATTACCCGATTTTCTCAAGACTTGGTTCATATGAAAGCTTAAGTCTTCTGCTTTTAGAACATTTTAAAGCATTCGAATTCTTTTCAGAAAAGTTAAACATTTTTTCTTTGCGAATATTTAAAAAAAAAATCCATTTCATCAGGCTAGTGGTTAAAAAGTTACAACAATTTAATTTATGTCTTTTTGTCACTTTTGCTAAAAAAAGTCGAACTTTGACTCGCAAAAATTTAACTATCTAAACAATATTTTTGAATTTGATTATTGCCATAGAATTTATTTATTGCTATGTAAAAAAAAAATTTTTGATTGATATTTAAATTTTTTTGTAATTTTACAATTCTTTTCGTAAATTTACGAATTTCCAAGGTAATTTTACAAAGAAATCTAGTTAAATCACGAGCATTCCTGGTAAGTTGTAAATTTACAATTTTTTTTTGTAAAAAGCTAGTAAAATTTCAAAAAAGCTCGTAATTTTTAATAGTAATTCTCGTAAAATAGTAGGAAGCAAAAAATCTAGCAAAGTTACGAAACTTCCTTGTACGTTTTATAGCGTCAAAAGACCAAAAGCTTGTTAAATTACAAAATTTTTGGCAAAAAGATCGTAAAACTACAAGGAATTCTTGTGAAATAGGAGGTTGCAAAAAAAAAGTTAAACATTTTTCTTGCCGTTTTACAAGCTTTTTTTTTTGAGTATAGCTCTTTTATTTTGGACTGCATCGTGTCCTCCACAGAAGACGGACATTCATAGAGTGTCTTAGAATCGATTGTGAATCAATAATATACAGCTAAAAGAACAAGTACTTCAAGTGCCTTTTTTCTAATACTATGTTTAGACCAAACAAAAACTAACTTGTTTTTGGCAAAAAAGCATTTTGGAAAACCAAACTGTTTACACCGAATAAAAAGAGTTTTTGTTTGTCAAATCAAATTAATTATTTTCTAAATTCACTAAAAAACACAAAATTACAATAGCCACACGTTATTAAAAAAATTAAATTACACATTTATTTACTTTTTTTAAAGATTTGAATATTAATTTAACAAAAAAAACAAATATTTTTATTTTGACATTCGTTTTTACCAAAAGAAAATTGAAAAAAACATTCACACTGAATTAATAGTAGCATAGACCACAACCTAAATTCTAGTTTTTGTTCAGTTTTAGTTGGCAACGCAGTTTTTAAATTGTATGGAAAATTTATGTAGTTTTTGCCAAAAACCAAAAAAATATTCAAAAACAAGTTGTTTTCGTTGGTGTAAATACCGTATAAAATTGAATTTACATATTGAGGGTATTAAATCATAAGGGCTTGAAAGTAAGTCTAGGACCAATATTTCGGGAAGTTACAAAGGGAAGCATATACTCATACTCATCATGCACAAAATTAATTTGTAAATGCGATTTTTCACAATTTTTTTAAATTTTTATTAAAAAATATTTTTTTTTTTGAAAAAAACATGTTTTTTTAAGACTACAAATGTTAGTAATTTTTACTACATAAGTCAGTTGTTTTTTGTCAGTTAAAATAACTAACATTGTTAGTTGATTTAATTGAAAAAGTAGTTCACTCCAAAACAACTTACAAAGTAGTTATTTTAACTGACATTTTCAGTTGATTTTACTAACATAATTTTTTGAGTGTCCTCCCAAGTTACACTGTGCAACAAATTTTTGGTCATCGCATTGAGCCTTAATGCCTTCAACGCCATATGAAAGTAGACCATTAAGTGGACAAAATCACCAAAGGGTTTTGCAAAGTCAGTTCGGATTTCTTTTTAATAGCCCACTGAAGTTTTAATATTTTTGACAAAGGCGTTTGGAAAACATCAAAAATACTATAATAAAAACACATCTGAGCTTCAAAATATTATTTGATGTCTGCAGTGAAATTTTATGGCGGTTCTTTTCTTAGAACATTTTAACCCTCTAACTGCCATTTTAAGGCGTCATTTTAGTCCTTTTTAAAAAACTTAACACAGAAGTCTAATAAAACGTCCATTTAGAGCAGCGATGCGCACACATATACTATAACATTTATGCTTGTGTGGGTAGTAGCAAGCGAAATGTCAACAAATTTGCTCAAGCAACAGAATTTTATAGTGTATGTGTCTTGACAGCGCACAAGCAGCGCCTATTCCCGCGGGAATAGGAATTACAAAAATGCGTATGACTGATTTAGAGGGTTAAAATGTTCTACAAATATTTTCCTCATAAAATTTCACTATGGGTTGTCAAATGTTTAAAGTTTTTGCGACATGCGCAAAGTGCTTAAAAAGGGTCAAGTATAAATAATCAGTGTTTGTTATTTTTTTTCACCAAAGCAGTGTTAAAAAATATCGACAAAAAACAGCCCGAGTAAAAAAGATTATATATGTTTATATTTAATTATATAAAGACATCATATATATTCATATAGAATTTGATGCGAAAAATGAGTCGATAAAACCATATAAAGTTGAATTAAATTTGATATAATTTGATGTGATTTTAATATAATTTTATATGATTTGATGCGAAAATTGGCCCCTTTTTTAGAAAAATTTATGCAATTATATATAATTAAATAAAAAAAAATCAAAAAAAAAAAAATTTTTTTTAATAAAAAAATCCCAAAAAAAAATTTATATTAAATTATATATGAAGAACTTAGATTTTTTTTTATTAATTTTGCATTATATATAATAACATATAAAATTTAAAAAAAATGTTTAAGGTTTAGTTTTGGAACTTAAAAAAAAAAAAATTTCTGGACTTAGAAAAATTTTCAAAAGTTATATCAAATTAAATATAAAGGACTTAGATTTTCTTTTTTAATTTTACTCATATAAGATTACATATGATTCAGAAAAAAGTTGCATAAAGTTTTATATAAAATGTCTTCAAATATTTTGTTATATTAAATTATATAAAACAAACATACAAATTTTTATATTTCATATGTAATTATATAAACTCACTCTAATCATATGTTATTATGTATAACTTAACATTTTCTTTTATATAATTTTATATAAGAAAAAGATACGAAGTGTAAATATATATAATCTTATATGATAGCAAAACAATTTACGTATAAATTTATGAAATAATATATGTTTATATAAAAATAAGTAAAATTATATATAATCTTTTTTACTCGGGAGTGCAAATATACTTTTGAGCTAAAAATGATGTTCTGATGTGTTTTATAAAATTTTATGATGACTCTTTTCTTTGACCAAATTAACCCTCTAGTTCCCGTTTTAAAGGGTCATTTTTGTCCTTTTTTAAAAGAAATACAAAAAAGTCTGTAAAAAGGTAGTTAAAGGGTTAAAATGATTTACAAATATTTTCTGCATCAAATTTTACTAGGGCACGTCTAAGACAGAAAGTTCGTCCAGCATATAGAAAATGCTTAAAAATTGTGAAGTATTCAAATTTTTTTTGGGCCGAAATATAAAAAAAAAAACAACTAACAAAGTTAAATTCGACTTTGTCGAATGTATTAATACCCTCCACGATGTAAAAAAGTTTATTTGCAAAAAAAAACCAAAAAAAAAAAAAAAATTAAAAAAAAAAAATAAATCCGCGAAAAAAAAATTTTGGTAAAAAAAAAATCGACGAGTTTTTTTTTTTTTTTTAATAAGTTTGTACCTGGTTAAATACCATTCGGTGGTCAATAATGATCACATGTGTCAAGAAGCAGCCGAATTAAAGCATTTTGTGTTTAATTATAAAAAAATAAAAAATAAATTTTGACTTCTTTTTTTTAAATCCAAAACTTTTTTGACTCTTTTGTTAAATTGGACCCTTTTTTTTTACTCAAAAGAAAGCTTAGGTATTTTCCTCACCTAATTCTTCTTAGTCCTCAAATATGTTTTTGCTCCACCAACAAATTTCCGCTAGAACGGCATCACGCGACTTTTTCCCAAGATATCTGAAATGGTGATCACGGCCAAAGTATTAAACAGATATAACTAAGACTTTGCATATTTACTTGTTGTTGCCCTAAGCAGTTTGGTATTGCATTTGAGCGAAATCGGTTCAAAAGTTATGAACAAAAATGTAAGAACACCTCGAAAATTGTGGTACATTCAACATAACCTAAAAACACAAAATGCTTTAATTCGGCCGCTGTTTGACACATGTGAACAGAATCGATCACCGAATGGTATTTAAAAAAGTACAAACATATTTTTTTACAAAATAAAAAATTTTTTTTTACCAAAAAACTTTTTTCGTGGATTTTTTTTTTAAATTTTTGTTTTGTTTTTATTTTTGCAAATAAACTTTTTTACATCGTAGAGGGTATTAATACATTCGACAAAGTCGAATTTAGCTTTGTTACTTGTTGTTTTTTTTTATATTTCGGCCCAAAAAAAATATAAAAAAAATTGTAAGCATTTTCTATATGCTGGACGAACTTTCTGTCCTAGACGTGCCCTAGTAAAGTTTGAAAATATTTGTAAATCATTTTAACACTTTAACTGCGATTTTTTATTGACTTTTTTGTATTTCTTTTAAAAAAGTACAAAAATTACCCTTTACAACGGGAGCTAGTGGGTTAATTTGGTCAAAGAAAAGAATCATCATAAAATTTTATAAAAACGTCAGAACATCATTTTTAGCTCAAAAGTATATTTGCACTGTTTTTGTCGATATTTTTTAACACTGCTTTGGTAAAAATAAATAACAAACATTGATTATTTATACTTGACCCTTTTTAAGCACTTTGCGCATGTCGCACAAACTTTAAACATTTGACAACCCCTAGTGAAATTTTATGAGGAAAATATTTGTAGAACATTTTAACCCTCTAAATTAACGTTTTATTATACTTTTGTGTTTAGATTTTGAAAAAGGACTAAAATAACCCCTTAAAATGTCAGTTAGAGGGTTAAAATGTTCTAAGAAAAGAACCGCCATAAAATTTCACTGAAGACATCAAATCATATTTTGAAGCTCAAATGTGTTCTTATTGTAGTATTTTTGACGTTTTCCAAACGCCTTTAATAAAAAAATAAAAACTTCAATGGGCTATAAAAAAGAAATCCGAACAGACTTTACAAAACCCTTTGGTGATTTTGTCCATTTGATGGTCTACTTTCATATGGCGTTGAAGCCATTGAGGCTCTTTTTTCTTGTTGCACAGTGTTATTGGTAAAATATTTTTTTGTGTGTAGTTAATCCTTATCTTAATACGGTCTGAAAAATACAAGCCTATTATTTTATTTGCTTTTATATATATCAATCCTTATTAGACGTACAAACTTAAAAAAAATTATAAAAAATTGTTAATAACTAAACAAATTTATTAATGATATTTAGTGCGGGATCCCGGGAAGTTAAAAATTTTTTCCCGCTTTGCCGGGAAATGGAAAAAAATTGCAATCCCTACTAGCGAGTTTCGCGCGTTGAAATTTTTTTGATTTTGTAAGCTAGTGTATTTTTTTAGCAAAAGTTTAGTTAATAAAAGCTCATACAAAATTTTAAGCTTCTCTTTGTTTTCTAACTCTTTTTTTGTAGCAATATTAAAATTTCTATTTATTTCGTTGTAATTATTTAAGTAAATTCGCACTTTGTCAATATTTTGTTTATAAATTTTAAAAATTAACAGTTTCTATTGCGTTTCATTTTGATATTAGTTAGTGCTCTCTTTTGTATACAACATGTATTTCTCTTGTAAGCCGGTTTATGTGTATTTCGCAAACAAACATCTGTTTGTTTTATTTTATTTCTTTCTATCCATCAATTATCAAATTTATCACCACATTCATCATTATCATCATTTACCTCAAGCCCTCTTAAGCGTTGTACTAATTGTACCAGTGATAATGTTAATAATTTATTTTTAATTGGCGGAATAGTTTGTTGTTTTTTTCTGGGCAATAAAAGCGCTAATAACGCATGAACCACCATGTACAGGATTTTAATAATAAATTGAATTAATCTTAAAAAAAATTCCATATTTTTTTTTTTTTTGTTAAAGACAAACTCCACCGCACGAAATGAATACGAGCACAAGAAAGCGATAATGAAGAACTAAATATTATACGCAAAAAAACTACCAACTAAACTGATATTAAAACTCTAAAATAACAAAATACAAGAGCTGCGAGAGAAAGTGGTAGTTGGATAAATGTTAGCATTCTAGCGATTTTTTTTTTATAAAACAAAAAAAAAATTATTATAAATTAAAACTACCGTTTTTTTTTCGGGAAAACTATGACGGGAATTACCGGGAATTTTTTTCCCCGTGGAATCCGGGAATTTTATGAAATAAACCTTTTTATGTAAAAACATTATACATTATGCATATTCTTTAGAAGAATATGCAAAAGCAGAGTTTGGAAACTGTGCACCGTTGCGTATGATTGTTATTTAAAGGCAATTACAAAATTAAGTATACGCTACTTAAAAAGTTTTTAAGCAAGTACACAGTGCAACAACAAAATCGAAATGGGATGAAACCAAAAGCAAATTAAAGTTGACATATTCCATAACAAAATCCTCAATTCTTTTTTAGTTCAGAGCTAGATTTTTATACCCTCCACGTAGTGAGGGTATACATATATAAGTTTGTCATTCGTTTGTAACACATCGAAATATCGGTCTGGGACCCCATAAAGTATATATATTCATGATCCCCGATCGATTTTAAGACATTCTAGCGATGCCCGTCTGTCTGTCTGTCTGTGGAAATGGTGATCACGGCCAAAATATTACACGGAGATGACTGAAACTTAACATATTTAATGTAAGGACACCTCAAAAATTTTAGTATATTCAACATAACCTAAATATACAAAATGCTTTAATTCGGCTGCTGGTTGACATATGTGAACATAATTGAATACCAAATGGCATTTAACCTGTACGAACACATTTTTTTTTTACCAACATTTTTTTTCGCGGAAATTTTTTTTCAAAAGTAATTTCCTTTTAAATAAAATTTTTTGCAATAATATTTTTGAAATTGTGGAGGGTATCACTACATTCGGCAAGGCCGAATTTAACTTTTTTACTTGTTTTTTTTTATAAAAACTAAAAGTTATTATAAATTAAAACTACTGTTTTTTTTTCGGGAAAACTACCGGGAATTTTTTTCGCCGGGGAATCCGTGAATTTTATGAAATTAATTTGTAATACAGAAGAATGCTTAAATTGTTGAAAAAGAGTACACTCAAAACTGCATCTTTAGAAAAATATGCAAAAGAAGAGTTTGAAAACTGTACACCGTTGCGTATGATTGTTATTTAAAGGCAATTACAAAATTAATCATACGCCACCTATACAGTTTTTAAGCCATTACACAAAAATCAGAATGGGTTTAAACCAAAAGCCAATTAAAGTTGACATATTGACATGCACAGTGAACTATTTTTAATAATTTGGCTTTTCATAACCCAAATTACGGGATCGATTGCAGCGAAATTCATACCGGTTATAGCTAACGTAATTTCGGCTTAAATTTGGACACGGGACCCCACATGTCCTTATTGGAAAAAAAAATTAAAATTTAATCAGAATCTTTAAGTTTTTTTTTCTAAAAAATTAAATCTTTGAAAAAAAATTTTCTTGAATTAGGATACCTAAATATTTTTGTAAAATTAGCAAAATAATCTGCTGATTTGTGTTATTTTGTAAAACTAAATTCGAACACAGGTTCGAAGCTCATGTCAGGCTAGTCTGTTGATAAAAAAACATATGTATAAAGAATTTTTTTTAGCAAATATCAAATAATCAATTTAATGTAATTGCCTACTGATGACGTAGAAGTGGCTACAGAAACCATGGTCTAGGGTAAATCCACATTTAATTTAATCTTTAGAAGACACAATTTTCTTCTTCAATCAGAAAAACACAAACGACAAAGAATTTAGTTTAAATATTAATTTCAGCAGAAAAAGCTACTTAAAGTTTGCTAATTCAAACTAAAAGCTGTTCTACAGATTTTTCGGTCCAGTCGATTTTTTTGCGCGAGTTTGGGTGATTAATTTTCTATTCATACATTCTTTTGTCCCTAAAAAACGCAAAAGAAAATTGTAAACTATGGCTTAATTAAAATTTTGCTAAAAAAAAATTTAAAAATTTGGCTTAATAATTAATTTAGAATTCTCAGATATTTTTCTTTCAGAAAAATTTACTAAAATTATTAACAAAACTTATGAACCGACTTTTCTGAAACTTAAAGTCTATATAAAAGAGCCGATCTTAATGTTGGAGTGTCTATCTCGGCTTATTGGCCATTTCAGTGTTTGAAAATTTCGTGGTACCCTTATGAAACAATGTGGACCTTCGGGAAAATTTCAATAACTTTCGAACTAACAGGAATACATTGAGGGGAAAAAGCATACTTAAATCAAAAATTTTCATTTTTGATTTAAAAATACTACGTTGTTTTCAAAAAATTTTATTATTTATAATGAAATATGTTTATTTAAAAATAAATATTTTTGTTCTAAAGTTGTTAACCTCTTAATTTAAAAATGAATAATATTAAATTTATTATGCTGTCGTAAAAAATCGTTACAAATTTGAATTATTGTCAATTAAAATTTTCATTTTAAAAACAACATGGTTTTATTTTCAATTTGATGTTAAACAATTTCAATTTTAGTTGTAAATTGACATTTCGAAATCATATGTCAAATTTAAGATGAAAACATTTTCAATTTGAAAATGTTCATTTTATGAAAATTTTTTTGAGATTGTTTCTGCTAGATTTGAAGTTCTTTTTTTCTTAGTGTAGAGCAAAAATACGTGTCAACTTAAATTACATAAGGATTTTTTCGTTTTCATATGAATATCGTAGGTCTATATCTTCAAATAACCACCCCCCAAAATTTACACATTTTTATAAAAAAGAAATATTTAACGAAGCCAAACTTTTACAAGATTATGCCACTTTTTTTTTTTGTTTTTCCAATAAAAATATATTAATTGGATTTTTTATAAAAATATAACATAATATTAGCACAGTATAGAAAAGATGTACTATATATTTTTAATTATCGTATTATTTTTGAAGAAAATTTTATTTTGAAAAATTTTTGCTAGGATCAAAATTTTTTTTTTACCATAAAAACGCTTTTAGTTATGCCCAAAAATTTACTTATATTTTAGCTAAAAAAAAATCAAAAATTTTTTGTTTTACTTTGTTTGGAACTTTCCGATTTTTATGTCAAAAGAAGAACCCAAAGAAATTGCCCTACAGGTCCAATATTAGTTTGTGTAAGTATTGAATATAAAAGGCAACTATTCCGACCCCGACGATTTTACAATTCGAACAAAGAAAAAATTGCTTACCCCTAATATACAGTTAGCTGGCGATTTATGCATGTGCCAACATTTTTAAGTAGCAGTTAAATTTTGCCGAGAGTTTAATTTATAAAGGAGCATTAAGTAATCCATCTGTAAAGTTTCTGTTCGTATATGACTAAAAGCGGACCAGAGGAAAAGTTCCCCCCTTAAATAACCAAGACAGCTTGCGAAAACGCAATTTATCAATTTCTGCTTTTGTTAAGCAAATGACACATTTTTATGTCCTGCACCAAAAAAGAAAATACCATTTTTCTCGTCCCGCCCCTTTCTGTAGTCGGGGATGTATTGCAAAGGAAAGGACACTTTTAAAATGCGATTCACCTACCAATTGTACAATGAATACAAATTTTGTATCGGCGGAGGATATTGAAGGACACCTCCCCATGCGAAAATTTGTAACAAATTTATTAATACAATTTTACGTCTACAAAAGAGACCTACCGAAAAAAAATTTATTTTCTAATCCCCTGTGACATTTAACTTTTCCTGACATAATAATGTGACTTTGCTTAAAAAATGTACAAAAAATACGTGTTTCAGAGATTCATTTAGATCCAAAAGGGGGACATTTTTACCCCCTAGTCCGATTTTGCCCATTAAAGAACGCACAGAAAAAAATATTGAGAAAAACAATTTGAGTAATCATTTGTTTAAATTTTTAAATAAGATTTCAGTAATTTCTTATTTGACGCAATTAAAAATTTACTCAACAATTTGAGTAAATAATTTAACACAAAATTTAATATTTTTTTTTTATTCTCTTTGTGTTTTGAATTCTCATTTAGTTTATAGTTTTTTGTATATGTATATTAGAGTGCCCAAAAAAAAATTTTTTTTCTTTTTTTTAGGTCTTACCCCCTAAATTTGTTCCTTTTAATGAAAAAAAAAAATCGTTTTTTTTTGTGGATTTTTAAAATAAAATCTTAAGGTCGCCCTCGCGGCTTTTTTACGAAAATCTACGAATTTACGATTTTTAAATTATTTAAATTGTTAAAATGCTTTAAATTGGTGAAGTAAAAAAAATTTCATCAAAAAGGAGACTTACGCTAAAAACATGTATCGTCCATTCCATAAGATATTGCACATTCCATGAGATATATCCAATTCTTTAAGAAATTTTACATAATGTCATGAAATATTGCATGAAATCACCTCTACGAATTGAAGATAGGTTTTTGGTATATTCAGAAAAATTTTTTGGGGGTGAAAGTTAAGGGGGGTCGGTCTTACTTTTTACCCCTCTAGGAGGCCCCCTTGAAGCTGTAGGAGTGGATTTAATAAAAAAAAGTTGAAAAAATAAATAGCATTGTATGGGGACCACCTTAATGGTTGAAGATAGATGGAAAGTGTGTTCTGAAAAAATGTTGGGGTTGAAAAACTATTGGGGGTCGGTTATATATTTGACTTCTCCAGAGCCACCCTTAAGATAGTTAGAGGTAGTAGCAGTTTTATCGTTGTAATCCTTGTATGGAAGCCCCCATAGGAATTGGAGATAGGGCCTTGGTATATTTGGGAAAAAATTTTGGGATGGGAAATTAATGGGGGTCGGTCCCACATTTTACCTCCTTTTAGGCGACTCCTGGACAGTTGTGGGGCTTTTTCTGTTGGGAGTGTAGATGTAAAGATTCACAAAAAGCCCCACAACTGCCCCAGAGTCGCCAAAAACTGGGTAAAATGTAAGATTTTGTCACCCTAACCTTTTTTACAAACATATCTAAGCCCTATCTCGACTCCCTATAGGGGCTTCCATACGAAAACAACATTTTAATAAAAAAAATTTCCTACCGCTATAACTTTCCCAAGAGTGCCTCTAGAGGAGTCAAATGTATGACCGACCCCCATTAGTTTTTCAACCCAAACATTTTTTTAGAACACACTTACCCTCTATCTTTAACCCTTAAGGTGATCCCCTTACAATTTTTTTTTTTTATAATTTTGTTTTATAAATCCGCTCCTACCGCACTCACGGGGCCTCCTAGAATGCCGACCCCCCTTAGCTTTTACCCCCCAACATTTCTTCTGAAAATACCAGCTACCTAACTTCAATTCCTAAAGGTGTTTTCATGCTATATTTCATGGCATTATGTAAAATTTCTTAAAGAATGGGATATATCTCATGCACTCAAAAAAATAACTTAGTCAAAATATTAGTAAAAGGTGTTGTAATTTACTTCAACCAAACTTTAGCAAAAAAATTGTAAACATTTAAGTTTTACAGTTTTTTGTGGCAATTTACTATTGGTAAAATACAATAATTTTTTGGTACTTTTATTATATTTTCTTGCTAGTTTTTTTTTTATTTTACTATAATTTTAGCAAAAATATTAGTATTTTCCTTAAAGAAATGGTAATTTCTTAGTTTTAAGAAAAAAAAATTGTTTAAAGTGTTCTAGTGTGAAAATAAATCATTGCAGATTCTGCTGTTGTTAAATGTCCAGCTGCCAAGAAGAAGGCAAAAGATGATGCTGCCAACACCATAGCAAAGTAGCCATCCATTAACTGAATGGGCGCTCAAAAATAGGCTACACAATTTTTTGTATTTCTTACCATATTTTTTGCTAATTTTTCCGTATTTTTTGCAAATTTTATATGAAATTTTTTTAAAATTTGCCACCTAAATTGTTAATAAAAAGTTGATAATTTTGAAAAATTATTTTTTTAAAATTTTAACCCATACTTACTATAGATATCTAATCTTCAATACCCAAAAGTTTATTTTTTATTTTTTTTTTTAAATACATGTGAAAAAAATTAAAAATTCGAAAAAAAATTTTTAATTTTTTACAAATTTTACGTGAAAATGTAAGAAATTTCTTGTGTAGACTACTACGCAATTCTCATTTGTTCTACTTAAGCTAAAAAAATGACACAAAAAAATAAAAAAGTGAAGTATTGTTCTTTAATTTTTTTGTTTAAATGAAAAAAAAAATCATTTTGGATTTTGATGTTGTTGGAAATCCATTTACTGCAACTACAGCTGCTGAGAAGAAGGCAAAAGAAGATGCCATCAAGCCGAAGAAACCATCCAACAACTGAAGTAATAGTTGATGCTGCTATTACTACATTTAAAGAACGTGGTGCTCAAAAACAGGCAAAAAATGTTTAGTATATTCACCAAATTTTAAATCAACTACTAATCAGAGAAAAAAAAATTACTAAATAAAACAGTTTTTTTTACCAAATTACCAATTTTTTTATCTATTTGAATTTTACCATTTTTTCTTGGTAATTTTACCATATTATTTGATAATTTTACAAGGTTGATTTTTTACAAAAATAAAATGGTATTCTTGTAATTTTACCATTTTTTCCTAATTTTTTTGTTAGCAAAATGGTTTTGCTAATATTACCAAAATTTTTGCAACGTCCAAAACTACAGTTTTTTTTGCTAATTTTAACCATTTTTTTTGCAAGTTTTACAATATTTTTTTTTTTAGTTTAGTTTTTCGTAAAAAAGCCGCGATCGCGACCTTAAGATTTTATTTTAAAAATCCACAAAAAACAAACGAAATTTTTTTTCATTAAAAGGAACAAATTTAGGGGGTAAGACCTAAAAAAAGAAAAAAAAGTTTTTTTTTTCTGGGCACTCTAATGTATATGGAAGTTTGAAATCATCTTTATGAAATTTTCCTATGTCTTTAAGACATAAATATATTTGGTAAAGTTTGAAAAAACATTTGTTTAAAAAAAAAATGTAAAACTTTTTTAAACTTTTTAAAAAAATAAATTGATAAATTTTGAATAAATTTTTACTTGACACAATTAAAAAGTTACTTAAAAAAATCGAAAAATTTTTAATTAAATTTTTAATTGTGTCCATTAACAATTTTTTAGTAAGTAACACTGTGCTACAAAAAACACAAAATCAAATATACTTGTAAAACGAGGTAGTTAAGATTGTAGGTCTCGTCGGAAAGATCACAAAAATGCCCATCAAACTTGCCAGACACCCTCAAATTTTAAAGTTATTGTCAAAAAACGTTTTTTTGGGACTTTTCTCACTAACTTAAACATTTTTGAACCGATTTTAAATTTTTCAACTCTTTTGGATAGAAGAAGGATAGGGATTTTCATGTGTGTGAATTGGTCTATGCTATAAGAAAGATATGTATTGATTTTTTCAACAACATCTAATTTTTTGTTATATTTTGAAAATTTTTTGAGTTTATCGATTTTTTTCTGCTATAGTTTGTTCAACAACATTTATATTAATAAACGTATTCTTAAAGAAACTTTAATTGTGAATACGATGAGCTTCATGCTTCTAAAAAAGCATCTAAAAAAGAAAATTAAGATTTTGTATGAAATTGCCGTGCGGATAACCCAGGCAAAAAAAAAAATCAAAAATTAAACGAACATACTGAGAGGTTGTGTATCATTATTGTAAATGTTTTTACCACCTGAATTTGAATTTGACCTTGAAATTGCGCTACCTTATTAAGTTTTTGATATATCAATTTATGTTAAATATCTCAAAAACCTGAAGATAGAGCAATTTAAAGGCCAGATTCGGATTCAGCGCTCCAAAAACCTTAAAAAATATTGTACATGATCTCTTATGACAAATTTTTTTTTTTTGCATGGTTTATCTGAACGGCGATTTCCTGCAAAATCCTTATTTTCTTTTTTTTAGAAAAATTATCACAACTCTGTCAATTCTTATCCAATTTTTTCAGCTTATCGTATTCAAAATTATGTTTTCTTTAAAAATACGTTTATAAATATTAAGGTTGTTAAACGAACTATAGCAGAAAAAAATTGATAAGCTCGAAAAATTTTCAAAAAATAACAAAAAAAAAAATAGATTTTATAGAAAAAATTAATAGATATCTTTTTTATACATATGTTTAAACCAATTAACACACATGGAAAGCCCTATCCTTCTTCTATCTAAAACAGTTTAAAAATTTAAAATCGATTGAAAATTTTCTGAATTACACAAGGTTAAGTGAGAAAGGTCCCAAAAAAACGTTTTTTGACAATAACTCTAAAATTTGAGGGTGTCTGGCAAGTTTAATGGACATTTTTGTGATCTACTCGACAAGACCAACAACTTATACTATGGCACATCAGAAGTATTTCTGTAGCACATGTAGCAATGTACAGTGTAATTTTTATTAAAAATTTACTCAATACTATTAAATCGTTTACTGGTGCAAAATTGAGTGATTTTTTACTCATTTCTCAGGATTTTAAAATCCCGAATCTCGAGATTTGTGAATGTCAATCCCGTTTAGCATCCCTAGTTTACAATTTCATAGAAATATCAATAATTTAACGTTCAATGTAGCGTTTTTACTGTTATCGTCTATTATTTATTTGCTAAAGTTAACAACACGGTAGTGTTATCAATATAAAAGAGAACTATTGCGGATTAAACAAAAAATTAACGCATTTCAATTCTCTCAAAATATGATATTTGCACTTTACATTTAAAAAAAACAATCTAAAAATACAAACTGTAAAGTACATATCAGCATATATACAAAAGCTAACAATTCTGAAATAGAAAAACAACTAACAAGTAACTCTGTTAATTTAACATTTTATTCATATGCTATGTTATTAACAGTACTGCAGTATTGCCATGTTAGGTTATTAACAGCATTGTAGTATTGCCATATTCGAGATTTAAATAAATATATTAGTATGTTTCACAACCTTAATTAATTTTTTTGGTATTGCCATTCGTTTTTTGGTCACAAATTATTGAGGTGGCTCAACCCAACCACCAAAGGCTCCATCTAGTTCAGCAGCAATTTGTAAACATAATTTATCCATGTAAGGAGCAGCCACTACCTGGAAACCAACTGGCAAGCCATGACGATCCAAGCCCATGGGCACATGTGTGGCTGGGAAACCCAAAATATTAAATAACAACATTAAAACTACACCACTTATGTTAACCAGAGAGGAGCCACTGAAAAAGCTGGCGGACTTGTGGTAGGTGGGTATAAATAAAACACCGTTAGTGCCAAGTAATTGCTGGAAATTAAAGAAAATAATTGGAAATACAAAATTATATTTAAATTTGAAATTTTAATTTTACTTACTATTAAATCGGATTTAAGATTTTTCACTTCTGTTCTTACTCTCTCACTTTCTTCAGCGCTCAAAAATGCATTCATTTCAATCATCAGTTCCACAAATAATGGCATTGTGGTATACATTGAATGGCCCATTAAACCTTTTATTATTTCCATAATTAAAACTTTACGGGAAGGACGATTTTTGGAGGAATGTGTTATAATACTTGGAATACCCTTAATGCTGACCAAAGAAGATAAACACATTTCGATGATATTTTGAAAACCGGGTAAATTTAACTGTAAAGAAATTCAAAAGATGAAAAAAGCTTTTCGATCAACTATTTCCATAAGAAAAGCTGTCACAATCTGATCAACTTTTTCCATAAGAAAAGTTGTCAGAATCTGATCTACTTTTTCTATAAAAAAGTTGTCAGAATCTGATCAACTTTTTCTGTAAGAAAGTTGTCAAAATCTGATCAACTTTTTCTGTAAGAAAGTTGTCAAAATCTGATCAACTTTTTCTATAAAAAAGTTGTCAGAATCTGATCAACTTTTTCTATAAAAAAGTTGTCTGAATCTGATTAACGTTTTTTTTTATAAAAAAGTTGTCAGAATCTGATCAACTTTTTCTATAAAAAAATTTGTCAGAATCTGATCAACTTTTTCTATAAAAAAAGTTGTCAGAATCTGATCAACTTTTTCTAAAAAAAAGTTGTCAGAATCTGATCAACTTTTTCTATAAAAAAGTTGTCAGAATCTGATCAACTTTTTCCATAAAAAAGTTGTCACAATCTGATCAACTTTTTCTATAAAATAGTTGTCAGAATCTGATCAACTTTTTCTATAAAAAAGTTGTCAGAATCTGAGCAACTTTTTTATAGAAGAGTTGTCAGAATCTGATCAACTTTTTCTTTAGAAAATTTGTCAGAATCTGATCAACTTTTTCTATAAAAAAGTTGTCAGAATCTGATCAACTTTTTCTATAGAAAAGTTGTCATAATCTCTTAAAATTTTTCCATAGAAATGTTGTCAAAATCTGAGTTTATTTAGATTAAAATATGATCTTACCTCTTCAGTTTGTAGTCCTCCCTTTTCAAAGCATTTCACCGCCCGCTTAATAGCCAATTTAACTTCATAATCAGCTGGTATGTGTTTGAAACTTGACATGGAATATGTGTAATGTATCTGAAAAGTTAGAAATAAGAAAAAAATTGGAAACCCTTATTGAGTGCATGGGGGCATGGAGGCAAAATGGGACAAAAATATTTTATTAGCTTTACCAAAGCTTTGGCAAAGCTCAAAACTTTGTCTTTAAAATTTTAAAGATGGTTTAATCTCAAATGGCTTTGATTTAGCCATTCATACCGTATTAACTTACCTTAATATCATTTAATTTTACGGCTTCTTCAAATTTAAGTTTTTCTGCATTTTTACCCGCCATAATATGCATTAATAAAGGCATATCCTTGGCAAATCTAGTCATAGGACCAACTTGTAAAAAGTAAGGAAATTCAGCATCCGTATGACTGTGGGGAAAATGACCACCAACCGACACAAGACCACCGGTAGGTTTATGACCAAAAATACCACAAAATAAGGCTGGTAAACGTATGGAACCGCTTATATCGGAGACCACACCAAAGAGAGAGGCACCAGCTCCATGTAATGAACCCTTTAGAGATAAACATTTTTTTTATTACATAAACTTTTTTAAATAATTGGACTTATAATACCTCTCCACTTGAAGAACCTCCAGAGGAACGTCTTAAATCGTAGGGATTTAAACATTTACCATTAACGTGGGTATCAGCTTCAAAAGCTAAACAAAATTCGGGATTGGCTGACACTAACAGAGGTATGCCACCGGATGCTTTTAACAAAGAAACAGTCTCACCATCTTCAGAACATTTTTCATATTTTCTTTTAAGACTGCCTACAGCATGAGAAAGACCTGGAACAAGAAAATTAGACTTAAGTATAGAATCAAGAACTGTGATACAAAGTGTTAGAAAAAAATTTTTTAAACTGTGATATTTTATTTATTTATTTTTGCAATTATATATTTTTTAAATTAATTATGTGTTTTATGTCGTGTTATATGTACGTTGTAAAACAAATATTGTGTTTAAAAATTAAATGTGAAAGTTAACTAAAGATAATTTATTAATAAATAAATCAATCCCTGAAGATGCTGGAAATATCCCAGTGAAACGTTGGAGAAAGAAAAAATTAAATAAATTGTCTTTTATTTAAATAAAAAAACAGACCTTAAAAGCCTGATTAGAAAATTCTAAAACATAAAACTGTTAAACATAAAAAGGTCGATATATATAAAATTACTAAACTTAAGGTTTATTCTCAGAATTTAAAATATTTTTCCTATAGAAAAATTCTGATAATTTGAAATATTGTTTTACAGAAAATCTTCCAGAATCCAAGATTTATTTTATATAGAAAAATTTCAGAATTTGAGATTTTTTTATAGAAATATACTCAGAGTCTGAGATATTTTTTCTATAATACAATTCTTAGATCCTGAGAAATTTTTTCTGTAGAAAAAAAAAACGCAGAATCAAAGACATTGTTTTAATTTTGAAAATCTATTTTCATGCAAAGTTCTTAGAATCTGGTATGTTTTTTCTAAAGAAAAATTCTCGTAGACTGAGATATTTATTTTGTAGAAAGAATCTCAAAATCGGTCAAAATTAAGCTGATTTGTAAGCCTCCTCAAAAAATTTTTAAAAACACATATCAATTTTGGTTGGCGCACCGACGATACCCGGGTAAAAATGAAATATATATGATCATATATGAAGATATATGGATCATATATGGATTTATATAACCATATATTATCATATATGGCTCCATATATGTTTATATATGATTTGATCCGTAAATTGGCCCATTATGAGCTCATATCGGGCCAATTTACGGATCAAATCATATATAAACATATATGGAGCCATATATGATAATATATGGTTATATAAATCCATATGTGATCCATATATCTTCATATATGATCATATATATTTCATTTTTACCCGGGTATATAAAATTTTGTTTTATTATTATAAATCGATTGTTTTCCAAGTTAAAACATTACAAATTTTAAAAATGGTTTATAGTTTTTATTTAGTGATCAATAGGGCAAGTACTTTCATGAAAATGCATATTTTTACTCGTCACTTTTATCATACAACAAACTAAATATCTATCCGAATCAAGAAATTTGCAATAAAATGGCATCGATTTGTAGTTGCATATTTTTGCATATTTTGGTATAAATGCATATTTTTGCATATTTTCATACAAATTGCACTTTTTGTTTAATTTTTATAACTTTTTTCAAAACTCACCTTAGAAAAAATCAATTTCTATCAACTTTTTTTGGAGAAAAATTATTTTTTGTTATAGAAATGATATTCTGAGGCATTTCTTGCAAAAATTGGATTCAGGTAAAAAAGTTTTTAGATTCTGAGAATTTTTTCCTATATTAAAATTTAAAATTTTCTTATTTTGAAACATTTACAAATTAACAAAAAAAATGTCTCTGAAATACCTATTCAAGCGAATGCTTTTTTGACAATTTAAAAAAATCATTGATTCTGGAACGATAAGTATAATCGATTTCAAGATACAGTAGAATCTCGCAAATTAGAACCACTTTGTTCCTCGGGTAGTTCTAATTTCTGAAAAGTTCTAATTTCTGGACATTTTTTTTTTTTCAAAGAAAATGATAAAATAATAATAAAAATAGTTACGACTGCTTTATTTTAACATAAAACTATTTTTTTGTTAATATTAAATTACTATAACACATTAAATTTGTAAAAAAACACTTTTAAGGGCTTTGAAATGAGAAATAACAGGCGTTACATCGATTATATCATCGTCAATGCTATTTGATCCGTCATTAAACCCATCGTCATTCCATTTTTCGATTTCTCTTACACTTATGGAAAATAAAACAAAATAAAAACAAAAAAAAAGTCCAGAAATTAGAACCACTGGTTCTAATTTTAGAGCGTTAACTACATACAATTCGGGTTTTCCCCTATTTAGTTTAAAAAAAAACTATAAAAAAAATATTTGGTAGTGTAAATAAAAACAAAAAAAAGAAAAACTTCCAGAAATTAGAACCACAGGTTCTAATTGTAGAGCGTCAAATACATTAAAATAGCCGGTTCTAATTTCTGGACAGTTCTAGTTTGTGAGAGTTCTAATTTGTGAGATTCTACTGTAATATACTGGGTTCTGGAACTAATTGTTTTAAACGGAAAATTTTTCTGGGATGGTTTATGTAAATAAGTTTGTCATTCCGTTTTTATAAACTCAAAAAAAAAAAATTACCTCAATTTTTTTTTTTACAAAAATGACTAAAATTTTTTTTTGCGCCCCAGGAATATTAAATCATCGATTCTGAAATATTAAGTAGAATCGGCTGCAGGGTAATATGTTGCGTTCTAGAACCAAATATTTGGAACGGAAATTTTTGTTTTATAGACACATCTCAAAATGTGTCTATGAAACAAGATGTTTTACCAGTTAAAAATGGTTTACAGTAACAAAAACTTTTTAAAAATTGTAGGGGACATCAAATGTTTAAAAAACCCCTATTTTATGTTAACAACATTATTTTTTTTGGTAGAACAATAATTTTTAAATGCATATTTTTTAAATTTTTAGTGCATATTTTGGATTTTTAGATGCATATTATAGGCACATATTTTCGATTTTTAGATGCATGAAAGTACTTGCCCTAGTGATCAACTTATTTCTTCAAGAACCCAAACAAAAAATAAAATTTTTTAATTACAGTGGAAGAAAACCGCATTTTTTTACCTCCAATTCTTTTGACCAACAATTTTTTTGTAAACAAAGAACTAGAGAATTTAATAATCTACAAATCAAAAAAAAATTTCATCAAAATCGGTTCAGTAGTTTTTGCAGTACAACTGCAGCCGATTTTGTCTTTTTAAAAAAAGCATCCCACAATTAAGTGGCAACCCTAGCAAATTTTGTTTTATAAAATTTTAAAAATAATACGATGATTTATCTTTCAAATAAAAAACAGAATTAGAAAGTATGTATTGCGTATTTTTTATATCTGTTTTCAAATTTCTAACATTAAAGCTGTTTTTTTTTTAATTTCAACCCCCCTTAAATGCAGGTTTATTCTGTTTTATACTTATTATTTGTTTATTAGAATTTTAAACTTTTTGTTGTTTTTTTGTTTTATTTAATTTATTAAAATATTTATTTAATTGTTCAGATTTATTAGAATTAATGCACTTTTTTTTGCATAATGCCAAAACTTGTTTACACAAAAACAAACACTACTTTATAAAAAGTACGAAAAAATAGTACTTTTTTATAAAAAGTTACGAAAATCGTATTTTTTAATAAAAAGTATGAAATTAATATTTTTTTATCAAAAGTTCGAAAATAAGTAGTACTTTTTATCAAAAGCAAATTTTTTAGTATTTTTAAAAATAGTACTATTTTTTGGTACTAATTTGGCAATTTTTATAAAAGTATTATGTGTTTTAATACTTCTTATTAAAAAAAAAATTCCTTTTTTCCTCAGATCTATTTTTTTTTGTCTTCAGGAACACTACTTTATAAAAAGTACCAAAAAAATAGTACTCTTTCATAAAAAGTTATGAAAATTTTTCTTTGTAATAAAAATTATGAAAAAAGTATTTTTAATCAAACGTACAAATATAGTAAATAGCACTTTTTTTAGTATTACTTTTTATCAAAAGCACCTTTTTTAAGTATTTTTTTAAAAAGTACTATTTTTTGGTATTAATTTGGCAATTTTTTATTAAAATGACTATGTGTTTTAATACTTTTTATTAAAATATGTTTTTTTTTTCTCAGATCTATAATAGCACTTTCCAGGCCGAAAAATACAAGCGAGCCAGTAACGTTAACAGCTGTACAAACGTTGTCAGTACGTATTGAGTTTGGTATTTCTGTACTGTTCTGGTAACTCAAATGATAACTTTGATCTAAGGATGGCCCATAGACTCTGACATCGGAAAATCACTGTAAAAACAAAAAAACTAGCTGTGCGCCAGTACTTCAAATACAAAAAAAAACTGTTCGATAAAAAAAATTGACAAAAAAAAAATGTGTGTCCAGGACTTTAAACAAATTTCGGAACTTAGATAATTTAAAAAAAAAATTAAAAGCATTTTTACTCCAAAATCCCCTAGAAACTTCTGTCTGGAACTTAAAAAAAAATCGTAACTTACAACTAGAAATTTTTGTAAAAAATTGTCTTTTGTTTTTAATTTGAAAGAGATCAAATTTAATTCGAAAAATATGAACTTTAATTCGAAATAGATCAATTGAAGAGTTTATTGTAAGAACTCGATAAGCAACATTTAATTTTATTGTGGTTTTTGCCTTAAAACTTTTGAAATAATGATAAAAATAGATCTTTTGAGGAACTTTTATACTCAAGATACTTTTACGAAGGGTTTAAATAAAACGTCTGCAAAAAATCTGTCAATGGAACATCAGCAGAAGGCGAAAAACACCAAAAAATAAAATGTTGCTTATCAAGTTTTTGCACTAAAGCCTTCAATTGTAATTCAAAAACAATTAATTGTAATTCGATTATTGTACACAAAAGAAACGAATTGTTATATTGAATACAATTAATTGAATACAATTAATTTTTTCATTGAAAGTGCTCCTATATGGAAATTTGTAATATCAACAAACGTTTATAAATTTTGATTGTTGAAAAAATAATTTTGTTTTTTCAGCAAACACAAACACAATGTGTTGATCTGACAAAAGTAAGAATTCTTAATTTTTTTCAACAAACAACAAACACAATTTGTTGATCTGACAAAGGATTTTTTTTTCAACAAAGAAATTTAACAAACACAAACACTATTAATTGATATGCACTCAAAAAAAAGTGAACTAAAATCTGGGAAAATTAACTTAATTTTAAGAAAAAGATGGAATGATTTGGCTCCAAAGATTTTTTTTCTTGGTTTTTGTTCATAATTTTCCCAAAAATAAGGAAAACAAAGTTAATTAATTTTAAGCCAATTTTAACTAGAAAATCGGAAAAATATTATTACACTTTAGTTCACTCACATTTTAAAACTGGATTGGTACTAGACCCTGGACCCATGGGTTTAGACCCCATAGGTCCAGCTTGTTAACTCAAGCCCTACGTGTTCTACGAGTCAAGAGCTACAAAAATGCCGTTGGACCTTTTCTCGTGTTGGCAGTATTTACCGAGATATGTGCATATATGAAATCTCTGGAATTTCAAATTTTAGATCTAAAATTAGGGTCTTGAGACCCCGACAGATATGCAGAGCTAGGCTATTCCATATTTTTTTTTTGTATTTTTCCTTTTGAAAATTTTGTCCGTTTCGCTCTATCTCGCTTAGTTTTCGAGATATCGCCATTTTGAATTTTTAACTATATTCTAAGAAGTTATTTACTAAATTCTCAGAAGTTATTAACTCAATTCTTAGAAGTACACTTCCTCAATTCAAAGAAGAGAAATACGATGATGTTTTTTTTAGTAAATTTTAACTAAACTTGAACTAAATTGTTTTTTAAGAAATATGTCTTAAAAATAAAGATACGTTTCTTAGATTTGTGGAAAATTTCTTTGGCAGTAAGAATTTTTTTCCTAATATTTAAAAATTCTATTTAAAGAAAACTATGAACTACTTATAAGTAAATGAACTAAACTTTTTTCCTCATAGTTAAGAAAATTTCTTATTTTTTAGTTAAATTTTACTATTATTAGGAAAATTCATGATAAATTTTCAAAGACATTTTTTCCTTAATTTTAGTTATGTCTTTTTTTTCAGTGTGATAAAAGAATTTTGAAATAAAATTTCTTGACTGAGTTTGTTGAAAACAAAATCGAAGCTTTGTATTATGGACTAACAGGCGACCGTTTTTACTAAATGTTTGGCTGATTTAAAGTTGATGTTTGTTGATTTAAATTTGACGATATTAGTTTCTGCGTAATTTGAAAAGGATAAAAATATTAATTGTAATTCAAACATACAAACATAATACCCTACACAGAGTTAACCGGAAAATGGGTCCCAAGGTATAATATGGACCAATTGGATCTATCTTTTGTTAAATCTTTAGTAAATGTTAAAAACACTCTTAAACCAAGTTTAAGTGAAATAGGCGTCTTTTTGTTGCCATGGACAGACAGACGGACGGACGGACATAGCTAAATCGATTCAAAAATTGATTCTGATTCGATCGGTACACTTAAAGGTGGGTCTAAGACGAATATTAGGGTAGTTACAAACATCAGCACAAATTCATTATACCCTGTATGTAGCACAGTGTGGTGTAGGGTATAAAAACGTTTGTAATGAACAGAAATGTTTTGATAAAAAAAATTTTGATCAAAAATTTTGACAAAAAAAAACAAAGGTTTGATGAAAAAATGGTTGATCAAAAAAATTCTTGATGAAAAAACTAAATATGGATGAAAATAATTTTTAAAAAAGTTCAGAGGTTGGATTTTGAAAAAAAAAATTTATGATAAAAAATAATTATGTAACTTTTTATTCACCAGCTGCACTGTGGGCCAGCATCCCTGAATTTTGGCCATAAATAGACCGCTTAACCTATATGCCAAAAAAGTATTACATATGGGTGTTAAAGGATCGCTGATCACGATTCTGGAAAAAAAATTTGAAAATTCAAAATGGCGGATCCAAAATGGCGGACATGATATTTTAATTCTTTGCTTATTGTATTTACCATAACCATTGCCGATGTCTTTGGTTTCGTTAATAACAAATATGAGCTCAGACTTTTTAAATTCAAAATGGCGGATCCAATATGGCGACAAATTTAAATTTAAGATTTTTTATATGTTGTCTCTTTTTGCCAAAAACTTATATTTTAATGGTTTTTCGGATGTTAAAACTGATTTCGGAATTAAAGATTCCAAATACAAAATGGCGGATCCAAGATGGCGGATACAATTTTTTAATTCTTTGCTTATTGTATTTACTATAATTATTTTCGATGTATTTAGGGTCGGTAATTACGAAAATGAGCTCCAATTTTTTAAATTCAAAATGGCGGATCCAATATGGTGACAAATAAAATAAAATATAATTTTTTTTTCTATGTTGTCTGATTTTAACGGTTTTTCGGATGCCAAATCTGATTTCAGAATCAAATATTCAAAATAGCGGATCCAATATGGCGGACAAGACATTTAAATTATTGATTAATATCACTAGGAAATGATTGCGTAACACGAATACGAACTCATTGTCAGACTTTTTGAAATCAAAATGGCGGATCCAAAATGTAGGACATAGTATCAGCGTTTAAATTACTACGAAGAAAGTAGCTTAAACAACCAAAATTGACGATATGTATAGTTTTAAAAACAAACAATATGTAAATCATTCAATTACTATAACTACTAATACTTGCACATTTCTGTTTTTGTAGCGAGAGCTTACGATTGTTTTTAAAAATGAATAAGTAGCAAATAAAACAAAAACATTAGAATTGTGTAGCCTACAAGTAGCCTACAAATTATTTTTGGTAGCCTACAAATATTGTTTTTGTAGCCTACAAAGAGAAAATTTAATAAAACTATAAAACACACACTCATCTTGTTTAACATAACTGTTTTATTTTAATGTGTATAAAGAATAGGGTTGGAAAAAAACTTGGGCAAACATTGTTGTGGTGTACACTTGTCATTAAAAGTAGAGATGGACACATGAGCAGATTAGAACGTGATTCACGCGGGACCACGCTTGAGTGTGACTAAATTCAATTTTACTCACGTGAGTGTGAGTGAAGAATAAAATTGCGTGAGTGTGCGTGAGTAAGATTTTTGCGTGAGTCGATTTTTTAAGTTTCGCTGAACTTTAAATTTTGTTGAAAATTTTAAAAGATTTTTTAAATTTTAGTTTTTAAGTTTTTTTTTGTATGAATAAGAGTTTCGTGAGTGTGAGTTAACGTGAGTGTGAGTGAAGCTTGAGTGAGTGCACGTGAGTGTGAGTTGTATTAAATTTACTCACGTGATTGTGAGTGTGAGTAGAAAAAATTTGCTCGTGAGTGTGTGTGATTCAAAAATTCCTGTCGTGAGCATGAGTGAGTGTGAGTCAAAAATCACTCACGTGCCCATCTCTAATTAAAACCATGTTTTGTGTATTTTTCAACACGTGAATTTTCGAAAAACCCAATGTAGAGATGGGTGCGTGAGTGGATTTTGACTCACACTCACTCACCCTCACGCAAAAAAAATCGAATCACTCACGCAATTTTTTTTATTCACGCTCACTCACTATTCACGTGAGTAATAAAAATCTTACTCACGTCAGATTCAATCAAGCTCACGCGTGAGTCACGCAAAATCTACTCACGCAATAAAATTTTCTTACCAAAAAAAAAACTCCAAAAAAATTTTTTTTACAAAAAATAAAAAAATTGGGCTAATCTAAAAATCTAATCACGCAAACTCACGCAAAAAATAAATGACTCACTCACTCAGATTTTAATTCAGCTCACACTCACTCACAATCACGTGATTGAAATGAAAATCACTCACGCGTGATTCACGTGAATCACGCAAATCAAGTGACCAGCGCCCATCTCTAACCCAATGTTAATGCCACGGTTTTTTCGACAAAATTCCAAATTTTTCTATATTTTTTTGACCGAAATTAAAAGAATTTTATTTAAAATTATTATTATTCTTTTTTCGATGTTGTATTCATTTTACACCATCTTAACGATATTTTTAATATGATCACGTTTTTATATTGCTACATTTGTTTACAATGTGAAGGTAGTAATACTATAGTAATACTGTAGCCTACAAATATACTACTGTAGTATTTTTGTAGGCTACAACAATAAAATTTGTTTTCCGCTACTGCTCTGTTTGGAGTTTTTGTTTTTTTCATGTTGTTGTAGTTTAAGCAAACACAAAAAAGAAACGTAAACAAAAGCTATAACTTATAATATTGAAATTGTTTGAAGTGATATGAAAAGCAAAAGCAAAAAAACGGGTAGCTAACGTAGCCTTTCAAACGCTGCATAGTATTTAAAAAAAATGTACAATGTATACATTCCTTAGTTTTTATAAAACCCTCTTTTTGCTTATATTAGAAAATTTTTATAAAATATTTCTCTTTTAAATGCGTCATAATGTTAATATATCCAGTGGGACATTTAAGAGAGAACTCTTTTATTTCCAGTTAGCATTTGCCATCCTAAATGTACAAATACTGCTACTAGCTTACAATTTCACAAAAAATATTTAAAATGCTATCGCCAAAATATGCCCGCTTAAATGCGTTCCCATTTATAATGTTTAGCACTAGCTGGTCAAGTGACTCAAATTTTTTGTTCATGAGTGAGACATTTTTTGTGTGAGTGATTCGCAGTGAGTGCCATTTTCTAGCGTGAGCCAAAATTGTTTAATTGTATTGATATATGCCCGCTTAAATGCGTTCCTAGTTTTAATTTTAGCACTAGAGATGGACGCTGGTCAGGCGAATCACGCGTGATCGAAAGTGAGCTTGTCTCAAATTTTTTGTTCGTGAGTGCCAAGTGAGTGAGACATTTTTTGCGTGAGTGATTCGTATTGAGTGCAATTTTTTTGCGTGACTCAAAATTATATAAGTGTATTAATTTAGTTTTATAATTTTTTCATGTTTAAACTGTTTAGCGTGAGTTAGGCGTGAGCGTAAGTCACACGTGAGTGGTGTTTTGCTTACTCACGTAAATAGTGAGAAAGTGTGAGAAAAAAAACGATTGAGAAATTATGTTTTTTTTTGCGAGAGCGTGAGTGAACGTGAGTCAAAACTTACTCACGCGCTCATCTCCAGTTATCACGCCAATGTTGTCAAAGTGGGAAATTTTTTATTAGGAATCAATAGAAACAAAAATATCAAAAAATTTTTGAAGTTCCATTGTAGGGCATTTCTAAACGCCATATTTTGGTTTATTGCCTCTATATCAAAAGTTTATGAACGGTCGAAAAGGGTCGCAAAAATGTGAATAGAATGCACTGTTAGAGACAGATTGCAATTCAAGGTTTGTCAATATCGTTTGGACTTTTTTGGACTTTGGTGTTGGAAAAAGGCGGATTTCAACAAAAGTATGAATTTTCATAATTTATTAAAACAAATATATATTTTTAGCTTACTTTTTGACAGTTTATCTGTGTTGGACTAACAGGTATGTCTTTAAGAGAACTTCGCAGAAAATTGGAAAAAATATTGTGTTAAAGTACAAAAAAAAATATTTGTTTCATAAATAAAAAATATAAAAAAAATCTCAAACTTTAACTTTAACCTCATGCAAAAAAAAAAAAACTTTTAGCTACAGTAAAAATATATTTAAGATGCACAAAATTCAAGATGTTGACATTCTGAAAAAATATTTTTAAATATGTGTTGCCTTACAGCCCTTATTGGCCAAAAAATGGAAATCCTGGCCCACAGTGAGCTGGTGAAAAGTTTTTTTATTCACCCAAAGTTGAATTATTATCCAAGTTACAAATCCAACCAATTCTTTTTGTTGAGGCTCTAATCAATAAACATTAAGCTGTTGCACAATGTAATAAAAGTAATTTGCACAATAAATCATGCAAACTAGAGATTATACACATTTTATAATACCGCTTAGTCTATTCCAACTACAAAACGTACATACTAAACTACATATTCATTAAAAAAAAAATACTGACCTTTGACACCAACAGCTTCTTTAACCGTAAATGGTATTCCCAAGAGGGGATAACGCTGGAATAACAATAACATTTGCATCTCATTTTTAGCTTTGCTTATCAGTGAATCGGCATGTTGGGCCTCTTTAATGGCCTCATCAAAACGATCATCAACAACGGCATTCAGACTTGAATTTACTTCCTTAATACGGTTAATATAAATTTGAACAAGCTCTTGAGAAGTTAACTGGTTTGGGCGAAAAATATAATTGAATTTAAATTAAGCAGATCGAACACTGGAATATTTTGAATTTCGCATATCGTGGGCTGGTCTTTAAGAAGGCCTATGTGCGAGATTTTTTCATTTTTTTTAACCATGACATTGTGGTCCTATATTGCATACACAGAAAAAAAATTTTACAATGAACGATTTTCATAGTATTTATGAACAAATTCATACAATTTTCATAATACTTACAAACTTTTTCATAGTATTTATGAAAAATGTTAAATAGTTCTTAAATTTCACATATTATGATTTATTCATAAATACTATGAAAAAGTTTATAAGTATTATGAAAAAGTTAATAAATTGTATGAATTTGTTCATAAATACTATGAAAGTCGTTCATTGGAAAACAAATTTTTTGTGTGTATATACGAGCCCACGAATTCTTTTCGAGTTATTTTAAAACTGCACATAGGCCTTCTTAAAGGCCAGCCAACCCCATACGTAAGTATGTATGTACCTTTCGAAGTCTTAATTCTTCTAGTAAATCCGTTACCGATTTTTTTAATATCGGATTTTTTATTTTCGGATATGTGGGCTTACGCCGAGGAATTATTAAATTTGTTATTTCATTTATAATTATGGCAATTGTATTCATAATTACAGCCAATATTTTCAAAAATGCACTCATTTTGTTGAAATAATTTTTTTAGCGGATTTTTATTAATAAATTTTATATTGATTTAAATAATTTTGTAATTTTTATTTTTTTTTTATTTTTATTATATTTTTTTATCAAAAATTTATATTTTTCTTTTATTTTATTGCTCATTGAACACTTCACAGCACATTTTATTTTTATTTTTTTATTTTCAAATTAAATTTAATTTTAAAATCACACTTCTGAATTCATCAAATTAAAGTGTCATACTAAAATAAATTTAAATTTTATTATTTAGCTAAAGCACCTTTAAGAACTTTTAGTTTATTAAATTGCGGACTTCTATGTACGTATTTTTAGTTGGTTGATGAATACAGAATGTTATCAGTTGCAGACATACTAAAATGAGAATGTGAATCGTTTAATACGATTTTGATTTTGTTTCAAAGCGGATTGAATTTAAACAACGATTATGGAGGTAGTATGTTCAATTGTATTTGTGTATATTTCGTTTTTTATATATTGTATATAAATTATAGAGTTTGTCACTACAGAACTAAAAAAAAATATATTTAATTTTATTTTAGTTGATATTTGAACTTTTAATTAAATTAAACCATTAAGTTGCGTTTAATTCCCGTATTTCAAAAAACAATTGTCATATATGACATTTTATATTATTCTAATTTTTTTGATACTTTTTTTAATAAAAAGCTTTAGATAAATAAAGCTTTATATTCACTTTTTCATCAAAAAGCTTTTAGCCTGAATTTTTTTTCGTATTATTCCGAAAAGCGAAACAAATTTAAATTGTCAAAATTTTTCCTTTGTCATCTATATCAATTTTATTGAGAATAAGGCGGTACACAAAATCCAGTATCAAGAATTATTCCCCAGATTTGGGGATTTTATTAGAGCCAAAAGGATAAAAATTTTCTTTGGGAGTTTTAGAGGATTCAAACACTCAAAAAAACCTTGTAAAAAGACAAGAAAATCATATAATTTTTATTTTTTGCTACCTTATATTTTACGAGAATTCATAGTAAAAAAAAGCTTTTTTGTAATTTTACAAGCTTTTTATCAATAAAATGTTAATTTTCAACTTTTTGGACGCACAATAACTTACAAGGAACTCTCGTGACTTTACTAGATATTTTGCCACCTCCTATGTTACGAGAATTCCTAGTAAAAATTAGAAGCTTTTTAGTAATATAACAAGCTTTTTACCAATAAAATTGTAAATTAACAATTTTTTTGACATGATAAAACTTACAAAGAATTCTTGTGACTTTACTAGATTTTGTTATTACCTTGGAAATTTTGAAATTTTACGAAAAAAATTGTAAAATTACAAAAAAAAAAATAAATTTCGATCGAAATTTTTTTGTTAAAAAACAAAGAAAACTGTCAAATATTGGGATTACGAGACTTTTTCTAGTAATTTGACAAGGTTTTTTGACTGTATGTAAATCACAAGCTTAATTTTATGTAACATTGTTTTAAATAAGTTTTTGTTGTACGGGTGTAATATACATATAAAACAAGTGAGAGTGTTAAATTTGGCTGTGCCGAATATAATAAAATGTTTCATAAATACGATGTAACATTTCATAGATTTAATTTTTTTATTCAATATTTGGTAATATTAGCAAACAATTTTTTAGTATTTATTTATGAACCACTTCATTGGTACTATGAATAAAATACTATAAAAATAATATTGTTTTTATGAAATGCTTCATAGTATTTATGAAACATTTCATAATATTTATGAAACATTTCATAATATTTATGAAACATTTAATAATATTTATGAAACATTTCATAATATTTATGAAACAGTTACATTAATGACAAGTTTTATTATATTTATGAAAAGATTTCATAGTATTTATGAAATGTTTCATTAAAAAAGCAAATGCTAAATTTTTTTTAGAAATAAAATTTATGATATTTACATTGCAAGAACTATAATAAGGAGCTATAATTGTTTTGTCCCAATTTCTTAATCATATTATAAAAAATCATATGACACGTTTATGAATTTTTTGTATAAAATCTTGAAATTTTATGAAGTGCATTTCATAGACTTTTTTCATAAAACTTCATTTTATTTATGAAGGTTTCATAAATATAATGAAATTTTATGACAAAAATATTTATGAAATCATGTCACAAATATTATGAAGCATTTTTCTCTGAGTGTACCCTTCAACATATAAAAAAAATTAAAAAAAAAAATTGCAGTGGGTTTTTCTTTGGGGGGTGGGGGGGGGGGGGCAGTAGGGGTCCTTGGGGGACACATAAATCCACAGGATAAATGTTTACAAATTCATTTATTTTGCTTTTTGAGCTTAATTAATACAATTTTATCATAATTTAAAAACATTTTTAATATCCACGCCCACAAAAGGGGGCGGGCAAAACAAAACGATTTTTTTTATATCCTGGGTCCAACTGCAGGACCTTGAACTTACAAGGTCCTGCAGTTGGAAATGAAAAACATCATATGAAAATATGGTATTTTTCAGAGGTTAGTTAAGTTTTCCAAGGGGGGACTTTTTTTCTCCTGGTCCGATTTTGCCCATTTACGATCTTAAACTGCCTAGGACCAAAAAAAATATTCCTGCCAACCTTAACAAGTCTTTCTGTTTTATGTTGGTCTGCATCCTGTCTTATACAGACGGACTGACGGACATTCTAGAAATGTCTTAGAATCGATCATAGATCAATATATGGGGCATTCCATGTCAAATCGGACGCTTTGAAATTTTTTTTTTTTTAGATTTTCCCAATTTGTTTACAGTTTTTAGTACCCTTCGAAAACTCATTCGTGGTAAATTTTCAGTTTTTTTTGATGACCCGTTCAAAAGATATCGAATTTTTAAAAATTGGTAGTTTGTTCCTTTACAAAACAAAAATTTTGAAAAAAAAAAAAAAATTGAAATTTGGATCATTATTGAAGAAGTTATGAGTAAAAGAAGTTTGAGTAAAGGAACAAACTACCATTTTTTAAAAATTCGATATCTTTTGAACGGGTCATCAAAAAAATCTGAAAATTTACCAAATCTGAAATTTTAAAAACTGTAAACAAATTGGGAAAATCTAAAAAAAAAATTTTCAAAGTGTCCGATTTGACATGGAATGCCCTATATATATCATCACCTAAAATGCAAAAGGCCCTAACTAACATTTTATTAATTTTACAGGAGAAGCAAATGTATCAAAATTAATCACAAAATTATTAAAAAATGTATTTCTAGTTGCGTTAATTGGCGATTTCGCAATTCACATGTTTTTAATTTTTGGCTATAAAATCGCTAATTTTTATTATGTGACCCTAATGTTTTGTAAGGACGTGTAGGTTAATAAAATACACCAGAATCAATCAAAATACCAATTTTGAATTTTTTGTTAGTTAGGGCGTTTTGCATTTTAGGGGACGATATATACTTTATGGGGTCTCTGACCGATATTTTGATGTGTTACAAACGGAATGACAAAGTGAGTATACCCCCATACCGTAGTTGGAGGGTAGAAAAACATTACCAAATTTCAAAAATTAGTTTGAATTTTTCAGTTTTCCATTTTTATACCCTCCAACTACAGTATGGGGGTATACTCACTTTGTCATTCCGTGTGTAACGCATCGAAATATCGGTCTAAGACCCCATAAAGTACATATATTATTGATCAGTGATCGATTCTAAGACATTCTAGCGATGTCCGTCTGTCCGTCCGTCTGTCCGTCCGTCTGTCTGTCCGTCCGTCTGTGGAAGACACGATACAGTCCAAAATAAAAGTGATAGACTCCTGAAATTTGGCACATATATGTCTTATGTTCGTAGGCTGGTTAAGTTCGGAGATGGGCAAAATCGGACCAGGGGGAAAAAAGTTCCCCCTTGACGAACTAAACCAACCAATGAAAAAAGGTAACTTTTTATAGTTTTTTTTGTATTTTTGTTAAACAAATGAAACATTTTTATGCTTGAAAAAGTTCAAAGTCTTGGACTTGGACCCAGGGGATTTGAAAATAACTTTTTTGTTTTGGTGCGCCCCCTTTTGTGGGCGTGGATATTAGCAAATAATTTATATAATGATGAAATTGTATATCTTTTGTACAAAAAGCATAGTAATTAAGTTTGTAAAAATTTTTGACCAGAGAGAAGGTGTCCCCAAGGACCCCCGACAAGCCCCCCCCAAAAAAAAACGCCCCTGCAATTTATTTTTTTTTAACGTTGGAGGGTATACAAGATTCGGCACAGCCGAATTTAACACTCTCACTTGTTTTTTTTGGAAAATATTAAAAAAACATTTTTTCATGCATTTTTTTAATACTTCTTATTATACCCTCCAACCACAGATGGGGGTATACTCACTTTGTCATTATGTGTGTAACGCATAGAAATATCGGTCTAGGACCCCATAAAGTGTATATTTTATTGATCAGTGATCGATTCTAAGACATTCTAGCGATGTCCGTCAGTCCGTCCGTCTGTCCGTCTGTAGAGGACACGATACAGTCCAAAATTAAAGAGCTAGACTTCCGAAGTTTGTCACGAATATGTCTTATATTCCTATGCAGGTTAAGTTCGGAAATGAGCAAAATCGAAGCAAGGGGAAAAAAGTTCCTCCTTGGAGAACTAAACCAACCCAAGAAAAACCAATGCATTTTTTGCATTTTTTTTGTACTTTTGGTAAGAAAATGCAACATTCAAATCTCAGAAGAAGTTCAAAATCACAAGGGGAAGGTGCCCCCTTAAAGCACAATGTATTCAATTGACTTGTATATAATAGGGCGGAGCGAGACATGCTTTTTCACGAATTTCACGTTGGCGTTATTCGGGACTGGTAAAAATAGCTGACAAAATGTTGTATTTAAAACTTCACGAAGATCGCATTTCATATTGGTGCCTACCAAATAAACCAAACGATACCGTTATGATATCGAGGTAATTTCACGTAGTTATCACATTTTTTTTCTTACTGTACCTATCCTAATGATATCTTTCTTCCATAAAAATATGATATCGTTTTCGTTATTGTTAATTCCAGTCATTTCACCATTTCACAGAATTTATCGAAAAACTATGATTATTCCAGGCGATAACAATATCGTTATGATATGAATATGTGATATCGTTTCGCTATCGAAATTTCCAGTAATGACGATAGCAAAATCGTTAAAAATTCGAAAATGGTATCATAATTTTAATTTAAGGTGATAACGTCATCGGTATCATACAGGTAATACTATTTTCGCTTAGGGTAATACCCTTATCGTTATTTCGTTTATTGGGTAAGAGCATTTTCTAAAAAAAAAAAAAAAATTAAATTGATGAGATCTTCCTTATATTGGATCTTATGAGGTCTGCACCATTTATAGAAGTAATTCGTAAAAGATAATTGTAATTTGAAGATTATACTTGTAATTCGAAGATTCTATTTGTAACTCGAAGATGCTACATGTATTTTGAAGATTCTGAAAAATGACCATCGTACATACATAAATATAAAACAGGAAAAGTAATTTACTTAAAAATTGTTTCATGGGAATATCATAGTTTTAATTAGTCAATGAAAAATGTCCTCGAGCTAGAATAAATCTATTCAAAATATAATTTTTTGAACTTTTCTGAATTGTTCAATACTTTTTCGAATTTTTATATATAAATTTCAAATTTAGAGCCCAGTCACAATTGCCACCACCGACCACGAAGCGCATCAAAAGCCTGGGTGACACATTATTATTAGGCAAAAAGCGACAGTTCACATTGTATGCACAAAATGATGCTAATATCAATTAATTATTTGCATTTTTTAATTATTTATTTAAAAAAAAATCAGATTGTGAAAATTATTATTTTATTTAATAAAAAAAATGTTTTAAATGTTTAGAAAAGTATGGGTTAATTGCAATTAAAAGGTCGCTTATAATTAAATTAAACTGATACTAAATGCCTACCACATGTACCTATGCATCTTTCCCTCTATCAGTCTTAAATGCAATTTGATTAGTAAATTTTTTATTATTATTGACATTAGTTAATGAAAGTAAATACTAAAATTTGCATATTAAATATAAATTTCACATGTTTGTAAAAAACCGTCAAATATTAGTTTTATAAATATCGGCTTTTCCGCATTTGTAACTACGACATTTACACACAGTAGGGTGGCAGAATTAAATTGTACATTTTTATGACAAATGTAATTACAAGATTTCATTGGTAATTAGAAGATTCCATTTGTAATGCGAAGATTCTACTTGTAATTCGAAAATTCTAATTGTAATTTGAAGATCCCAGTTGTGATTCGTAAAAGATCAATTGTAATTGGTAAAAGATCAATTGTAATTCGAAAAATATTAATTGTAATTCGAAAAAGATCAATTGTAATTCGAAAAAGATCAATTGTAATTCGAAAAACATCAATTGCAATTCAAAAAACATCAATTTTAATTCGAAAAAAATCAATTGCAATTCCTTAAAGATCAATTGTTATTCGAAGATTCCATTTTTAATTCGTTAAACATCAATTGTGATTCCTAAAAGATCAGTTGTAATCCGAAAGAAATCAATTGTAATTTGAAAAATATCAATTGTAATTCGAACAAGTGAGAGTGTTAAATTCGGCCGTGCCGAATCTGTTATACCCTCCAACATGCAAATAAATAAAAAAAAAAATTGCAGGGGCGTTTTATTTTTTTTTGGGGGGGGGGGGGGTCGGTAGTGGTAATTGGGGGGGGGGCATTTTTTCTCGAATATGTATTTAAGAATTCATTCGTATACTTTTTGCTGTAAAAAAATACAAGTTTATTTAAAAAAAAATATTCCTCGCCCATAAAAGAGGGGGGGGGGGGGACCGAAAAAACTACATTTTTTAATTCTGTGGGTCCAAATGCAGGATTTTGAACTTCTTGTAGCATAATAATGTTGCATTTGTTAAACAAAAACAAAGAAAATCATGTAAAAATATGGTATTTTTCAGAGGTTGGTTTAGTTCCTCAAGGGGGAACTTTTTTCCCCCTGGACCGATTTTGCTCCTTTACGAACTTAACCTGCCTAGGAACATTAGACATATTCGTGCCCAATGTCGGGAGTCTAGCTCTTTTATTTTGGACTGCATCGTGTTAACTACAGACGGACAGACGGACGGACAGACGGACGGACGGACATCGCTAGAATGTCTTAGAATCGATCACTGATTATAAATATATATACTTTATGGGGTCCTAGACCGATATTTTGATGCGTTACACACGGAATGACAAAGTGAGTATACCCTCATACTGTAGTTGGAGGGTATAAAAAGATCAATTGTAATGCAAAAAAGATCAATTGATCTTTTCGAGTAACAATTGATCTTTTTTAAATTACAATTGATCTCTTTCGAATTAAAAATGGAATCTTGGAATTTGATATTTACGTTTTACGATATAAAATAACAATTGATGTTTTACGATATAAAATTAATATTTTTCAAATTACAATTGATCTTTAACGAATAACAATTGATCTTTTACGAATTACGATTGATCTTTTTCGAATTACAATTGATCGTTTTCGAATTACAATTGATCTTTTACGAATTACAATTAATCTTTTACGAATTACAATTTATCTTTTTCGAATAACAATTGATCTATTACGAATTAAAATTGATCTTTTACGAATTACAATTGGAATCTTCGAAATACAAATAGAATCTTCGAATTACAAATGGAATCTTCGAATTACAAGTAGAATCTTCGAATTACAAATGGAATCTTTGAATTACAAATGGAATCTTCGAATTACAAGTTGAATCTTTGAATTACATTTGATTTTTTACGAATTACATCTGTACATGGTGTAGATGATTTTTTTTTTACAATTGATCTATTTTGAATTACAATTGATTTTTTGCGAATTATAACTATTATCTTCGAATTACAATTCATCTTTTTCGAGTTAAATCTGTAAATCGTGGAGTTTATTTCAATTTATTTGAGTCCCATTTAAAAAAAAAATTCGTGTTGCACAGTGTTTTTCACGTAAAAAAATTTTTACAGCCAATAACGTGGATAAAAATAATCGCTAAAACACAGCGTTTAAAAGTTAAGTGATAAACAACAAATCGATTTTACTTATCGCGACACGCAAAAATTTATTAACCCAAATAACTTTATGAACATAACTAATTTTTATTACTATATGCAATAAAAAATATTGTTGATACTACGTCATTTTTTGTTTATTTAACTAATTTACAGAATATTCCAAGATTTTCGACTTTGAGTGTAACCCGGCAACGCTCAAAACAACTCTCAGCTATTCGTGATTAATGTAATTGTTTAAACAAATTTAAATATCAAATTACAAATGCACCTGCTTATGAATAAATCTCAATAAATGCTACTAAATTACGAAATCTCATTAGACAAACGTTAAATAAAAAAACATCTATCCCTCTTTAATGTTTGTCTAAAAAATATTTAAATTCTAAATTAAATTCTGGCATTCATAGCATTTAATAACAGACTAAACAGACGCGAAACTTATGATAGCTGTCAAAAAATTTATCACAATTTTATTTTTCCAAAAAAACTCTACCACAGACTAAAACAGACGCGACAGTGGAGTTTTATAAAAAACGGGAAAAAACTTATTGATTTTAGGAAAACAGAGCGGAGTTAAGAATCTTATAAACATATGGTTCAAAATTACTTTTTTGACACCTGTCAAAAGTGTCGCATTTGTTGAATCCGTGACCTTACTGTTAAGTATTTGTATAAAATGGTTCTTTGCTACATGATCCAAAAAACATTTTTGACGAAATTGTCGGTATTTCATAATTTTCTCATAAATGTTCGAAACCAAAATCTCATTACTAGTACTGGTAAATTAGGGTATAGTTTTATTTGATTTGCTAATGTAAGATAATATAAGTCATAGAACAAATTCAAATATATATGGGGCATTCCATGCCAAATCACTCACTTTTAAGCCCAACCCCCTTCGATTAATTTTATTTTTGGATATGTTTTAGTACGTATTAAATGCAACTTGCAGCCAAATTTTCAGCCTTTTATACAAAGGTGGTGTTGAGTAATCAATTTTTCAAAATGGCTATTTTTTCCAAAAAATGAAAAAATTTAAATTTTCAATCAATTTTGACCAGTAAAAAATATAGATATTTTAAAAAAAGTTGGACAACGTTTTGTTGGTATTTAAATGTAGTTTTAGAAAAAAAATGTGAAAAAAATTATTCGAAGTCATTATAACTTATTTTTTGACGTTTAAAAATTAAAATCGACTTTTTGAAAAAGTCCGAAACCTTCGATTTTTTTGTAAAAAACTATAAGAATTCTACTCTAAATTATGCAACTTTTAAGCCATAACTCGAGATGTGATCACTTCTTTCTATTTTTTTTTTTAATTTTTAAAATTGCACCTTTTATGTTTTGGCTCTGATTTATTTTATATGGAGCTTCAAAAAAAAAAAAAATGGTAGATACTGACCCTAACTTACCCTAAATATATTCATTTGGAGGTAAATATACGTCTCACAAAAATTTGGGACGATCGGACATGTGTAAGGCGCTTAGCATGGTCCTTGAAGTTTAAAAAACGGATTACAAGGAAAAATATGAATTTTTTTTCTGTTTTCGCAATTTCTTTGGTATTTTAAGTTAAGTTTTATGAATTAAGTTTTATGAATTATTTTATGAATTATAATGTGGAGTAAAATGCCTTTCTAATAAGGTACTAAAAACTAAAATCGGTTGAAAATCAGCCAAGTTATTACAACTTCCCCAGGCATCTAGCGTGTGCCATACAACTTGATTAAAAAATACGAGGCCCTTTTTTTAAATTTATTGAAATTTTCTACTGTAATAACATTTTTTCATTATTCATGTTTCAGTGTAATATTTTTTTGACTTTTCCAAATTTTAAAACAAAAAAAATATTTTTTTTTTAAAATAGAGATTTCTAAAGGGTGTGGAAAATGCAGGCATTTTTAGCACTAATTTTAAAAATGTTAGCAAAACACAATATGAAAAATACTTGTCATCTAATAACATTTGAACTTGAAGAATAAAAAAATGTTATTACAGTAGAAATTTTCAAAGAATTTCAAAAATCGGATTGTATTGATTAATCAAGTTGTCTGCCACACGTTAGATGCCTGGGGAAGTTGTAATAACTTGGCTGATTTTAAACCGATTTCGGTTTTTATGACCTTAATAGAGAGACATTTTACTCCACATTTCAATTATGTAACCATTTGAATTCAAAATTAAAAAATACTTAAAATACCAAAAAAATTAAGAAAACAGAAAAAAATGCATATTTTCCCTTGTAATCCGATTTTCAAATTTCAAAGCCGATGCAGCACGCCTTACCCATGTCCGATTATCCTAAAATTTTCTGAGACGTATTTTTACACCCAAGTTAATATATCTAGGGAAGTTACGGTCAATATTTACCAAATTATTTTTTTTGGAGCACCATATAAAATAAACCAGAGTCAAAAAAAAAGTGCAATTTTCAAAATTTGAATAAAATAGAACGAATTACGATCACATCTCGAATTATGACTTAAAAGTTGCGTAATTTAGAGTAGAATTTTTTGACATTTAAAAAAAAAATCGGTGGTTTCGGACTTTTTCAAAAAGTCGATTTTAATATTTATACGATAAAAAACAAGTGATAATTACTTCGAATAATTTTTTCATATTTTTTTTCTAAAACTACATTTAACTACCAACAAAATGCTGTCCATCTTTTTTTAATATATCTATATTTTTTACTGGTCAAAATTGATTGAAAATTTAAATTTTTTCATTTTTTGGAAAAAATCGCCATTTTGAAAAATTGATTACTCAACACCACCTTGGTATAAAAGGCTGAAAATTTGGCTGCAAATTGCATTTAATACGTACTAAAACATATCCAAAAATAAAATTAATCGAAGGGGGTCGGGCCTAAAAGTGAGTGATTTGGCATGGAATGCCCCATATACTTTTACTTATTAGGCTGGAGCGTTCTAGCGTTCTAGTGTTCTAGCGTTTATGCAAATTTTAACTTATAAATAAAACGAAAATCTTGCGAATTCATTCACAACACTGTACAAGGTATTTTTGGTCATCACCAGGGAAACTAAAAATATGCAATTTCATGTTTTTTCCGATGTATTGTATTGACATTTAGGTTATTTATCCGTTTCAGGTCAATTTAAGAAATCTGGCATCGATTTGTTAGAGCATATTTCTGCATATTTTGTTCTTAAAAGCATATTATTGCATATTTTTAAGCCTTAAGAACATATGTTAGCATAAAGGAATATTTTGAGGCATATTTTGTTGTTTTGTGAGAATATTTTACGGAAAACTACATATTTTAATAGAAAAGCGTTAAAAATTTTGTGTTTTAGCGAAAACAGAAAAAATATTGAGTTTTAAAAAATATTTTTTTTATTTGTCTCTAATGTGAAATAAAAGTAGATCATTGGATGAACAAAAACAGCCAAAGGGTTTTGTAAAATAATTTCAAATTTCTAATTTATGGCCCAATGTAGATTTTATAAAAGACGTTTTGAAAGGCTGTAGGCAAAATTGCTCAAAAAATTTATGAAAAATCGCTTAAATCTAAAATAGCACAAAAAAATTTATGAAAAATCGCCAAAGGGTTTTGTAAAATAATTTCATATTTCTAATTTATGGCCCAATGTAGATTTAATAAAAGACGTTTTGAAAGGCTGTAGGCAAAATTGCTCAAAAAATTTATGAAAAATCGCTTAAATCTAAAATAGCACAAAAAAATTTATGAAAAATCGCCCAAATGCAAAATTGGCTAAAAAATGCCGAGCTTGTCAAAATACCGAGTTCGCTGTCTTGTTTCTAAAAAAAAATTTATAAACTTTTTTTTTAGGTTGAGGTTTTTTAGGTTTAGGTTCTTAAGGTAATTTTTCTAGTGACTGTTTCATTGCGACTTTTTTCAATTTGGATAATATTTTAATATTTTGACAAAAATTAAACCAAAATAAATCAAATGAGAAAATTATAGTCGGTCAAGACCGAGTTAATAATACCCTACACCAGTGTTTCCCGGACATGGGTCTCAAGCCCAAACATGGATGCGATTAGATCTATATCTTCGTTGGATCTTAAATTAGTGTAAAAATACACACAAACGAAATTTGAGTGAAATAGGCTACTTTTTGTTGCCAATAGACTGATTTATCTGAATATCGGACGAAATTTTTATA
Organism: Pegoplata infirma; assembly: GCA_963921195.1. NCBI lineage: Eukaryota > Metazoa > Arthropoda > Insecta > Diptera > Anthomyiidae > Pegoplata > Pegoplata infirma. The sequence continues at coordinate 311,321,602 of OY992536.1, read as the reverse complement.
TAGGGACTGAGTCCAAAAATGGTCCAACTAAAATCAAATTTGATAAGGTTACCAAATTTAACGTCTAACACCTACAAAAACAAAATTTTACCACAACATTTCCAATTTATGAGAATATCGGGAAGGGTGTTTGTATGGGGACTACAAGTAGGACTGGTCCGATTATTTTAAAATTTGGAACGATGATATGTGAATACAAAATACGTTGGCATGCTAAAATTCGGAAGGATTCCTCTTATATTATGGTTGTTAGGGTCATTCAAGCCAAATTTGAAGGGACGTTTGTATGGGGGCTAGTTTAAAACATGGACTGATTTTTTCCAATTTCAATAGGCTTCGTCCTTGAACCAAAAAAGTTTAAAATTTCACCCAAATCGATTGATAATTGCGACCTGTATCGTGGACGGACGTCGCTAAATAGACTCAAAAAGTGATTCTGAGTCAATTGGTATACTACTTAAAAGTGGGTCTAGAACTAATATTTCGGGTAGTTACAAACATCAGCACAAAGTCATTATACCCTGTACCACAGAGTGGTGTAGGGTATAAATAAAAATAAAAGTGGACAATTTTTTATGTTTCGTTTTTGGGAAATTATTCGTAATGAAAAATGACCCAATTTTTTATTTCGAAATTTAGCCCAAAAACTATGAAAATGTCACCAAAAATTGTGGGTAATTTTCATATGAAATATGACCCAAATTTGTATGAAAAATTTTTGGGCGAAATTTCATTTTCTTTTTGGGCGATTTTGCCTACAGCCGCACAGTGGGTTCGATGGTACCCAAAATGGCGACTAATTCAGATAAGCAGTAGTTTTAAAATATTATATTTTTTATTGATGACCTAATATAAACACGTAAAAATACACATTTTGGAAAAAAAAAAATTGGAAAAAAATTTTTTTTTAACCTGTTAGGCGTTTTTTTTTTGTTTTTCGGAAAAAATGGTTATAGTTCACAAGTTTTGCTGTAACTTTGGAATGAAAAGCGATAAATTAATAAAAAAAATGGAAACTAAAGTGTACATAATGTGCTATCAAAGTAATTAAAGAAAGAACGCATAAAATGTATTTATATTATTATAATTTTTTTTTTAAATCCAATTTTTGTTTTTCACAAAATCTCATAAATGTACAAATTTATTTGAAAAAAGTGATATATGGGAATATTATAGTTTTTTATTAACGAATTATCATAAATACATAAAAACACAGCATTTTAGAAAAAAAAAAATTTATAAATTTTTTTTTTTTTTAATCTTTTAGTCGTTTTTTATGTTTTTGGAAAAAAAACACGAAACCCTTGAACATGTAATAAAGCTACAAAAAAACAACTGGAGGGGACGTTTGATTGGCTTTGGGGGGAGGGTTTACCGGGAGACTATGGGGGATACCTTCCCCTTGCGATAAACGTTGCCAAAAAAATAGATGTCAGTTTTTGCACCTAATTAATAAGAATTTATCATTATTTAAATTATTTTTTCTATACACGCCCCCAAAAAGGGGCGGACCAAAAAAATTGGCCTTCCTGGTCCCCTTGGTTCAAATTCAGGTCGATGAACTTCATTTGGCATTAAAATGTTTCATTTAATGAACAAATATACAAATAAAACTTGTAAAAAAAATATTTTTCTGGGGAAGTTTTAGTTCTTCAAGGGGGAACTTTTTCCCCCCTGGTCCGATTTTGCTGGTTCAAGAACTTAACCAGCCTATGATCATTATACATATTTGTGACAAACTTCAGGATTCTAGCTCTTGTTTTATGTACTTTATGGTGTGCTCAACAACAGACGGACGGACGGACACACGGTTAGTCACAGAATGTCTTAGAATCGATCAGTGATCAATAATATACACTTTAAGGGGTCCTAGACCCATATTTCGATGTGTTACATACGGAATGACAAAGTGAGTGTAAGCCCATACTGTAGTTGAAGGGTATAAACACACATATAATGGAATTGTTTAATAAATGATACCCAGACTTTTTAAATGATACCCAGACAAAACAAAAGCTCAAATCCTATACTTTTTTAAAATCCACAAAAATAAATCCAACTATTACTAACTTAATATGTGTGGCCCATTAAATATGGAAAATATCCCAATTTCGGACCCTTTTTAAAAAAATTATTAAAAACGTTAAGACACTATTTTTATAAACAAAAAAAAATTTACAATTTAGTTTAATACCTGGTGTTTAAGGTTCCATTATAAAAGATTTTCTTTTAAAAGACTTAATACTACTAATAATCGCTTAAATTGTAAATAATTTCAATTTTTTTACTTTTTTCAAAGACTGCAATAATTTGCTAACTTTGACAGCTCACTGAAAAAAAAGTAAACAACTTAGATGATTGATTTTGATAACTAGTGTTGCAGAATTTTATCTCCTTTTACCCCATATCAAATTTTATAACAAAAACTTCATTTATAAATTTCAATTAATCGCCACTTTGGTACCATTTGAACCCAATGTGAGCCGTTTGGAAAACGAAAAACCATAATAAATGCACATGTCAGCTTTAACTTATGGTTGGATGTCTTCAGTGAAATTGAATTGAGGTTCTTTCCATAAAATATATTAGTCCTCGAACTTCCATTTTAATGGGTCATTTTAGTCATTTTTTCAAAGTTAAACACAGAAGTCTAATAAAATGTTCATTTAAAGGGTTAACATGGTCTACAAATATTTTTTGCATAAATTTCAATAGAGGATGAAAGTTCGTGCGACAAGCGCAAAATGTTTGCACTCAAAAAAATACGTTAGTAGATTTACTAATTTTTTTTTGCTAACGCTAGTTAGCTAACTCAACACGTAGAACAAGAAAAGCTCTCCGAGGAATATTTTTGAAGTTATCGAGTTTTTTAATTCTCAAGACCCCAGTGGTCCCCTATAATCACGTATCTCAAAAACTAAGCAAGGTAGAGCGAAACGGACACAAATTTTGGATCAAAAACTATGACGATTTTAAAGGAACCCAACTAGGTCTAGGCCCATCGGGGTCTAGACCTATCGGGTCCGAACCCAATGGGGTTCTCAGATGTGTATGAACTAAGTTCAAAAAAAAAAAAAAATTAGTTAACTAATTATTGGCAAAACATTTTTGGTAACTTTAGCAAAAAAATTGTGGGTTCAAAATAAGCAAATTTTCTTGTAGGTTTACAAGCTTTTTTTGCTAACATTACAGTTTTTTTTTGAGTGTAGAAATGGAAGAATATAAAAGATCATATTTGTATTATATTTGTTTACTAAAACAGTGTTTAAAAAAAATCGAAAAGTTGTGTAAATATTCTTCTAATTTTTTTTTATAAAATTTTATGAAGGTTCGTCGATTTTTACCAAGTTACGACCCTTTGACTCCTATTTTAAGTGGTAATTTTTTATTTTTTTTTAAAGAAACACCTAAAATTCTATAAAAGGGCAGTTATATGGTTGAAATATTATCCTAATATTTTGTGATTCAAATTTTACTTCACTCAAAAAAAAACCTGTAAAATTATAAGAAAAGCTTGTAACTTTTTAATTTTGCTACCTTCTATTTGACAAGAATTCCTTGTTATTTTACAAGCTTTTTCCAATATTTTTGTAATTTTACAAGCTTTTTACAAAAAAATTGTAATTTGACAATTTTTTTGACGCGATAAAACTTAAAAGGAGGTTTACTAGACTTTTTCTACCTCCTATTTTACGAGAATTCCTAGTAAAAATTACGACCTTTTTTGTAAGATTTTTACCAATAAAATTGCAAATTTACAACTTTTTTGTCAAAATAAAACTTACAAGAAATTCTCGTAAATTTACTAGTTTATTTTTGTAAAAAAAATGGAAATTTATAAAATGACAAGAAAAACTGTAAAATTATAAAAAAAATATAAATTTCGATCGAAAATTATTTGTTAAAAAACAAGGAAAACTGTCAAATATTGGTGAAATGGACTTACGAGACTTTTTCTAGTAATTTAACAAGGTTTTTTTTGACCGTAGGGGTTGTCAAAGCCCGAAAATATATCTGACCTATAAAAATTTTACATTTTTAAGCTTTTTCTGTATGCTTGACGAACTTCCTCCCTTTGAATACTCCCAGTGACTATTTCGAAAATTTTAACCCGTTCACTGACTTGTTTTTTAAAATCGTCCTGAAGGTCAAAAGTTGTTAAATTTGAATTTATTTTCCAAATTAAAAAAAATCATAGAATTTTAATGCGCATACAAATTTGATTCCAAATAAGCTGATAGCCGTTCTCGATTTGTTCTTCCCACCCTTCTGTGAAAATAAAAAAAATCACTCCGGTTTATTGTCTGATGTGCACAACACAAAGTATTTATAATTAGATAGCAGTTGAAGATATTATAAATCTAATCATTCTTACACTATAAAAATTATTGTTTCAATAGCGTCAATAATGATTTTAGAAAATGATTTTTAGATAAAGGCCTTACTTAACCCGTTATTGTTAACGGTCGATGACACTGTGCAACATGAATCTTAAATCAGCAAAAAAAAAAAATTAATTAAAGCAGACCAAAATCTTTATAGACTTTTGGAAACTTAGCTTAATTTTTTTATTGCCCACTGTATTTTTTTTTATTTTTTTTAAAAGCGTTAATAATACTGTGCTCGAATTTGGCACTTTTTTTAACAAGTTGGGTAAAGTTAATTCAAGTACGCTGAATTTATTGGTGCTAGCCGCTACTAAATCTCACCCCCGGCTACACCTTCCATAATTATTGTAGACATAAAGCAACAAACACACACAAAAAAAGAAAAACAAACAAAAATTTGTTATTGTTTTGTGTGTGTTTTTGTTTGTTTTTGTTGTTTTGTGTGTGTTTGTTGCTTTATGTCTACAATAATTATGGAAGGTGTAGCCGAAGGATAAGATTGAGCCACTCATATAAGATATGCAGCTGATGTAAAGTTTTATAAAATTTAGCAGACGTTCCAAATATTTACCAAATATTTTCCAAATATTTCTCTAATAGTAAAACCAGTTCAAATTAATAGATTTCATATTTTTATTGTTATTATTTTAATATTTTTTGTAATATGTAATAATTTGTTTTTTTTTTATTTACATATACCATTGATTTATATTTTATTATTGTTATAATTTGTATGTAATAATTTATTATATTTTCTCTATTAAATTCTATTAAATACTTAATATATTTGATATAACATTATTTATTTGATATTCATATGCAAGTATAAAATTATTGCATACACAAATGAGAGTTGCAATTACATTGAGGAGAAAATGGGGGATACTTAATCTTAAACAATACTAGGAATATATATATGACATGTATTATAATTGACTGATAACATTTTAATTGGGGATATTTAGGAATTCGTAAATTTTTTTTTTTAGGGAGGGGGGGGGGGGGGGGGGGGTTGCCTAATATGCAAGATAAATAAAAAAAAAAAATCTAAAGAAATGCCAGAAAAACTTTTTTTAAAAATTTAGAAACTTTAATGGTGATTTAAAAAATATTTACTGGAAAATTTAATATATTTATTTTAATCTATAGAAATTTAAAAATTGCAATAGATATTCAGAAAAAATTATTTGGAATTTAGAGTACATACTTTTACTGAAATTCTTACTACTATACTCAAAAGAAAAACTCTGTAAACAAAAGCTGTTTAATTACAAACTTTTTGCAGATTTTTTTGTTTCTGAAATGGATATTTTAACTGAATCCTCATTCAGTCTTAGAAAACAACTGTTTATTTTTGCAATTTAACTAATTCGAATTTTTGAATTTGATTCGACAGAGATTCCTAGATTAAGTCTGTTGAGATTAACCGATTTTTCTGCAGAAATTCACAGATTTTTTTTTAAATAAAATCAACAGATTTGTCACCTGAAATCAGCAGTTTTCTGCTAGAATCAAAAGATTTTTCTGCTAAAAGTTTTTGCAGATTCGACCAAAATTATATAGAAAAATATTAGTTTGCTAAAATTAGTAAATTTTTCATCTGGCTCAATACAATTGAATTTGTATTATTTTGTATTATTGAAAGAAGTATTTCTTAAAATCTGTAGATGGCGCTAACAGAACTTATAAAATAATGCCAACAAATTTTTAAAACAAAAATCTACTAAGAGTTTATTTCAATAATTCAATGACAAACTAAAAAAGAAAACACTATGAGCAAAATGCTTATTATATAGAAACAGGCAAACAAGGACTACAGTTCCTTTGCAAAAAAGTTTTCAAGAAAATGTTCAACGCCTTTTTCAACACTTTTTGGTATTTCTTTCAAAAAAGTACAAAAATTATCCCTGAAAACAGGAGCTAGATGGTTTACCTCGTAAACGAAAATAATCACCATATAATTCTTTAACAAACATCTAAAGGTGACTTTAAGCTCAGAAAGTCTGAAAGTTGGTGCTACATGTCTGAAATGTTTTAAATAAAAAAAACATATAATGAATCATATTTTTATTATATTTTGTTTGGGAAAGCATCAACATTAAGTACTCCAGTTTCCAAAATTAAAACTACGGCAGACGGTATGCCGTTGCTCTTTAATAGCATTTTGAAAGCGCTTTTAAACTTAAAATTTCGGTACTATTAAAGTACTTTTAGAAGACATAATGCTTTTTTAGAGTTTTTATGGAAAGAAATAAAAAAAATGATTTTATGATAAAAAAAATTTGCCCAAATTTTAAAAAAATTTCAAAGTCCACAAAATTTTTTGAAAACCATTTTTTTTTAATTATGGAGTAAAAAACACAAAATTCAATTGAAAAAGGTCGCAACATTTATTAAAAAAAACGTTTTTGCTTTGAAGAAAAAAAGAATATTAACAAATTTCGAAGTTCCTAAAAAATTTTTTAAAATTTTCTAAGTCTCGGACATAAACATTTTTTGCTTTAATAGTTTTTTGTTTGTTATAAGACAATTTTGATCAAAGTAAGAGAATGTACAATTTTCTTCTTCTAATACTCAATGAGTGTAGAGTTGAGTTAAATACGTATTTATATTTTTTTTTGGAACATTGGCAGTTGTCATTCCAATTCCTTTTACTTTATATATTTGCTAAATAGTCTTGACAATGAAATCTGACAATTTCCGAAACACGTCTTGAAAAAATGACTGACATAAATAAATTTAAAACAGAAAAATAATTTACTTGAAGATTATTCTGTAAGAATATCAGAGTTTTAATTAGTAAAGGGAAAATTACCTCGAGCTAGAATAAACGTATTCAAAATAAATTTTTAGTTAAAAAAAAAAATCAACCGACTGGCCGACCTCACCTCCACCAAATTTAATGAAATTCAGAACTGAGTTTTATGCAAACAAAAAAAAGATTGTGTTAATTTTTCAGACTCTGGTCATTCTTGTATTCAAGATATAGGGTCTTGAAAATAAGGAAAATCGTACATATTTGACCAAAGTGTTCTGACATAAATGTCGTTATCTAAAAAAGTACTCTAGGTGGAGGTCTCATTTAGGTTTAATATAGGTAATAGGTACTTAGACCGCCTTTAAAATTGCATGCGACAAGATTTTTTTTGAAAAAGGGCAAAGGTCATTGTTGTAACCGTAGTTTTTGGATAGCTATATCTAACACAGAAAAAAACGAATTGTTATATTGACCCCCTTATTTGTGAATACAATTAATTTTTTCACTGAAAGTGCTACTATACGGTAGTTTTTAATATCAACAAACGTTTGTAATTTTTGATTGTTGAAAAAAGAATATTGTTTTTTTCAACAAAGAAATTCAACAAACATAAACACAATTAGTTGATCTGACAGAAGTAAAAAATCTTAATTTTTTTTTTCAACAAACACAATTTGTTGATCTGACAAACAAATTTTTTTTTTCAACAAAGAAATTTAACAAACACAAACCCTTTTTTTTTGACATGATAAAAGAATTTTGAAATAAATATACTTGGCTGAGTTTGTTGAAAACAAAATCGAAGTTTTGTATTATGGACTAACAGGCGGCCGTTTTTACTAAATGTTTGGTTGATATCATGTTTGGTTGATTTACAGGTGATGTTTGCTGATTTAAATTTGACGATATTATTTTCTGTGTAAAAGATGAATGTGCGAAAATTGCTAAAATGGGATTGCTGTTTTTTTCGAACATGTTTTGTTCAAAGGGAAAATACGCCTTTTTTCATACCTGTCACTGTTTCTATTAATATCTATTTCTCCAATGAAGTCTCCATTTGGAAAATTTAAGCTAAAGTAGTCCTTATTAGCCCGTGTAAAAATCGATTTGATCTTATCTGATCTGCCTTGATCTGATAAAATATGATCGCATCGGATCATATATAATTGTATCTAATCAGTTATAATTAAATATCAAATTTGTGCTGATGTTGTTCAAATCTGAGATATAATTAGATCTCGATTTTAGCCATTTCAGATATAGATTAAAACAGATCAGACAAGATCTGAACCATTTTTACACGGAAACATATATTTTTTAAACAAAATTTTATAAGCATCGTTTTTTGAGATCTAGCTTTCCAAAAATTAGGGTTAAAACATTGACCTTTGACATTTCTTACAAAGAAATCTAGGCGCAGGCCATTTTAAAGACTGTCTTATTACCACAGACCATATAGACGCGCAACACGAGTGCTTATTTTGGTACTTTCAACATGGACGCATACAAAATACTACTAAATTTACTTCTCTGCCTAGAATACGTGTGCCTGTACGTGTGAGCTTTTGCATCTGTATTTTGGTTGTTTGTTTACATGTGCGAAACTTATTCGTTTCACCCCTATGCTTATTACACCGTCCGACAAATTTAAAATTTTGGCTGTACACATGAACCGGACTAAAAAATTCTGAGAGTACGGTCGAAAATAAAATACCCGTGTCTCCCAGTTTTTCTAGATCAATTCGCGTTTTTGCGAAAAATGCAAAAAAAAAATTTTCGCATTATAGAAAAAATTTACTACAGTCAGATAGTGGGTATAAAAATAACATTCCCGTATCTCTCAGGTTTTTTAAATCAAGTCGCGTTTTTTCGCGAAAAATGAAAAAAAAAATATAATGTTAAATTGTGTTTTACAAAAGAAGTGTGAAATAAGTCGAAAAAATATAGAAAATTTACTTCTGAGAAAAATAGTGTTAACAGATAAGTTCAGTAGAATTTAATGGTGGTTCTTTTCATGGAATATATTAACCCTCTATCTGCAATTTTTAGGGTTAATTTTTGTCCTTATTTCAAATACTCACCTAGAAAAGCATTAAATTGTGCGTTTAAAGGGTTAAAATGTTCCACAAAAATCATTTGCATTAAAATTCACTAGGGGTTGTTAAAGGCCAAAAGTTCGTAAGATGTTAGCAAAATGCTTAAAAAAGTAAAATTGTAAAGTATCATATTTTTATACCCTCCACTTAGTGATAGAGGGTATATATAAGTTTGTCATTCCGTTTGTAACTCATCGAAATATCGGTCTGGGACCCTATAAAGTATATATATTCATGATGCCCGATCGATTTTAAGACATTCTAGCGATGTCCGTCTGTCCGTCTGTCTGTCTGTTGAAAATGCTCTCGCGGACAAAATATTGCACAGAGATGACTGAAACTTAACATATATATTGGAAGTTCTCCCGAGAAGTTTGGTATTGCATTTGAGCGATATCGGTTCAGCGGTTCAAAAGTTATGAACGAAAATGTAAGCACACCCCAAAAATTTCAGTACATTCAACATAACCTAAAAACACAAAATGCTTTAATTCGGCTTCTGGTTGACATATGTGAACATAATTGAGCACCAAATGGTATTTAAACAAGTACAAACATATTTTTTGACAAAAAAAGAAAAAAATCGCGGATTTTTTTTTTACCAAAATTTTTTTTCGCGGAAATTTTTTTTAAATTTTTTTTTTCAAAAGTATTTTCCGTTTAAATAAAGTTGTTTGCAATAATCTTTTTGAAATTGTGGAGGGTATCACTACATTCGGCAAGGCCGAATTTAACTTTTTTACTTGTTTTAAATTGTGTTACACCACTAGTGTTTGGGAATTCCCGGACTTTTCAATTTCCCGGGAAACGGGAAAAAAATAATTTATTTCCCGGGATTCCCGGGAATCCCGGGAAATATTTATTATTAATATAAATCATAAAAAACATTAAAATTTGACCAACTTTTTATTAAAAACAGTTTTATTACAGATAAACAATTAGTTAAAACATAAAAAATCAAAAAATAAAAGTTAAAAATCCTGAAATACAATAAAACATAAAAAAAATATTGCAACTTTTTTCCCCACAAAAAATCGCAAAAAATAGCTAAAAGTCGCAAAAAAAATTAAAACTGCGTTATTCGAGCAAAAACTAATATAGTTGGCAGCACCAGAGTCACTATGTCACTATGGGCAGCACTTTTAATATTTGTTCTGGAAATTTAAATTCTAGGTTTAAAATTTTTATAATTTTTTGACAGTCTTAGCAAAATTATCATTAACTGTCGTATATTTTTGGACTTTTTATGATATTACCATACTTTTTACACTTGGTCAGTTTTCCTATGAATATATATTTGCACTGTTCTTCCAAACAGAAAAAATACAAAAAATAACAAATGTAATTATACCTGTATGTAAAAAAGATATTAAAAATTAAATTAAAATAAACGTTTTTATGTAAAATGGTTTATTTTATAAAATTCCCGGATTTCCCGGGAAAAATTAAAAAAAATCCCGGGAATTCCCGTCAGTCTTTTCCCGGGAATTTCCGGGAAATCCGACCCGGGAATTCCCGGACCCCAAACACTATACACCACACATACTTTACAATTTTACTTTTTTGAGCATTTTGCTAGCATCGCACAAATTATTGGCCTTTGACAACTCCTAGTAAAATTTGATGCAGAACATTTTTGTAGAACATTTTAACCCATTAAATGCATGGTTTAATGGTTTCTAGGAGAGCATTAGAAATGACCCTAGAAATTAACCCTCTATATCCCCCAAAAATGGGATATAGAGGGTTAATATATTCCACGAAAAGAACCGTCTTTAAATTTTACTAAAGATATGTTCAAAAAGTATTTAGCTCACAAGTAAATTTAATAAATTTTTCGATTTATTTCACACTACTTTGGAAAAATACAACTTTTTTTGTTGGCGTTTTTCGCGAAAACACGAATTGATCTAGAAAAACTGGGAGACACGTGTATTTTATTTTCAGCCCTACTTTCAGAATTTTTCGGTTTGGTCCATGTGTACAAAAGTGTGTCAGACGGTGTTATCTAATATTTAAAACCTAATTGAGACCTGCATCATGAGTACTTTTTGAGATATCGTCATTTATGTCATAACGCTTTTGTCATAAGTCCTAAATAAGCACTATCATTTTTCCATAAGGGCCAAACTATGTTCCAAGTTTCATCCAATTCAAAAGGGGTAAGATCAGAAATTATCCTTTTTTCAAATTTATGTTTTAAATGACTTTTAATAACAATAGAGGTATTCAGAGCCTTGCTGCCAGCCCTGGCAATATAGCAAAAGAGTACTTCTTTCAAAAAATACACGTGTTTTGCAAGGTAATTTTAAATTGTGCTCTTTTACCACCAGTACTAAAGTCTGGCAAGTAAGATTCTGAATACCTCTTGAACTTAAAAAAAATGTAAATTAAAATTAAAAAAACTTACAATTAGAAAATTTTCTTGAGCACAATACAGAGTTTTAGAAAACCGGGTTTGTTTTTAGAAAATTTGTTTTCATGAAAACTTAGTTTTAAAGTTTTTTTAATATAGTTTTTTTAATATAAACTTTAATATAAACTAAAAAATAACACTTTCAAAAAAAAAAACTTAAGAAAGCAAACTATTTCTGCAAAACTACAAAATAATCTGCTAAAAATATGTTTAAAATATTGTTTTGATTGCATAAAAAAACAAAAAAAAAAAAATAACACTTTGAAAAAAAAAACTTAGCAAATTTTCTTAAAAAAAGAATGAAAGCAAACTATTTCTCTATAATTAAAAACTATTCTGCTTAAAATATGTTCAAAAATGTTTTGAAATTCAGAAATTTTGACGTTTTCAAAATGCCTTTGATAAAAAGTTAAAAACTACAGTGGGCCATAAAAAAGAAATTTATACTAACTTTGCAAACCCCTTTGCTGGTTTTGTTTTTCAAGTTTTTTCAACTTTCATTTCCCATTAAAGAAATTGAAGCTAATAATGATGACCCAAAATTTGTCTTGCACAGTGTTTTAAGACCATTAAGTCTTCCCATTTTCTAACCTCCATGCATAACTGAATATGCCATTTTTTTTTTTAAATCACACATTTGTAAATTATGTATATTGTGAAAATTTACATTTTGATTTTATTCATTCATCAAGAATATTTTTGCATTAATTAACTTCTTTTTTTTTTGTTATGTCAATGAATGTTGTATTCATCATTAATTTCTTCCTATAACTATTAAAATACAATGTATATAATAGTTTATATATATATAATTACATTTATATATATGTATGTATGTATTTATGTATTTTATTTAATATGTAATTAAGTTTTTTTTTTTAAAGTATATCATTTAATATTTGTATGCATTTAGTTATTGTCTAAAAATTTGATTTCTTTTAAATTTTTTTTTCTTTAAAACTTAAATTCTATAAAAAAAAATTACATAAATTTTCAATCATCTAGATTTTTAAATTTTGATGATTTTTTTTTAATGTGATGATGATGTTGCTGCTGAGGATGATATATACAACTTACCATTGATACGAAAACATTAAATATATGTATACTAGTACTAAATTTACATGTAAATTTTATTTTTGGTGTTTTACATTATCATTATTATTATTACATAGTACATAAACAAGTACATAAAGTTATACTTATGTATTATATATGTATGTATATAGTATAGGTGGTTAAGTGTTTACAATTGAGGGCAAAAATATAGCTGCAAGGTAAGAAATTTTACGGATTTTTTGAGAAATAGTTTGGCTTGAAATGTGAAAAAATATAATTTATCAAAATTTTTTTCATTAAACTTATGATTTTTAAATTCTGACTAATTTTTATTAAAAAAATAAAAATTATTTTATTCGACGTTTAAAATATTATATTTTGAGTAGTTTTATTCAAGCTCGAGGTCAATATTTCCTTTACTAATTAAAACTATGATATTCTCATAGAATAATTTTCAAGAAAATTATTTTTCTGTTTAAAATTTATTTATGTTGGTAATTTTTTAATCGACACGTGTTTCGGAATTTGTCAGATTCCATTGTCAAGGTTATTTAGCAAATTTAAAAAGGAAAAACAGTTTTCTGGAAAATTATTCTATGAGAATATCATAGTTTTAATTATTAAAGAAAATAATGACCTCGAGCTAGAATAAACCTACTCAAAATAAAAAACGAAAACGGTCGAACGATTTTCAAGATTGTCAAACAATTTCCAAAAATTTAAAAACAAACTACTATTTTTTTCCGTGACCATAGATCTTGAGTCAACCTTTCATTTAAACTTTATTTGACCCAATTCAGACGATTTTAACTTGTGGTACTCTTCGATCAAATTTCTGAATTTTCGATGGAAATTTTCTAAAATTTGGATTTTTGAAATTTAAAAATAAAATATGTGTTGCGAATCATTATTTTTTAATGCTGAATTTCAAATTTCTAAAATTGATCGGACGGTTTTCGAGATATCCACATTTCAAGTTTGTCAAAAAATGTCAAAAAATGCGTGTTATTCCTACGCTCATGAAATTTAAGAAATGGAAAATTCTCGAAACATGTGTTGATAAAGTCTTTCAAAAATGGCCAACACAAATAAATTTAAAACAGAAAAATAGTTTTCTTCAAAAATTTTTCTATGAGAATATCATAGTTATAATAAGTAAAGAAAATAATGACCTCGAGCTAGAATAAACCAACTCAAAATAAAAAAAAAAAATTTTTGATAAAAAAAATTTTTATTTATTTTTTCATTTTTATTCTTGCGGAATATGAATATCAAAAATTTTCTGAAATTGGTCGAACGATTTTAGAGATTGTCAAACAATTTCCAAAAATTTAAAAACAAACTACTACTTTTTTTATGTGAACATAGATCTTGACACAGCCTTTCATTTAAACTTCATTCGACCCAACTCAGACGATTTTAACAAATTTCTAAATTTTCAACGGAAATTTTCTAAAATTTAGATTTTTGAAATTAAAAAAACAAAAAAATATGAAATTAATCGGACGGTTCTCGAGATATCGACATTTCAAGTTTGTCAAAAAATGTCCAAAAATGGGTGTTATTCCTACGCTCATGAAATTTAAAAAATGGAATTTCTGAAACATGTGTCGATAAAGTCATGAAAAAATGGCCAACCCGGCTAAAAATAATGTATAAAAGCTCATGTACGATCATATATGATAATTTATGTTAAGGATGGGCCAATATATGATCGCATATTATCATATGTTTTACCATATATGGTCATATATTGAATAAGCGCCAATTTTAATATATGTTAATATATGATCATATATGTTTTTGAATTATTGATGTATGGTCAGATGTGTTCATATATGCTCATATACAATTAATTTTTAGCCGGGAACACAAATAAATTTAAAACAGAAAAATAGTTTTCTTGAAAATTATTCTATGAGAATAGCATCGTTTTAATTAGTAAAGAAAATAATGACCTCAAGCTAGAGCAAACCTACTCAAAATAATAAAAAAAAATTTTTGATAAATTTTTTTTTTATTTTTTTTTTCATTTTTATTCTTGCGGAATATGAATATCAAAAATTTTTGAAATCGGTCAAACGATTTTAGAGATTGTCAAACAATTTCCAAAAATTTAAAAACAAACTACCCGGCTAAAAATAATGTATAAAAGCTCATGTACGATCATATATGATAATTTATGTTAAGGATGGGCCAATATATGATCGCATATTATCATATGTTTTACCATATATGGTCATTAGAGTGTCCCTTATTTTGGAAATGTTGGAAATGTTGAGACGGTACCCCCTCATTTTTTTCCTTTTGACTAAAAAATAACTCAGGAAAAATTTTACGCCCCTACGACCACGCCTTCCCTACGCGACGGGGCCGTAAAGAGCGGGGCCATAAAAATCATTTTTCCATACAAAGCAAAAAATTTTTTTTTTGATTTTTAATTTTTTTGTTATTAATTATAATATTACTTGGTTAGCTTATTCACGACAAAAAATTTGATTTTGGTGGGATAAGGCTTTCAGTTCTAAAAAATTTTTCGAAAAAAAAAATTTAGAGCTTTTGGGGTCCTTCAGTAAAAATTTTTTAAAAAATATTTTTTTTTAGTCTTGACAAGAAACCGTTTTAGTTGAATTCTTGCTTTTAATGATATATTTTCATAAAAAAATATTATTCCTATCTGTGACATCTTTATCGTGATCTAAAAAAGGGTAAAAAATGCATTTTTGATGTTTTTCGATACACGATCAAGATGTCACAGATATGAATAATATTTTTTTATGAATATATATCATTAAAAGCAACATTACAACTAAAACGGTTTCTTGTCAAAACTAAAAAAAAAAAATTTTAAAAAAATTTTTACTGAAGGACCCCAAAAGCTCAAAATTTTTTTTTTCGAAAAATTTTTTAGAACTGAAAGCCTCATCCCACCAAAATCAAATTTTTTGTCGTGAATAAGCTAAGCAAGTAATAATATAATTAATAACAAAAAAATTAAAAATCAAAAAAAAAATTTTTGGTTTGTATGGAAAAATGATTTTTAAGGCCCCGTTCTTTAAGGCCCCGTCGCGTATGGAAGGCGTGGTCGTAGGGGCGTAAAATTTTTCCTGAGTTATTTTTTAGCCAAAAGGAAAAAAATGAGGGGGTACCGTCTCAACATTTCCAACATTTCCAAAATAAGGGACACTCTAATGGTCATATATTGAATAAGCGCCAATTTTAATATATGTTAATATATGATCATATATGTTTTTGAATTATTGATGTATGGTCAGATGTGTTCATATATGCTCATATACAATTAATTTTTAGCCGGGTACTATTTTTTTTTCCCGTGACCATAGATCTTAAGACAAGCTTTCATTTAAACTTCATTTGAATCAATTCAGACGATTTTAACCTGTGGCACTCTTCGATAAAATTTCTGAATTTTCAACAGAAATTTTCTAAAATTTAGATTTTTGAAATTAAAAAAAAAAAATTGTGTACGAATATCAAAAAATTTCTGAAATTGCTAGGACGGTTTTAGCGATATCGACATTTCAAGTTTGCCAAAAAATGTCCAAAAATGTGTGTTATTCCTACGCTCATGAAATAAAAAAAAACCCAAATTTTTTTTTCCGCCCAATTCATAGAGCTTAAAACAAACATGCATTTAAACTTAATTTCAGCCAAATCAGACGATTTTAAACCTTGGCGCCCTTCGATCAAATTTCTGAATTTGTGGTGGAAATGTTCTAAAATTTGGGTTTTTAATTTTTTTTTTTTAAATATGTGTTGCGAATAATTTTTTTTTAATGCTGAATATGAATATCAAACATTTTCCGAAATTGGTCGAACGATTTTCGAGATATCAACATTTCAAGTTTGCCAAAAAATGTCAAAAAAATGGCGGTTAGAGTGCTTTATGGAAATTCCCATTCTAAGATTTTATTTTTTTTCGGTACGATTTTGTGTTTTTTGGTACTTTTTTTTATTCTTCCTGAAATAATAGTCATAGAAACTCAATATTTCAAATATAAAAACGAAACGATCTGAAATATATATCTTTTAGGAATTCCGATTAAAATGTTGAAAAAAGATGAAAAATTTGTACTTAGGTACTTTTCCTATCTCCTAAAATAATTGTTCTAGAAACTTTAAATTTGGAATTTAAGATTATCTACTTTAGTAGATTTTGTTTAGAAACAAAAGACTTTGACAACAGTACTTTTTAGAAGTTTTCGATTTAAAAAGGATACAAAAATTGTGCTTTGTACTTTTTCGATCACTTGAAATACACACAAAAAACACACAAAAAACCTTACTTAATTTTGAGACACAACTTCCTTAAAAATAGTTAATAAATTTTCCCACAATTTAGTTAAATTTAAATACGGGTTTGAAAATGTTCTTTACTGTTAGAAAAAAACTTTAGTTTATGTACTGCTAAATAGTCCATAATTTTTTTTAAATGGAGTTCTTTAAAAGAAATTATTACCGCTTAAGAAATTTTCCCTAAAAATAGGACAGATTGCTCTTTTTTAGTTTTAGGACGCAATTTACCACCAATTAGTTCATTATATTTATCTTCTTTAATTTATGGAAGTTTTTTTCACTGTTTTAGTACATTTTTCATAACTTGTGATTTTTCTAAAGAACTTAAAATGCCGATATCTCTAAAACTAAGTCAGATTGAGCATAATGTAGGTCAGTTTTGGTTCTTTGAACCAAAACTTTGAAGTCGTCTTAACTTTTTATCTAAAAAAGTTGACATTCCCGAAAATTTTAATGCTTAATGGTCATATCTCGGTAAATATTGCCGACAAAACAAAACGTCTAAATGCATTTTTGTAGCTGTTAACCAGACATGTGGTTAGGTTTAACACATTTGAAACTTAATTAACTCGAAAACTATTGCTCGAATTGCTTTCGGTTGTACGATCCAAGAGCTACAAAATTTTTTCGCAAATTGTTGTCGTGTCGGCGGTAGTTACCGCGATATAAACATTTTAAAATTTCCGGGAATTTCAATTTTTGATTCAAAGTTAGGACCCAATAGGGCCCACACTCAAAAAATTATGTCATTAACTGTTTGTAGTTTATTTAAAAAGTTTTCCGTTTAGTCGTTTTTAAAAGAAAAAACATTTGTTTGATGTTCAGTTTTTATTAATGACTACATCAGTCCTTTGTTTCAAAAATAACACACTAAAAAATAAAGAGTTTCACTAACATTTAATTTATAAAGTCATTTATTTTTGTTCTGTAAGTAAAAACTACTGATTATTCTTTAAATTTTTAATGATTTGTGTAAGTAATTTTTTTTTTAAATTGTTGGTATTTTTTAATGATATATCATTAGTTTTTACCTACACAAGTCAGTTATTTGTTTGTAGAAAAAAAATTCAAAAAATTATTTATAGAAATATAAAAACATATTTGTATCAAGTGGCTTTGGCACGATGGGTAGAGTGTCTGGCCAGAATGTAGTTGATTGCGGGATCGATTCCCCAAAATTTTATTAAAAAATTTAAAAAAAATATTTCAATAGAAAATTGTATAAAATAACCTACGAAATCATTAATTTTTAATGTTTTGGTAGGTTATTTTTTTGGAATTTGTTGGTAAAAATAACAGAACTATCATTAATTTTTAATGTTTTCGTAGGTTATTTTTTTCGAATTTGTTGGTAAAAAAGAATGAAAAAACCGTAATTTTTTAATGTTTAGTGTTATTTATTTTAGAAAATTTTGCCAACAGTAAAAAATAAATGTTGATGTTTTTAAAACAACTGAATAATTACTGGGATGGTTTTCAATTGTTTATTCACTGGTTTTAAGTGTGTTTTTCTTTTGTTTTTGCCTACAAAATATTTTGAGTGCAGACATGTAAAGAGGTCAACTTTCCCATCGATTTTGATCCAAAAGTGTGATCCGTTTTGCTCTATCTTGCTTAGTTTTCGAGATATTAGCATATTAGCATATTAAATTTTAATATTTTAAATTCTGGTTATGACGTGAGTGAACGAAGGAAATTTTTGAAAATGAAAATTTTCATTCGATGAGTGAGTGAAAAAATTAGATTAAAAAAAAAAAATTAGATTAAAAAAAAAAATTGCAAAAAAAAATAAAAAATTTAAAAAAAAATTTTCTTCAAAAAAACATTTGATTTTATCGCTTCAGATTACAGTATTTTAGAATATTTCTAATTCTAAAATACTGTACTCTTTTTTTCGTTTCATTGCAAGCGTAGATTACATTATTCATTCGTTTCGAACTGAAAGAATAGAATACTGTTTTTCATTCTTAATTTTTAGAATGTCTCTAAACTACTTTTAAATGCATTCGTGCACATGTCTGCTGTTAACACATATAACAATTGGGTCTTCCTCAATCGGGTCCTCAATTGTGTGTAAAATAAATTGAAATAAAATTTTTTCACATTTTTAGTTCAAATTGTATCGTGTTAAACCGATAGATGGACAGACGGACGGACGGACATCGCTAAATCGATTCAAAAAGTAATTCTGAGTCGATCGGTATACCTGAAGGTAGGTCTAGGACCAGTATTTCGGGTAGTTACAAACATCAGCAAAAACTCATTATACCCTGTACCATAGAGTGGTGTAGGGTATAATTACGTAGAGGGGGAAAAATGTACTTTAGTACTTTTTTGATTTCCTAATATAATGGTCTTATAAACTTGGAAGTTTAAGTCTAGGATCCTTCAGGGGACAGGAAACAAAGTAGAATATAACGGAGAATTTCAATTTTAAAACTTTACTTAAATTTTTTTTCGCTCAATAATTTTTTTCACTTAAAATTTGTTTTTATTCAGAATTTTTTTTAACTTAAATTTTTTTCGACTAAAAATTTTTTTTCTTTGAATTTTTTTTTTTGACGGAAATTTGTTTTCTCTCAAAATATTTTCTATTCTAATTTCAGAATTAATATCATTAAGAATTAATTTTGAAGAAAATTTCATTATTTAAATGATATCTTTCATTATATCGATGAAACATTTTAAAATTGAGATAAAACATTCATAAATATAATGCCAAATTTTGGCAAGATTTTTTTCAAGCTCTCTCTCTATCTCTAAACTATTTCCCAAAAAGACCAAATTAATTTTGTTAATATACATCTATTTATCTGCCCCCAATTGTAAGTGTTTGTATGTTTATTCCTTGGTTGAGTGCAGACGAGCATTTTAAAACTAAACTAGAAATAAAAAACGGATAGACTTTTTACGAATTGACCTGTTTCACAGTGTTGATTTGATGTGTAAAAAATGTGTTGGTTTTTTTTTTCATATATTTTTTTTCTAATTTTCATTAATTTTGTTTTAATCTTATTTTTGCCGCATTTAGCTGAGTATTTTTCCCTTAATAAAATTATAAACACGATTTTGTATAGCACAATTCTAGGGGCTCATGAAATTGTGCAGTCAACCGTTTCAAATTTGAAAAATATAATTAAAAGAATGTCTTGAAAAATACTTAGATAAACACAGCCTCCTTCTTGTAAGCAATTTTTTTCTTATCTTAAAAATGCCATCATTTTTTTATTTCTTAACAACTACTATATTTAGTTTTCTATTTTCTTTCTTTATTTCGATATATATTAAAAATAAAAATTAATTAAAATTAAATAACTTTGATACTAAATTTAGTTTAATAGTATATACAGTTTTAATAGTGTGGGGTTTGTGGAGAATGTATAAAAGACGAATTACAATCTAAACGACAGGATGTGAGGGAAAATAACTTGGAATTTTCAAAGTATGTCAACCAAATTATAAGATACAAAATAAGTAAATTTTTAACGGAATATACCCATTATGATTACAAGACCTCCAATAAGCTTGTGATATCTAAAATCTTATATTTATAGGACGTCAATTGTTGGTCTCGAAGATGTACTGTTTTCTTTTTATTCTGTGTAATTTTTTATTACTAAAATCGCTAAAATTCAAAAGTCATATAATTGGAAAAATTTGCTCTGGTGCTATTTTTTTAGCCGACACTGTGTATGTTTGCTGATAATTTGTTGGTTTGTTTTATTTTCCGACCCTACAAATTTGGCAGTACACTGCCACTAGTGGTTTCTATGTTTTTGCTTAAAAACTTGAAGTCCGGCCCCCACTTGGGCGCCATTTTCATAATGATAATAATATGTCAAAACCGAATTAGACATTGTTGGTAAATTTGAAATTTTGAAATTTTTTTGATATTGAAAAACTTGTCGGTTATTGAGAAACTCTATTTTCAAGAAGTGTTCACAAAAATCTGCCTGTTACAGTAAGTTTCCCTGCTGTTAGTTCATGAACAAACTAGTTCAATTGAAATATTCACTTAAACGAGTGGTATACCTACTTCGTTCATTTTAGCTCTGTTAGGTGTTTTCATTCATGAAATAGTTTTGTGTTTTTAAGTTCGGTCGTTCAATTCCACTTTTTGGTTTATTTTGTCATTAGCGTGTCTTTGACATGCTTTCTCAACGTTTATGTTTTTTAGAAAAATTATATATATTTTTAAGTTAATAATATTTAATAAAATTCCTTTTTTTTTTTAAAAAATATCGTCTATTTTTCGTGTAGTGGTTTACTTAAACCATTCCTTATGTTTTTATTTAACATTTTTGCATTTGTAAAGCAACAAAGCAACAGACATGATCAAAATGATTCGTCTATGAACTGTTGAACCAAAACAAAAATTGACCCATTGAGCTAAATGAACGAAACCCAGACATGATATAAATGATTCGCTCACGAAATCTTGAACGAAAACAACAAATGACCGATTGAACTAGATGAACAAACTAGGTCTAGGGCATAAATGTAACGGTTGAGGTTACCAGAGGCTGCCCCAAGGAGGGTTCTCTCACCTTTGCTATGGTGTTTTGTGGTGACCCCACTTTTAGTTGAAATACAAGCATTAGGTGGGTACAAGTATAAGGAAAGTCGCTTAATATGGTATCCAAGAAAATGATGACCGTTATTGTCTTGATGGATAACTAGTGCAATCGACATGGATTGTCTGTTAAGACAATCCATATCCTTCAAGTGAAGGATCAAACACGAGGGTCTTCGGCTTCCTACGTTGAAGATCGTAACCCTTAAACTTTTTACATTGGTAAAGTATTCAGGACTACCCTAGGTAGTAAACTTATGTGGACAAAATATGTTGAACAAAAAGTTTCACGGAAATTTCAGATTTTCTGGTAGTGTCGGAGAGTTTTTGGGAAGACATGGGGTCTAATACCTGATATCGTGCATTGGATGTACATAACAGTAATAAGACCTATTGTGGTATTATTACTGCTTTGTAAAGACTATTCAATGCCAGATAAACGGACTACAAAGAGCGGCTGCTTTGGGAATTACTGGTGCTTTAAGCACAATCCCAGGGGCAGCTGTGAACGCTATGTTGGACATGCTTCCCTTGGACCTACATACTCAAGGGAAGTCATTAAAGCTCTGTGCCGGCTCCGCAAGAGTGGGACATTTCATGGAAAGGATATGATCGAATTTTTAATTGACTTTCAGAACTTTGTCCGATGTTGGACATGCTTCCCTTGAACCTACATACTCAAGGGAAGTCATTACAGCTCTGTGCCGGCTCCGCACGAGTGGGACATTTCATGGAAAGGATATGATCGAATGTTTAATTGACTTTCAGAACTTTGTCCGATGTTTGCTATGCCGTTGAACAGTATGACCTATTGCATCGGGTTTGGTAGAAACTTTAAAGCAATATTTTTGAAAGGCAGACTAAGGTAACCCAGAAAATCTACTCGCAAACAACACTGACTGGGTAGTGTGGTTGGGTATTTAGACGATGCAATTAAATGCTATATTACTATAGGAAATTTGGCTTTAGTATTTCAGACTGAAATGTTTGCTATTTGGACGTAGCAACCAGGATAAGTGAAAGAAGATGGAGATTCAAGAGAATCAGTATCTGGCGAGACAGCCAAGCTGCGTTTAGGGCACGCGATTCTTCAGTCACTTCATCTAAAATTGTCCTGGAGTGTAGGCGTAGACTCAATGAAGTCTCTTGTAAGAATTGGGTCCGTCTTTTGTGTGTTCCGGGTCATAGGAGAATACGGGGAAGCGAGATTGCCGATTATTTTTCGAGTGTTGATTTTGATACAGTTCCCCATATTCCGGAACCTCAGATTGGTATAGGCTTGACATGAATGATGCGTTTGAGCAACACTCACATAAAATCAATTTTCATGGAAAGCTGGTCTAAGGAGTCGACAAGCATGGATACTAAACGCTTTGTGATTAGACCAGACAAGAAAGTGGCTGACTGTTTACTTACAATTAGTTTGAGTTAAAAAGACTATCAGAGACTTTCTGGCTTATTTACGGAACACAATGCCTGTGCTCGTCATATGAAAAGATAAGGTGTCTTATCAGAATCTTATGTGCAGTTTGCCTTAAGGATGAGGCTGCAACAGAACACTACGTCTGTTGTTGTCCAGCGGTCTCAAGAGCTAGACTGAGGATAATGGGCTCTGATATTCTGTCAATGGACATGGCCCATGGACTTCCCTTGTCTGATTTTCTCAAGTTTGTGAAAGCAACTGAAAAATTCTGATCAAACCGTTTTTCACTCTTTTAAAAAATTTTCTCACCCTTTACTTGTTTCCTTTCGATGGACTTGTCTATTTCTCTTGTTTAGGCATGCTCAACTCAACAAGCCATAAAATATTTATTTTTATTAAAACAAATGCTCAGGGGATGCCCTCCACTGATGCTGTGCCTTGTATTGATTTAATTTTTTTTAAGTTATAAGTGAAAGGAAAGACCTCTGAAGGGCCAGGGGCGTATCCAGGATTTTATTTCGGTGGGGGCCCAAAATTTTTTTTCAATTTTTTTTTTTACATAACAGCACATGTTTAGGAATTTTTCTTGATCTTTTCTTTGAACTGAATGTAACACAATCAGATTCTTCATTTTTGTGTAAGTTTGAAACTGTTGGGGGAAAAAAATTAAAATTTTTTTAATATTTTAAAATTTTTTGACTTAAGCCTTTTTTTAAGTGAATTATATCAGATTCTGATACATTTATACAAAGAAGATTATCAGAATCTGATTTTTTTTTCAAAGAAAACTCTTAGATTTCATAACAATTTCCAGTTAAGACAGTTTTTGTTATAGAAAAAGTCAAAGACTTTAAATCATATTTCCAATGGAAAACGTTTCTCGGGAAAAAGTCACTTAAGAAAATGATTCTATAAAAATATTCATAAAATACTTTTCCAAAAGAAAAGACTCCGATTGTAAGACATTTTCCTAGAATCTGAGATATTTCTATTCTAGCACATTTACTCAGATTCTGAAACATTCTACACAAAAAGTTTTAGATTCGGAGAAAATCTTCGCTTTTTTTATAAGAAAAATAATTCAGATTCTGAGACCTTTTTAAAAGGAAAACAATATAAAAAAGTCTTAGATTCTAAAACCTTTTTCCTAAGGAAAAATTCTCGGATTCTGAGAAAATTTTCCTATCGAAAAAGTCTA
The DNA here is from genome assembly GCA_963921195.1 of Pegoplata infirma. NCBI lineage: Eukaryota > Metazoa > Arthropoda > Insecta > Diptera > Anthomyiidae > Pegoplata > Pegoplata infirma. The sequence continues at coordinate 311,297,374 of OY992536.1, read as the reverse complement.
AAATTCTAAGACATTTTTCCAAAAGAAAGAATTTCTTAGATTCTGAGACATTTTTTTATCGAAAAAGTCTCAGATGCTTAAACACCTTTCCTATAAACAAATTTTCAGATTCATAGACATTTTCCTATAGAACAAGTCTCAGATTCTGAGAGATTTTGCCCATAGGAAATTGTAAGATTCTGAAACATTTTTCATATAGAAAAAGCCTCAGATTCTAAGTTTTTTTTTCCTAAAGAAAAAGTTTCAGATTCTGAAATATTTTTCCTATAGAAAAATACTCAGATTTTGAGACATTATTCTTATAGAAAATGATATTTTTACAAAAGAAAAAGTATCAGATTTTGAGCATTTTTCTATACCAAAAGTCTCAGCTTGTGTATCTGAAACATTTTTTCTATACACAAAATCTTACATTTTGAGATAATTTTCCTTAAGAAAAATTCGTTGATTCTGAGACATTTTTCGTAAAAACAGTATAAGTTTCTGAGACATTTTTCTAGATTGTAAGAAAAATTCTGAGAAATTTTCCTATAGAAAGTTTTCATATTCTAAAACATTTTTCATATAGAAAAGCCTCAGATTCTAAGAATTTTTTTTATAGAAAAAGTCTCAGATTTTGGGACATTTTTCAGATTCAGAGACATTATTTCAATAGAAAGTACTCAGATTCTGAAACATTTTTCATATAGAAAATCCTCAGATTCTGAGAATTCTTCATAGAAAAAGTCTCAGATTCTGAGATATTTTTCCTATAAAAAAAGTCATGATTTTGAGAAAAAGGCCAATATTTTAAGACATTATTACTATAAAAAAGTCTTAGATTCTCAGACATTTTTCTTATAGAAAGTTTTAGATTCAGAGACATTTTTTTTAGATAAGTGTAAGATTCTGAAACATTTTTTTAAGAAATATTCCCTTTCTGAGACATTTTTCTAAAAGACAAAGTCGCATTTTAAGATTTGACTTCATTTTACTTACAATTAAGTCCATTTTTTGTGTACATAAAACTTCAGGTTCTAAGATATTTTTTAATTAGAATCTTAAGTTGAAAAGTTTCAAATTGTAAGAAAAAATTTTCAGATTTTGAGATTTTTTTAAAAGAAAAATTTTCAGTTTCAAAACATTTTTCTTCAAAAAATTTGAGATTCTTAATGTTTTTCGATTTTTTTTAAGAAGTTTTTTTTTAAAAATATTGTATTTGTTATTTGATACCAAATCCTGAAATTTGTGAAATCATTTCGGGGGGGGCCCGGGCCCCCGGGCCCCCCCCCCCTGTATACGCCACTGTGAAGGGCGTTTATTCCACACACGAATTGTTCGTCTAAAAAACGAATTTTCTCTGTAATGCGTTGTATGAAACACAGGACAATCAACTACAGACGGATAAGCGAGTATTACGAATAAATACTCGGGCTCGGGGAATAAGTTTACTTATCTGAGATGAGCACCTCCCATGGTAATATCGATAAAAAAGTGTCACACAACCCACTTTCCGACGATGCTCCAATGAATCAATAGAGTTGGATACACTACTGTCATTGATAAGCATCACCGCCCTCCCTTGAACACGGTCCAAAGGCTTCAGAATAGACTCTGAAGCCGTTGCCCATAAGTGAGAATTGTATTCAATTTTCGGCCGGATATAGCTGGTATAAATAGTAAGGAGATCGGATGGAGTGAAAGTCTTGCACCGCTTCAGAAAACCAAGACATTCTTTCGACACTTGAAAGACTTTTTTCAACGAACATCACACTGTATTCTCATGCCCAGAACATCAAGAGTATCCGATTCTTCAATACCTATACCATCCATAGCTACATATGACAATGCTAACTCCACAGCCCGTCTGTGGGTTAACATACAACATTCGGTCTTGTGATTTTAATCGACCTTATTCGCTCGACCCCACTCGGAGATTCTGCCACGTGCCCTCTATCTCCAAAGAGCTTGGCCTGTGATTGAATGAAAATGAATGGCAATTTTTTTTTTATTTTGAGACAACACTCAGGAGATGCCCCCTACTAATGCAATGCATTTTGTTGGAATTAGGAAAATAGGTTATGAGGAGAAGAAAAGAGGGAGTAGTTTTTGTGGACATTTAATTTGAATTATTTTAAATTATCGCCGACAGCTGGTTCGACCAAGAAACGAATTTTCTCTGTAATGCGTTGTGCGTTCGACAACGAACGAATGTGTGTTGCTGGAAAGGCGAGTACTACGGGTATGCACCCGCATCTCAGGGATGAGTTCACCCATCTCAGCTGAGCACTTACCGTGGTAATATCAATAGAACAATGACGCATAACCCACATTCCGATGATGCTCCAATCGGAATCGGAAACTCTTGACCTTTCGACTTTAAAACTGCTCAAAACAAATATCACTTTTTTCGATTTCCTTACTGTTTTTACTATCTTTATCTGACCGAAAATGGAATACAGAAACTGTGGTCATAAACCGGTATTTGAGTTTTGATGGTTGTGACATTCTCTACAAAAGCCAACCGATGACGTCAATAGGAAATCCCTTGACTACAACCGCTGGCATTACCTGGAATGAAGCCAAAAGAGAAGCAAAAGATAGAAATCGATGGAGATCAATTATTGAGGCCCTATCTTTCTTACAGGAATTTCACGGATTTTTTTTTCAAACTGCAAAGTCTTTAGCATCTCGAGCATCTTAAATATTATTTTAAAAACTTTCGCTTAGTATTTCCTTTATAGTCTGTCGTTTTAATTGTAATTCTTCTCTTCGTGCATGTTGCCTTCTTATGACTATTTCTCAGTATTGGGAATACAAAGTGTAAAAAATATTCTAAATAGACAATTCGTATTTCAAATACAGGAAAATAAAAAAACATGGGAAGGCAATGTGTTAAGGTAGATTTATACGTTGACTTCCTCTTACACTACTCCTTAACAGTATTGGGAAGCACAAATGGTTCCACAATTGTTTTCCAATACTGGAAAATGATAAAAATTATCAGTCAACATGTAAATCTCCTTCAAGTGTTTGGTGTATTTGTCTAGTTTTTTTTAATTTCTTTAAATATATTTAAACAATTAAGTCATATGCCAATCTCCTTTGAGTATTCGTGTAAATGTCTTTTTAAATTGTTGATTGGCTAAAGCATAACAAAAGGGATTCATCGGACTATTGGCATAGCACAAGAAATACGAAAACATATACAAATGTTCATTGGTACAGGGTGGATTACGACAAAACCCCTCTACCAATGCCAAAACATGATAGGGCGTCCAACAGGCTACAAAACAACCCAATATAAAAGAGATTGTACGAAAAGCTTTACGAGCACGATTCTCCGATTTAGATTTTTGTCGTCCCACTCCTATTACCAGGGGTATGGTGGCTTTTTTACTTTTAAAATGTTTTCCTATGGAGTGTATAAAAGCTTTCTTACTTGAACTTCGATTGTTAATCGAAGTAGTCTTTGACTTTTGTGATTTCATGGAACCAGTTTGTTTTTGTTGTTTTTTATCTGCCATCCCAGCTGAGGTATTTTGTAAACCTGTCGAGGCTGACGATGTAGTACCCGAGGTAGAGGCAATTTTATTGGTGGTGGTGTCTGATGTTTCACGTTCTTCAATTTTATCAAGATTTTTATTGTTCGACCCAGAGGTTTGTGCAGTCGTTTCTTGTTGACTGGCAGTTGTTGGTGTTGTTATTGTTGTCGTTTGTGTTACAGCATAGGTATTATATGGTATTGTCCCAGCTACCGGAGGACTTGAACTTCTACGTTTCTCCTCGTTTATAAGTTTAGAAGTCGGTGGTAGTAGCAATAAATCAATACAGCTTTCTCTTCGTATTTTTTCAAAGTCTTCCAAACCTGTATAGGAAACAAGTAAATGTTTTTCAATTTCAACTTCAGGCTGTTGGGGATTTTCAAAACTGGGAGCAAAATAGATTTCGGTGGATATAAGGGTTAGGGAATCACCTTGGGCATTATTGTTATTATTAGTATTATTATTGTTATTGGGACATGATGATGATTGTGTTTGAGGATGTGATTGTTGATGCTGTTGCATTTGCAATTGCTGTTGAGCGGCAACAGCCTTTTGCAAAGCCTGTTTTAAAACAGTAGGACTGCTGGCAATTTGATTGGCACGTAAAGGAGAGCCGGCACTTGTGATTTTATTGTGGTGTGGTAGTAAAGGTTGTTGGTATTTCATTTGATTTGTAAAAGGATTAAAGGAGCTGCTCTGACTTCCATCATTAGTAGTGGGAGAAGGTAAAATTATAGAACTTTCATCCATATAACGTAATTCGGAATTATTTGTCATCAAGTCATAGGTTAAATGTAGATCACTATTACTACTGCGATCACCAAATGGATTATCTGAATATTCAGAAAATAAAGAAGCACATTGGAATTGTTCTGGAGGTGGTAGTATGGCTTGTACAAGACTATGTTGTACTTGTTCTCTGGGAACATCTATGGGCGCCAAATTAACCGGGGATAAAGGAGATTCATCATCAGGTTTTATATTAGGTACTATATTTGATGGTGTAAGACTAGGTCTTTGCTCAGCTATACGTTCAGTTTCCACAATTTGTGAGAGCGTAGCACATGAGGTACGTTTAGGTTTGTCTACGGGAGTATGACGACTGATTTCCTCTTTACTTTGGGCACGTTCGAGTTTAAGGGTTTGATGGGGTGAGGTGCTGCCGGAGGAAATAGGCATAGCTTCACTGGATTTTGAGGTGGGTGTACACAAACCTTTACTACGGGTGGCTATAAGAGCAGCTTGGGCTCCAAATACCAAACCTATGGAAGATCTTTTACGTATGTTGGCTAATTTTTGTTGGCTCATTAGTTGTTGAACTTGATTAACGGAACTTTCCTCGTCTGAATCAAAGGCAGGACTGCTAGATCTTTCACTTTTTTCCATTTCACCCGAATCAGGTTTTGAGCCACCTTTGTTGCTGATACCTTTGGCATCGGATATACGTCGTTGTTCATTCACAGCCTCCACCAAGGCGCCATTAATAATTTCGGCTGCTTGCGCCAAAGGATTAGATTGTCCAGAGCCACTATATCTTTTAACCGACTCACATGTCTCGTTATCATCATTATCTCCCGTCATATCGACTTGGGTTTTTAGAATTTTCTCTTCAATAACCCCAATACCGGCTGCATGACCCGCCATACCAGCCATTCCAGACATAGCTCCAGCACTTAATGCCACCATAGATTGCATTTTTCGCTGTTTAGCTTCACTTCTTTTTTGCATTTCATACGCTGTCTTATAAATACCACCATATAGTACAAATAATACAATTAAAGTAGTCCAATAATAACCGATAATAAGAGCTGTATTAAATACAGGATCTTTAAGAAATTGCACAGCACATTGACCCGGCAACAGATCACGTTTACCGGTAAAATGTTCCCAACCAAAGATTGATATGAAAAAGAGTAAGGCTGGTATAATCCAAGTTATTGTCACCATGTATATAACGCGTCTTTTAGTACGCCAACTTCTATATTTTGCTGCTATTTTTACCGAACAGTAACGATCGATTGTTATTAGCAGCACGGTGTATTGAGACACCAAACAAACGGTGTAATCCACCGAAAGCCAAAGATCACAGAGTAAGGGACCCAAATCCCAATAGCCCATTAAGACATAAACCGTATAAAAAGGCATTGAAACGGTACCTGAAATTAAAGAAATGAAAAATGAATTAAAGGAATTTGTTTAGTAAATAGATTTTAATACAATTTGGAGGTTTCTTGAACAAACAGTGTAAAAGCCATAGGCCAGGTATGGTTAGATGGGCTTTCGCCATTCACTCGGAAGGCCACTGTGATTTCTTTAATTGTTATTTCCCTAGTCTTCCTCTGATATAAATTTCTACTTCTTAAACTACCCCGACTCCCTCAGGTATTCCGCTAGAGACGTCAATAAGACACCGTTTAGGTAATCCAGGTCAATGAAAAATCTTTGCTCTAAATGCTTAAGGTGGCTTTTCATCAGACCCCGACATTACAAGTATTCACTGACTTCTCCTCCATTTCCCCACAACTTCTACAATAGTTCCTATCAGAAATTACAATACGCACGGCTATTTGTCCTGTAAGTACTTCTACTAATAGGCTAACCGTCCGTTTGCCGAAAGTAAGAAGTCTTTTTATACTCTTTGGATTTGGCAGTGGCCACAGGGTTCGCGATATCCTGTAAGAAGTCAATGATATCATCCTATCCTTCATTCTATTGTCAGATATCTTATCAATTTCTTTCATCAATTCTACTATAGGAATCGAGATGTCAGGTTCTACCCGTTCCCCACGAATGTTATCAATTTCTAGCACATTTGCCATAAGCATATGCGCGGCCTAATTAATTGCAAGTACCTCATCCTTAAAACCACTACACTTATCCGGAAGTCCCAATGAGGCCTCGATTCCGGGGCATTCGGAGTATACTCCCGAGCCTATACCCATCTCTATCTATTTTTCGTCCGTAAAGATTGAGATTGAATTCTCTGGTTGGTTTTTGGACTTCTGAGGTTCTGTCAAAGTTCGTCAGTGTTGAGATATACACAATTCTCTTTCAGTTTCAGTTCTGTCCCGCCTACAGTACTTTTCATATGCAATAACTCACCTATTAACATATCCGTTGCCGCCAAGGAAGCTATAAAATAATTACTTGGTTGTCTTATATTACGATCGACTATAAATGCCAACAGTACCAATATATTGCCACCCACTGTTAATATAATACATATAGCCAAACAAACCGCTATCGCTATAGTTTGCCACAGTTCAAAGGGTGGCAACACCAAGGCGGGACCATCAACTTCACTGGAAGCTTTACCATCTATACTGGTGCCATTTGAACTTTCGTTGATATAGGCTGCTAGTTGTTTTATCTCATCCTTACTCCATAGATCCAATTCATCATTGTCACCGATAAAAGCTTGCAGCAAACGTTTACATTCGTTGTGTTCCACAAAACGATTGTAAATGGATTTACAAAGATTTTCGCGTTCTTTTTTTAGGCGCCTAAAATTTTAAATGAAAGAAAATAAAATGATTTTTAAATTTAAAGAGACCAATTGCAATGCAAATGTTATGCGGTAACAATCCTTACCACTGTGTTATAAAATCTGGTTTTATGGAATATATGGGATCCGTTCGATTTGTTATCTCTGTAGACCCCAAATCAAATTCCTCCACTTCATGATCGTCAGCCAGACTTGTCATCATTTTGTTTCAATTTCAAATTTATTTGCTATACGTTTTTTTAATTGAAAATTCCATCATATTGTTTAAGCGTCAAAAGTATTTCTAAAATTATAGGATAGATGGTAAGGCATTACTTTGGTGCTTTGATATAGAATATGTAGAAATTTAAAATTTTGTGTCATCTTAAAGCTGGATTTACATACAATAATGGAATATTCTGTGTTTTTTTCAACCTAGTTTAATTTACTCAAAAATTAGGAAAGCGGTAAGAGGAAAGTGGAAAGAGGAAAGAGGAAAGAGGAAAGAGGAAAGAGGAAAGAGGAAAGAGGAAAGAGGAAAGAGGAAAGAGGAAAGAGGAAAGAGGAAAGAGGAAAGAGGAAAGAGGAAAGAGGAAAGAGGAAAGAGGAAAGAGGAAAGAGGAAAGAGGAAAAAGGAAAGAGGAAAGAGGAAAGAGGAAAGAGGAAAGAGGAAAGAGGAAAGAGGAAAGAGGAAAGAGGAAAGAGGAAAGAGGAAAGAGGAAAGAGGAAAGAGGAAAGAGGAAAGAGGAAAGAGGAAAGAGGAAAGAGGAAAGAGGAAAGAGGAAAGAGGAAAGAGGAAAAAGGAAAGAGGAAAGAGGAAAGAGGAAAGAGGAAAGAGGAAAGAGGAAAGAGGAAAGAGGAAAGAGGAAAGAGGAAAGAGGAAAGAGGAAAGAGGAAAGAGGAAAGAGGAAAGAGGAAAGAGGAAAGAGGAAAAAGGAAAGAGGAAAGAGGAAAGAGGAAAGAGGAAAGAGGAAAGAGGAAAGAGGAAAGAGGAAAGAGGAAAGAGGAAAGAGGAAAGAGGAAAGAGGAAAGAGGAAAGAGGAAAGAGGAAAGAGGAAAGAGGAAAGAGGAAAGAGGAAAGAGGAAAGAGGAAAGAGGAAAGAGGAAAGAGGAAAGAGGAAAGAGGAAAGAGGAAAGAGGAAAGAGGAAAGAGGAAAGAGGAAAGAGGAAAGAGGAAAGAGGAAAGAGGAAAGAGGAAAGAGGAAAGAGGAAAGAGGAAAGAGGAAAGAGGAAAGAGGAAAGAGGAAAGAGGAAAGAGGAAAGAGGAAAGAGGAAAGAGGAAAGAGGAAAGAGGAAAGAGGAAAGAGGAAAGAGGAAAGAGGAAAGAGGAAAGAGGAAAGAGGAAAGAGGAAAGAGGAAAGAGGAAAGAGGAAAGAGGAAAGAGGAAAAAGGAAAGTGGAAAGAGAATCTTCTCTGATATCCAGGCAGCACTTCAAGAGCTGAATTTCTGGGAGATTATATCTAAACTGAAACTAGAGTTTAGATATAATCCCCCAGAAATTCGCTTAAGTCCGAAGATATAAGGCTGGCTTCCATATATTAAATTTGATAGATCTTGGCACAAAAGATCCGTAAGGGTCGCAGTGCAGGCAAGATCTCCTTTTGTATTATAATAAGCCAAATGTGCATTTGATATGGAGGCTAGGTCTGCACATGGACCGATTTTTTTTCCAATTTCAATAGGCAACGTTTACATAATTAGACGGTTTAACAAACATCGGTGGGCCTACGACAAATATTTTGAAAAATCGAAACTGTGAAAAACTGCAATGCTTCAAGGTTCTCTTGATTCAATTAGTGGTTGAAGGCATACACACTTAGTGATAGAGGGTATATATAAGTTTGATATCCCGTTTGTTATTCATGGAAATATCTGCCAGGGACCCCGTTAAGTATATACTATTGAACAGAGCTCGATTCTAAGACCTTCTTGCGATGTCCATCTGTCTGTAAAAATGGCGATCATATCCAAAATAACTGTAACTGTAATATATTTACTTGTAGTTGCTTCGAGAAGTTTGGTATTGCATTTGAGCGATATCGGCTCAGTTATCGGCTTTTTCAACATGTTTTACCAAAAATTTCAAGTGTTTTTTTAAATATTTCCCTGTTTAAAACCGGTGAAATATGAACACCAAATAGGGTTGCCAGACGGCCGGGAATGGCCTGGATTTTCCAGTTATTTTGGGTCTTTCCAGTTTCCAGTTAAAATATAATTTTTCCAGTTAAAAGAGAATTTCTTTAATTTTAACAATATTTTTTTTATTTAATACATTTTACATTTTTTGGACTACTTTTTGAATAAAACATAAATGTGCCCTTTTTGCTGCATTTTTATTACTTTTTCGAGCATCTCGCCGTCTAGTGTTGATTTCAGCATGAATGTTTTCCTTGAGTTCTTCGATGATCTAAAGATTGTTTGGTGAACATTTTTCTTTTCAAATAAACCCAAAGTCCAGAGCGGTCAAATCTGCAGATGAGGGCCAGTTATTGGCACCCTTTGCTGACATCGCACATCCAGGGAATTTTAACTGGCCATCTAGATTTCCCGATTTGATCACTTCGACTACGCTAACAATCCTTAGACCACTGACGAGCCCAACAGCAACATTTCGAGATGATTGAATATGTAGTGGAAATGCTTAAAAAGGAGCACATTTTGCCGTGGCCAATAATGCAGCCATTTAATTGATGTTATATTCGAAAAGAATTCAAAAATATCTTTCTTTTTAAAATCTGTCGATTTGTTTTAAGTTATTCAAAAAAATCCAGTTATTTTTTTTTAAATCCAGCTGAGTTTTTTCCATTGTCCAGTTATTTGACTTATAGTATCTGGCAACCCTAACATCAAATCTAGCGCCGAATTTTCATATTGTCAAACAGTCTAGCTCTCACTTTTGTCTGTTCTTGCATCTTAAAAAGCTCCACTTTTGGCAACACTGAACGCGAATTCGATAAATTTTTACTCAAGCATTATAATCAATAAATCGTTTTCGCCTCATTTTATTCCAGAAACTTTAATCCATCAAATATTAAAATAAATATTATTATAAAATCATACTGTTATACTTAACTATACAAAATGACAATTTTGCCTTATTTAAACTTGATGTTTCCATTACAAAGGAATACCTTATCAATTATGGAAAACTCATATCAAATAAAATTAAGAAACCCTACTCCAACTCTTTTCACTGCCTTTAATACCAAACTTAAATACACAATACATTTCTATTTATATTAGGGATATAACAAAAAAAAATTGAAAATAGCTAAATTTCGTAGAACTTTAGAGAACTCTGAAGACAGCACAATACAAAAAATATTAAAATTAAAAACCCACCCAAATCAAAAAGAATAACACTAATTGTTAACAAAAAAATTCTAGTTCAACAAAATTTTTAATTAAATCAACAATGAATATTGTTAAAATGACATTTTTTTTAAATAAACGTATCAATTAAGAGTATCCCATAAAAATTACCAACAAATTCAGATGGATTTGGATTTCCTTATTCCAAATCTGCCATCCAAATTTTTTCTAGTACTGTAGCATTGAAAATTAATCATATTTAAAATTAACGGTTGTAACGATTAACTTTCCCAAAATGCAAACCTGTTGAACTGAAAGTTAATTCGAGTATCGATAACTAGGATGAGAGAACAAAGGAGATAATCGAATAAGAATTATCACCTGTTTTCTTTGCACGTTTTTCCTCATAGGTTAGTTTGACACATTTTTGCAAGAAACGTGTTAAATTGTAAAAAGGCGTTTCGTGAGAAGGTCATCTAATTATTATCCAATTAATTTTCTAAAATTAAAACTAATCTTTTTTTAGTGATTAACTTAATAAAGTTTTAAATAAGAGTTTGGTATAAATTGTAAAACTTGACACAGTACAATCTACATTTTATATATACACGCCTTCACGAGTATTGGATAAATTCCATAAGCATATTTTTTTCCTTGTGCCGGAGACACGTCAAGAATTGGTAAGATTTTTTTTTTTTGTGTGCGATAAATGTCCAACATGATGGTAATTGTTTCCCATTTCTGTAGGAAATAAACATCTTTGGTACGGACCTTCTCACATAGTGGCGACCATTATTTCCCAAAGATAATATTTGCGTAAAAGCAAACCACATTTATATGGGATACATTTCATCATAATGATTTTTTTTATTACCGGATTCACTGACCGAACATAAGGGTCAATAGTGAAGGTCAAACAGCACATGGTGGCACGATTCGCCAACCGTCAGTAAGCCACGTCTTCCCGGATGAATCAGGCACCTGCAAATTCATAGATTATACACAATCCGTCAGCTTTACAATCATCAATTTATTAACATCAAATTATTCAACTATAATCCTCGTCTGCGTGCTGTCCAACTTTACCATTTATACATTTTACATTTATACAATGTCCTTCCGTTTATTCATGAATGTCAATTTTCGTAATTTGTGCCAATTTATTAAATTAATTTGGTAGGTTTAATGAACCATATTTAAAAGCCTTTTTCCATTCATCTATTCCAAGTCAGTATTGATCCATTTGTTAAGAAAAATTAAACATAAATTCTATTTACATTTTTTTATAAATCATTTAGTTTTGTTAGCGGCAAGTGCCCATACAATAGTTTTAAAGAAACCATCCATTTACATATTTTTTTTTACTATCTCGATTTAAGAGTTTTTCCTTTCTTGCCACTTGCAGTATATAAAAGCAAAGGCACAGAAATTAACGTAAAGAAATCACAAAATTTAAAGTTTTTTTTTTCCTTTTACTCGTGCTCTTTAATATTATAAATTTTAAACCCACCCCTTAGCGACAACAGCATCATGACGTCACGAGGCTGAAGCAACAAGGTAATTTTATAATGAACTTAATTAATCAAATTTACATTATTATTGAGCTCGATTTATTTTGAAATATCGCGGATTTTTTTTAGAAACAAAATTAAGAAATTAAAAAAGATAGTTAACAAAAATAGAAATTATAAGTAATCAAAAAGAAAACGAATTTGTGGTTCTTGCATTTACGGCTACGTCATGCATTTCAGTTTTTTTTTGTAAACTTGATCTCTCTTTGACATGAGTATTTGTTTTTGTGAGTCTCCCAAATTTTAAGAATAAGAGAGTTTATGAATTCCGTCTCTTGAATTTGGTAACAACTCAATGAAGTTGTATCATATATTTTTTGTAGAGTTTAAGTTTTTTTTTATTTTTATTTTTAATTGTTTAGTTTTTTTTGAGAAATAAAAAATGTTCGTTAACTAACTTAAATAAAACTCCTCAGTCTTTCTAATCATGTAGACAAAATTGTAGCGTACCATACCATCTTTGTGGGTAAACACATCGAAACCAACATTATGATTGTTAAAACTGTTTAGTTTTGTTACCTCTCTTCGTCCCTCCCCACGACCAGACTGAGCTAGACTGTGCAAAACATAAGGGAGCACAGGGACGGGAGTTTATTGTTGTCAGCTCTCTTTAATTTTTATCGTGGAATGTTCGTTGGCCTGTATGCACCAACAGAACATGCTACAGTACGTACCGTTTTTGGATACTCGCGGTTAAAACGCCAAAAAACCCAATTATTTAGCACTTTTGGGGGTCCACTGTTACATTGCTTCCAACAAATAGGCCTAGATTGGACCCCCTGAATCCAAAACTGCAATCCTAATTTTTCTAGCGTGTTCTGCTTTCGAGATATTCGTATTCGAGGTTTTTGCGTAAAAACATTTTCAAAAGCGAATATCTCGAAAACGGAACAAGAAAAATTTGGATTGCAATTTTGAAATCAGGAGGTCCAATCTAGTCCCATTTTTGAAAAAAATCTGTAACAGTGGAGCACTAAAAGTGTGAAATTATTGGTTTTTTGAAATTCATTTACCTGGTCAGGTTGGTATTGCAGTTCAGCGAAATCGGTCCAGTGCACTCAGATAATTATTGCAGTTACTACATGACGGTCGTTTATGTAGTAAGTAGTAGCTGTTGTTTTTAACTACAATTTCGGTCGTTTTTGTATGAAAAAATCTCAAACAACTTTTTTTTGTAGTAGTTTCAAAAAATAACTACAAAAAATATACTACACTGTAGCAATAGTTGATTTATGTAGTTGTTTTTAGTTTTTTTCTAAAAACTCGTTTTTTTTTAGAAATTTTTATTCCAAACGAATGTGTCGAACGAGTTGGTCGTGCGGGATGCGGAAGGAATTATTTTTATACCAAATAAAAAATATCTAAATAAATTAAATTACAATTTATTAAATTTAATTATAACAAAAAATATGTTTTTGGAAAAATATTCTTGAGCGAAAGAAAATAAGTGGATAAATGAGATAGCAAGTGTGTATAATATAGCGCTCACATAAGCGTGCGTAAAAACCAATCGGAAAAAAAAACAAAAAAATTCTTGTCGGCTTGGTTGCCTGCGTGCCATCTTTCTTTTCTTTGTATACACAACAGAACAGGTACATACATACCTTTTGAAACATTGCAAATTAATTATTTTTTTTTTATAAATCAATTCTACCAAAGCATTTCTTTTTTTTTTATTCCAGACAAATTTTGATCAGAAGCGGTGGAAATTTGAAACAAACTATTAAAAAAACAAAGGTAAATACAATCAATTTATTTTGTTTAACATTTTATTAATATATATTTTTTTCTTCTATAATTCCAGATAAATACACCAAAAAATTGTCATCATGTCGAAATTCTATACAACCAACTGAATTGTATTGCTTTTTAAATAAATAAATATCAATCATTTAAACGTTTAAGAAATTTTTTAAATAAAATTTCAGGCAATTGTTGTAAAAACAACTGTATTAAACAGTTTTGTAGTAGTTTTTACTACATTTTGTAGTTGAAAATCAATAGTTAAAAACAACATGTTCAGTTGTTTTTACCGTAATATGTAGTGGACGCCTTTTCAACAACAAAATGTAGTCAAAACAACTGTCTTTTGTAGTTGATTTTACCGACATACTTTTTTGAGTGTGGTTTAAAAGTTATAAGCAAAAGAGTGAATTTTGGCAAGGGGTTTTCGCGAATTTACAAGATAAAAACACGCTAACTTTCGAAAGACAATTCTGAGGATGCTGGAGCTTGGCATATATATTTATCGTTCCCCTGGTCTAGTTGTTCAGAAGTGATTAGCAAAACTTTAAATTCACGTGAAAAAACCGTTAAACAAGCTTTAAAACCATTAGTAAGTCACAAAAATATTTTGCAACGTATTTTTGTCACTCAAAAATATTTTACAACGTATTTTTGTCACTTAAAAATATTTTTATTTAAAAAAATAAACTCAAAAAAATAAATTTTGTATTTTGTTTTTTAATTAAAAATGTTTTTTTTTAATTAAAAATGTTTTTTATTCAAAATAAAATATTTCTAATCAAAATTGTTAAGTTTTTTCAAGTTAGCATTTTTTATATCACTTAAAAAGGGCATTGTGGAAAAAGAAAACGCTTCATTATATTTATAAAAACTTTCATAAATATAATGAAAGTCTTCATTAAAGTTCGTCCAAAGTAATAGTTTCATAAATACAATAAAACAGTTTCATAATTGTTCATAGGGTCAATATTTACGAAATAAAATTTCATAAACTTTTATGAAACTCTTCATAAATATTATGAATGCTTAAATACGATGAAAAATTTCATAGCTTTAATTTAGTTTTTCTTAAGTATTTAAAAATATTTCATAGTATTTTTGAACCACTTCATTGGTACTATAGAATAGTTTCCTATTTATAATGAAATACTTAAAAATTATTATTTTTATGAAATGTTTCATAGTATTTATGAAACATTTCATAATATTTATGAAACAGTTACATTGGACGAACTTTAATGACAAGTTTCATTATATTTATGAAAAATGTTTCATGGTATTTATGAAATGTTTCATTAATTAATCAACATTTTTTTTAGAAATAACATTTATTTATTATAAGAACTAAAAAATACAAATTTAAAAAATCGTTTTCAGGAGCTATAATTGCTTTGCCCAAGTTTCTTAATCATATTACAAAAAATCATATGACACGTTAATTTCTTATGAAATCATGAAATTTTATGAAGTGCATTTCATAGACTTTTTTCATTAAACTTCATTATATTTATGAAGGTTTTATAAATATACTGAAATTTTATGAAAAAAATATTAATGAAACCATGTCATAAATATTATGAAGCATTTTTTTCTGAGTATAGTCGAATTTAACTTTTCTACTTGTTTTCATTTATATGTTTTTCATTTATCAGCTACACTGCCCCATGATGCCTCCTATACTGCTCAAAAGTAAGACCAACCCCTATTAATTTTTACCGCTCAACAGTTTTTTCTAACATTTCTACACCCTATCTTTACTCCGTAAGGGAACTCCCATACAAAATTAAATTTTTATAAAATTTGCTCCCACCGCTTTAACTGTTCCAAGATTGCCCCTTGATGAGTCAAATGTATGACCAACCCCCAATATTTTACGAGACCCGACGTTTTTTCAGAACATAAGTACCCTCTATCTTAAATCCTTAAAGTGGTTCTGATATCAAAGTCCACAAGTAATTTTTTAAATCAAACAATGAGTAAATGTAACAATTAATTTAATTGGAAAAAAATTGTTGATATATATAAATTTGTTGATATAATTAAATATTTAATTGTTTTAACACTAAAATTAATTTTATTGATAATTTTTTTAGTTTTCTATAAATTTTCAGAATTGAATTTCAGGACTATTTTCTAATTTTTTTAAGAACTATCTTACCTCAAAAGGTTCTATTCCTAATGTGATAACCTAATATAAATAAATATAATGAAAGGGTCAACACCACCTGGCTATTGACATATTTTTTTTTTGGGTTTATAGTATTTTCAAATACAATAAACCAACCTTTTTCTGCCTTTCTTACCTTTTTCAGGCATTGATAAAATACTTCAATGTGTTAATTTAACATTTGTCATGTTATAATTAAGAATATCTTTTCTTTTTGTTTATTGAAAAATATTTCGAGTTGGTTTTTTTTTTTCAATAGTATATAAAAAAATAATTTTGATTGACTGCAAACAAAAAGTAGAGGTCGTCCTATGAAAAGAGCAAAAACGACAAAAAAAGAAATTCAAGTAAAACAATCAATATATTGGTATTGTCTTGACTTGACTTCAAAAGGATAACAAGTGTTTAAATATGTACGCATGTAGTCTAGGTGGATGTTTCCGTTTTCCTTTAATTTTTTATTTTTTTTGCTTTACAAAATAACTAAATTCAATGCACATAACACAGACATACTGACAACGAACTAACTATATATGTATGTACATTTGAATGATATAAATCGATTTTCATCAATATATTTGTACAATCCTTTTGCAACCAACTTCTGCATAAGCACTACATATAATTTTATAATTTACCCCTACAGGATGTAGGAAGATTATGTAAAGGATGTAGTTAGTTTTGTTTTTTTTTTCAAAAGAATTATGTTTGTACAAGGAGATTAAAGATTAGTCAACTTTTTCATCTGAAATTTAAAATTATTTAGTAAAAGAATTATTTCATTAATTTGTTCAATATATCCTTTTGTATTGCTAAAGTTTTTTTTATCAAAGAGTTTTAAATCAGTATTTTGAGCAGGTTTATTTTAGCACGTGGTCATTATTTCCTTTACTTATAAAAACTATGATATTCTTATAGAAGAAAAGAAAAATAATTTTTTTGTTTTAAATTTATTTATGTTGGCCATTTTTGCAAGACTTAGTCGACATGTGTTTCGGAAATTGTCAGATTCCATTGTCAAGACTATTTAGCAAATATAAAAACCATTTACTATAAGAAGCAATAGGAATTTAAATGACAAATCGCTAATGTTCAAACTAAAATATTAATACATATTCGACTCTACTCTCATTGAGAATTAGAAGAAGAAAATTGTACCATCTTGGTAAGATCACGATCGTCAAATAACCAACAAAAACCTATTAAAAACAGTATTGTATTTGCTAAATAGTCTTAACAATGGAATCTGACAAATTCCGAAATATGTTTCGACTAACAATAAGTCTTAGAAAATAGACCAACATAAATAAATTTAAAACAGAAAAAAAATTTCTTTAAAATTATTCTATGAGAATATCATAGTTTTAATTATTAAAAGAAATAAAGACCTCGAGCTAGAATAAACCTACTCAAAATATAATATATTAAAGGTCCAATAAAACAATTTTTATTTTTTAATATAAATTAATCTAAGTTTTAAATTAGTCATCATGATGACACTGAGGGAAAAAAGCTTACTCAAATCAAAAATGATAATTCTTAATTTAAAAATACAGCATTATTTTCAAAAAAAAAAAATTGTAAAGCTAAAGTACTACAATAATTAAATTTTTATGCTTTTGGGATAATTTTTGAATATATTTTTAGAAAATGCATGTTTATACCCTACACCACTTTGTGGTACAGGGTATAATGACTATGTGATGATGTTTGTAACTTCCCGAAATATTGGTTCTAGATTCACTTTTAAGTTCACTTTTAAGTTATTCTGAGTCGATTAGTATACGATTAGTATACCAATCGACTTTTGAGTCTCTTTAGCGATGTCCGTCCGTCTGTCTGTCCATATTAACGGTGTTAACACGATACAGGTCGCAATTATCAATCGATTTAGCTGAAATTTGAAACTTTAGCTTATTTTGGTTCAATGACGGAGCCTATTGAAATTTAAAAAAAAATTGGTCCATGTTTTGACCTAGCCCCCATACAAACGTCTTACCCATATTTGTCTTAAATGCCTCTAACAACCGTAAAATACAGGTATCCTTTCAAATTTTAGCATGTCAACATATTTCGTATTCACAAATCATCGCTCCAAATTTTAAAAGAATCGGACCAGTCCTACTTGTGGTCCCCATCCCGATATTCACATAAATCTCTCAAAATTCATGAAAATTGGAAATGTTGTAGTAACGTTTTTTTTTGTAGGTGTTAATCGGTAAGCTTATCAAATTTGATTTTAGTTGGGCCATTTCTGGACTCAGTCTCCAAATTTCGTCCGATATTCAGATAAATCGGTCTATTGGCATTAAAAAAACCTATTTTACTTAAATTTCGTTTGTGTGTGTTTTAACGCTAATTTAAGTTCTAACAAGATATAGATCCAATCGGATCCATGTTTGGACTTGAGACCCATTTTCCGGGAAACACTGGTGTAGGTCGCGGTCTTGACCAACTATAAATTTCTCACTTGTTTTTGTTTGCGAAAAAGAAATCCGCGAAAAAAAATTTTTTTGGAAAAATTTTGTGTATTTAATGTTACGTTTATTCTTTACATTTTTAAAAATTAATATTAAAATAAAAAATATTGAAAAAAAATTTGCGAAATTTTTTTTTTTTTTTGTATATTCCATAGAGTTTAGATTAGATATGGGCTCGTGAGTGATTTTTGACTCACACTCACTCACGCTCACGACAGGAATTTTTGAATCACGCATACTCACTCACAAGGATATCTTTTCCACTCACACTCACTCACAATCAAAGAGTAAATTTAATAAAACTCACACTCACGTAAGCTTCACTCACACTCACGTTGAGTCACACTCACGAAACTCTTATTTATATAAAAACAAGTAAAAAAGTTAAATTCGGCCTTGCCGAATGTATTAATACCCTCCACAATTTCAAAAAGATTATTGCAAAAAATTAAAAAAAAAAAAAAAATTTTGAAAAAAAATTTCCGCGAAAAAAATTTTGGAAAAAAAATCCGCAATTTTTGTCTTTTTTTGTCAAAAAATGTGTTCGTACTTGTTTAAGTACCTTCGTTGTTCAATTATGTTCACATATGTCAACCAGCAGCCGAATTAAAGCATTTGGTATTTTTAGGTTATGTTGAATGTACCAACATTTTTGAGGTGTCCTTACATTTTCGTTCATAACTTTTGAACCGCTTAACCGATATCGCTCAAATGCAATATCAAACTGCTCAGGAGAACTTCCAACAACTGTGTTAAGTTTCAGTCATCTCCGTGTAATATTTTGGTCGTGATCACCATTTCCACAGACAGACGGACAGACGGACATCGCTAAAATGTCTTAAAATCGATCTCTGAACAATAATATATATACTTTATGGGGTCCTAGACCGATATTTCGATGAGTTACAAACGGAATGACAAACTTATATATACCCTCTATCACTAAGTGGAGGGTATAAAAATTTCAAAAATTAAAATTTCAAAAATCTTTCAAAATTTTCAGCAAAATTTAAAGTTTAGCGAAATTTTACATTTTTCTTTGCTTTTTTCGGGACGAAATCTTAAGTTAATCCAATTTAAAAAAAAAAAATTTTGTAGCTTTTTTTGGTACGAAAGGAAATATGAAGAGAAAAAAAATCACGCAAACTCACGCAAAAAAATCGACTCACGCACACTCACTCACGCAAAAATCTTACTCACGCACACTCACGCAATTTTTTTCTCCACTCACAATTACTCACAATCACGTGAGTAAAAATGAATTCAGTCACACTCACGCGTGATCACTCGTGAATCACGTAAATCACGCTCTAATCTGCTCATGTGCCCATCTCTAGTTTAGATGATAGAAATTCAGCAATTGTCTAAATAATACAAAACAAGTAAGAATTCGGCTATGCCGAATCTTTTACACCCTCCAACATGCAAAAAAATAAAAAAAAAATTGCAGGGGCGTTTTATATTTTTTTGTGGCGGGGTCGGTAGTGGTAGTTGTGGAGGGAAAATTTCCTCTCGTAATATATGTTTAAAAATTCATTTTTGTGCTAAAGAAATACAATTTTGTCAATATTTAAACAATTTTTTTTATCCACGCCCACAAAAGGGGGTTCGGACCGAAAAAACGACATTTTCTAATACTCTGGGTCCAAATGCAGGACTTTGAACTTCTTGGAGCATAAAAATGTTGCATTTGTTAAACAAAAACACAAAATATCATGTAAAAAGTGGTATTTTTCAGAGGTTGGTTTAGTTCTTCAAGGGGAACTTTTTTCCCCCTAGCCCGATTTTGCTCGTTTACGAACTTAACGTTAGCAAAAGTTAGGACGATTCTGAGAGTGAGGGGTGAAAATAGAGGCTAAATTAGAAGACCCATATCGCAGTGTTTGTTTATGTAAGTTCGATTTTTTTTTTAATCTACCTTTGAACTTTGCAGCTAAATGCCGACTTTCAGCATAGTGTTTATATGGTTTTTTGGCTATAACTAGTCGACTAAATGATATTTTTTCAATCTGTAAAAGCCAAATTATTGCTAGAGACCTGTCCAACAATTAAATTTTTTTTAAAAAATTGATTTAGAAAATTTTTGTGGTGCTAATGAAGCAAAATATTTTCAAAAAGCATGAAAAAAAAAAAATTTTTTTCCAACATTTTGCTTCATAAGCACCACAAAAATTTTCTAAATCAATTTTTTAAAAAATTCTAATTGTAGGACAGGTCTCTAGCAATAATTTAGCTTTTACAGATTGAAAAAATATCAATTAGTTGACGAGTTATAGCCAAAAAACCATATAAACAATATGCTGAAAATCAACATTTGACTGCAAAGTTCGAAGGTCGATTAAAAAAAAATTCGAACTAACATAAACAAACACTGCGATACGGGTCTTCTAATTTAGCCTCTATTTTCACACCTCACTCTCAGTATCGACCTAACTTTAGCTAACCTGAATTTGTTCCACAGTATTATTCCAAGTCATCCACACCTTTTGTCACTTCAATTTTACAAATTTATTGCACAAGGTGCAAACGTATGAATGAACGTATAGAACGTGTTCTTTAATATTTCAAAGGATTTTTCGTTTTTTTATTTTATTTTATTTTCATTTTTTTTTCTGGAGCATATATTTGACTTGAGCCACATTACGTGTGAACAATTTCATTAGATGTCTTCACATTTCAAATACGATATGTGTGTATGTTAACATACTCCTACTGTTAATGTATTTGTCTTTTCTATTGTTTTACTTTTTTTGTCTTCCTATTTTATACATTTTGCCACATTTCATTACACATTCTTACCGCAACCCATCTAAACGAGATGTAATAATGGTATAAGAGATACTACTAAAACTCCACCTACAAAACAATCATCGCTTTTGGTAAACTATGAACAAAAAGTTATTTACGAAATGTGAAGAATGACAGATTTCGTTTGGAGATTTGCAGCAGTAAGTTGGTTGGGGTTTTCAGAAGCATGGATTTTAGTAATAGACAAAATCAACCATTACATAGCCTCCCTTGCTGCCATCATCTATGCCTGGTATTCACTAGCCAAGAATCTTGGCTACCTTCTTGAAGACCTCAACGTAAGCAAGTCCCCGGGGCCAGATGGAGTTACAGCACTGGTGCTGAAACAGTGTTCTTCGACGCTCGCTCGTCCATTGGCCAAACTTTTCAGCTTTTCCACTAACTGAGGTTACTAACCCTGACAATTACCGCCCAATTGCAATTTGTTCTGCGCTCTCGAAGGTTATGGAGAGCATGTTGAATTTCCATCTTGTGAACTATCTGGATTCCAATTCACTTCTTTGTGATCGACAGTATGGCTTTCGTAGAAGTCGTTCTACGGGAGACCTGTTAGCGTTCCTTACAGAACGTTGGAGTCGATCCATACACCAATTTGGTGAAAGTAAAGTTGTGGCTCTAGATATTTCTAAGGCATTTGATCGTGTGTGGCATGGCGCCCTCGTATCAAAACTTAATGCATTTGGTGTCGGTGTTGACTTCTCTCGATTTATATCGAGCTTTCTCGGAAACCGCACTATACGTGTTGTTATGGATGTGGTTTCATCCGACGAGTTTCAGCTTAATTCAGGGGTACCCCAAGGCTCCGTTCTTTCTCCTACTCTTTTTCTTATTTTTCTTAATGACCTTCTTAGTCAATCTTTCAATCCTATATATTCTTATGCAGATGACATCAACATTTGTCATTCATTTTCTTTTAATCATAGGCCAAGCCTTATAGAGGTTGAAGCCATGAGACAGAATATGAATGACACACTTAACCATGATCTTCAATCTCCGAATGGGGTAAAGCGAACAAGGTCGATTTTAATTCTCGCAAGACCCAATGTTGTATGTTGACCCACAGACGATCTGTGGAATCAATGTCATCTGTATCCATGGGTGGTATAGATATTGAAGAATCAGATACTCTTGATGTTGTGGGCATGAAAAAACAATGTGATGTTCGTTGGAACCAACATGTTTTTCAAGTGTCGAAAGAAGCATTCAAGTGCCTTGGTTTCTTAAAACAGTGCAAGAATTACTTCACTCCGTCTGATCTTCTTACTATATATACCGCCTATATCCGACAGAAGTTGGAATACAACTCCGATATCTGGGCAGGGGCTTCAAGGTATATTTTGAAGCTTCTGGACCGGGTGCAAAGGAGTGCGTTAAAGTTTATCAATGACAGTAGGGTATCCAACTCTATTGATTCGTGGGTTGTGCATCATTGTTCTACCGATATTATCATGGTAAGTGCTCTGCTGAAATGGGTGAACATATTCCCGAGACTCGGGTGTACGTTCGTAACACTCGTCAATCCAGTAGATCACATCCGTTTGTTGTCGACTGTCCAATGAATCGCACAACGCATTACAGAGAAAATTAGTTTCTCAGTCGAACAAGTCGTATGTGGAATTCACTTCCCGCAGAAGTCTTCCCAGTCAGCTACGATCTGGAAAAGTTTAAAATTAATGTCCATAAACACTACTCACTCTATCCTCCTCCCCATAACCTATTTTCCTAATACCAACACAATGCACTGCAATAGTAGGGGGCATCCCCTGAGTGTTGGCTCAAAGTAAAAAAAAAAAATCTTCATAGCTAGACTCCTTTGAGGATACTTTAGCCAAGAATCATCGTAGCTAGACTCCTTTGAGTAGAATACGAATTGATCGTTGATCGTTTAGTTTTAATTCATAAATAATTTTTTGTTTTTATGAAATTTATCCGATGTAGGATCCTACATTTTAAAAATCAAGTTTTTTACCATTATTTCAAGAGATCGAACAAGTACTACAGTCCACTTTTTTTACCCTCGTAGACTTAAAATCGGAATTCCTAAAAGGAAACTTTTCAGAATGTTTTTTTTTGCTCAAACTGCAAGATTTTAATACCATTATTTCAGGAGACCCAAAAAGTATATTAATGTATACGAATACTTTTATAACAAAGTGTACATTACGAATGAGAAGTAAGTAAGTACATGTGTGAATAGAAAACAAATAAATAAACAAAAAAACAGACAATAATCATCACCAAGAACAACAGTAGCAACTAGAGATGGGCACCAATCACGTGATTAACGTGAATCACGTGAATCACGCATGAATCACGTGATTCGTGAGTAATTTTTTTTCTACTCACGTGAGCGTGCGTGAGCGTGAGTAACACAAAAAAGTTCGTGCGTGATCGTGCGTGAGTAAAATTCTTGCGTGAATTTTTCGTGATTTTAATTGTTTCCCAGATTTTTTTTGTTCGGTAACGTAGAGTGTGAAAAAATTCTCTAAAACATCTATAAGGAAATGTCTTCACAATAGCAGTATATCAAACTGAACTTTTACATCTGGGCAGTATCGTTTTAACCATTAGGGCACACTAGGCCTGAAATGCCAATAAATTCGGTTATACGGTTAATTTCTTTTAAAAGAAAATTTCTTATTTTCTTACAGAAAAAGTCTCAGAATCTTACAGATTTTTCGTAAACACTGAGACTTTTTCTATAGGAGAAATTTGTAATATATCAAAAGTCTCAAATCCATTGAAATATTTGCTACATAAAAAGTTTCAGAATGTGAAATATTTTTCGTACACAAAAAGTTTCAGATTCTGAGATTTTAAAAGTCTTAAGTTCAGAGAAGTCTCAGATTCTGAGACACTTTTCGTTGCAAAGTCTCAGATTCTGAGACATTTTTCGTATTGAAAACTCTCAGATTCCGAGACGTTTTTCGTATAAAAATATTCTCAGATTCTGAGACATTTTTCGTACAGGATATGTCTCAGATTCTGAGACATTATTACAACCAAATTCTTTTCACGAATATCATGGTTTTAATAAGTGAAGAAAAATTAAGTCAAGCTAAAATATCCCTACCCAAAATATATTTTTTTTAGTTTCTTTTTCTTAAAACAGGTAATAACATGAATTTAATTTGTACCTCAAGAATGTGTTTTTTTTTTTGTCGTGCGACTTTTTACTTTCCAGCGGGGCCCCAAAATCTTTGTGCCCATTCTTGTGTGCCCAGCGCCATACTTTAAGACGACCCTGAATCTGGGAACTTTTCAATTTCTGAGAAAAACATCGGAAAGTCGAAAAGTTATTTCTTAATATGATAAAGATAATTTATAAAGGAAATTGGATGGAAGTAAAAACTAATGGAAATACGAAGATTTTTGGCCTATATGACCCATATCAGATATTTCCACAAAGACGACTTAGGGGGAATATCATGGGAATGTCAGCACCCCCTGACAACTGCTGAATATGATTGAGGAAATTTTGAAATTTTTTATGAAACTATCCTCAACTCGGTATATAGAGATGTCATGGGGATGTCAGGTGTGCCAGCGAGCCGTCACCACGGATGGCTCAAGGACTTTCCCAACTGGGTAATGCATAAAAAATATGACATACATTTTTTTTACATATTTAAATTCGTGAGTATTTCGTGATCGTGATTACATCGTGAGCGTGATTAAATTTTTTTTCTACTCACGTGAGCGTGCGTGAGCGTGAGCAGAAAAAAAATGTTCGTGCGTGATCGTGCGTGATTACAATTTTTTTTTTCGTGAGCGTGCGTGATCGTGATTGAAAAGTCACTCACGATCCCATCTCTAGTAGCAACATCAGCAGCAACAGCAATATGTAGCAATAACAAAAAAAAAAAACACAATGAATGATATGTGGAACGTACATTGTTGTTTCCTTTTTTTTTTTTATTGTGCAACCAAGTTGAAATATAATGTTTCACTTTAAAAGTGCTTAAAATCTCATTGACACTACTTGGATGTTGTTGGCTGTTGCTATTGCCATATCTACCATTAACTACTGCTACTGCCCTTTTCGTAGTCCTTGTAGTCGTCATAATATTAGGAGATTGCTAGTTTTTATCCTTTTTGGTTCATCATCATATTTACTCACGTCCACACTTTGGTATTTACACATGGGCAACACAAAAAAAGAGATTCATTAAGTTTCTTTTTTTGGGTGTTTGGAATATATCCCTTTATACAAGTGCAATAAGGTTTCCCATATTAAACGCAAAGTTTTGCATATTATTAAAAAAAAACACAAAGTTTTAATAAGCCACTCTATGTGATTTATATTGGAATTGCTGAAGAAACAAAAAAAAAAAGAACTGAGAAAAGGACCAAATGTTGCGTAAGCACGAAATTAATTATGGATTTCCAAAATTTTTTTGCATATTTGTAGGAATTCAATAGAAACTAATTAAAAAGCCTAAAATGTTGAAGTTTTTGGATTGTCCTATAAACTTAAGATGCGGCATGTGGGATCCTTCTGCAGAAAATAAAACATTTTTCTAAAAGAGCTCTAAAAGAAAAATTCGTACTTTTTAATTAAAATTGGTACTTTTAACATTACCAAAAATGTATCATTTGACATATACACAGAAAAAAATATGAAGGAAACAAATTTGAGTAATCACTTGTTTAAATTTAAAAACAAAAATTGAGTAATTTTTTAATTGACGCAATTAAAAATTAACTCAAAAATTTTAAAAACAATTTAAGTAAATAATTTAATAAAAATTTAATAGCTTTGTTTTTTTTTTTTTTGTTGAACTCTCATAGTTTTTTGAATTCTCGTTTAGTTTATAGTTTTTTGTGTATGTATATGAAAGGTTGTAATCGTCTTTATAAAATTTTCCTATGTTTTTGAGACATAAATATGTTTGGTAAAGTTTAAAAAAAAAAGTTTTTTGTTTTTTGTAAAAAAATTTAAAACTTTTTTAAACTTAAAAAAAATAAATAGATAAATTTTGAGTAATTTTTTAATTGTGTCAATTAAAAATTTACTCATTTTTTTTCAAACATTTAATAAATTTTTATTAAAAATTTACTCAATACTATTAAATCGTTTACTGGTGCAAAATTGAGTAATTTTTTACTCAATAGTATTAAAAATTTTCTCAAATATTTTTTTTATTTTTTTCTGTGTAGGTAACATCTCCTAAGAAAACATCCCAGAAATGGATTTGAAATTTCCAATTTTGACGATGCAAAGCTTTATTTTGAAGGGAGCCAACTAGAAAAATAAGGCCTTTAGAATCGATCACTAGTCAATAACACAACTAAACATCGAAAATGCGACTGAAACTCGACCTTATACATTTGATTACAATAACTCTGCTAGTGTAAAATCTGGTCTACAAACTTTTCCATTACAACAGGTTATGGAGAAAATTGAGTGAGGTCAAAGTTAAAAAAAAATCGCCGATTTGGGAATTTTTGGCAACTCATAGCAGGTTAACCCGATGTGATGGCGACTTAAAAATAAGTCGAGGGGAAAGCTTAAACTCTTTAAGATGCAGAACTCATTTTGTTAGTCGCCTTAACCATTTGCCCACCAATTGTCTTTCAATGATGTCTTTCCCAAGTATAGAAAAAAAGTTGTTGGAGAAAAACATCTTAATAAGAGACAATTAGTGATCAACGGTTAAAGCGACAGTATGGTGTGATATGGTGTGATATACATCGCTAAAATGTCTAAGAATCGAAATTTTCACATTTTCCTATTAAAAATGACTAATTGTAAGAACGGAATTTTATGTATGTTTCAATTAAATGCCACACACAGAAAACAAATTTTCCAATTTCCAAATGAAATTCAGTTGTTACAATAAAAAATCAGTGAATTAAGGTTGAAACAACTAAATATCGGTAGTTACAACAAAATTTTGTTATTACAACTGTCTGTTAATTGAAACAACTATAAAATTCGTTAGCCACATCAAAATGAAGTAGCAGCAACCGAATTTTGAGTTAATACAACTGAAAAATTCAGTTGGAAATTTATTTTTCTCTGTGCGGTTATGTAAACCTCATTCAGTTGTGAGGACTGATATTTGATTGCGACAAACTATATGTAAGTGTTTCAATTGAATATAAGTTGCATCAATAGACTCAGAAATGTCGTGAAGGTCCCTAGATCCCAGTGCAGCAAGTCTCTGACCAGTAAGTGACAGGCAATGGCAGATGAAGTGTTTGATAGTTTCCAACTCCTCTTCATCCATGCAACTCTGGCGAAAGTCATTTGACGGCACTTTTAACCGCTCTGCGTGCTTCCCTATATGACAGTGTTCGTTAACTCCAGCAACCACCGTCGAAATCTCTCCTCTTGGAAACGATATCAGCTCACTTGTGCTCTTCCATCCATTTTCCCATCTCTGACTAGTCTAAGCCGCAGAACAAAGCCGTAGATTTTGCTTGCAAGATTTTAGAGGCATACCAACACATTCCAATTCTGTAAGGTAGTTCCCAGTCTTGCAAGCTCATCGGCTTTGCAATTCCCTGGAATATCTCTGTGCCCTGGGACCCAAATGAGTTGTATTTCAAAACTGCTTGTCCATCTCATCAAGGACGTGCGGCAGTTAATCTTGTTTTTTTGTTACGAGAATTTAAAACAACTTTGCTTAAATAATGAAGTTACCTTATTATGGGTACCAGGGGACGAAGGAATAGAAGGAAACGAGAAAGCAGATGAACTCGCGTAACTTGGAGCAGACCGCCACTCCAGCATTACAAACTAAAACGAAATACCCTTACTGTCGCCAAGGCAAATCGAAGATGAAAGGAACTTGGGACAAGTCGTATAAGTAGAATTTTATGGCCACGCTATGATTTAGGAAGAACTAAATTCTTACTTACACTTACGAGAATGGAATGTCGTGTGTTGAAAGGTTTAATAACGGGACACTGTCTTGTCGGAAAACATGCCAAGAACATAAATCTTATTACGGACGCAAGCTGTAAAAGGTGCGAGACACCAGACGTCGAGGAGACCATTGAACACATCCTGTGTCACTGCCCGGCTTTGGCACGTACTCGACTATCAATTATAGGAAGTTCACAGTTCGAGACTTTGGAGGAAATTAAAAGGATAGACCTGAAAAGTTTAAAACAATTCGCAATGAAGGTCAATGTATTTAGTTTACACCGATAAGCGGAAAAAGTTTTGTGGTATCGCTATGGACCAATTGGTCTATGCGGAGTGCCTATCTGGCACCGCCAACCTAACCTAACCTAATCTTGTTTTCAGAAACATTGAGCGTGTTCAGCAGAGAAACCTGCTACTCAACAGTTGAGATGTAGCATGTTTTGATTAGTTGAATCTGCTGAACGCATTTTTTTTGTAAATGTTTTAAAATATTGGAATATTTTATTTTTTTTACGCTTTCATTTATGTTTTGCTGTAAAAAATACTTTTTTTTATGATTTGTTGTGTTTACTTCTTTGAATAACGTCCAAAAAAATAAATAATTTCAATAAAACAGCTTGTGTATTAGTTTGTGATCAAATGTAGCATAAATTGTGTACGCTACTAGTGATGAGAAGCGCTCACTCAACATGTTGACTGAAATGTCAAAAATCAAACCGTTCAGCAGAATGTTGAGGAGCAGCTGAGTAGCAGCTTTCTCTGCTGAACGTACCCATTGACTCCAGGGACTTGACTGTAGATGTTAACTGTGGTTGTAGACAGATGTTAACTGTGGTTGTAGACAGGACATTGCAACTCAACCAGTCAGCCACTTCCTTTATGGCTAGCATCTCTGCCTGGTTAACACTGAAATGATCTAGCAATCTTCGAGCCAGGCTCAATGCAAGCTCTTTCGTATAAACTCCAAAGCCCACTTGTTCGTGCAGCCTCGATCCATCCGTGTAAAAATCTGTGGAATCTCCACTACGCGGAATGCGCCTTATCCAAGATTCCCTGGTTGGTATCATAGTGGGAAGGTGGTGCTCAACAAACACTCATAGAGGAAGCACAGTCCACATTTTGTGGTACAGTTATCTTCTTCAAGATCGCTCTATGACCACAATCTCTGCTCCTCCATTGCAGTGTGCTATTAGGTCGAATTGTTGACATAGCTGCATACTGCCTAGTTAATATGTCCAATGGTATCAGGTGAAGGAGGATTTCTAATGCAGTGTAGTACGAAGAGCACCAATGATGTACATCAACGCGACTCTCTGTACCTGCGTGAGAAAGACACAGTGCCTTTTTGTCTCTAAAGCAGGCCACCAGACAATGATTCCATAGTAAAGGCAAAAATGAGTGTCTTGGAAACATTTTAGCAAAAAGGTTGGCTTTATCAAGTGAGTCTGTGAATGTTTGGTCATTCCGTGTAAGGGTTGGAATGGATAAACTAGTATAATTCTTTTAACAAATGACTTTAAGGTCTTGTTCCCTTGTGGAGCAGCAATCACCTTAGCACGCAAACGCTGATCGTACAGAATCCTTTCGCGTCTGAGTACTCTAGCGCATTCGTTTCACGCCTGTTTGCGTAACGCATCAGCAACTGGAATACTGAACATACTCTCTCCGGATCTGACTGCATTTCTGCGCGTCTGATTAAACCAGCACTTATATTTAGTCGGAATTTGCTTAGATGAAATAATTCATTTTATTCCCAGAATTATTATATTTACCATCATTTTTGCTGCAACGTCAACACTGTCATCAAGAAAACAGAGATTCCAGTTGAAATGTCGAAGGAAATCGTTGAGTTCATCCCAACGCACCTTTTCATAATAAAAAATAGAACGCTTCAACGATCTCTGAGAAGCATTGCGAAGGTTCGACAGTAAAAAGGATGCAGAAATGAGGTTGTGACTCGAGTTTCCTAGAGGCGCAAGTAACCCAACATCGTATTTGTCAGAATGCGATGCGAGGAAAGGGTCGAGAGTATTACGAAACTGCCCTTCAACACACGGGATGTATGTTGGTTCATTCACAAGTTACACAACGTGCTTGTGTGCAGCAAAGATCTGTTCCACCGAGACCGACACCCTACACTAGGTCATTTGAAAAGGATATTCTTTTTTTTTTTGTAGCACAGTGTTAGTTATATTAAAAAAAAATTTAATAGCTTTAATTGATTGTGCCAACACAAAAAAATAAAAAAATATATAATCCACTAACCATAAACTACTAAAAGAAAATATTTTTGTTTTTCAAACTTAAAAGAAAATCAAAAACAGCCTTTGGTTTTCAAATCCATACTTTAGTTTTTTTTTAGACAAATAACAGTCATCCGTGGTGGTAACCTTTTAAATACAACAAAACCGCATACAAGGCTACACAGGATACATTTATATTGAAAACACCAGCCAAGTCAGTCAGTCAGTCATTCATTTTATTCTCTTTGAAGTATTTGTGTGCTGGTAGTTGTTTAGCATCGTCATATTTTAGTTTTCTGTTGTATTTCTGTTGCATAAAAGCAAAAAAAAAAAACATTTTAAACTTTAATGAAATTTTCAATAGGAAAACTTTATTTTTCTTTATGCATGCCCCGCTTGCCACCAACATCACACAGTCTGCCACCACCACCGCCACATAACACAAAAGTTATGAAAAACGTAAAGAAAACTTAATAATCACAAAGGAAATGCAACAGTTTTGTTTTATTTTTTAGTTTTTTTTTTTGATGCAGCTGCACTTTATAACTTTGTAGATGATGATGCTGTTGCTGCCACAACAACTGCTAGTGCTTCAATTCTAACAGGTGCGCAGAGCCTTTACAAATGCTTGAGTGAACAGACATTTAAATACAGAGCACCAAAGTGCAAGAGTAATTCCATGGTAATGTACTGTAAACACACAGGAAGTTCCGAGAAGGACAAAAAAAAATACAGAAAAGTTAAAAAGTTTTAAATGCAATCAAAAAAATTTATAGAAAATATTACAAGATGTTGCTATAGCAGTTACATTGGTTTTATGCTATGTGTTGGTTGGTAAGGTCTCCTCTTTTTCACTCTCTTTGCCAAAAAGGAAATAGATTCTTCATTAAATTATAGCTAAACTTAGTAGTTGTGCAACAATTGCATTTACTTATACATACACAGTAGGGTTATAACTTATTTGAATTTTTTTGCAAATATCAAAAAGTCCATCCCATAGTCGTACAGGCCATGAAAAAATATTAAGAAATGATGTCTTACTTTTTCGCGATCGTTAAAAAAGTTCACGCACCAAACGCGATGAAGTTTTGAATATTAGATTTTCTTTTAAGTATAAACAAATTAAATTTAATTGCAAAATATTTATGATTTTCTTGTAATTTCATTAATATAAAAACAAAATCTTATCAATTGGATGGAGGGCGCGAAATAACCGCGATATTATGACGCTATTTCGCGAATTTTTTTAATTAGCTAAATTTTAGTGTCTAGTGATAGGTACTATGAGGCAGTAATTCTTTTCAGCAACTAATGATTATAATCGCGGAATTTTGGTGCTTTTTCGCGGATGTTATAAATAAGTTAAATGTTGGTTCCTTCTGATAGGTAGTCATGATAATATTCAAATAATTAAGATATTACGTCATAATATAAAATTTTTAAAATAAAAAAATCATTCTTGGGGAGTTTTAGAAATTGCATTCGGTGCGTGAACTTTTTTCACCGAAATGACCGAAAAAATATATTTTTGTTATCTGTACAACTTTGCCCATAGCGCGGTGGGATGGACTTTTTTTGCCCAAAAAAAGTTATAACCCTAATACACAGATATACTACATTAGATTGGCATTTTTTTGTATGGCAAAAAAGTTTTTTTTCTGATTTTGAACGTTCTGGATCATTTTTATGCTCATAGACCTAAATATTATGAAGTACAAATTTGAGGCCAATCGGATTAAACTAAACCGTGGCGCCCGGCAACCAAAGTTTTAGATTTTTTAAAATTTAAAAACATTTCAAAATTAACAAGAGCGACAACAAATATTTATGTATGCTTGTCAAAACTAAAAAAAATTTTTTTTGGATTCACTTTTTTAACTGAAAAACTTGTCCGTTCGAAATAGAATTGTTGGTCATTAATAGGTTAATAAATTTCACGGCTGTAGGCAAAATCGCCCAAATGCAAAATCGCCTAAAAAATATGAAAAATTACCCAAAAAGAAAAAAACGAAACTTGGCCCAAAATTAACGAAAAAAAGTCCAAGAAAGAAATTAAAAATGACCCAGAAAAAAGATTTTACCCAAAACACATTTTCCAAAAAACCCATAAGAGGCATTCCACACCAAATGTCCCGCTACAGAAAAACATGTGTCCCGTAAATTTCTGAATAGGTTGTTTGGATAGCCCTATATGGAACTAAGAAAATTGCGTTTTTGGTTTTTCAAATTTTCTAAAACTGGGCTACGGAGGCGTGGTCAAATATTGGAAAAATGGTAAAATTTGTGGCGAGTTGCCTTGATTAAATACTTATCACATCAAAACGGAATGCACCACAATCTCAAAAATTTACATTCTTATATAGTTTTGTATGAGCTATCGATTAAATTTTTTTTTTTTGAAAAATTTTCAGAACTATTTTTCAAATTTTCCATTTCTTAAAAAAGTAAATTTATCAAAAATCCGGCCACTTTTTTTTTAATTTTTTTAAAGTTTAGATGTTTGACCATCCACACAAAAAAAATCAGAAACACGTTCGTCGTTTTTTTCGAGAAAATCGCATTTGAATTTTAAATTTCATAACAATTTTGTAATTTGCTTGTATTTTCTTGTTTTAACGTTGCGAATGAGTATTATCAATTGCATAAATATTACTCATACGATCTATGAAACAAGAAAATAAGCAAATTACTAAATTGTTATGAAATTCAAATGCAATTTTCTCGAAAAAAACGAAAAACGCGTGTCTGATTTTGTTTTGAGTGGATGGACAAACATCTAAACCACAGTACATGAGTAGTAGGTTCACAGAGGTGCATTTGATGTGTGTAAGTATTAGTGACAGCACACGGTGTAACTTTTGACGTTTCATATAAAACTTAAACAAACAATATAAATACAAACATAAAAGCTCACACGTACAGGCACACATACCCTAGACAGCGATGATAATTCTGTACTAAAAACCATACCACCATATTGGAAAGTACGAAATTAGCACCATTGTTTGCTTTCTAGTCTGCACTGTGATCTAAACTTAAGAAAAATTTGAAAAAGGTGGCCGGATTTTTGATAAATTGACTTTTTTAAAAAATGGAAAATTTCAGAACGTGTTCTGAAAATTTTCCAAAAAAAAAAAAAAATTTAATCGATAGCCTATACAAAACTATATAAGAATGTAAATTTTTGAGATTGTGGTGCATTCCGTTTTAATGTGATAAATATTTAATCAAGGCAATTCGCAACAAATTTGACCATTTTTCCAATATTTGACCATGCCTCCTAAGCCCAGTTTTTGAAAAATTGAAAAACCTAATTACAATTGATGTTTTTCGAATAGAATATTCGAATTACAAATGGAATCTTTTTCGAATAACATCTGTAAATGGTGTAGTATGCAGAATAAAAATTTTCCTGCACACTTGGGAAATTCAATATACATTTTTGGCCTATAATAAATCGTATTTGGTCTCTAAAGCAGGTATGATACCTGCTTTTTTCAAGTTACTTGTTGCTGCATTTATTAGGGTTTTTCTATAAAAATTTCGATAACATCAACCAAAAATTTTGAATTTATCGAAATTCCCATAGAAAAACCCTAATAAATGCAGCAACAAGTAACTTGAAAAAAGCAAGTATAATAAAGGCATAAGTTATTTTTGAAAAACAAATTTAACAAAATAATCATAATTCAATTGATTAACATTGTTTATGCTGGAAAAATTTTTCAATAAACAACATTGTCGTCATAAGTTATTTTGTTGGTCAGTAAATACACTGTGTAGTACACTTGTTTTCGAGATACTGGAATTTAGAGGATTTGTGGAGTCTTGAGAATTTAAAAAAAACTGGGTAGCTAAAAATTATTACTTGGAGGACTTTCAGGTAATAGGCGGTCGCCTATGAGTCTAGAGCTACAAAAATGCTTTTGGATTTTTTTTGCCGTGTCGTCAGTATTAACTTTAAGAGCACAGTAGCAAAGCCTGTTCTCAGGTTAAGAGAGTTACACATGCTTAAGCAACGATCCGTATTTAGTAGGGTGTGCGGGACGGAACTGAAATAGAGAACCCACAATATGTCACCAGAGAAGAACTTTGACAGAACCTTCGAAGTTCAAACACCAACTAGGGAAGACTGGGCGGAAAACTCTGTTATAACAGAGAATGCGATCTCAATCTTTAAGGGTGGACGAAAGTGGAGATGGGCACGGGTTCATGAGTATACCCTTCCGGATAAGTGTAGTATTTTTTAGGCTAAGGTACTTGCAATTGATAAAGCTGCGCAGATGATTATGATAAGGGACCTTCGTTCTTGCGCTATTAACATTTACGTGAAATTTTAGAATTAAACACTGTAAAATCGGGAATTGTTGGAAATTGTGTACAATCCCTTCGTCGAATCAGTCAGCACACAGTCAAGCTAATCTGGTTCCCTAGACATAGTGGGGTCGCTGGGATTGAATTGGCTGACGAATGTGTAAGAAATGGCTCTGAATCGGTGGGGGAACGTGTAGAATCTGACATCTCGTTAACTATAGTGGAATCGATGAACGAAATTTATAGGATTTCTAAGAATAGAATGAATGATAGGTGGATACCACTGACTACGTACAGGATATCGCGTACCCTTTAGCCAATGCCAAATACTAAAAGAACAAAAAGTCTTCTTACTTTTGGCAAACGGACGGTTAGCCTATTAGTGGAAATACTTACAGGACACTGTATAATTAGCCAAATGACCGTGTGGGAATTTCTTATAGGCACTATTGTAGAAGTTGTGGGGAAGTGAAGGAGGAGGAATCTGTAAAGCACTTCTCCGTCCGGGTCTGATAAAAAGCCGCCTTAAGAATTTGGGGCAATGATTTTTCGATGACCTAAATCGCCTTAACGGTGTCTCATTGACATCTCTAGCAGAATATCTTAGAGAATCAGTGTGGCTTAAGAATTAAAAAGAAAATTGTGTCAGAGGGGAGTAGGGAAATAACAATTAAGGGAACCACAATTGGCATTGTAGTGTCCGAGTGAATTGGCGGACACCCATCCAACCTTACCTAACCTGATCATGGTTTTAATTAGTAAAGAAAAAATTACCTCGATCTAGAATATTCCTACTCAATATACTTTTAATAAATTGTTTTTAATTCCATAAAAAAACATGATTTTAAAAAAGCCTTCCCCTTTAAAGAAGTACACTAATCATAATACTTTAATCATCTAAAATTATTTTTTTTTATTTAGTTATTGTCTAATTTCTGTTCTTTTTTTTTCATTTTTAATTAGGCCAAAAAAGGTACTATACTACAATTTATTTTATATCTCTTTGAATATGTACTTGAATACTTTTGTTATTAAAATAACTTTTGAGAACAAAAACCAATTGTTCACATATGAAGTATAACCGCACAACTTTTTTCATATTATGTACCTACTCGTGCTTATATACTTAAAAAAAAATCATACACATATGAATACGCTAAATTAAACAAACTGCTTCTTTTTTATACCCCAGTTTTTTTTTTTGCGTTGTTGTTGAATGAATGAATAAAAAAATTAAAAAAAAAATACAAATTTGTAGCTTTTGAATAAAAATATTGTACTCGCTTGTATATATTTTTTTGTGTGATTTATTTACCTTTTATACCCTAAAGAATGTGGGGTTTATATGGAGATCGGTCATAAGGTATGCCCCAAATTTTTTACAGTCTACCATTGTTATATTAAAATCGAAATCGCTTCCAATTTGGAACTTGTGTTGTAGTATTACTCTTAAAAGGTCTGATTCATTATGTTCCAATCATTCCATTATTTTAAAAGATGATTCCAATTTAGTCAAAATTGACCCATGGGAGTGGGATTAGTACTTTTTTAAGAAGAATTTACTCGGAGGCAATGAGGCCCATTGTTCTCTTAATTGTTGATTCCCTACTCCCCCTAAGATACAAAGGTCTACTTCTTAAACCTCCCCGATTTTCTGCGATGTTCTTCTAGAGATGTCAATGAGACACCGTATAGGAAGGAAATCCAGGTCATCGAAAAATTTTTGCGTAGCTTCATTAGACCCGTGCATTCACAACAAGTCCTTAACTAACTCCTTCTGCACTTCCCCACAACTCCTGTAATAGTCTATGTCGGAGATTCCAATTCGAATTTATGTGTACAGTGTCCCGTCAGTCTCCCGTCAGTACTCCCACTAATAGGCTAACCGTCTATTTGCCAAAAGTAAAAAGACTTTCTATACTCTTTGGATTTGGCAATGGCCCCAGTGTTCACGACATCCTGCACGTAGTTAATGATATCTATCTATTTTTCATTCCATTCTATGATATCCTATCAATTTCGTTCATCAATTCCACTATAGGAACCGACATGTCAGATTCATCTCGTTCCCCCACCGACTCAGAGCGATTTCTCGTGCATTCATCAGAAAATTCGTTTCTAGCGACCCCACTATATCAAAAAATAGCTGAAATCTATCAAAAAATAGTTGAAATATATATATTAGAGTGTCCCTTATTTTGGAAATGTTGGAAATCTTGAGACGGTACCCGCTCATTTTTTTCCTTTTGACTTAAAAATAACTCAGGAAAAATTTTACGCCCCTAGGACCACGCCTTCCCTACGCGACGGGGCCTTAAAGAGCGGGGCCTAAAAAATCATTTTTCCATACAAACCAAAAAAATTTTTTTTTTATTTTTAATTTTTTTGTTATTAATTATTATATTACTTGGTTTGCTTATTCACGACAAAAAATTTGATTTTGGAGGGATAAGTCTTTCAGCGCTAAAAAATTTTTCGCAAAAAAAAAATTTGGGCGGCCGGGGTCCTACAGTAAAAAATTTTTAAAAAATATTTTTTTTTAGTTTTGACCAGCAACGGTTTTAGTTGCTATGTTGCTTTAAATGATATATATTCCAAAAAAAAAATTATTCATATCTGTGACATCTTTATCTTTTTCGAAAAAAAAAATTTTGAGCCGTAGGAATCCTACGGTAAAAAATTTTTAAAAAATATTTTTTTTTAGTTTTGAAAAGCAATGGTTTTAGTTTTTATGTTGTTTTTAATGATATATATTCCAAAAAAAATATTATTCATATTTGTGACATTTTTATCGTGTATCGAAAAAAATCATCAATGCATTTTTTACCCTTTTTTAGAACACGATTAAGATGTCACAGATACAAAAAATATTTTTTTATGAATATATATCATTTAAAGCAACATAGCAGCTAAAACCGTTGCTGGTCAAAACTAAAAAAAAATATTTTTTAAAAATTTTTTACTGTAGGACCCCGGCGGCTCAAAATTTTTTTTTGCGAAAAATTTTTTAGCGCTGAAAGACTTATCCCACCAAAATCAAATTTTTTGTTGTGAATAAGCAAACCAAGTAATATAATAAATAATAACAAAAAAATTAAAAATCAAAAAAAAAATTTTTTGGTTTGTATGGAAAAATGATTTTTTAGGCCCCGCTCTTTAAGGGCCCGTCGCGTAGGGAAGGCGTGGTCCTAGGGGCGTAAAATTTTTCCTGAGTTATTTTTAAGTCAAAAGGAAAAAAATGAGCGGGTACCGTCTCAAGATTTCCAACATTTCCAAAATAAGGGACACTCTAATATATATCTTTAAAGTTTCTCTTTCGGTTAAACCTTTTACGAAACCTCAAGTTTCTCAGCTTTAAAACGGAAAATCCATAATTGCGGTTTCTAAAGTTCGGGGTAATTTGTAAGTATTATTTTAGCTAGATCGAATTTTCCACCTGATTCCAAAATTTTGCCTAACGAATTTTTGTATTTAAACTTTTTCTCTCTGTCGGGCTTTGGTGAAAAGGATTTGTTTATTTTTGGAAGGAAAACATACTCTTCTGTTTTCATAGCCTTTACCCGATCTATTAATGGATTCTCTGTGGATTTTTGGAGTCGTTTCAATGGTATATTGTCGATTAGAAGCTTTCAAAAATGTTTTTCCTTTAGATATTATTCCACCAGTAATTCTTTTCTGTGTATAACCAACCCTATGAGTACTCAAAGTAGCTAATAAGTGTTAAGTTATAGATGCTGTTGTCACTTTGGTCAGATATTACCTAGAATTTGGTCTGATATTACCTCGCATTTGGTCTGATATTACCTCGCATCTTGGGTATTTACTTTTTAGTTTAGAAATGGGCCCCCACTTGGGCGCCAATTTTATGAAATTGTTCCTTTCTATGAAAATAACCGGAGCTTGAAAAATCAAATGAATTTGATTTCATAAGACGCAACTTATTAAAATCAAATGGATTCACTTTGATGTTTAAAATCTAGAATTGGGCCCCCACTTGGGCACCATTTTCGTGAAAGTTGTTCCTTTCTATGTAAATAACCAGAGCTTGAAAAGTCGAATGCATTAAATTTTAAAAGGTCTCAACTTATGAAAATCGAAAGAATTCGATTTTTCAAAGTTTGGTTATTTAGAAATGAACAACTTTTATGAAAAATGTGCCCAAGTGGGGGCTCAATTCCAGATTTTATAGATAGAGCTCCAAAAAGTAATAAAATAACGGTGTTTTTAGCTTTTTAATAGCTGAATCTCGAAAACGATACTTGTTTGAAAAATTTTGATGTAAGATTTGGAATTAGTAGCCCAATGTCTAAAAGATTCACTTAATTTTTTGACCCTGAGGTTTTTCTTGCCGAATTAGAGATTTGATTAGAAATGATCTTTTGTGCAGCCTAGCTGTTGCCTTATAAGTTAAGGCTTTTAATAAAGCCTAGCAGGGTTTCCAGACTTGGGGATTTATCCCCAAAGTTGGGGATTTCACTAGAGAAAAAAGAAATCTCATTTGGGGATTGGCGATTTTTATGGGGATTTCAAAAATTATTTTGGGGATTTTTTGGGGGATATTCAAAATTGTATCGATTTGATACAACAAGCTAAATTTAATATAATCAACGATGTTTAACAAAATTTTTATTGAAAATAACTCTTTAGTACGAGATTACGAAGCGCATTCAGTACAACGTGCATTAATCGGTTGAAAAATGTATATTAACATTGTCAAAACCCGTTAATTAACTCGTTTAGGGATTTTTGGGGATTTTTTAAATTTAAATCTACAAAATAAAATTATAAAATTAGGATCCACAAAATTTTTTTAAAAATTAACAAAGAAATGTTTGTGTGTTAAAAAAAACATATTTTTTATTGATTGGGAATTTTTGGGGATATTTTGTTTTATTTTTGGGGACAACGGAAAAAAGTACCTGGCAACGCTGAAGCCAAGTATCTATTTGTCAAGGATTCCCATATGTCAATTGGAGCTAATGAATGTCGCCCTAGATGTCGAATTCGTCTGATGTTGAGTCTTGGGCACTCACAAAGGATGTGTTCTGCCGTTTTGGCGTCAATTTCACAGAATCTACATATTTCAGTGTCCGATACATATTTCTTCCTAAGTTGATGGTTTACAATATTCAGTGAGGTAACGAGTTAGAATCCTTAGATCCTTTTGTCGAGATTAAGTATTCGTTTAGATACCCCAGGGGATGGAGAGATAAAACTTTTTGCCTGACGCTGTCCAGAACAGAGGTTCCAGTGACTGGCAAATTCAGATACCCACCATGAGCGTAAAATTTCCCTGATATGCCCAATGGACAAACCACAGAAGGGTTCCGGACCGATAAAAAGGCAACTTGCACCACGATTGGCCAAACAGTCAGCCCGTTCGTTGCCCAAGTGCCCCTCATGGCCCGGGACCCAACTGAGAGTAAATTCGTTGTTACGGCCCAGTTTGTTTAGGGAAAGAATACAATCCATGACAAGTTTCGAAGATACATCGTAGGCTGATAAACCCTTCAATGCTGCTTGACTGTCAGATAGTTTTGGTGCCGACTGCTGTCTTTAATTTGGGCCACATCTTCCTAGTTATTGGAAGTTTCTGCGTATCCGCATTTCTTAAAATTGTTGTTGGCACGTTGTCTGAATTTCTATGCTTATATGGAGTGAAAAGTCTTAAGTTGTCAAAGCCGTATTTCAACAAAAATCAATCGTGAAGATAAACCCACCACTCAACTACCAAAACATAGTAGGGGGTTGATAGATTTCTCCCAATATTATTAAGCTTACCCAGGAGTCGTCATGGAGGAATTAACATTGGATTGGGTTAACACTTTGCCTTATCAATCCAGTAACGCAGGACACTTGTCGAAATGGTGGATTTAATTTATTTGAAGTTCAGCATTGAGGACAATGTCTTAGCACTTCCTTTGACTGACAAGAATCATTAAGGCTGCACGAATCAGATCTCATCCAGATCGACTAGGAAGGTCCAATGGAATACCACTTGAAGGCCATTGGGACTTTCAGGATCAGTATAAATGACAATCCTATCACTGATTACGGTGGTTGGAAGATTCTTACAGCTCCACTACGAGTCGAATCCACCACTTTGCTTGTTGAAGTAGAAGATTTAATATGGAGGTTAGCATAGTCGAACTTCTTATTATTATCGCCGGTTGATACATGATATTTATTATTAAACTTTCTTTTTCTAGAAACTTGATATTTGGAATGTAGGTTTACCTACCGGAATATAGATCCACTAAGGATCTATGGGGGTAAGAGGGGTACAAAAAAGAACATAAGAACTTTCATATTTTCTTAAATAATGGTCCCAGAAACTAAAAATTTAGATCGCAGGATTCTCTAATGGAAAAACATTCCCAAGAAAAGTACTTTTTGAAAATTCGATATTTCATGTTGCCGGCAACGAAGTACCAAACGTGTTACTAGTTGTTAATATAATTAATGGCCGTTAGTCTCATTTTATTTTATTTATCGTATGGCTTTAACATAAAAATATTAATAAAATAATATAAACAATTATAAAACAGAGTTAAGCAAATTTACTATTAGCTTCCATAATAAAGAAAAACATAGAATTAAATAAGTAAGCAAGTTATATATTTATATCCATGTTTGACAGCCATTGTACAGCTGCAGGTCCTGCGTTGTTTAATTCGGAAAAGTGTTGTGAAAATCTTCTCTGCGGGCACTCTGATGTTATGTGGTACATCGACTGTACAACGTTGCTGCAGTCGCAATAGGGAGTATTAGCGGAACCCCATTTATAAAGTGTTGCCGCGCATCTGCCTTGGTTGGTTCGGATACGATTAAGTCTTACCCATAGTAGCCTGGGTAGCTCAGAACCAGGTGGCATGCTAGTGAGATCTTGGAACTGGAAAAGATCTTCACGGGAGGAGATGTTCCACTCATTTTGCCAGATGTTATGAGCCTCAAAGTTTGATTGTTTTAAATCCCTCGCTAATTTAAGAGGTGGTTTACGAGATGGCAGTCTGTTTTCCAAACATGTGTCGATGTAGTCATGGATTGGAAGATTTGGGTTCGATAAGATCTTGTTATATTCACGCAGTAGAGCATTTTGGCGTCTTATATCGGGTGGAACTATATTGCAAAGAACTGGTAAGAATCTTATTGGTGTTGAGGACATTGTCCCTGATATAATTCGCATTGATGCGTTTAGCTGGACATCTATTTTACCAACGTGAGCGCTGTTTAACCAGACTGGAGCACAGTATTCTGCAGCCGAGTATACTAGACCAAGAGTTGCAGATCGGAGAGTACTACCTGATGCGCCCCAGGTTGTAGATGCTAATTTTTGTATAATGTTGTTTCTTGTTTTTATTTTCCCCGCTGTATTTTCTATATGACGTTTGAACGTTAAAGTTCTGTCTAGTGTAACGCCCAAGTATTTTGGTGTTGGATTATGATTTAAAACAACGTCGTGAAAGTATACTTTAAGCTTGCAATCTGCTTGGTTGTTATTAAGGTGAAAACAAGAAACCTCTGTCTTGTTTAAACTGGGGCATAGGCGCCATTTTTTGAAGTACTCGCCTAATGAGGACAGGTCTTGTGTGAGGACCCTTTCAGAATGCATCATATCAGAGTGCTGTGTGGCTATAGCTATGTCGTCGGCATATGTGAATTTTTTGGATAAAGTAGATGGTATATCATGAGTATATACGTTGAAAAGAAGAGGAGCAAGTACCGAACCCTGTGGGAGGCCATTTTGAAGCTTACATTGACGACTTTGCTTTCCATCAAGAAAGACTATGAAATGTCTGTCACTTAACATGTTGTTAAGTAGAGTTGCCGTTTTGATGCATGGTATGATTTTAAGGAATTTATATATCATACCATCTTTCCACACTGTATCGTAAGCTGATTTTAGATCAACAAAAGCTACAGACGTTTTCAGCTTAGCTTGGAAGCCGGATTCGATATATGTGGTCAGGGCAAGTACTTGGTCGGTGCAACTTCGTCCTGATCGGAACCCTGCTTGTTCCACTGGAATAATGTTGTTCACAGTAGTTTCAATTCTGTTATAGATAAGTCTTTCTAAAACTTTATACACGACACTAAGAAGAGCAATAGGACGGTAGCTATCAGCGTGATCATTGGGTTTGCCTGTTTTTAGTAGGGCAAGGATTTTGGATCTTTTCATCGCAGTAGGTACGTGTCCAGTCAACATGATATTAGAGTAAAATTGAGATAACCATTTTCTAAAATTTTTACCACTGTGAATGAAGAATTCAGGGAACACACCATCTGAACCTGCAGACTTTCCTGGTTTAAGCTGCCGGATGGCAACATTAATTTCGTCTACACAGAATGGGCCTGAGTAATCCCGAATAATTTGTGTTTCTGATCTTAGCGCTTTGAGTTTCTTCTTGATGGCGATAGTATCACTTTTGTCCGAGATAATTTTGGATGATTTCTTTATATTAAGCGCAATATCGTTTGGGTGTATTGCTGACTTGTGTGTTGTGATAGGCGTGCTACTTCCCAACTTACGAAGTAGGCTCCACGCTTGTCGACTGGAATGTGAGAAGTTTGTACTTTCCACGGTCTGCTGCCACTTCTGAGTACGAGAGTTGTCGAGGGAGTTTAGCAATTCATTAGCGATTAGGGGGTCTTCAGTACTAAGATATTCAGCATGAAGTGCATCGCTTTCTTCTGACCAACCTGGTATATATTGCTTACGAAAACCTCTTGGTATATGTTTCTTAGCGGTTGAAATAATTGTATTTATAAGGCGTGAGTGATTTTTTGGTATTGGATTAATCCATCTTATATTAGCGTCAAGAGCTAAAGCAAACGTAGTCCAAGAGGCTTTACGGAAATTCCATCTTGGTTTTGGAACTGACTGGACCAGCGGAATGTGGATTCCAGTTTCAAGGAATACGGGTCGATGTTGGCTGTTTGGAAATGTATGGAGTACCTTGCGTCGTGTAGAGAGTGGAGTGTGATCTTCATTTAAACTGACAAATGTAAGGTCAGGATTATAGGCCCTACGCCACCGGCCGGAATGAAACGTGCTTGTGTCCTTAGCATCAAAAACTAGACGAGTATTGTTTATTTCCGCCCATTCGGTTAACATTGTACCACTGATATCGTCGAACGTGTATCTCCAGGAAGTGTGTTGGCTGTTAAAGTCTCCTGTGTATACCGATGGATGTGGGAAAACTGGAAGGACTGTTTGGGGCCACAACACATTAGGTGGTTTGTAGATGTTCGTGATGTTGATTCCACCTACTTGAGTTGTTATGGTGAATATATTATCATTGGAGCTGATACTAATAAGTTTTGCATTTTCAATACCACGTCTAACATATGTAGCAGACCCATATGATCGATGGAACAGGACCCCAATAACATTGTAGCCCTCAATCATACCACGGGTTCTAAACTCATCTTCCGATGCTATGTGTGTTTCCTGTATCACTGCCACATCTATGTTGTCGTCATTAAGCATACGGCTAAGATAATCACCTTTTGCTTTGCTCATTCCTTCAATGTTAAGCTGTAGTATTCGGACTGAAGGTCCGATCTTCTTTGTCTGGAAGCCCTTAGAAGAGCTGTTGGTTCTATTTGCGGGCTGCATTGTTTAAGTATTTTGTGAATACAATTTTCGTCGTTTTACCAGGAGATCAGATTGGATCTGATAGTTTGGCAGCCA
The DNA here is from genome assembly GCA_963921195.1 of Pegoplata infirma. Classification (NCBI taxonomy): domain Eukaryota; kingdom Metazoa; phylum Arthropoda; class Insecta; order Diptera; family Anthomyiidae; genus Pegoplata; species Pegoplata infirma. The sequence goes on along the minus strand of OY992536.1, from coordinate 311,253,153 downwards.
GAAGTTATAGATCAGTTAGCGTTACCCAGGGTGCACCTGCAAACAGTTAGTTCACGGAGGCGATCTATATTACACCCTATCTATATTACATCTATATTTGTTTAATATCTGCACAGCCATGGACGATATGTTATTCATCTTATTACCTTCAACAATATGCATAAACATCTGTGTGTGAATATGTGCATATGTATGTGTAAATGTTCATCATGTACAACTGTGTACACATACTTAAAATTATTCATAACTATTTTCATTCATATAGAGACTACCAGCATCCATCCATCCATACACACATACAGAGACATGAAAATCAACAATGCATGCAAGTGTGTCTGTATGAGTGTTAATGTGTTGTATGTGTGTTAGTTTGTTTGTTATACGTGTACAACAACACATACGGAAGTACACCTGAGCTCATTTTAATAAACTGTTTTTCAGTAAACACAATCAATATTGAAACGAGATGTGGAATGAACAAAAAAAAAAAATAAAACAACTACAAAAAGGCTTTCTTTCTGCTATATGTGTCTGTTGTTGTTGTATTTTTTTATAATATGTATACCAAACCATCATTCACTCTTGGGGTTACATCATTAACACCATACAACCCCAGCATCATACCATGTATACTTGACTAAAATTGCTTTATTGTGTTAGAGAGATGTATGTATGTTGTAAAAGTAATAATGTATGTATGGAGATGTTCAGATACGAGTATTTTTTTTTTGTATATATAATGGATGTATGTGTGTGTAGGTATATTTTTTCAAAGGTAGTTAACATTACTCTAAATGGAAAAAAAATATTACAGCTATAGATACTACTAGTTAAAGTACTATGATTGAAAAATTATCAGAATTTTTGGTATTAAATTTGAAGAACAAATCATTACTACAAATTTGAAGGAATTTCTAAAACTCACCACTAGTGGTGAATTTTAAGTATCACATAAAAAAAGATTTTAATTGTTTTTTTTAAGTGCATCTTCAAATACATCATTTCTGTAAAATATGCATACATTTGAGAAATTCACCATTAGTGGTGAATTTCAAACTTTACATAAGATACTACTTTCATAGTTTTTTTCATATCCTACGTTCATAAAATTAGTTTGTTACCCATTTTTGTATATGTAATGGGTGGATATGTGTGTAGGACCTACAAAGGTAGTTCACATTTCTTTAAATAGGGGGAAAACAATACAGCTATAGATACTACTAGTTAAAAAACTATGATGGTCAGAATATGTAGCTTTAAATTTGAAAAAAAAGCCATTACTATAAATTTTAATGAATTTGTGAAACTCACCATTAGTGGTGAATTTAATGTATCACATAAAAAAGATTTTAAAGCTTATACCATTGCAATTGCTACCAATTTTAATGAATCTCTCAAACTCACCATTAGTGGGGAATTTTGAATATTTCATAAAAAGATTTAAATAGCTTTTTCTTTAAGTGCATCTGCAGATAAATTAGTTTTTTTGCAAAATATTTATACATTTGAGAAATTAACCATTAGTGGTAAATTCTAAAATTGCAAAAATTTACTGTAATAATTTTTTTTTTAAATTATTGTTTGGAAATCTTCGTTAATTACACAGTTCAACACCGAAATCCTCTGATGAAATCATTTGTCAATGTAAAATTTAAAATACATACATCCCATAGGGAGTTTCATGAATATGTGTAAAAATTTGTGATAATGTTTTTTTTTTCATTACATTATTGAGTGAAAAATCTTGCTTAACTAAATTAATATTGATTTCGATAAATTTTTGTATTATACTTTTGCCAATTCAACACGTTTATTTGAAACTTACCACTAGTGGAGGGTTTTACGAAAATGTAAAACTTTGTAAACAACTTTTTGGGCGAACGTAAGATATGAAAAACGACATGTAAGTAGGAATTCATGTTAAATTATGAATTCACCACTAATGGTAAGTTTCACGAAAACAAGAAAATGTTTAATAAACATAATTTCTAAAGATATGAATGAATGAAAAACTGACAAATGCATTAGTGAAAAATCAAATAATAGCTCTGTTTTTTGCAGACCGGATTAAGATTTGGATTAACTTTATTTAGTTAAAACATGGGTTAAATCAAGTCCAGATTTTTTTTTTTATAATTTTTTTCTGAAATTACATACAATTAGTAAATATAAACAGAAAAACAAATTAAGCTTTGTCCAAAATGCAAAGAATGAAAAATAAATTTAGTTAAATCCTAGGATTAACTCAAATTTATTTATACCGTTTTACATTTTGGACAACGCTTACTTTTTTCCTGTTTATATTAACTAATTGGATGTAAATTCAGAAAAAAATATAAAAACAATTTCTGGACTTGATTTGATCCATTTTTTAACTAAATAGAGTTAATCCTAATCTTAATCCGGTCTGCAAAAAACAGGGCTAATATTTCCCCTTCATAAGTCTGCTAGAAAAGAAATTTTTACATTATATAAATAATTTTGGGTAACCCACCTCTAGTGGTGAAATTTCAACGTGTGATAAATAATTGACTAACAATTTATATTTCCTTTATATGTAGGGAAGTTTAATATTGAAATCAATTTCTCCTTTTAAATTTAAAATTCACCACTACCCAAACGACTCATCAAGAATATGTTAACATTTTTAAGTTTTTTTTTTTTTAAATATATTTAAAAGAAAATCTTAATAAACTAAATAAATTTTCAAATAAATTAAAAAAATAATATTTTTAACCATTTAACTCGCAAACTTAAAATTCACCACTAATGGTGAGTTTAAGAAAATTGTTAGAATGGGAAATAAAGTTTCTGGGAGGATGTAAGATATAAAATACGACAAAAAAGTAAGATCCCGAGTTTAAATATAAACTCACCACTAATGGTGAGTTTCAAGAAATTGAGAAAATGTGTAATAAAGATTATAAAAATTATTTTTTTTTATTTATTTTTAATAATTTTAATTACTCCATACTTTTCCAACCCAGTGTACTATTACAACTCATATATATATTGAAGAAACGGAAGAATAATGTGATGTTGTTTTGTTTTTGTGTCGTTTTATAATGTTTGCCCAGAAAACCGCATGAATGTTTTGCCTTTTTTTTGTTTGTGTTACGTTATCACCTCACAAATAAACAAAACAGAAAAAAAAAATTGTAATAAAAAAAGAAGAAGCACGAAAAAATAACTATAAAAAATTGCTATCTAATGTAACGGATGTCAATGGCTGCTGTCGTTACAGTTAAACAATAAGTTACTATATTTCTGAATCATTTCTATTCATTGTACAAAGTATGAAAAACATTCTAATAAAATGCTTAAAGCTGAATACATAATGTTAGAGTCAATCCACTTTGAAAAATGTTAGATTTTTTTGAAATGCAGAGTGGATTACTTTAAATTTTGAAATTGCGATATAATATTTTCGATATTAATTACTCAGATTTTAAATATTCCACAAAATTGCCGGGATACTAAAAAGCCAACCCCTGTAGGCTAGTTGGTAGCGTGCTAGCCTTTGAAACTGGAGGTCGTGGGTTCGATTCCCACCAGAGCCCTTGGTTTTTTCGCTACAACGAGACGACGGTCATTGTTACCAGTTCTCGTTTAGGTTAAAATTATTATAAATGTGTTGTAATTAAAAGTAAAAAAAATTAAATAAAAATACCACTTCGAGAGATCCGACAGATTATATCTATGCATGTATAAAAGAGTTGGGTGACAGACTGAATTCATTATAGCTCAGCTCAAACCACTGAAGCTTGACTCTTGAAATCTTTGAATGTGTATTCACCATATGGTGAAATTATGATTCTAAGGGAGCAAATGGGGGCAAAGTAGTGAACTTTGATACTTTCTCGTTTCCTGAAATAATGGTCGTAGAAACTTGAAACTTGAAATGTGAAATTTGAAAAAAGTACCTTCAGGAAATTCCAACATTATTAGGGTATCAAACTGCAAATTGGTACTTTTTCTATCTCCTGCAATAATAGTTCTAGAAACTAAAAATGTGGAATATAGGAGCATCCAAAAAAAAAACACATTATAAAACAAGTAGAAAAGTTAAATTCGACTTGGCCGAATCTATGAATACCCTCCACAATACCCTTTTTAGGTGATAGTAAATTTTCTAACGTGAAAAAAATAACATTTTTGATTAGAAATATTTTATTTTGTGTAAAAAAACTTTTTTATAAGGAATTAAAAAAAAAAAAATAATTTACTAAATTTTTTTTGAGTGTAAAATTTTTTTGAGTGTATTTTTTTTTTTTTAATGTAAAAATATTTTTGAACGACAAAAATACGTTGTAAAATATTTTTGTGACTTACCAATGTTTTTAAAACATGTTTAACTGGTTTTCAACACGTGGATTTAAGGAGAAGCGAATCTGAAATTTACGGTTTTGCTAATAACTTTTGGACCTATGGAACGATTTGGCTGAAATTTAATACGAACCAGCTCAGGGGAACGACAAATATGTCTGCTAAGCTTCAGCATCCTCCGAATTGCCTTTCGAAAGTTAGTGTGTTTTTTATCTCGTAAATTCACAAAAAACCATTGCCGAAATTCAGTCTTTTGCCCATAACTTTTAAACCACTGGACCGATTTCACTGAATTGCAATACCAACCTGAACAGGTAAATGCCCAACATATATGCCAAACCTCAGGAGCCTCTGTAAAGTCTTTCAAAAGTTAGCGTGTTTTCAACAGACAGACGGACGGACGAACGGACGGACATCGCTGGATCGTCTTAAAATCGATCGAGGATCATGAATATATATACCTTATGGGGTCTTAGACCAATATTTCGAGGTGTTACACACGGAATGACAAACTTATATATGGACTTTTGTCATTAACTTTTAACGCTTGTGATATTTTACTAATTTCGCAATAACATTTTTATTTGTAAACTAGGTGGTACCTGTGAATGTAGGTATGTTAAGGGAACTATAATGAGTAATTCTGCAAAGGCACAGCGCAAGTAGTCTCATTATCTCGTGGTAAGGAACGTGCAAAGTTGAAAAATGTAAAAAAATCGCTTGATACTCTCATGAAATTTTTCGTTCAAAGTTCCATATTGTTGGGTGCGTTAAAGCTATTGCTCCAAATTTAATATCGCTTAATCAGTAGACTTGGGCAATTATTTGGTGTAGGTTCAGTGGATGTGCCATCAATAAGAAAAAAGTTACATGGACCTAAATCTTTGATACCAATTTTTTTCAATTTTCAATTTTTCGTGGTTTTTTGATTGTAGCTTTTGGTGCAAACTGTAATTTTAAAATTCAAATACTCATGGTAAAAGCCCTTGTAAATATGCACAATCTGAGACTGATTCGAGTGATGTGCTCGCAATGGTTACGAAGCTGCAGCTCTCCAAAGATGGGAAGAAAAAACGTGAATTTTTTAAAAAGTCTGTTTTTTGCAAGGCACACTCCCAGTTTTATTCCGAATTGTTCCGAATGCTCTGTGAACTTTATAATTTACCATTTCCCACTTGATTTATAAACGCACCCAAAAAATATTCAATTGCTAAAATTTTATGAACTTTTTAAATTTTTTGCAAAATTTCGATATTTTAGTTTTGCATTATTTGACAGCCAAATGTGCATGGCTAAAAGTTGAACATGTAGAAACAATGGTATGTGCAAATATAATAAATCATGGAAAGCAACATTGATCAAAAGTTAATATTGGCGAATTCCGCGGCGTTTTTCTGTTTTTCGTTTTTTGTAAGGCACATCCAGGCCGCTAATCGAAATTGGTCAGTGAAAAGCGCGTTTGGTAGTATTTTTAATGCTTCATCTTCAATCCATTCGCACCCAAAAACAATTAACGTTTTAGTGGTTTTTGGTGGTTTTAAATTTTTGATACTTTTAAATTTAATGGTTATATAAAATCTTACATTACTTAAATAAAGTAGAAATGAAATGTATTTTGATAGATTTTGACATGTCTTATTCAAATAATATTTCAAAATTAGTCCATTGATTTTTGCAGTCGCGAAAATCGCGAAAAATCGCGAAAATTTTTTATAACCTTAATAAAATTAGTAATAACGTTAAAATATTTCGTAATAACCTTAATATTAGCATTATTAATCATACTTTGAATAGTTTCAATATTCAGTGAAGGACAACACTGTAAAATGAGACATTTAATATTAAAAAAAAAAAAATAAATTCAAAATTATTAATTTTTTTTTCAAAAATGTTCCCTTTAAACCGCTGCTGTTTCTTACCTATTAGAAATAGAAAAATGGTGTTAACTAAGAATTTGTTGAGATTTTGTTAATGCATTTGGTAATATTTTTCTAAAAAAAAATAAAACCGCTGGAAACATTTTGATTTCCAAAATATTGGAAAATGTGCCGAAAAAAAATTGGTTAAATGCAAATATCTCGATATTTAGCAAAGATTTTATGCATGTTTGAATATGTATTTTAGCTCTGGGTAAGCATAATACAAAATGGTACGGTTGGTTAACTTCGGATAAAAAATGTAATTTTGACAATTTTTTTAAAAATGTTAACTTTAAACCGCCATAGTTTTGGGTGCGATCGCTCAAATTAATGCACGCGGACGGATTTGAATTACTTATTTATAATGTTATTTACCTACAAAGTCTTATCAATGTGCCACGAAAAAAAAATCGCAATTTTTTTTTTCTTAAATATTAAAAGTTAATGACAATTGCTCATATACCCTCTATCACTAGAGTGGAGGGTATCAAAAGTACTCACAAGGGAAGTATCTCAACCCTTATGAACCGATTTGCCTGAAACTTAAAATATATATTAAAGAGACGATTTTAAGGTTGGGGTGTCTCGGCTTATCGGCCATATCGGTGTTTAAAAATTTCGTTGTCCCCTTATGAAACCATGTGGACCTTCGGGAAAATTTTGATAACTTCCGAACTAACAGGAATATCGTCTAGGGCAAAAATACGGGTCGACTTAAATTTAATAAAGATTATTTCTTATCCATATGGATATCGTAGGTCTATGTCTTCACATATGTACCCCCCAAAATTTACACATTTTCCTGAAAAAAATATTTAAAGAAGCCGAATTTTTACAAGGTTATGTTACCATTGGATAGGTATTAAAAAAAACCTTTCTTCTCATATAAAAACATCATATAGTTTCTTAAAAAGAAATGGCTGAAAAATCCAAAAAACGATTTTTTCGCCATTTTTTGACCCATGTTTTGAACCCCTAAATCCCCGATATGGCCGATACCCCAACCTTAGAATTGTCTCTTTGATATATATTTTAAGTTTCAGGCAAATCGGTTCATAAGGGTATGGATAAGGGTATGGAAAGTTTTGATACATAGGTTGTAAGTGGATGCTTACGCTTTATGTCAGTACACATAGAATCTGAGGTCGTTTGTAATGCTAAAAAAGCGTACTTTGGTACTTTTTCGATTTGATGAAATATTGGTCACAAAAACTTTATTTTTACAACGTTTTCCATCGCAACAAAACATTTTCAAAGAAAGCTTTTGGAATTTCTGATAAGTTGGTAAAATGTGGTAAAAAAACGTACTCTGCCAATTTTTCGAGCTAAATTTGTGCCCTACCCTTGAGCTAAACCCAGCATTTAGCAAAGTGTCATGTCCCCATAGCATGGCACATGACACATGTGAAATGTGGCGTGTGCCATACAAGGAAACACGGCACATTTGCATGACACATCTGAAATGTGCCGTGTGCCATGCTACCGGCACATGGCACATCTGATATATTCAATGTGGCCTAGTATGACACACATGCGAGGGTACAAGGGGGGAAAAAGGGGAATTTCCCCCCCAGACCAAATTTCGAAAAGAAAAAAAAGAGGAAAAAAAGAGGAAAAAAAGAAAAAAAAAAGAAAGAAGGAAATTTTCTAAAAAATTTTCCGAAGGAAAAAAATCGCGAAGTCCAAAAATTTTTTATAGAAAAAAATCTGATGATTTTAATATGGAAAATTTTAAAATTTTTTAAGGAAAAAGTGAATTAATCTGAAAATTGTCTGTGAAAAATATCTGTCAATCTTATTATGAATTTTAGCATAAAGAAATTACTTAGAATATGCTTTTTTGTATCGAAAAATTTTACAGGATCTTAATTTGGCTTATATAAAAAATGTTTGTCTTCTACATAGCAATAGAAAAAATATCCTAAAACCTTAAAAATGTTGATAGTCGAACGTACATATGCAAAACTATTTTAACATTTTTTTCTAAAGAATAAACTTTTTCTAAAGAAAAAATTCTCAGAATCTGAGACTTTTTTATATGAAAAAGGTCTCAAAACTTATTTATAGGAAAAAGGTCGCAGAAGAATTTTTCTATGGGGGAAAAAGTCTGAGAATTTCTGAATTTGAGACTTATTTTAAGGAAAAAGGTTTCAGAATCTGAGTCTTTTTTAAAAAGAAAAAGGTCTCAAAGTCTGAGTCTTTTTATTGTTGAAAAATAGTCTCAGAATTTGAAACTTACTGAATAGGTAGAAAGTCTCAGAATTTGAGACTTTTTCAAGGAAAAAGGTCTTAGATTCTAAGACTTTTTTTTATAGGAATAAGGTCTCAGAATCTAAGAAAAATATCTCAGAATCTATGACCTTTCTATAGGAACAAGGTCTTAAAGTCTGAGACGTTTTCTATAGGAAGAACTTTTCTGAATCCGGGATTTTGTCTTTAGGAAAGGGTCACAGAATCTCCGACTTTTTCTACAGGAAAAGTGTCTTAGAATAGGAAAAGATTTCAGAATCAGAAAAAGATCTCAGAATCTGTCACTTCTTCTTGAGAAAAAAGAGCCAGAATTTTAAACTTTTTCAATATAAGAAAAAGCTCTCAGAATCTGATACTTTTTCTTTAGGAAAAAGGTCTGAGAATCTGAGCCTTTTTCTTTAGGAATAAGATCTCAGAATTTGAAACTTTTTCTTTAGGAAAAAGGTCTTAGAATCTGAGACTTTTTCTATTGGAAAAAACGAAATATGATCATGAAAAACAAACCTCCTTCGGCAAAAACTAATAAATTTGATGATTTTATGGCTTTCCCATCACATTTTTTGCAAAAAAAAGTATCCCTTTTTTTTGCTCGTCAACAAAGGTGAATTTATGATTTTTTTTTTGGAAGTAAAAAAATATTTCCCCCCCCCCCCCCCCCCCCCAAACCCAAAAGCTGTACCCGACACTGATGACACATGTAACATCTGAAATGTTCCGTGTGCCATACAAGATCGCATTTTAGATGTTTTTGTTTTCAATAATTGTTTTAAGAAATAAAATACTTTTAAAAAAATAGTACCATTTTAGAAAAAATAGTACTATTTCAGAAAAAATTGTACTTTTTTAGAAAAAATAGTACTTTCAAAAATTCGCTTAACTAAAAGAAAAAGTTAATTTATTTTCAATAAAAAAGAAAATTGTTTTAGAACTTCAGTATCACAATTTGTATGACATCATTAAAAGTATGTCAGCGTAAAAATTTTCATTTACAACACACCTAAAGACACATGTTTAAAGCACATAAGCATGTTATAGCCAATTAAATTTTTATTATTATCAATATCTAGATTATATACCTACTTTCCACCCTCAATTTAAGCCCAATTTTACAAGGTGTTAATGTTACGAAATTAAATTTCAATTTATGTAATTTCAAAATAATTAGTTCAATACTAATTTTTATTTTTCAGATGAAATTTGCAGCTGCCTGTTACTACATAATGTTCTTCGTTCGATTGGTATCATTAAAAATCTAAGGAATATCTTCGTTATCTGTTGGCTCTGCAGGAGTATATAGAATAAATCCTTCGAAATTGTGTTCACATAAATAAGTAAGTCTGTCTGTAGGTAGGTACTTACTATGCTTATAAATGTAAATGTTGTTGTACTTTGGTGTTTGTTGTTTAGTATTAGGGTGTTCAGTCGATTAATTCTTGTTCGATTAATCAAACAATTTTAGACGAATAATTTATCGATTAATTTAAATTTGTTTATTTCGATTAAGGGATTAATCGAAAAATGTATGCCCATTAATCGAAAAATACTAATAAATGGGCTTTCTGGAATTACGAATAATTGTTTTTAAAATAGGTTTATTCTAGCTCGAGGCCATTATTTCCTTTACTAATTAAAACTATGATATTCTCATGGAACAATTTTCAAGAAAATTATTTTTCTGTTATAAATTTATTTATGTTGGTAATTTTTTGCAAGACTAAATCGACACGTATTTTGGAGTTTGTCAGATTCCATTGTCAAGATTATTTAGCAAAAATAAAAACGCTATATTATTTTTGCACAATAATCTTGACAATAGAATAATTTTCAAAAAAAATTATTTTTCTGTTTTAAATTTATTTATGTTGGTAATTTTTTGCAATACTTAATAGACATGTGTTTCGGAGTTTGTCAGATTCCATTGTCAAGATTATTTAGCAAAAATTAAAACCCTATACTATTTTTGCTAAATAATCTTGACAATGGAATCGGACAAATTCCGAAACACGTGTCGATTAAGTCTTGAAAAAAATGACTAACATAAATAAATTTAAAACAGAAAAATTATTTTCTTGAAAATTATTCTATGAGAATATCATAGTTTTAATTAGTAAAGGAAATAATGACCTCGAGCTAGAATAAACCTACTTAAAATATAATATTTTAAAGGTCGAATAAAACAATTTTTATTTTTTTAATAAAAATTAATCAGAATATGTATAATTTTTTTAAAATTTTAAGTCAAATGTGGCCGTTAGAATTAAAAAAAAAAATAAAAAAGTAATGTTTACTAGAGAGTTCCTTATTTTTAAACATTTTTCGGATTTCTGCTGCTCCCGAAGCATGGATTTGTTAAACGACCTAAAATAAGTACCTGATAAAATAATGTTGGGCCTAATCGGTTAACTTTAAAACCGCTCTAAAATCGGTCAAAGTTTCGAGTTTTGGGCAAAAACCCACTAAATTATAACAAGTAGAAAAGTTAAATTCGTCACAATATCATATTTAAATTTTCTTACGTGAAAAAAATTACATTTTTGATTAGAAATATTTTATTTTGTGTAAAAAAATTTTTTTTTTAAGGAATTTTTGAAAAAATAATTTACTAAAATTTTTTTGAGTGTAAAATTTTTTTCGAGTGTATTTATTTTTTAAGGTAAAAATATTTTTTAGTGACAAAAATGCGTTGCAAAATATTTTTGTGACTTACCAATGTTTTTAAAACATGTTTAACGGATTTTCAAGATGTGAATTTAAGGTGAAACTAATCTGTAATTCACGGTTTTGCTAATAACTTTTGAACCACTAAACCGAATTTGCAGAAATTTAATATGAACCAGGCCAGAGGAACGACAAATATATATGCGAAGTTTCAGCATCCTCATAATTGCTTTTCAAAAGTTATCGTGTTTTTTATCTCGTAAATTCGCAAAAACCCTTGCCGAAATTCAGTCTTTTGTTCATAACTTTTGAACTACTGGACCGATTTCGCTGGATTGCAATACTAACCTGACCTGGTAAATGCCCAAAATATATGCCAAACTTCAGGAGCCTCCGTTAAGTCTTTCAAAAGTTAGCGTGTTTTCAACAGACAGACAGACGGACGGACGGACGGACATCGCTAAATCGTCTTAAGATCGATCGAGGATCATGAATATAACATTATGGGGTCCTAGACCAATTTTTCAAGGTGTTACAAACGGAATGACAAACTTATGTATACCCTCTATCACTAGAGTGGAGGGTATAAAAAAACAAGTAGAAAAGTTAAATTCGACTTGGCCGAATCTATGAATACCCTCCACAATGCCCATTTTAAGTGATAATAAATTTTCTAACGTGAAAAAAATAACAGTTTTGATTAGAAATATTTTATTTTGTTTTTTTTTTTTTTTTTTTTTTTTTAATTTCTTTATTAATGCAATCTATCACTTTTTGATATTAAACATTAGATTTGAGTTAAATATATAAATATATTTTTTTTTCTTCTAAATGGTTATGATCCAGTGATCATACCATGATGCTAAAAAGGTTTTACTATGGCTATTTAAAGAATTGTATGTCTCCATTTTGAATGGAAATAGTTTCATCTTATTAAGTCTTGAGGAGCTCTGCGCTTTAATCTTAAGAAAGTTGTGGTATTTCTCATGAGGTTGGATGCAAATGGGTTTGGATGTTGTTCAATTCTATTTTTGTATGATGCCAGATGAGTTTTAATTTCGTCTTTTATGAAAGGTATTTTGAGATCTTTGTGGAGTTGATTATTTGTTACATACCAAGGTGCGTCAACAATTCTTCGAATTGTTTTTGATTGAAAACGTTGAAGAATTTCAATGTTTGAGGTGCAGGCGGTGCCCCACAACTGGATGCCATAGGTCCAAATAGGTTTGAGAATACATTTATATATTGTTAGCTTGTTTTCAATGGAGAGTCCGGAATCAATTAGAAACCCGAATTTTCTTAGTTGGATATCTAAAGCTTTACGTTTAGTTTGAATGTGTTTTTTCCACGTTAACTTTTTATCTAGGTATATTCCAAGATATTTCGCTTCTTCCTTTTGAGGAATTTCAGTGTCATTTAATTTGATAGGAGGGCATGTCTGACGATTAAGTGTAAATGTAACTTGGACAGATTTCGACTCGTTTGCTTTTATACGCCAAATTTTAAGCCATGATGATATATCATTAAGACATTTTTGAAGAGTTAATGATGCGTGTTCATGATTTTTGTCTACAGCTAATGCAGCTGTATCATCTGCAAAAGTTCCGATGATGACACCTTCAGACTGGGGAAGGTCGGAAGTGTAAAGTAGATAAAGTGTGGGTCCCATAACGCTACCTTGGGGAACTCCTGCAGATATTGTATTTAAAAAATTTTTTTTAGTAATTTTTGAAAAAAAAAAAAATTTTTACTAATTTTTTTTTTGAGTGTAAAATTTTTTTGGAGTGTAAAATTTTTTTCGAGTGTTTTTTTTTTTTTTTGGTATAAAAATATTTTTGAGTGACAAAAATACGTTATAAAATATTTTTGTGACTTACCAATGTTTTTAAAACAGGTTTAACGGGTTTTCAACACGTGAAACTAATCTGAAATTCACGGTTTTGCTAATAACTTTTGAACCACTAGACCGATTTGGCTGAAATTTAATACGAACTAAGCCAGAGGAACGACAAATATATATGCTAAGCTTCAGCATCCTCATAATTGCTTTTCGAAAGTTATCGTGTTTTTTATCTCATAAATTCGCAAAAAACCTTGCCGAAATTCAATCTTTTGCTCATAACTTTTGAACCACTGAACCGATTTCGCTTGATTGCAACACCAACCTGACCAGGTAAATGCCCAACATATATGCCAAACTTCAGGAGCCTCCGTAAAGTCTTTCAAAAGTTAGCGTGTTTTCAATAGACAGACAGACAGACGGACGGACAGGCGGACAGACGGACAGAGGACGGACATCGCTAAATCGTCTTAAGATCGATCGAGGATCATGAATATATATACTTTATGGGGTCCTAGACCAATATTTCGAGATGTTACAAACGGAATGACAAACTTGTATATACCCTCTATCACTAGAGTTGAGGGTATAAAAAAAAATTAAATTAAAAATTTTATTTTTGTAAAATTTTGTCAAACAAAATCGCAGAAAACTTAAATTTTTATACATTTTGTAATGCTTTTTATACCCTCCACTCTAGTGATAGAGCGTATATATGAGTTTGTTATTCCGTTTGTAACACCTCGAAATATTGGTCTACGACCCCATAAAGTGTATATATTCATGATCCTCGATCGATTTTAAGACGATATAGCGATGTCCGTCCGTCCGTCTGTCTGTCTGTTGAAAACACGCTAACTTTTGAAAGACTTTACGAAGGCTCCTGAAGTTTGGTATATATGTTGGGCATTTACCTGGTCAGGTTGGTATTGCAATCCAGCGAAATCGATTCAGTGGTTCAAAAGTTATGATCAAAGAGTGAAGGGTTTTTCGCGAATTTACGAGATAAAAAGCACGATAACTTTTTAAGGCAATTCTGAGGATGCTGACGGTTGGCATATGTATTTTTCGTTTCTCTGGCCTGGTTTATATTGAATTTCAGGCAAATCGGTCCAGCGGTTCAAAAGTTATTAGCAAAACCGTAAATTTTAGATTCGCTTCACCTTAAATTCATGTGATGAAAAAACCGAGCATTAAAAAAACAAGCTTTAAAAGCATTGGAAAGCCACAAAATTACTTTAAATAGTATATTTGCCACTCAAAAATATTTTTCCACTAAAAAAAAAAATTACACTCGAAAAAAAATTTACACTAAAAAAAAAAAAAATAAGTATTTTTTTTTTTTAAATTACAAAAAAAAAGTTTTTTACTCAAAATAAAATATTTCTCATTAAAATTGTTAATTTTTTTCACGTTAGAAAATTTACTATTACTTAAAAAGGGCATTGTGGGGTAGGGTTGCCAGACGTCCCGCATTTGGCGGGATTGTCCCGCTTTGCATAACCGATTCCCGTATCCTGTGCGGGATTCCAAATTCCCGCTTTTTGAATTTTTTTTAAACCACAATTATTTTTTACTTTAAAAGCCTCATTTTGTTACAGGCTCATTTGTAAGCTTGTGCAAAGTTTTTTTACCTTGCCTCCCCAAATGATTGGGATTTAGAACCCTTTAAAGGCAAAAATAACAAAAAAAATCTTTAGACAAAAAACCAGTTGGCTTCTAAAGACTGGAATCTTAGTGCAGTTTAAAAAAAATATTTTTTCAAAACTTTTACGTCAAAAGTAGCGCAATATATAGTACATACCGTGAAAAATATTTGCAAAATTTCCATGAAGTAGTTTTAATCCAGCGTTGTATCTTCAACATGGGAATGTGTACTAAATTTTTTTGTTAGCTAAATTAGTCTCTTACCATTATCAAAAGCAGAATTCGGGACGCGCTATTGTCTGTCATAATGATAATGCAAAATGTACGATAATGCAAAATGTACGAAATTTTACAAGCAAACTTGTCTGGCGATTCAAAAAAGCATTAATAATATTTAAAACATTCAGCTACATTTTTAATTTTTGTTCATAAAATTATTTTTGTCCCGCGAAAATTTTTAAAATCCCGCCATTTTTGTAATTTTTTTGCGTTTGTCCCGCTTTTTCGAAATAAAATTCTGGCAACCCTATTGTGGAGGGTATTCATAGATTCGGCGAAGTCGAGTTTAACTTATCTACTTGTTATGTTTTTTTTTTTTTTAAATGTTAAAATATTTGTAATTCATATTGTTTATTTACCAATTTTTTCTAAATTTGTCGAAAAAAAATCTTGTAATTTAGAAAACTTCTGAATTTAAAATTATTCGATTATTCGATCAATCGATTAATTTTAAAATTTTATTCGTTTAATCGAATAAGTCGAAAATGCCAATTGTCGATTAATCGTTTAAACGAAAAATAAAAAAAACCCGATTAATTGAACACCCTATTTAGTACGTCATAATATTTCAAAGCTGTTTCAATGCTGTCTGTATGAAAGAAATGAATAAGAAATAAATATTAAGATTGTTCGTACAAAACATTCAGTTTTATACAAAAAAGAATCTCATTACTTACAACAAAAACAGAAAAGTAAAATAAAAAAAAATTAAATACAAAAAGTACAAAACGAAAAAACCTTTAAACTTTATCAACAACAACTTCATCAACATTTTGTAAAGAATCTGTAACGGCATGTTTTTAATTTTAATTTCAGATTTTGGAAAGAATTTATTCTTTTAAGGGATTTTTTAAAGCAGAATCAAAAAAACTTTTCAAAATTATTTAAAGTTTTTATTATTCGACCATTTTAATTTTAAATAAATAAAAATGTAAATAAATAAAAATTTCATCGAGCTCGAGGCCAAAGTTTTCTTGTGAATTAATATTCTTATATTCCATTCCAATATTTCGATCCTCTTTAATGATGATCTTCGAAGATGATTAAAATATTGGATTGCAATAAAAGAATTTTAATTTACAAGAAAACACTGGCCTCGAGCTCGAAGAAATTTTTATTTATTTTCTGAATTATTCAGAGTGTTCCTGATTTTTTCTGGGTTTTAATGTAAATAAATAAAAATTTCATGGAGCTCGAGGACAGTGTTCATGGAGCTCGAGGACAGTTCTTTTAACAAGAAAACACTGGTCTCTAGCTCGATGAAATTTTTATTTTCAAAATTATTCAGAGTGTTCCTGATTTTTTTTGGGTTTTAACGATTTGTTTAAAACTCCAGAAATTTTATACAAGAAAAAAAAAATCAAACTGATTTCATTTTTAAATTAAAGTGGAACAACTTTAGTTTTAACATGACCGTGTTAATTGGGTCATTTTAAAAATAAATCTGAAAATATTTAAAATAAGTAGAAACAAACTTTAATTCGTCGCTATTTTATATTTATTTTAAAGTTGTTTGTGCTTGATTTTAGAAAAATCTCGTTTCAGTCACGTTAAATATAAACTGTTGCACTGTGTAATTTATTTAAAAATCAATTCTATCCTTAAAGTTCTGTTCTGATAACGGCATGTTTCACTATGTTTTTTTTTTTCACTTTACTCTAGCTGTAACAAACGCTTCTTATTTCAATATTTTTTTTTTATGGCATTTTGTGGATTTGTTTAACACGGCTACAAAACTGACAAAAAAAAAAATATTCAAAAAAATAAAATAAAGAAACAAGTTAAAAAGAAGAAAAAAACACATAAATGAGATAACAGTAAAAACTGTATGGAAACGATTTTAATGGCTAGCATGTGGTATGGTTAGATGAAAGCAGGGAAAATCTTAAATGAATCCTGTGTAGACAGCGAAAAAACAGTTATAATAAAGGGTGCTTTTTTCAGACAGCATAATTTTGGGATTATTTTAGGGTGAGTTTTTAATATGCAGCTTAAACTTACAACGGAAGTCTCCTTGGTGTCTCATGAAATTTTAATATGTAGTTCTGAACGAAAATTAATTCGCAAGTAGTTTTTTAGCGGCCCAAATTCATTTTTAGGGGGATCGATTTGTGCGGGGGAAATTAACCTTTTTCAGCTTTTTACGATTTACGCCTATTTAGAAAAAAATAAAAAAAAAATTATTTTCAAAAAATTATAGGCATTCATGTCCGAATTTTTGACCAAATCCGGCTCAAAAATTCGGAAATTTGTGCGCACTTTTTTGGAAAAATATTTAAAAAATTTCAAAACCACAATTTGTAGTCCACAGATGCTGATTTTTAAACATAAACATTATTTTTTAACATGATAATGTTTTTAGGCTGGGGTCTAATTTTAAAAAAGTTGCAGGACGCCACCTCAGTTTGACTATATAAGCTAACGACTAACAAAAAAGAAAATTGGAATTACTATTTTCATTTTCTTGAAACCAAAAACTTTACTAACTTGGGTTTGTAACTTGGATAATAATTCACCTCGTGGTGAATAACAAAAATATTCACCAGCTGGTGAATTAAACGTAACATAATTATTTTTCATAAATATTTTTTTTTTCATCAATATTTTTTTTCATCAATATTTTTTTTTCATCAATATTTTTTTTTTTCATCAATATTTTTTTTTTCATCATTATTTTTTTTTTTCATCAATATTTTTTTTTTTTCATCAATATTTTTTTTTTTTCATCAATATTTTTTTTTTCATCAATATTTTTTTTTTTTTCATTAATATTTTTTTTTTTTTCATCAATATTTTTTCTTCATCAATATTTTTTTTTTCATCAATATTTTTTTTTTTCATCAATATTTTTTTTTTATCAATATTTTTTTTTTTTCATCAATATTTTTTTTTTTCATCAATATTTTTTTTTTCATCAATATTTTTTTTTTTTGCATCAATATTTTTTTTTCATCAATATTTTTTTTTTTCATCAATATTTTTTTTTTTTCATCAATATTTTTTTTTTTCATTAATATTTTTTTTTTTTTCATCAATATTTTTTCTTCATCAATATTTTTTTTTCATCAATATTTTTTTTTTTTTTTCATCAATATTTATTTTCATAATTAATTAATTAATAAAAACATTTTCATAATTTTTTTTTTTTTTCATTAAATATTTATTTTAATCAATAAATTTTTTTTATTAAAACCCTTTTTTTCACCAAAAACTTTTTGTTATCAACACACAGAGGCAAACCGATAGATGGATATCACTAGAATGTCTTAGAAAGCTTTACGAATCAATAATATGTAAATATAATGGGGTCCTCGACCGAGATTTCAATGCATTTTGCATATAATAAAAAAATAATATAGCGTTATTTTTCCTAGAAAAATTTTGCTTTGGAAAGAACACCTACTTATACAGCAAAATATTATCATGATTCAATGGTTTGGGCACGAGTACAAACTTCGCAGACATTTTTTCCAAATTGGTCTCAAAAGTTGGAAAATGTTAGTATGTTAACTAAAAATATTAAAAAAAAAAAACACGATTTTTGTCCAAAAATGGTGATCAGAATCTGTGGACCAAAATCGCGTATCAGCATTTTTGGACCCAAATTGCGTTTTTATATTTTTTAATATTTTTTAGATACCACACTTAACATTTTCCAACTTTTCAGAGCAATTTGGATAAAAAAATAGTTTTTAATTTAATTTTTGTAAAGTTCTATGAAATCGTAAAGGAAAAAAAAAATTTAGATTTTTTTTTTAACTTTACTAAATAGATCTAATTTGATCCGTAAAATGGTTGTATCAAATAATATCTAATTGTATTACTTTATATCAAAAAATATAAAAATTGATACAATTTGGTCCTGAATTTGGTCAAATCTAATTATATCAAGTTGATCTTATAATATCTATTTTTATACAATTTGATGAGCAAAACCAAAATACGAATCTAATCATATATGGAGCAATATCTAACCATATAAAGTGGATCAACCGTATCAAAATGATAGATATAATTTTATATAAATTTATACGGAAGCCTATTAACTCATATTAGATTGTATCAAATTATATATGATTATATCAGAAAATTTTTACTCGGGGTATTAAAAAACCTGATTTTTTTTTTAAAATCAAATAGCGATATCTCGAAAATTTTAAAAAGTTTTTGACATTCGCGTTCGCGAAAAAAAATCCCCTTTATAAGCCATTGAACCTGGTGCTTTCTTTACCTACTGTCTATCTACTGTACACATAGTTACCAGTGTTTGTGAGCGAGTATGTAAGTATATGTTTTTGGAACTGCCATACAACTGCCAACCAAACATCCTTGATTCAATGACAAGCAACCTAAATATTATGTACAACCGTAAAGCTTAGTAAGTTGCTCGGGTTTCACGGGAAATTCTGTTAAACTCCATATATATAACAAGTAGAAAAGTTAAATTCGAATTGGCCGAATCTATGAATACCCTCCACAATGCCCTTTTTAAATTATAGTAAATTGTCTAACGTGAAAAAAATACATTTTTGATTAGAAATATTTTATTTTGTGTAAAAAAACTTTTTTTTAAACTAATTTTTGAAAAAAAAAAAAAAATAATTTACTAAATTTATTTTTGAGTGTAAAATTTTTTTTGAGTGTAAAATTTTTTTGGAGTGCATTTTTTTTTTAATACAAAAATGTTTTTGAGTGACAAAAATGCGTTGTAAAATATTTTTGTGACTTTCAACACGCGAATTTAAGGTGAAGAGAATCTGAAATTTACGGTTTTGCTAATAACTTTTTAACCACTGCACTGTGGCCGAAATCACTGATCTAGCGGCGTTTTAGTCAAAATTAAAAAATTAAAACTGATAAATGTTTTGCACTGTATCGATTACCTATACTTTACAGAGAAAATTAACGTTTTCCCTTTCGTTTTTCTCTTAATTTTCGCACAGCTGTAAGCTATCAAATATACATTTTCTGCAGCAAGTGTATTAAAGGAATTTGTGGCCTAATTACTCAGTGAGTTTTTCTTGACACTTTTAAGTCAATTGTTTACACATTTTGAGCTAAAAAGTTTTAATTAAAAGTAAAAGGTATGTTTTAACTAAAAAATAAATATTTGTGGCCTGTGTGTATCTAGTTTATTATTAGTTCATTATAGGAGTTTACATTTGTGATATTAACTATAGTTTCATGGACTGCAGCTTTTGAAATTCGATCGTATCCGGTCCAATTCCTGTTTTGTTTATTATTTTGGGTTATTTTTGTTGTGACGTTTCAGTATGGCGTGCTAGTTCGCGCAAGTTGCTCGGTTTTTTATGGTCCATCTGCTGTCCAAATAAACAGTATAAACGCGATACAGACCACAATTTTCAATCGATTTGGCTGAAATTTGAAATTTAAGTTTCTTTTATCGCAAGAACAAAACCTATTAAATTTTGACAAAATCAATCCATGTTAACCCATAGCCCCCATGTAAATGTCCCCTTCAAGTTTTACTTAAATACCTCTAACAATAGTATTCAAGATATCCTCTTGAAATTCGACCAATAAATGTTTTTTATATACATAAACAATCGCTCTAAATTTTAATGGGATCGGACCATTTTAATTTCTAGGCCTCATACAAACCACCCTCCCAATATTCACATAAATTTCCAAAAATACATAAAAATAAATAAATATTGTTTAAAAATTAATTCTTTTTAAATTTTATAACCGCAAATAAGCATTAGTCTTTAATATTTTACATATCCGAATTAAGCGCCGCTAGATTGGCCATTTCGGCCACTGTGCACTGGACCGATTTGGCTGAAATTATGAACCAGCCCAGGGGAACGACAAATTTATATACCAAGCTTCAGCATCCTCAGAATTGCCTTTAGATAGTTATCGTGTTTTTTATCTTGTAAATTCGTGAAAAACCCTTGCCGAAATTCACTATTTTGCTCATAACTTTTGAACCACTAGACCGATCTCTCTGGATTGCAATACCAACCTGACCTGGTAAATGCTCAACATATATGCCAAACTTCAGGAGCCTCCATAAAGTCATTCAAAAGTTAGCGTGTTTTTAACAGACATACAGACGAACGGACGGACGGACATCGCTAGATCGTCTTAGAATCGAATATATATACTTTATGGGGTCTTAGTACAATTTTTCGAGGTGTTACAAACGGAATGTCAAACTTATAGATTCCCTCTATCACTAGAGTGGAGGGTATAAAAAAAACTTAAATTTTTACAAAAGCGTAAAAATGTAGCTAAAGGTGGTTAAATTGCTCGGTTTTCACGTGATAATCTGTCAAACACCACATAAAAAACGTAAATTTCACACTGTCTTTACAAAAGCTAAAAATTTCGCTGAAGAGGTAATTTGTTTGTTGCATCAATAAACATCAACACTATTAGCAATTTTTATACCCTACACCACTCTGTGGTCCAGGGTATAATGAGTTAGTGCTGATGTTTGTAACTACCCTAAATATTGGTCCTAGACACACCTTTAATTATACCGATCGACTCAGAATTACTTTTTGAGTCGATTTAGCGATGTCCGTCCGTCCGTCTGTCCATCTATCGGTTTAAGCACGATACAGGTTGCAATTTTCGATCAATTGACTTGAGTTTTGAAACTTAAGTTTCTTGTGGCCCAAGGACGAAGCCTATTGAAATTGGAAAGCGGTCCATGTTAAGACCTAGCTCCCATACAAACGCCCACTTTGAATTTCGCTTAAGAGCCTCTAATAACCGTATTATAATAGATATCGTTTTAAAATTTAACAGGTAATAATATTTTGTATGCGCAAACAATCATACCAAATTTCAAAGAATCGGGTCAGTCCTTCTGGTAGTCCCCATACAAACCACCCTCCCGATATTCACATAATTTCCTCAAAATTCATAAAAATGGAAATATTTGATAAACATTTTATTTTTAGGTTTTAAACGTGTACTTAAGTAACCTTATCAAATCGGAATATAATTGGACCATTTTTGGACTTAGTCCCCCATATACAAATTTGGACCGATATTCAGTTAAATCGGTCAATTGGCAAAAATATGATCCAATTCCACTAAAATTTGATATGTGTGTGTTTTCTACACTAAATAAAGATCTAACAACGACAGATCCAATCGTTCCATGTTTGGACTTGGGGCCCATTTTCCGGGAAACACTGGTGTAGGGTATCATATGGTCGGTCTTGAACGACTATAGCTTTCTTACTTGTTTTTTTTTTTAATTGTTCAGACCATTTAAAAAGCGGTGAAATTTTATATTTAGAAAAAAATTAAGCATTTATAAGTTGTTGTCACTGAAAACATCAACTATTTCAGATAAATATTCAAAAATTTAAAAAAAAATTGTAAATTAAAGTTATTTTGTGGTTGCCGATGCGCGAAACATAACAGAAATCAGAAAAATAATTTTGCCTTGAAAATTATTCTCTGATAGTTTTATTTAGTAAAGGAAGTAATGACCTCGAGCTAGAAAAAACCTACTCAAAATATAATATTTTAAAGGTCGAATAAAACAACTTTTATTTTTTAATAAAACTTATTCCTAACCATGTGCCGTTAAGTTTTCGCTACAAATTAATTGATGTTTCGATTTTTTTTTCACCAGTGAACAACTTACTGGCCTTAATATAGCGCAGCGCGCTTTATGATTTTAGTTATTATGGATAAAGCGAAAGCAAATGAAAAAGAATGAATGAACGAACAAAAAAAAAAAAAAAATCTTGTAAATATTAAAGTTATTATAAAGAACTGTTGGCTTGGAAGGGGTTTCTTTTCTCGTTTCATATTTTTTTTTTTAATTAAAACTCAACTTTTTTTCGTTGTTGCCTCCTCCGCTTAATAAAAATTAATAGTAATAATGCCTTGCAGATTGCAATAATATCCATTTACTCATTAATCGTTTGGGATGTTAGTTTCTATAGAAACCACATATTTTTTTTTTTCATTTTGCTGAAAAGTTTTTTTTCGTGAATTAAAAAATTTATATTTTTTTGTAGCTCAAAAGTTAAATTTTTTTTCAGCATTGGGAATACATAGATTTTTTTTCCAAAAATTTAAAAAGTTAAGGGTATTCATTGCATAAAGAGAATTAATTTGTATCTTGAATGAGCCAAACAAAAATAGGTAGGCTATCTGTAAACAACAAGTAGAAAAGTTAAATTCGACTTGGCCGAATCTATAAATACCCTCCACAATACACTTTTTATGTGATTGTAAATTTTCTAAAGTGAAAAAAAATAACATTTTTGATTAGAAATATTTTATTTTGTGTTAAAACAACTTTTTTTAGTAATTTTTGAAAAAAAAAAATATTTTTTTTTTTACATTTTTTTTGAGTGTAAAATTTCACGTTAATTTAGATGAAACTAATCTGAAATTCACGGTTTTGCTAATAACATTTGAACCACTAGACCGATTTGGCAGAAATTCAATACGAATCAGGCCAGGGGAACGACAAATATGTATGCCAAGCATCAGCATCCTCAGGGTTGTCTTTCGAAAGTTGGCGTGTTTATATCTCATACAATCAGAAAATTATGTAAGTTACTACATGTTAGTTGTTTGTATATTTTACAGTAGTTAGTAGTTTTCAACTACAATGTCAGTTATTTTTGTATGAAAAATATCAAACATCTATTTTTGTTAGTTATTTTAAGTCGTTTTTTTGAATAACTACCAAAAAAGTACTGTAATGTAGTAACAGTTATTTAAAGTAGTTAATTTTATTTTTTTTTTTATCTCTGAAAAATTTTCAAAGTTTTTTTCTAAAAAAAAAAAAATCGTTTTTTTATTTTTCACAACTTTAAAAAAATTCGTTTGTTTATTTTTCACAACTAAAAAAAAAATAAAAACTTGGAAAAAATTTGGTCTTAATTTTTTTTTCTGAAAAATTAAAAAAAAAAAAAATATATATATTGTTTATTTTATTTTTACTACATATTAGTTGTTTTGACTACAAATGTTAGTAATTTTTACTACACAAGTCAGTTGTTTTTTGTCAGTTAAAATAACTAATATTGTTAGTTGATTTAACTGAAAAAGTAGTTGACCCCAAAACAACTTACAAAGTAAAGGGTGTCCAAAATTGAGGTATCATTTTAATTTTGCTGCCATTTTTTTCTACTTGTAGTTTTTATTCTGAATTTTAGTTTTCAGATTCTAAATACATTCCGGTTAGTTAATATGAAACGATACACGAAGGAACAACGTGTTTTTATTAACAATTTTTTTTTTTAAAAATAGAAAGAAGAAAATGAGAATTTTTTAACAAAATAATTTTTACCGACGAAGCCCATTTCCAGCTCAATGACTACTGCAACTAGCAGAATTGTCACATTTAGGGTGAAGAGAATCTAAGAGTTATCTTAGAGCAACCATTTCATCCCCAAAAAGTTACGGATTGGTGTAGTTTGTGTTCCGGAGGAATCATCAGATCATATTTTTTGAAAACGAAAATGGAAATGTGATTACGGTCAATGGAAATCGCTACAGGGAGATGATCCGAAGGTTTTTGTGGCGGAAAATTGATGATTTATATGTAGAGAACATGTGGTTTCAACAGAATAATGTCACTTGTCACACTGCAAAAGAAACAATGGATCATTTGACAGACAAGTTCGAAAATCGCATTATTTCTCGCAGAGGAGGCCAACAAGATCGTGTGATTTGACACATTTAAATTTTTTTTGTGGGATTTTTTTAAATCAAAAGAGTGCAGCAATAATCCCACAACAATTCAATACCTTTAAACCAACATTATCAAACAGATTTCAATCATTGACAATAATTTTTTGAAAAACGTGTTTGATAATTTTGGTAAAATATTGGGAGCCTGCCGAGCCAGTAAGGGGGGTCACTTGACCCACATATTTTTTTATTTTTAACCGGAACCTATTTCTACATAGTAAACTGAAATAAAAATATTTTTAATATCTGAAAAAAAACTATTTTTTTCATTAAAAATAAAATGATACCTCAATTTTGGACACCCTTTAGTTATTTTAACTGACATTTTCAGTTGATTTTACTAACATAATTTTCTGAGTGTAAATTCACGAAAAACCCTTGCCGAAATTCAGTCTTTTGCTCATAACTTTTGAACCACTGGACCGATTTCGCTTGATTGCAATACCAAGCAATTTTTTTAAACATTTTTCGCGAATTGATCTAGAAAAACTGGAAGAAGCTGATACTTTATTTTCGACCCTGCTTTAAGAATTTTTTGGTCCGATCGATGTGTACAGCCAAAAGTTGAAATTTGTCGGGTGGTGTAATAATTGTTGTTGTACAATGAGAAAATCTGCAAAAAATTAAGTTACAACACAAGTGAAGATGTTGACAGCTTTCGGAAGATGCCACGCTTCTATCATCAGCACTTCTTTGATTGTCATACACTGGAAGTGTGTCAGATTTAAATTAGCCATTTATATGAAACTTTTGAATAAATCGAATATACGAATTAGAATTTTTCAAAAATCCAATTTGATCGAAGGGCGCTAAGCTTTACGAAAGAGTCAAAAAAGACATTTTGTAAAATTTCTTGAACGAAGAAAAAAACTCGTTTGAAAATCGCAAACTTAAAAAAAAACTTTTTAAAAAACCCTTTAAAAACCTGTCAAAACGGACAATGCTACTGTATTGTCCTGAAACTTGCATATGGGAAAGAGGGGATAAAGATAAGAGTTAACTGTTGTTTCTTAGCTGCCCAATCTCACATTTAGCGGGTTAAATGGGAGGGGGAAAAACGGTATTTTTTTCGTTTTTTGATGATTTTTTAAATTTCTTCGAAAGAAACTTCATGAACTTTTTATACAGATCGAAAGGTTATTTGAATGCCTATCCAATGGCGTATCGACCGTTTCCAAATTCGGCTTCGTTAAGCTCCTATTTTCGAAAATGTTAAATCTAGGTGTAGTTTATATGGAGAGGTACATACGTAGGATCGCCAAAATCACATAAAATAATCTCTATTAAAATTAAGCTAAACCGTATTTTTGCGTTTTGCGAAATTCCTGCTAGTTCGGATTTTCGCGAAAGACCTAATTTTTTCATAAGGTGGCAACCCTTTCTTATTTTTCTCCCCTCATTCCCATATGCAAGTTTCAGGACAATCGGCGGGTGCCCTCTGAAAGACCTTCCTTGTTAGTTAACTTTCCCATATTTTAGTTAATTTTTGTTTAAGTGTGAATACCCCTAATAGTTATTTCCTATAACAAAGCGAAAAAAATAATCTCAAAACACCTTTATCATACCGCGAAGGACTTTCTCTATACAGTATGTTCTTTATTATTTTTCTCTATATTAGTGTTCTAGGTATGTAAAAATCCCCACTTCTACCCTCCACAACTTTGGTTAAAACATTGATGACGTTAATATTGAGTTTCGTGTAGAAAGGAGTGTTCAAGGAACAATTCATTGTCAGATTTAAAAGAATACAAAAAAAAACAGAACGTACTAAAAAAAGAAAACAATCTAGTCATTTTACTAGGGATTGGAAAAAATATGGCTTTTTTGCATCACTTGGTCACTTGGTATGACCTCTGGTCATTGTGGAGGTAGACATAGTGTGAAATATGCACATAACAACGACAGCAATGATAAAAAAAGCAACGACCATTGATGATAGTATTTTTAAAATGACCTCGAAATCGATGGCAAACAAGAAATTGTTGAAAAACTGAATCAATGAATGAATAGATGGCGTTTCCAAGAATTATTATGAGGGACAATGAATCTATGCACTGAAAGAAAATCTGCACAGAAAGAAAATTTTAAAATGGAATTCATACAATATTTTATTGGAAAATTTACTAGGACTACATTCAAAAATAAATGTCTGTAGAATCAGAACAAATAACTGCCAAGACAGCAACAAATTTTATGCGGTTTGAGGAATTTGGTGATGTCTTAAAATGTGGTTTGCTTATACTTTTGACCTAAAATTTTTCAAAAAAATGAGCAGAAAAATTAGTGGAAAAAATGTACTTTATGGGAGGATGGCACTTATCAAGACAAAGTGCCAAAATTGGAGTAAAAAATTAAAAAGGGCTGTCAACCGAAAAGCGCTGATGATGAAAGTGCTTGTTTTGTTACTTATTTTTTTTCTTCAGACTTCTCATTGTTTTTTAATAAGCCAAAAGATTAATCAGATTAGTGTGAAATAATTAATTCTTATTTTCTTCTATTTAAAAGTTTTATTTAAACAGCTGATTTTAATGTGACAAACATTAAGTATGACAATCAAAAAGCGCTGATGATGGAAGGGTGGCAATTGCCGAAAGCTGCATTGTATTGTCACCTATTTAATTTAGATTCCTCATTTAACAACAAAAATTGTATTAAAATAGTCAAACCGAACAAAATTAACAAAAAAGTAGTTAAATAAAATTTTTTTTGGGGTACAAATTCTCAAGTCTATTGAATGCCGAAATTTGATTCCTTTTGACTTAATTTTTCATTAAATTTAGGTATTTATATTTTCCATTCTGTAAAAGAGATTTTTTTTCAGTGTACGACGACAGATATTGTGGAATACATGTGTGTATAGAAAGGTAGAGGAAACATTGAACTGAACGTTTTGTAGAAAAAAATAGTATCAAAAAACTACACTTTAACCAGCGACCCTTAGTTGTGATTTAACTATTTGTAGTGATTTTTTTAATGAAGTTTTTGCACGGTTGGATAACATTACCTTTTCAATTATATCACTGTGCAACAAATTTTGGGTCTTCGCTTTAAGTCTCAATGGCTTTAACGCCATACGAAAGTAGACTATCAAATAGACAAAATCACAAAAGGCGTTTGCAAAGTCAGTTTGGATCTTCTCATAACTGAGTAGGTTTATTCTAGCTCGAGGTCAGTATTTCCTTTACAAATTTATACTATGATATTTTTATAGAATAATTTTCAAGAAAATTGTTTTTCCGTTTTAAATTTATTTATACTATACATTTTTGAAAACATAATCGTCACGTGTTTCGGATTAAACATGACCAACATAAATAAATTTGAAACAGAAAAATAATTTTCTTGAAAATTATTCTATGAGAATATTATAATTTTAATTAGTAAGGGAAATAATGACCTCGAGCTAGAATAAACCTACTCAGAATATAATATTTTAAAGGTCAAATGAAACAATTTTTATATTTTAATAAAAATTTATCAGAAATTGTTTAAAGAACAAAAATTAACAAGCTGGGCACCCAGCTGGTTAAGCTAATTCGCGTACGTTGAATTCAATGGTGCTAGCCGTTTTTCGAAGTAAGCTCTCGTATTCGCGATATTCGCGATTTAAAATTGTAAAGCTTAAGGACTACAATAATTTAATTTGTATGGATTGGGATAGTTTTTAAATATAAATTTAATAAATTCATTGTTTTTTTTTCGCGAAAAGAAAAAAAAAATCGGCGAAAAAACAAATTTTTGGAAAAATTTTGTGTCTGCAATGTATGATATTTTAAACATTTTCATAAATTAATAGCAAATAAAAAAAAAATTGGAAAAAAAACTTCGCGAAAAAATATATCGCGAAATAAAATTTTCCGCGAACAATTTTTTATTTGTATATTCAATAGAGTGTAGATGATAAAAACTCAGAAATTGTCTAAATAATAAAAAAAAAATATTTTTTTTTTTACTTAAAAATAAAAAAAAATTAATCGCGAATATCGCTAACTTGAAAAAAAAAAAAAAACTGATATTACAATTTGATTTAGTGTACATGAACTAGCTTTACAAGATGGATGTCATAATTTCAAATCTAACTAAAAATATTTGTATTCAACCAATTATTTAAAGAAAATAACAACTTTTCCGAACCAAAAAAAATCACGGTATTATGGTGTGTTATGCTAGTTTAACAAACTTGAATGGTTTTAAATTTAAAAATTATCGCAAAAGTTTAAAAATATCGTTTTTATTGTACTTGAGCATCAAAATTTTAAATCGCGAATATCGCGAATACGAGCGCTAACTTCGAAAAATGGGTAGCACCATTGAATTCAGCGTACTCGAATGAACTTTGCTAGTAGGGTGCCCAGCTTGTTAAAAAAGTGTCAAATTCGAACACAGTGTAATTAAAAAAAAATAAATTTGAATACTTAAAAAAAAAATTTACCGAACGGTTTCTAAAATATCGATATTTGAAATTTTCAAAAAAGGCGATTTTTTCCAAAAATTTCTTTTTTTTACTCTTTTATAAAGCTTGAGACAATATTTTATTTAAACTTAATCGAAGTTTTGGATTTTTGTAAAATTTCCTCGACTTTTGAGATATTGCCATTTGTCAAAAAATTTCCAAAAATTTCTACATACGTTTAAGAAATTAAAAGAATCTCAAAAAATAGAATAGTCAATTGCAAAAAAATATATCGAGATTTTTTAAAAAAATTCTTGACCGTCGGAAAAAACCGCCATTTTTTTTGTAAATTTCAAATAGCGATATCTCGAAAACCGTTTAGTTTTTTGTATATCTTCCACTTAACACCATTTCCAATTGTATTTTAAAATTTTCCAAATGTATATTAAAATTGTCCAAATATAATTATTTAATTAAAAATTTGAGCTCGAGGCCAGTGTTTTGTTAAATAAATCTTCTTTATTATCTTTCAATATTTCGATCCTCATCAAGAATCATCATTAGGGATTAAAAGTAGATTTTTAACGCAAGAAACTTCAAATGTCCGAATATATTTCAAAATTGTCCAAATGAATTTTAAAATTGTCCAAATATGCTTTAAAATTGCCCAAATGTATTTTTAAATTGTCCGAATATATTTTACAATTGCCCAAATTAATTTTTAAATTATCCAAATGTATTTTAAAATTGTCCAAATATATTTTAAAATTGTCCAAATAAATTTTAAAATTGGGCAAATGTATTTTAAAATTGTCAAAATGTATACTAAAATTGTCCAAATGGATTTTAAAATTGTCCAAATGTATTTTACAATTGTCCAAATTTAGTTTTAAATTTTCCAAATATATTTTAAAATTCTCTAAATGTATTTTAAAATTGTCCAAATTTAGTTTAAAATATTCCAAATGTGTTTTAAAACTGTTCAGTTGTATTTTAAAAATTTCCAAATGTATTTAAAATTGTGAAATTGTATTTTAAAATTTTGCAAAAGTAGGTATTTTAAAATTTTCTACATAGAATTATACATAGAATACTTTAAAATTCATTTGGAAAATGTTAAAATATGGACAAGTTTCAAACACATTTTGACAATTTTAAAATACATATGGAAAATTTTAAAACACATTTTGACAATTTTGAAAATACATTTAACAATTTTTAAAAAACAATTGAAAAATTTTAAAATACATTTGGAAATTTTTAAACTACATTTGGACAATTTAAAAATACATTTGGACAATCTTAGAATACATTTGGACAATTCTAAAATATATTTGGATGATTTTAAAACATATTTGGACAATCTTGAAATAAATTTGAACAATTTTAAAATATATTTGGACAAATTTAAAATACATTTGAAAAACTGTAAAATTCATTCGGACAATTTTAAAATATATATGAGGCATTCCACACCAAATGTCCCGCTACAGAAAAACATGTGTCCCGTAAATTTCTGAACAGGTTGTTTGGATAGCCCTATATGGAACTTAGAAAATTGCGCTTTATGGTTTTTGAAATTTTCAAAAACTGGGCTTAGGAGGCGTGGTCAAATATTGGAAAAGTGGTAAAATTTGTGGGGAGTTGCCTTGATTAAATATTTATCGCATTAAAACGGAATGCACCACAATCTCAAAAATTTACATTCTCATATAGTTTTGTATGGGCTATAGATTAAAAAATTTTTTTTTTTTTTGAAAATTTTTTGTACCCGTTCTGAAATTTTTCATTTTTTAAAAAAGTCAAACCCGTCAATTCCGGCCACTTTTTTTTTTTTTTTTTTTTTTTAGTTTAGATGTTTGTCCATCCACACAAAAATTTCAGAAACTCGTTTTTTTTCGAGAAAATCGCATTTGAATTTTAAATTTCATAACAATTTTAGTATTTGCTTATATTTTCTTGTTTTAACGTTGGGAATGAGTATTATTAATTGCATAAATATTGAAACAAGAAAATACAAGCAAATTACAAAATTGTTATGAAATCTAAAGTTCAAATGCGATTTTCACGAAAAAAACGAAGAACGTGTTTCTGAATTTTTTTGTGTGGATGGACAAACATTTAAACTTAAAAAAAAAAATAAAAAAGAAAAAAAGTGGCATGTTTTTTAATAAATTTACATTTTTAAAAAATGGAAATTTTAGAACAAGTTCTGAAAATTTATAAAAAAAAAAAATTTTAATCGATAGCCCATACAAAACTATATAAGAATGTAAATTTTTAAGGTTGTGGTGCATTCCGTTTTAATGTAATAAATATTTAATCAAGGCAACTTACCACAAATTTTACCATTTTTCCAATATTTGACCACGCCTCCTAAGCCCAGTTTTTGAAAATTTGAAAAACCAAAAACGCAATTTTCTTAGTTCTATATAGGGCTATGCAAACAACCTATTCAGAAATTTACAAGACACATGTTTTTCTGTAGCGGGACATTTGGTGTGGAATGCCTCATATGCGTATATTTTAGATTTTTTTTAACTTAAATTGACTTGTTAAAAAAACTGTTCAACAAGCTTTAAAAACATTGGCAAACCACAAAAATATTTTTCAAAGTATTTTTGTCACTCAAAAATATTTTTACACTAAAAAAGTACACTTGAAAACAATATTACATTCAAAAATAAATTTAGTCATTTTTTTTTACAAAAATTACTAAAAAAGTTTTTACTCATAATAAAAATTTTTAATCAAAATTCTGTAATTATTTTTTTTAACGTTAGAAAATTTACTATCACTTAAAAAGGGCATTGTGGAGGGTATTCATGGAGACGGCCAAGTCGAACTTAACTTTTCTACTTGTTTTCATTCTAACCTTACACAAAACTGGGATACGATCTTGTAAAATCCAAAATAAAAAATAAGAAAGGGCAAAACTTTTCTTCACACCATAAAAAAAAAGTTTTCGTGAATTTTTTATTCTTATTTTTTTAATGATTTATTTTTAAAATAATTTTTTCAATTTTTTTTTTCAAATAATTTTTTTTGCAATAATCTCTTCTACATTGTGAAGGGTATCCGCAAGTCAAAATTTACCTTTTTGCCTTGTTAAATACCATTTTCGGTACCCAACCTTGAAGTTTCTCTATATTTTTTCTCTCATGTCCAATTAATTTGTAAAGTGGCTTTTAAGGACAAGAAAAACAAGTTTTTCAAATTGATTTTGGGAAAACACATTTGTTATTGAAAACTAGGTAATAATTGGAAAACAAATCGCTAATTTACTTGCATAGTGTCATAACTCAATAAACGTGATTTTTGAGTTTTTAATACAGAATTATTCTTTATATTACGGTTTATATTGTGTCTAAAATTCATATTAATATCTTTCCAACTTACCGTTTGGGTCTTTTTCATTGGAAAAACAGTTTCAATTGTTATATTTAAACGGGTTTTCTGAAAAATCAACAATTTTGAGTTACGACACTATGCAAGTCAATGAGCGATATACTGAGTGAATGTGGGAATTTATTGGACATTTTGTATTTGTAAGAATAACTTACAATTAGATAGAAGGAAAAATGAATTAAACATAAGAGTAAATAAAGTTTTAAAGTT
The DNA here is from genome assembly GCA_963921195.1 of Pegoplata infirma. NCBI lineage: Eukaryota > Metazoa > Arthropoda > Insecta > Diptera > Anthomyiidae > Pegoplata > Pegoplata infirma. Next base: position 311,220,521 of record OY992536.1, on the reverse strand, counting down.
TTTTTTTTTCAATTTTAATTAAAATTAATAAAATTATTTTTTTATTCGATTGTTTAATTTTGCAATGAAAAAGAGTTTATTCTAGTTCGAGGTCATTTATTGTCCACGCCATGTATTAGTATTTTCAGGTTTGTTTTTATTAATTTTTTTTAAATAGATCTAACTACAAAAGGGGCGTGGCATCACCAATTTAACCCTAATACCTCAGTACTTCGGAAATATGTTTGAACATAATGTAATATAAATTGTTACTTTTTTCCATTCTAAGTCCTCAAAACTTAGGGCTGGATTTTGGCTCATGCTAACTTTCAAAATACCCCTTTATTTTTTTTTAATTTTTAAATTTTCTAAGCACTTTTGCTAGAAGTAAGTTTAACACCCTCCCCCAAAAACGTCCTGGTCAACATTTTATTTTAATTTGTCTACATGTCTGTTAAAAATACAATAACTTTGGAACAATAAGAGTTGCTACATCTAAAATGTTTCGCTATGTTATAACGTCCTTAAGATTATTAATATGCACACTTTATAGAAGTACCTTCGTACTTAACCAAAAGGATGCTCTCAAGTTATTGTGTCATAATCCTATCACTAAGCTCATCAATCCAGCACTTCACTCCACACTTACCGCCACCACTCGACTCTGCTAATAAAGGTAATAATTCATGTTAATTCTTGTAGAAATGAATATTGTTGTACTCCTCTACATACATACGATCACTCATACATTTATATCTATTTGTTCTAATTACCTGAATTTTTCATCACACCTTCAAGCGCACATAAATATAAGCCAACTCATCTTCATACAAGTTTATGAAATTTTTAAAGAATGTTAATTCATTATGAACACGTTTATGAATATGTACATAACAACATACACGTACATTTTCAATTCAACTCATCTCATACATATCTTGTAAATACATCTCTTATATGGGATGTACATTCTCTAATGATATCTACATCTTTTATATTTATAATTTATTTCATTTTTTTTCATACATACAATACAAATGTATTAGACCATTTCCGGTTAAAATTCTGAAAATATCGATTAAAATACCAAAAAACTTTCTACAGAAAATTTGTATAGTTATCGATACACCGATAACAAAAAATTTTCTTTAACAATCGATATCACAAAATTTTTTATAAAAAATTGTTAAGTTATCGATTTATTGATAACATAAAATATTCTATAGAAAATTGCAAAGTTATCAACACAACATTTTCTATAGAAAATTGCATTGTTATCTATATAAAGATAACACAAAATTTTCCATAGTAATCAATACATCGACTATACAAAATTATCTATAAAAATTTTGTAAAGTTATCGATTCATCGATAAAACAAAATTTTCTAAAGAAAATTTGTATAGTTATTGACAAATTATAGAAAATTGTAATGTTATCGAAATATCGATAACACAAAATTTTCTATAGAAAATTTGTGTAGTTATCGTTATATAAATAACAAAAAATGTTCTATCGAAATTTTTAATAGTTGTCGATATATCGATAATACAAAATTTTTTATAGAAAGTTTTATAGTATACATCGATAACACAAAAATTTCTTTAGAAAATTGTAGGTATAGCTATATTTGTATCTATAACTCAAAATTTTCTATAGAAAATTTGCATAGTTATCGATACATCGATAACACAAAATTTTGTATAGATAAATTGTATAGTTATAGCCAATAATGCAAAATTTTCTATAGAAAATTTGTATACAAAAATTTTTTATAGAAAATTGTACAGTTATCGATAACACAAAATTTTCCATAGAAAATTGAATAGTTATTAATGCATTGATAACTCAAAAATTTCTATAGTAAATTGTATAGGTATTGATATCAACATTTTTTCTATAGAAAATTTGTCTATGTATCGATAACACAAAATTTCTTAAAAAAGTTTGTATAATTATCGATATATCGATAACACAAAATTTTTTTATTAAATTTGTATACTTAGTGTTCTTTAGAAAATTTGTATAGTTATCGATATATCGATCGAGTATCCTGGAATCAAGAAAAAACAATTGCCAGAGATAGAATCAGATGGAGAGAATTTGTTGACGCCCTATGTTCACACTGAACTTTATTTAAGTATTTTTGATATTCAGAAATGTATTTCTAATGATATTTAGATAAATAAAGGACATATATATATATCGATATATTGATAAGATAAATCAATATATCAATAACACAAATCAATATAGCGATAACACAACAATTTTATGGAAAATTTTTATAGTTATCGATGTCTCTATAACACAGAATTTTCTATAGAAAATTTGTGTAGTTATCGCAAACACAAATTTTTTTATAAAAATTTTGTATAGTTTTTGATAAATTGATAATACAAAATTTTTTTGAAAAAATTTGTGTAGTTATCGATATATCGATAACACAAAATTTTGTATATAAAATTTGTATAGTAATCGATATATCGATAACACAAAATGTTCTATGGAAAATTTGTATAGTTATCAACGTATCGATGACAAAAATTTTCTATATAAAATATGTATAGTAATCGATATATCGATTACACAAAATTTTTTATGGTTGTCGATGTATCGAACACAAAAAAATTTCTATAGAAAATTTGTATAGTAATCGATATCTCGATAACACGAAATGTTATATGGAAAATTTGTATAGTTGTCGATGTATCGATTACAAAAAATTTTCGATAGAAACTTGGTATAGTTATCCATATATCGATAACACAAATTTTTCTATAGAAAATTTGAATAGTTATCGATATATCGATTACACACAATTTTTTATAGAAAATATGTATATTTTTCGATATATCGATAACATAAAATTTTTTTATAGAAAATTTATACAGTTTTCGATAACAAAAAATTTTCTATAAAAAATTTGGATAGTTATCGATGTATTTATAATACAAAATTTTCTACAGAAAATTTGTATAGTTATCGATATATCGATTACACAAAATTTTTTGTAGAAAATTTATATAGGTACCGATATATCGATAACATAAATTTTTTATAAAAAATTTATATAGTTATCGATAACACAAAATTTTCTGTAGAAAATTTGTATAGTTATGGATATATCGATATAAATTGTAAAATTTTCTATAGAAAATTTAGTGTTATCGATATACCGATAACTATACAAATTTTTTATAGAAAATTTTGTGTTATCGAAGTATCGATAACTATACAAATTTTCTATAGAAAATTTTGTGTTATCGATACACTGATAACTATACAAATTTTCTGTAGAAAACTTTATTTTATCGATACATCGATAACTATACAAATTTTCTATAAAAAAATTTGTGTTATCGATACATCGATAACTTTACAAATTTTCTATAAAAAATTTTGTGTTATCGATACATCGATAACTATAAAAATTTTCTATAAAAAATTTTATGTAATCGATACATCCATAACTATAGAAATTTTCTATAGAACATTTTGTGTTTTAGTTATCGATATATCGAAAATCAATATATAGAAAATCAATTTCTTTAAAAAGATAAATATTTATGGATATATCGATAATACAAAATTTTCTGTAGAAAATTGTAAAGTGTCGATATACCAGTAACAAACAAATGTTCCGTAGAAAATTTGTAAACTTATTGATAAATCGAAATGTCAAAAAATAATTATTTTTAAAATTTTCATATTTCTCCTAGAAAATTTGTATAGTTATCGATTTATCGATAAGACAAAATTTTCTATAGAAAATTTTGTGGTACTATACAAATTTTCTTTAGATAAAAATGTGTATAGTTATCGATATATCGATAACACAAAATTAATTACATGTGTTCATTTTCATATGAAAACTTGTGTAGTTATCGATAACACAAAATTTTCTAAAAAAATTCTAAATTTATCGATATGATTTCTATAAAAAGTTTTGTGATATCAATAACTATAAATTTTTTTTTTTTAGAAAACTTGTTTTATCGATAACTATATAAATTTTAATAGAAGATTTTGTGTTAGCGAAATATCGATTTCTCTGCAATAACACAAAATTTCTATAACAAATTTGATAGTTATCGATATATCGATAAAAAAAATTTTCTGTAGAAAATTGTATAGTTGTTGATATGTCAATAACACAAAATTTTCTATAGAAAATTTGTATAGTTATCGATAAATCGAAATATCAAGGATTAATTATTTTTAAAATGTTCTAAATCTTTTTTTAAAGAAAATTTGTATTGTTATCGATGTTTCTAGAACACAAAATTTTCTATAGTTTATTTGTATAGTTATCGATATATCGATAACACTAAGTTTTCTACAGAAAGTTTTTTTAGTTATCGATTTACCAAATTTCCTATAGAAAATTTTAGTATCAAAAATTTATTATTTTTAAAATTTTCTTAGTTTTTCTTAGAAAATTTGTGTATTTATCGATATATTGATAACACAAAATTTTCCATCAAAAATTTGTACAGTTATCGATATATCGATAAAACAAAGTTTTTTTTAGAAAATTTGTATAGTTATCGATATATCGATAACACAGTTTTTTTATAGAATACAGATGTATAGAAAATTTTGTATAGAAAATTTGTATGCTTTATATATATCGATAACACAAAATATTCAATAGAAAAATGTATGTTTATCGATATATCGATTGCACAAATCTATATAAATATCTATGTTTAATTGTATAGTTATCGACATATTTCGATAACACAAAGTTTTCTGTAGAAAATTTGAATAGTTTTCGATATATCGATAACACAAAATGTTCTATAGAAAATTTTAATATCAAAAATTAAATATTTTTAAAATTTTCTTAGTTTCTCTAAGAAAATTTTTATAGTTATCGATATAGGGATGACACAAAATTTTCTATAGAAAATGTGCAGTGTTATCGATAGCACAAAATTTTCTTTAGAAAAGTTGCATAGTTATCGATATATCCATAACACAAAAATTTTTACAGTTATCGATATCACAATAGATGTATTGATAACACACAATTTTCTGTAGAAAATTTGTATAGTTTTCGATAATGCAAAATTTTCTATAGAAAATTTGTGTAGTTATCGATCTATAGAAAATTTGTGTAGTTATCGATAACACAAAATTTTCTATAGTTATCGATATGTCAATAACACAAAATATTTGATGGCAAATTTGTATAGTTATCGATAAATCGATAAAACAAAATTTTATTGTAGAAAGTTTGTTATCGATGTATCGATAACACGAAATAATATAGTTATCGAAAATTAATTAGTTTTAAAATTTTCTTAGTTTCTCTTAAAAATGGTGTAAAGACTCATTGTTTTTTCATATGTATATATTTTTATGCATGTGTTGTGTTGTGCTGTTCTTTTTCTTCTATTATTTTAAATGTGTGTTGGTTGGTTGGCTATGCCTGCGGATGATATGTGGCTTTGCAAGTTGGTTTAACTTTGTGGTATTAAACAAGGAAATCCTTTTTCGTCTGGATTGTATTGTATTTTATTGTTGTAGTTGTTGTTGGTGATGCTGATGCTCCATTCATTGTCATTGGTGTGTGTTATTGTTTGTTGCTGTTGCTATTGTCGTTGCTGTTGCTCTATGTTTTTGTGTGCTTTTCTGTAGTGTTATTGAATAATACCGGATCAGGGTCTATTGTATACTCGGGGTTATAGTTTTAACTATTATACATAGTTAATACCACAAAACATCGTATAGAAAAATTTAATAATATTGTAGAAATGTAAAAAAAAGAGTTACCACAAAATAAGTAAATCATTTGACATACTCATAAAGGAGAATTTAAGAATAAAATTAACCTTTTAACTACGGACTTTTTTTTGGTCCCGGATTTTTGGTCCAAAACTTTGTGAAAATGTACATTAGAGTGTCCCTTATTTTGGAAATGTTGAGACGGTACCCGTTAATTTGACTTGAAAATAACTCAGGAAAAATTTTACGTCCCTACGACCACGCCTTCCCTAAGCGACGGGGCCTTAAAGAGCGGGGCCTTAAAAATCATTTTTCCATACAAAACCAAATTTTTTTTTTTTTTTAATTTTTTTGTTATTAATTACACTGTGCTAGTAGCAAAAATTAACAAGCTGGGCACCCTGCTGGTAATGCTAATTCGGGTACGCTGAATTTATTGGTGCTAGCCGTATTTCGAAGTTAGCGCTCGTATTCGCGATACACTGAAAAAAATAACTATACTGAAATTAAATAAACACTGTTATTAATTTAAGTACACAATTTTTTTTATAATTTACTTCAACTTAACTTAATATAAGGTGGTTTTACTTAAAACAAAGAAAATAAACTTGAAGATAGTACATGCAAATACTTAAAAAAGCACAAAAGTTTTCCTTAATTTTTTTTTTTAAATTAAGTTAAAAATTCTTTACATTAATGGCGAATTGATTGCATTTAAGAAAAAAGGGTTTATTAAAAAATTTAGTTTTACTTAAAAGAAAAAAAATTAAATTGTGTGCAAAAAAAATAAATAAGTACGTAACTTACTTAAAAATAGTATAGACATTTTCAAGACATTGAATCAAATAAGTACTAATCTTTAATTCCAAAATGCATTTTCTTTAATTTAATAAATTTTTGTTTTAAGTTAAGAAAAAAGTAACCTTTATTTTATTGATTTCATTGACTTTATTTGAATCCATATCTTCATCAGTTTAAGAACGAATTGACTTAACTTAAGAAAAAAATACCTGAGGTATTTTGGGGACCCCATCTGGGGGCCCCATCTAAAGACCCCATGAGACCCTAACTTTAAATCCAAATTTCGATTTTCGCGGAATTTTCAAATGCCTATAACTGTGCAAATACTGCAGATACGAAAAAAATTCTAAAGGCATTTTTGTAGTCCTTAACTTTTAGAATATGACCGCCGAAGACCCGAAAGCTCTCCGAGTTATAGTTTTCGAGTTATTTCATGATCAAGTTTCTCAAGACCCCATTCCCAGATCTCGAAAACTAAGCCAGATAGAGCGATTCTAACCAAAATTTTGGATCAAAATCAATAGTGACCCTATAATAGTGTACGCACATACTCATGGGCGGACCCCATATATTGGGGGTCCGTAGGGTCCTCACATTGGGACTCCATAGGGTCCACAGAATCCGTAAGTTTAAGGAAATTTTTCCTTATTTTAAAAAAATATTTTTCCTCTGGATAAAAACAATTAAACTTATAATAAGTACAATTTTACTTACTTTTAAGATATATTTAAGTAAATGCATTACTATGTTTTAGGAAAAAATATACTTGGAAGAAGAATTAATATCTTTGGAGCCCTCGCATACCCTTCTTTTTTTAAATTAAGTTCAACATGCTTTAAAAATGGTAAAAAATTTTTTCAGTGTATTCGCGATTTAAAATTGTAAAGCTAAATTACTACAAAAAATACATTTTTATGCTTTGGGGATAGTTTTTAAATATAAATTTAGAAAATGCATTGTTTTTTTTGCGAAAAAAATTTTCGCGAACAAAAAAAAAATCGCGGAAAATTTTTTTTTCGAAAAATTTTGTGTCTGTAATGTATTGTATTCTGCAAATTTTTCTAAATTAATAGCAAAATAAAAAAAAATTGGGAAAAAAAATTTCGCGAAAAAAAAATTTCCGCGAATAATTGTAATTGTAATTGTATAAAAAATATAAAAAATTGTTTTTTTTTTTATTTGTACTTGATCATCAAAACTTTAAATCGTGAATATCGCGAGTACGAGCGCTAACTTCGAAAAATGGTTATCACCATTGAATTCAGCGTACTTAAAATAACTTGTAGGGTGCCCAGCTTGTTAAAAAAGTGGCAAATTCAAGCACAGTGTAGATATATATAGTAGACAGTGTTACTAGTAGGTATTTTTATAAAAATTTACTAAAAGTATTTTTGACAGTAAGTATCGGAAAACTTTTATATTTACTATAAAAAATTTCATAAAAATAATGAAAAATATCGTAAATTTTTTGAAAAAATTCCTAAAAACAAATATTTATACCCTACACCACTCTGTGGTACAGGGTATAATGAGTTTGTGCTGATGTTTGTAACTATCCTAAATATTGGTCCTACACTCAAAAAATTATGTCATTAACTGTTTGTGGTTTATTTAAAAAGTTTTCCGTGAAGTCGTTTTTAAAAGAAAAAACATTTGTTTGATGTTCAGTTTTTATTAATGACTACTTCAGTCCTTTGTTTCAAAAATAACACACTAAAAAATAAAGACTTTCATTAACATTTAATTTCTAAAGTCATTTATTTTTGTTCTGTAAGTAAAAACTACTGATTATTCTTTTGATTTTTAATGATTTGTGTAAGTATTTTTTTTTTAAATTGTTGGTATTTTGTAATGAAATATCATTAGTTTTTAACTACACAAGTCAGTTATTTTTTTGTAGAAAAAAAAAAATCAAAAAATTATTTATAGAAATATAAAAACATGTTTGTATCAAGTGACTTTGGCACGATGTGACTTTGGCACGATGCATCGCGATGGGTAGAGTGTCTGGCCAGAATGTTGTTGATTGTGGGATCGATTGAAAAAACGTAATTTTTTAATGTTTAATGTTATTTATTTTAAAAAAATTTGTCAACAGTAAAAAATAAATGTTGATGTTTGTTAAAACAAATGAATAATTACTGGGACGGTTTTCAATTGTTTATTCACTGGTTTTAAGTGTGTTTTTCATTTGTTTTTGCCTACAAAATATTTTGAGTGTAGACCTACCTTCAAGTATACCGATCGAGTCAGAATTACATTTTGAGTAGATTTAGCGATGTTCGTCCGTCCGTCTGTCCATCTATCGGTTTAAACACGATACAGGTCGCATTTTTCAATCAATTGACTTGAAATTTTAAACTTAGGCCTATTTTGACCCAACGACGCCCCCTTTGGATTAGGCTTAAATGACTCTAATAACCGTATTATAATAGATATCGCTTTGAAATTTAGCAGGTAATCAAATTTTGTATGCACATATCACCAGTCCAAATTTCAAATCGGGTCCGTCCTTCTGGTAGTCCCTATACAAACCACCCTCCCGATATTCACATAATTCCCTCAAAATTCATAAAAATGGAAATATTTGATAAAAATTTATTTTTTATGTTTTAAACGTGAACTTTAGTAACCTAATCAAATTGCAATATAGTTAGACCATTTTTGGACTTAGTTTCCTCATAAAAAAATGTCGACCGATATTCAGTTAAATCGGTCTATAGAAAAAAAAAAATAAGTCAATTCCACTAAAATTTGATTTGTGTGTGTTTTTTACACTTAATAACGATCTAACAAACGACAGAACCAATCGGTCCATATTTGGACTTGGAACCCATTTCCCGGAAAACACTGGTGTAGGGTATTATATGGTCGGTCTTGACCGACTATAACTTTCTTACTTTTATAATCATAAAAAAATTCATATATTTTATGAAAGGGTTCATATAATAAAAATAATTTCAATAATATCTATGAATATATATAGCATATATGAAATAATACATAAAAAATTTATTACCTACATGATTTAATTTATTTAATTAATGATTTGTGTTCATTAAAAGTATGAACACAAGTCATTATCTGTATGAACAAGTTTTCACATATTCTATGAATTAACGATAATTCTATGAACTTTTACATAGGCTCTGGTTTCTATGAATTCTGTTTCATAGATTCTATAAAGCGCATCATTGGCTGACTTCTAAAGATTTTTTTCATAGATTCAATGTACGTGTTCATTGCTGTAATGAACAAAATTCTTTCAGAATGGCATTTTTTTACATATTGTAGGGTATAAAAGCTCCAACACATCGAATTTTAACACTCTTACTTCTTCTTTTCTATAAGATGAAGTAAGATCTTTATTCCTTTTGTAGAAATAAAAATTTTAATTTTTAATCCTTTTCGGTGCCCCTCGTGTAAGTAATAGTTTTGAAGTGTTTAAGTTGGTAGTGGTGCGTTGTTTTAAATGTATTGTGTTTTGCCTTTCGTGTAATTGTATTATGTTGTCATCTTGTAACTGTAATGTTTGTTGTAACAAAACGTACACTTGTTCTATGTAGTAGTATTAGTAAGTGAATATTGGACTGTATGTGTGTTACTGTGAATGTATTGGTTTGTGTATTAGTATGTTGTTGGTGTTTGAAATTGTGTTGGGTTTGTTGTTTTTGGTTTGTTAATATTTCATAAATTGCAACAGTCAGCAAATTAATTTTTCATTTTAACTGTTAATTAACATTTTTGTGGCTCCATGGAGAATTTATTTTGTACATTTTTTTGTTGTGTTTTTAACTACAGAGAATAGAAGGAATGTTGTTAGAATATTTTGTATGAATATATTTATGAAGTAACCCAGCAAACATTTTTTTTTTTGGAAAAATGATTGATTTTGTATTTAAACAATTTAGAGGAAATCACACTTACTAAACAAATCCAGTTGCCCCAACTGTAAATATTTCAACCACATCTGTGAGGTTATCGTTACCGGTCAAGCGGTTGTCACAACCTCAATTCGGTCATAACAACCGCATAATGGTTGAAACAACTGCAATAAGGTTGTGACTTCCAAAATGTAGTTGTAACAATCAAATGATCTGCTGCGACAACCTCGAAAATGAGGCTGAAATATTTTGAAGTATTTTCAGTTGTAGCCAATCTATGACTTATGAAAAATGTATCACTTTAACGATATTTTCGGGTTAATTTTTGTTCTTCAAATTTTAAAAAATTGGAAAAAAAATATTGTAAAAGAAACTCATTATAAAAAAATGCTTCAAAAAATATTATAAAAATTTCAAAATGTGTAAATTTAAATTTTTATTTTCTTAGTAATTCCATTACGTTCCTCCTGTTTCATTACCTAAAGTTTCATCAGAATTATCACTGGGTTACAAACAAAAAACATTTTTTTTTTTCACGACCTAACTTTCTATGTAGTCCTGGTATTTTGAAATCGCAGTAACGATGGCAATGCTAATAACCATGTTGCTGTTCATGTCGTCGTTGTTGTTTGTTGTTGATGATGTTGATGGGACTAAAACAAAAAGATAGTTGTGTGTGATGATGATGATGACGATGATGATGACAACATTATCATCCATCCAACCCAGTCAAATTAACAACCAACCAACAACCTGACATAATGAGTGAGAATACAAAAAAAAAAGGTACGTTTATGATTATTAAAAGGCAAAATAAAGACAAACATATTAAATCACCTTTAGCCCACTCTATGCTCCATTTTAAACTACTGAATTTATTATATAGAAGACACATGTATTTTAACGCTTGAATGACAATGTTTTTCTTATTGAGTAGGAAGGAACAGACTGTGTTGTGTGTGAATACCATGAAGATTCTTTAGAAATGTTCGACCTTTTGTGGAAAGTGTGTGTTTAACTTTAAAAATTTAACTGTAACTTGAAATTATAACACCGTCCGACAAAATTTAAAAGATCGTTCAACACGAACTGGATAATATACATTTGAAACTAGAAACTAAATGTAGTAAAACTGCATTTACAGTTTTTTATTTCGTGATCCTGTTTCCTTTTAAAAGGACTTTAAAGTTTTAGAGAATTAAAGTTTATAAAATATTTCTTAAATATTTATGCTTGTCCTAGGATGCCACTCGTGGTAGAAAATGAAAGAAGGGGATCTCCCCTAATTTTCATATTTTATTATTTTTACATATCAGAAAAAAGGAGGTAAGTTACAACCTTTCAAAACTTTATCCTTCAATATCATTCAAAATGTTCAACTAAAAAATTTGATAAAGTTTTCAAAGGACTTTATTTGCATTATTTTATCCTGATATGGCAAAATTAAAAAATGGGAATGTTAGGGGAAATCCTCCTCTTTCATTTGCCATTACCAGTAGCATCCGAGGACAAGTACAAATATTTTAGAAATATTTTACAAAATGTATCCTTTTAAACTTTAAAGTCCTTTTAAAAGGAAACAGGATCACGAAATAAAAAACTGTAAATGCAGTTTTACTCCATTTGAGCTCTACTTTCAGACGTATATCATCCGGTTCATGTTTAATATTGGCTGTCGACGGTGTAATATTATAAACATTTTGATGAATTTTTGCATGTGGGGCGAAGCGCGTCAACGGTTCACACCAAAAAACCGATTTAAGTATAATTTTGCCAAAATGTTAGGATAATAGTAGGTAGTCTAATGTTCAAATAAAAAAATTTTACTCACGTGAGTAGAAAAAATAAATTTCGTACGTGATCGTGTGTGAGCAATATTTTGATTTGTTTAAATAAAAAAAATTTTACTCACGTGAGTAGAAAAAAGAAATTTCGTACGTGATCGTGTGTGAGCAATATTTTGATTTCGTAAGCGTGAGCGTACGTGAGTCCAAATTCACTCACGCGCCCATCTCTTTTTTAAACGAAAAGTCCAATGATACAACAAACCGAAATACCATCGTACAAAGATCTGTATTACAAACCATTAAAAAACAAGTAAAAAAATTATAGTCGGTCAAGACCAATCATATAAATACCCTACACCAGTGTTTCCCTGAAAATGGGCCTCAAGTCCAAACATGGACCGATCGGGTCTATATTTTGTCAAATCTTTAATATGTGTAGAAAACGATCACAAACCAAATTTGAGTAAATTTTCATATGGGGTCTAAGTCCAAAAAGGGTGTGATTTAGTACTGTCAAACGGGATCAATGTTTTAAAATCCCGGGATTCGGGATTTGAAAATCGAAATCCCGGGATCCCGGGATTTTTTGGGATCACAGGATTTTTCGGGATTTCGGGATATTTCGGGATTAAATTTCTTTGATTATAAAAGTAAAAAAATAGTAGACTCTTTATGTTTCAATTTTATTGTGCATATTAAGGAGGCTACTGTGAGTTAGTTGGTAGTGTGCTAGACTATTAAGCAGGGAGTCGTGGGTTTCATTCCCACGAAAACTCTTGGGTCGATTTCGCTGCAAGCTTTGGTCAAAGAGCTCCGTGAGTGTGGCTTAATGGTTAGTCGTTGACTCTTATTCAGCAAACCTGGTAGAATTCTCAGCTCAGCCAAATTCGTGACCAGCTACGATAAAATTAAAAGAAAAGTTTTAGTTTTAATTTGTGTACGTTTTGGGGATTATACAACCAATAAAACGGTTTTGGATAATTTACCTAAGTTTTTAGAGCAAAAAATTTGGTAAGTTATACAAAAACCCTTTATATGTTGTAATTAAACCAAAAACTGGCTAAATTTTTTTGTGTGTATTTTTAAAAATTAATTCTCATAAATTTTTTATATTTCAAAAATCCCGGGATTTGAGCTTATAAATCCCGGGATTCGGGATTCATTTTATGACAAAAATCCGAAGATTTTGGGATTCGAGATTTCGGGATTGACAGTCCTAGTGTGATTGTCATCAGATTTGATTGGGTTATTAAAGTACGTGTTAAAAACGCACAACCAAAATATTAATAAAATATTTTCTATTTTCATGAAATTTTTGAGGTTTATGTGAATATCGGGAGGGTGGCTAGTAAGGGGGCTAAAAGAACTGATCCGATTCCTTTAAAATTTAGAATGGTGATTTGTGAATACAAAACACATTTACCTGCCAAATTTCGAAAGAATACCAAATAAAATACGGATGTTAGAAACGAAACATGGATCGTTTCTTTCCAATTTCAATAGCGTTCGTCCTTGTGTCCAAAGAAGCTTCCCTGCAAAAAAAGTCATTACCACTTCTCAGTGGAGTGCTTTAAAACTATAACAAATGTAATGAAATACAACAAAAATAACAAAAAACACAAGACAAAAAAACACAAACAGTTTTTTCTACTCCAGAATACATAGATATTCAGCACTTAACTCATTACCTATCGCGACACCTCCATACAAATGTAAGTAGATATTCAGTAGATAAGAACTACTCCGTGGAAGTAGTTGGAAGTTGTTTGAAAGCTCGGAGTACTTCTTATCTACTGAATATCTACTTACTTTTGTATGGGAGTGTCGCGGAAGGTAATGAGTTAAGTGCTGAATAACAACTTTTTATGGAGTAGAAAAAACTGTTTGTGTGTTTTTTTCTTGTGTTTTTTGTTATTTTTGTTGTATTTCATTACATTTGTTATAGTTTTAAAGCACTCCAAATAGAAGTACTCCGCACTTTTTTTGCTGGGTTTAGTTTCAAATTTCAGATAAATCGGTTAAAAACGGACAGACAGAAGGACATCGCTAAATTGACTCAAAAAGTGATTCTGAGTCGATCAGTACACATCAGCACAAACTCATTATACCCTGTACCACAGAGTCGTGTAGGGTACAGATAGGCGCGTGAGTGATTTTTAACTCATACTAACTCACGAAAGGAATTTTTGAGTCACTCACTCACAATCACGTGAGTAAATTTAATACAACTCACGTGCACTCACACAAGCTTCACTCACACTCACGTTGACACACACAGACGAAACACTTATTTATACAATAAAAATTTCAAAAACTAAACTAAAATTTCAAAAATGTTAAGCAAAATTTAAAGTTCAGTGAAATTTTAAAATTTTTTTTGTTGGCTTTTTTTCGAACGAAATCTTAAGTTTAGACAAATTTTAAAGTTTTTGTGTTGCTGTTTTTGGTATGAAAGGAAATATGAAGAGAACATAAATCACGCAAAAAAATCAACTCACGCGCACTCACTCACGCAAAAATCTTACTCATGCACACTCACTCACAGAATTTTGTTCCCCACTCTAACTCACTCACAACCACGTAAGTAAAATTAAATTCAGTCACACTCACGCGTGAATCACGCTCTAATATGCTCATAGTAGAAATGCGCGCGTGACACGAAAATTTCGTTATTCACCTGATGCACGCGTGAATCACGCGTGATCGTGAGTGAAATTTATTTTTACTCACGTGATCGTGAGTGCGCGTGATTAGAAAAAATATTTTCGTGCGTGAGCGTGCGTGAGTAATTTCTTCTTCTCGAGTTTGCTTGATTGTTTTGTGCTGTCTGAAACAGAAAACAAGTAAGAAAATCGTCATCATATTGAATTTATAGAGTAATTAATACAAAATTGTGATTAAAATTAATTTTTAAGACTAATTTTAGGAAATTAAATACTTTTTGAGAACGAATTTGAAAAAGTTAAATAAAAATTTGTTTATTTTAGTTTCGTGAGTCTTCGTGCGGGTGATTATTTCGTGATCGTTACAAACATTTTAGTTACTCACGTGAGCGTGCGTGAACGTAAGCAGAAAAAAACAATTTCGTCCGTGATCGTGCGTAAGCAATACTTTTATTTCGTGAGCGTTAGCGCGCGTGAGTCAAAATTCACTCACGCGCCCATCTCTAGCTCATATGCCCATCTCTAGTGTTGGGTATAAAAATCAAAGAAATCATCACCATTTTTTCTCAAAATTTTGTTAATTTTCGTATTTTTTAGTTCACTTTTTTTTGGTGTGTACAGTAGTTCTCTTACCCGAGTAAGATATTCCCTCTTTTCATAATATGGAAAACTTATCTCATTTAAGGTACTTTTAGACCATTTTTTAAATTTATTTTTTTTTAAGTTTTTGTAGTTTTGTTATATTTTTGGATTTTTTTTATACTTTTTTGAAATTCGGCTCTTCCAAAATTTTTGTCTTTCTGAACTTTTTCCCCTTGTTTTGGTACTTTTTCTTTAGATTTTGTGGTAAATTTTTAAACCAAATAATACAAATTTTTTCCATTTCTAAAATCTTCAGTTAAGGTTCATTTGGATTTTATTTTTTTTTGATACTTATTCAGTTGTTTTTTTAATATTTTTTGAGAAATTAAGTTCTTGTGTAATTTTTGGTTTGTCATATATTTTTCGACAGTACTTTTTGGTACTTTTTTAGGTACTTTTCTTTAGTAGGTTGTTTTGATTACGAATAGTAAAATTTTTGATTTCTTTTTTCTTATGTTAAAACCATAATTTTTTCATACAATTTTTTATTTCTTTTTCTTATGTTAAAATCATAATTTTTTACCTTTATATTCCTAGTCATTCATAAAGGTACATTTTTCCTTTTTTTCCGTATTTAAAAAAAGTAATTAAGTACTTTTTCATATTTATTTATTTGGATTGTATTTGGTACTTTTTTTAGTACTACATATTAAAAAAATAGTAAGTTTTGATATTTATTTGATTTGTATATGATTCTTTTTTTTTGTTCTTTTTTAGCATTTGAGCTTCTTTGATACTTTTTCTATTCCTTTAATTTCTTTGTCCTTGTTTTCGTGCTGTTTTAATAATTTCTTTTAATTTTTGTTTATGTACTTTTTTTTAGTTATTTTGGTTTGATTTTTCACTAATTTTAAGAATCAAGAAAAAAATCTTGATTTCAGATTACTAAAATCTACAGTTAAAAAAATTGAGAAATGTTGAGGCTTTTTCATAGAAAAAACTCGTATTATAAGAGATTCAAAGGTCTTCTATTTTAAAACATATTTCAGAATCTGAAATATCTTTCCTTTTGCAAATGAAATATCACTGTTTTTTAAATAATTTAAAGTTAAGTTAATATTTTTTTTTTAACTAAAGTTATGTTTATTTAAACGTTATTTTAGATTTTTTTTTTATATAATCCTCTTTAATACACATAACAAAAATTCAATATATAGCTTTGGGCTAAATTTCCAACGTTAGTATGCAATTTTTATTTAATAATCATTTTTCTCTGCAAAAAAAAATAAATCATGAAAAAAAAATTTATATAAAAATACCAAATCTCCAAGGAAATATTAACAAAATGTATATTTTTTCATTGAGCCAGGCTAAAAGCCAGGCAGCAGAAACAACATTTAGCATCAGCATCCTAAAGACCAAAAAAGAAAATTTCTAAACTAACAACTTCATAATAAATAAAAATTGCAAACGTGTGGTAATCGATAGAAAGTTGTTTCATCTTATGATACAATTTTTGTTTTACTTTTTTTATTTATTTTTTTTATTTTTGTGGATGTCTTTGTTTTACGCCTGGTACTTCCCCCAAAAAATAAAAATATAACATAATTTTTTCTAAATGACCGTTCATTCTTTTGGCTAACGAAACGTAAAGTCATCACATCACACTAAAGAAGGGTCAGATATTTCTATATTTTGTATTATTTCTTTGCAATTCTGTAACGGAATTCAAGTAGGGATGTTATTAAATATTTAGGGGAATAAAGTACAAAACGTTCTCCCATTAGGAACATTTTTGTATTTATCTGGTACTTTTTTAAAAAGAGTTCAGACTTTTGTTATTTTTAGGCACTTTTTTGTTCTTTTTTAGTACTTTTTAAGACTCCTTGACATTTCTATTAGTTATTGGTACTTTTTCATTAGTGCTTTTGGTATTGAATTCATATTTCTGGAATCTCTAGTTAAAACAATAAGTTTTGCTCTTATACCCCCAATTCATTGTAGGTACTTTTTCCAATTCATTTTAAGTACTTTTTAATATAATTGATAATATTTTGGTTATTTTTTAAGTACTTTTGTAGAAATTTGTTCCATTAAGAACATTTTGGCACTTATCTAGTACTATTTAAAATAGGTTTCAGTATTTTTGTTATATTTTGATAATTTTTGGTTTAATTTTTTTTGTAGTTCTATTTTGGTACTATTCAAATGTTTGTGGTACTTTTTATATGATAATATGTTTTGACCATTTCTAAAGCTTCTTGTTCCTTGTTTTGGTACTTTTAGTAAAAAAAGGGTAAAACATTAAGTTTTACCCTTATATCCCTATTCATACTACATGGTTGGCTTCATTTATTCTCTTGCAACAGCATCATCATACACATGTTCCAAACATGGTTAATGTTACAATAGCCAACAAACAGCCAGAGTAGCATAATAAAGAAAACAAGCCATAAGCAGAAATAAAAATGAAAATGTCTTTACGATGTTGATAGTAACTTTTATTACGGTACCCCCCACATTCACACACTGGAGCTTGTATTGTTGGTCAATGATGATACTTGGTGTAGAGTAGGGGGGGGGGATGAATGTTAAGGATGCAGGTTACACTGTACAACAATTTCACACTTTTTCCAAAATTACGGGGTTCCAACGATTTATTGTGGTAGAGGAGGTAAAAAAAAGATACACGTGTTTCCGCGTTTTGCAAGAGCCCATCGAAATTTTATTTTAGAGACGGTTAAAGTTTTCCAGCTTTGGTCTGTTCTTGCAACATGTCGATATATAAAACTATGTTTTCTTTACATATGAGGTGTATGGTATGTTCAGCAACTTTGTAGAAAATATTATGGCAAATATTTTTGTCGAAAATATTAACCCTCTAACTCCCTTACATAACGGTATTTTTTGGCTCTATTCTAACAAATCGTAAAAAACACCCTGAAAATGGGGGAGGACGGGAATAAAATGTTCTACAAAAATGTTACCCATAAAATTTTACTATATTCGTCAGAGCAAACCAAAGCCCAAAAATTAACACAAACACCAAAAAAGTGTCATGCTCAGGATTGCGCAGTAAAAAAAAAATACAAAAACAATTAACCCTTAGTGGGTGATCTTTAATTTGACTGATTTTTGGGGGTTCTGTTAAGTTTTGGACTTTGGTGTGTTTTGACATAAAAAGTAAAATTTTATGGCCAGTATTTTTGTAGAACATTTCATACCCGCTCTCCCCCTCTTTCGGGGTGTTTTTTACGATTTGTTAGAATAGAGCCAAAAAATACCGTTATGAGAGGGAGTCAGAGGGTTAATATGTTCGACAAAAATATTTGCCATAATGTTTTCTAAAAAGTTGCTTAACACACTATACACCTCAGATGTAAAGAAAACATAGTTTTATATATCGATATGTTGCAAGAACAGGCCATAGCCGGGAAACTTAAACCGTCTCTAAAATAAAATTCTGATGTGATCTAGCAAAACGCCGACACACGTATATTTTTTTGTTGGTCTCCTCTATCAGAATCAATCGTCGGAACCCCGTAATTTTTTTAGTGTTGTACTGTGTTATTTTTTTTTTAGATATTTTTGACCTTTAAGCTCGAACAACTTTACTGACCATTTTTGTTTGTTTGCTGCTCAATAATAATGAAGAGCCTTTAGACAAGTTTTAGATATTTAAGACCCTAATTATTGGAATTATCTTTAGTTAGGAAACTGCTGAGAAGCATTTTTGGATTTAAGCTGGCGTAAAACAAGGTGAGAGATGAATATTTATTCAGTTTTCCAGACACAAATTTCGGAAAAATTGTCAGATTCATAAATATTTTTCCTATAGAAAATGTCACAGGTTGTAATGTTTTCGATTCTTAGACATTTTTCGTATAGAAAAGGTCTGAAAATCTGAGAAATTTTTCATTTACAAAAAGTCTGAGATTTTGAGATATTTTTTCTTTAGAAGAAGTCTAAGATTTTGAGATATTTTCCGTATAGAATAAATCTTAAATTTTGAGACATTTTTCCTATAGAAAAAGTCTCAGATTCTGAGAAATGCCTCAGATTCCGAGACATTTTTCTTATAGAAAAATTCTCAGATTCTGAGACATTTTTCTTGTAGAAAAAGACTCAAGATCTGAGACATTTTTCTTATAGAAAAAGTCTCAGATTCTGAGACATTTTTCTTATAGAAAAAGTCTCAGATTCTCAGACATTTTTCTTATAGAAAAGTCACAGATTCTGAGACATTTTTCTTATAGTAAAAGTCTCAGATTCTGATACATTTTTCCTATAGAAAAAGTGTTGGATTCTGAGACATTTTTCTTATAGAAAAAGTCTCAGATTTCGAGACATTTTTCTTATAGAAAAAGTCTCAGATTCTAAGACATTTTTCTTATAGAAAACGTCTCAGATTCTGAGACATTTTTCTTATAGAAAACTTCTTAGATTCTCAGACATTTTTCATATAGAAAAAGTCTCAAATTCTGAGACATTTTTCTTATAGAAAAAGTGTCAGATTCTGAAACATTTTTCTTATAGAAAAAGTCTCAGATTCTGAAACATTTTTCCTATAGAAAAAGTCTCAGATTTTGAGACATTTTTCTTATAGAAAAAGTCTCAGATTCTGAGACATTTTTCTTATAGAAAAAGTCTCAGATTCTGAGACATTTTTCTTATAGAAAAAGTCTCAGATTCTGAGACATTTTTCTTATAGAAAAAGTCTCAGATTCTGAGACATTTTTCTTATAGAAAAAGTCTCAGATTCTGAGACATTTTTCTTATAGAAAAAGTCTCAGATTCTGAGACATTTTTCTTATAGAAAAAGTCTCAGATTCTGAGACATTTTTCTTATAGAAAAAGTCTCAGATTCTGAGACATTTTTCTTATAGAAAAAGTCTCAGATTCTGAGACATTTTTCTTATAGAAAAAGTCTCAGATTCTGAGACATTTTTCTTATAGAAAAAGTCTCAGATTCTGAGACATTTTTCTTATAGAAAAAGTCTCAGATTCTGAGACATTTTTCTTATAGAAAAAGTCTCAGATTCTGAGACATTTTTCTTATAGAAAAAGTCTCAGATTCTGAGACATTTTTCTTATAGAAAAAGTCTCAGATTCTGAGACATTTTTCTTATAGAAAAAGTCTCAGATTCTGAGACATTTTTCTTATAGAAAAAGTCTCAGATTCTGAGACATTTTTCTTATAGAAAAAGTCTCAGATTCTGAGACATTTTTCTTATAGAAAAAGTCTCAGATTCTGAGACATTTTTCTTATAGAAAAAGTCTCAGATTCTGAGACATTTTTCTTATAGAAAAAGTCTCAGATTCTGAGACATTTTTCTTATAGAAAAAGTCTCAGATTCTGAGACATTTTCCTTATAGAAAAAGTCTCAGATTCTGAGACATTTTTCTTATAGAAAAAGTCTCAGATTCTGAGAAATTTTTCTTATAGAAAAAGTCTCAGATTCTGAGGCATTTTTCTTATAGAAAAAGTCTCAGATTCTGAGACATTTTTCTTATAGAAAAAGTCTCAGATTCTGAGGCATTTTTCTTATAGAAAAAGTCTCAGATTCTGAGACATTTTTCTTATAGAAAAAGTCTCAGATTCTAAGACATTTTTCTTATAGAAAAAGTCTCAGATTCTGAGACATTTTTCTTATAGAAAAAAATCTCAGATTTTGAGACATTTTTCTTATAGAAAAGTCTCAGATTCTGAGACAGATTTCTTATAGAAAAAGTCTCAGATTCCAAAAAAAAATTTTTATAGAAAAAGTCTCAGATTCTAAATTTTTTTTTTATAGAAAATCTCTCAGATTCTGAGAAATTTTTTTTTTTTTAGAAAAAGTCTCAGATTCTGAGACAATTTTTGTATAAAAATTTTTTATTTAAATAAATTACCAAAGTTAAAATATTTTTTTTTTGAGCAAAATTATTTAAACTCAATTTAATATTGTTCTTATTAAAACTTTGTTTATTTGTTAATTTAAAATCCTTAATGTTGTTTAACTTCGTTATCATAGATTATATAAATTTAAAAAAAAGACTCTATTTCTCGCTCCAATAGATTTAATATGAATGAACATTAACTACACCTAGCAATTATTAAGATTTATAGAAAGAAAATTAACTTTGTGATTATCACTTTCCCTCTTTAGCGGTGGTTATAGAAAAATGTTGTCACAAAAATGTTTGAAAACTTTTTAACATTAATTTTAATTTTTTCACACTGTCAACATGTTTTTCTATTTAATATATTTTTTCTTTATATCTTTGTTTCCTTTTACTCTTAATTTTCTTCAAATAGTAAGTAGCTTTTTTTATTTAGAAGAAAAAATTCAGTTTTTGGACAGTGGAGATTGGATAAAGCGAATGATAGAGATGTAAGCAAGGAATTCTTCACTAAAAAAAAAAAACTGTAAAGTTAGCAAAAAAAGCATGTAAACCTACAAAAAAATTTGCTGATTTTGAACCCACAATTTTTTTGGTAAAGTTAGCAAAAACGTGTTGCTAAAAATTAGATAACTGAATTTTTTTTATTTCAACTTAGTTAATACACATTTGAGGACCCCATTAGGCTCGGACCCGATAGGTCCAGACCCCGATGGGCCTAGACCTACTTGGGTTCCTTAAAAATCGTCATAGTTTTTGATATAAAATTAGTGTCCGTTTCGCTCTATCTTGCTTAGTTTTTGAGATACGTGATTTTAGGAGACCACCGGGGTTTTGAGAATTACAAAACTCGATAACTTTAAAAATATTACTCGGAGAGCTTTTGATTATTATGCGGTCTTGTTCTACATGTGGAGAGCTACAAAAATGCTTTTGGACTTTTTGTTGTGTCGGCAATATTTACCGAGATAGGAGCATTTTAAAATTTTCGGGAATGCTAACTTTTTTGGATCCAAAGTTGGGACTCATTAGGGTCCACACATGTGAAGAGGACCGGCGATACCAAAAATGGCCCGAGAACCAAAAATGGCCTCCATTTTACTCTATCTGGCTTAGTTTCCGAGATAGCGCCATTTTAAGTTTTCTGAAAATAAAAAAAAAATTACCATTTATTTTTGCTAATATTAGCAAAAAATCTTGTTAAAATGTTGTCAACTCAATTTCAAATTTAGCAAAAGAAATTAGTTCAAAGTTTGTTAAAAATTGCTAATGTGCTAAATGAAGTTTACAAGAATTTTTTGCTAACATGCTAATCTCAACTAAAATCTTGTTAAAAGTTAGCTAACTAGCGTTAGCAAAAAAAAATTAGTAAATCTACTAACGTATTTTTTTGAGTGTTTTAACCGCCAATTACATTATAGGGGTATTTTCACTTCATCATTCCGTGTGTAACACATCGTAATATCTGTTGGGGACCTCATAAAGTGTGTATATTAGCATGTCCCGAAATCAGTAAATTTTGGAATTTCTTTAGGGCATACCCCTAGAACGATGCTTACTAAAGAGCTGATTACGGGAAAAATTATTAAAACAATTTTGGAGGTCATCTTCAGGGCGCAACCAGCGCTTAAAGTTTACATCCGTGGTTCATTTGGTCAAAAAAAAATATTTTTTTTTATTTTTAAAATTGGTGCCAAAAGTTTCGTTAGGTAGAGTACATTCTGGAAAAAATATTTGTAAAGTTTTCATGGAGCAATTTTGGTCCAGCGCAACGTTTTGAAACTTCGAAGATGCATAATTTATTACATATTTTTTTAAGTTTTCGTAAAAAACAGCTTTTTATACAAAGGCTTGAATATAACCTTCGTTTTGTACAAAATCTTAAAAGAACTCTTACAAACTCCAGTTTTTACAAAAACTTCAAAAACTACATAATAAAATACACCTTTTCAAAATTTCAAAACGTTGTGCTGGACCAAAATTGCTCCATGAAAACTTTACAAATATTTTTTCCAGAATGTACTCTACCTAACGAAACTTTTGGCACCAATTTTAAAAATAAAAAAAAATATTTTTTTTTGACCAAATGCACTACGGATGCAAACTTTAAGCGCTGGTTGCGCCCTGAAGATGACCTCCAAAATTTTTTGAATTATTTTTCCCGTAATCAGCTCTTTACTAAGCATCATTCTAGGGGTATGCCCTAAAATTTTTCATTTTCGGAACACGCTAGTGTATATGTATGACGCTGATTCCACAAGCCGACTGCGGGTCAACATACAACATTGTGTTATACGAGCATTAAAATCGACCCTTTTCGCAAGACCCCACTTGGAGATTGTCGTATTGTCATTAGTTTTCCACCTCATAGCTTCAACCTCGGTAAGGTTTGGTCTATGATTAAAGGAACATTAATGACAAATGTTGCTGTCATCTGCGAAATAATAGATATGATTGAAAGTTAGAGGAGGTCGTTAAGAAAAATAAGAAAAGAGTGTAGGAGAAAGGACAAAGCCATGCGGTACCCCTGAAAGAACCCATCTATAACAACACGTATAGAGCGATTTCTGAAAAACTCGATATAGCTCAAGAGGAATCACTATCGATACCAAACGCAATCAGTAACTGGGTTTTTGTCATTACGCAAATTACTGAATGTATCCTCTTTGTATCTGACTGCATTCCTGCACATCGGATTAAACGAGCACTTATGTTTTGGTTTAGTCGAAATTTGCTTCGATGGAATAAATATCTACGAATTTCTGAAAATGAAAAAGATGTAGAAACGAGGTTATGATCCGCGTTTCCGAGAGGCACAATTAGCTCAAATTCGTATTTGTTAGGATGCGAAATAAGAAATATGTCGAGGGTATTACGAAACTGCACAGCTTGATTGTGTGCAGCGAAGAGCTCATAATATAAACCCTCGGGAGTCGTATTGCTAGAATGGCGCAGCCATGACGAATTGTGCACGTTGAAGTCCCCGGCAGTGACTATTTCACTACTCGGACAGATCCCAAGGATTCCTGTAAAGAATCGAAAACGGAGTCAAAATAGTTGTAGAAGGTCACCGTGTCCAAATTTGGACTCCTATAGATGAACCCGAAGTGCAAAATGTGTGCCCTGATTTGGAGTTTAACCCAAACGGGAGTTAAATTCCGCTTCACTACAGTCTTGATGAGGCTGAGATTGGAACACAATATTTTCACGAATGTACAACGCAAGGCCCCGAGAAGGAGTAAAAAGGGATAGAAATTGGATCCACAGGATTTCCAAGTACTTGAAAATCCTGTGGATCAGAATCATCTCAGGCAAAAACATCAGGCCAATTAATGCGAATGTGAACATATACGAAGATAAAGTTTGCCCTCAGCCCACGTTAGGGCTTCCAATTAGGAAAGCCCGATACCGGAAATCCCGGAATTTTCGGGATTAGGCAAATCCCGAATCTCGGAATTTCTGGTTTTCAATCCCGGGATTTTCGGGATTCCGAATTTTTTTTAAAATTTATTTTATTATTTAAAAAAATCGGGATACCGGAAATTCCGGGATTTTCGGGATTAGACAAATCCCGAAAATAAATTTTGTGCTAAAAAAATAAAAAAAATCTACAAAAATTCGGTTTGGTTCTTGTGATTAGTAGCAAAAGATGATTTTGCGAAATGTAAAGCCTGCAAAAAGCTCTAAAAATTCTGATATATCTTAAAATTCTGATATATCTTAACTCCCAGTTGGCAACGTGCTCAAGCCATCGTCAGTGAGGGCGCGGTGACATGTCAGAGTCACTGCTGACATCCACAGACATCTTTATGTACTGACAAGGGAAGTATCTCAACCCTTATGAACCGATTTGCCTGAAACTTAAAATATATATAAATGAGACGATTTTAAGGTTGGGGTGTCTCGGCTTTTCGGCCATATCAGTGTTTCAGAATTTCGTTGTCCCCTTATGAAACCATATGGACCTCCGGGAAAATTTCGATAACTCACGAACTAACAGGAATATCCTCTAGAGCAAAAATACGTGTCGACTTAAATTTAATAAAGATTATTTCATATTCATATGGACATCGTAGCTCTATGTCTTCATATAAATACCCCCCAAAATGTTCACATTTTCATGAAAAAAGTATTTAACGAAGCCAAACTTTTACAAGGTTATGCCACCGTTGAATAGGCATTAGAAAACCTTTCTTTTCATATGTAAACATCATATAGTTTCTTAGAAAGAAATGGCTGAAAAATCCAAAAAACGATCGCCATTTTTTTACCCATGTTTTGAACCCCTAAATTCCCGATATGGCCGATAAGCCGAGACACCCCAACCTTTGAATTGTCTCTTTTATATATATTTTACGTTTCATGCAAATCGGTTCATAAGGGTTGAGATACTTCCCTTGTGAGTTGAAGACAGTAGTCAGGCCATGCTGACCTCCTGGGGACATGCCACCTATGACTTCTTTGGGAAAATGTCTGATGTAGGTCATGCGGAAATACAAAAAATTTTTATATTTCCTTTTTTTTTTACTTTTATCTATTTTCCTTTACAAATTATCTTTCTAATATTTAGAAAAAACTTTTCTACATTTTTAGTCCTAACTGGATTTGAACCTGTAACCTCCAGTTTACTAGTCCCACACTTGTTCCAAACTTTGTTTTGAAAATTGTTTGTCTATTTATTATTTTTATACTACTCCTTAGATTTTCTATTGGAAATTGAAGAGTAGCCAGATTTAAAATTTTAATTTAATATACTGCTATTCTGAAGACATTTCCTTTTCGACTTCGTAGAGGAATTGTCCACACTATTAAAGCAAATATTCAGTGCTGATAATGTAAGGACATGTCATCAAGGATTACCTATGATTTGTCAGAACCTGAAGACATTTCTCCAAGGAATCACTGTGTAATTTCCTCAGTGACACATTTTCTGGGTTATTTTTATTTCAAGTTTTTTTAAAACAAGCAAAAAATGTAAATGCGTGAATGGATTTTGACTCACACTCAGTCAATCAAATCACGCAAGCTCACGCAAAAAAAAAAACAAGTAAGACTGTTAAATTCAGCTGTGCCGAATCTTTTATACCCTCCAACTTGCAAAAAAAAAAAAAAAAAATGCAGGGGAGTTTTATTTTTTTTTGGGGGGGGGGGGGTCAGGGGGTTGCTAGTTGTAATTGAGGGGGGCAAATTTTCCCTCGAATATGTGTTTAAAAATTCATTCTTATGCTTTTGCACTAAAGAAATACAAGATTATCATTATTAAAAAAAAAAGTTTTATTCCACGCCCATAAAAGGGGGGCGGGCCGAAAAAATGCCATTTTCTAATTCTCTGGGTCCAACTGCAGGACTTTGAACTTTTTGTGGCAGAAAAATTGTGCATTTGTTAAATAAAAACACAAGAAATCATGTAAAAATATGGTATTTTTCAGAGGTTGGTTTAGTTCTTCAAGGGGGAACTTTTTTCCCCCTGGTCCGATTTTGCTCATTTACGAACTTGACCTGCCTATGAACATAAGACATATTCGTGTCAAATGTCGGGAGTATAGCTCTTTTATTTTGGACTGCATCGTGTTAACTACAGACGGACAGACGGACGGACAGACGGACGGACGGACATCGCTAGAATGTCTTAGAATCGATCACTGATCATAAATATATATACTTTATGGGGTCCTAGACCGATATTTTGATGCGTTACACACGGAATGACAAAGTGAGTATACCCTAATACCGTAGTTGGAGGGTATAAAAATATTACTCACGCAAAAATTCGATTCGCTTACTAAACACTCACGTACATTTTGTTTAGCTCACACACTATTACGTGACTGATAAAAACATCACTTACATCACGCGAGATTCACGTGAATCACGCAAATCACGTGACTAACGTCCATCTCTAGTTCAGAAGGTAAAGGAGCTAAATGTTGATAACGATGAGCTACCACACAGAAAAAACAGTTTAATTGTGCCAGCCGAATTAAGAGCCAACTGCATGGTTTAATTACAACAACTGAAATTTTCGGTTGCGATTACCGAAATTTATTTGGACCAACAGAAGTTAAATTTTCAAAACAAATTTTGGTTATGGCAACCGAAAATTTCGGTTGTTGTTATTAAACTATGCAGTTGGCTCTAAATTCGGCTGGCACAACTAAACTGTTCTCTCTGTGCACGAAAGGTGAGAAAGATTACCGAATTCGGAAAACCTTCACAGGAGGAATCTCAACCTTTTTTGAATTTCACAACTTCAACAGAACTTTGCAAATCTGCACGAACGCGTTGATTTGTCAAAGTAATAAAAAAAATACAGAACATTTTTAAAGAATGCCGAAAAATCCAGAAAATTTTCCGAAAATCCCGCGAAACCCGGGATTCAAAATATCCCAAAACTCCCGGGATCCCGAAAATTTTTCTGTAATCCCGATTCTCGGGATTCAGAAAAACCAATCCCGATAAAAAGCCCAAGCCAACGTATGTTGCAGAAAAATTCAAGTTATTTTTCCTACCAAATTATTATTCCGAATTTAACGCCCTTACTTGTTTTTACTTTTCGTGGTCATGTTTTCTACAAGTTCATCTTACTCCAACTCTACTGTACAAAATCTCTTTTAATCTCTTTTAACATACTTACAACAAAATGTTGGAAAGTCTATTTCCTTTTTTCCAGTTTATATTTTTGTTAAACATTTCTGTCTTTTCTTTGTTTATTTTGTAAACTTCAACATTTTTAGCGAGATTTTTCCTAACAACCAGCTTAAATTAAAAGGACGAAGGAAACACAAAATTGTTATTAGTTTAAGGGGGGGGGGGGGGGCAAACATAAAATTAGAGCAAACATAAAATTGTTGCTAGCTATGCAGAAGATCTTTATCAGTAAACCAAAAAGGAACCGACCAACAAACAAAAAAAAAAGAAAACAAGTCAATATCAAAGTCACCACTACTACTACTATTACAATCGTTGTAAGTTTGTAAGTCTAAAACAGAGAGTAATTTTCTTTCAATTTTTTTTTTTTTGAAATTGTATGTTGAAAGGACTTTATCCGTACAATGCTGACATAGAGTATAATAGCAAAAACCAGAGCTGGTTGACGCTTTATGGTAGTTATTTCATCCGCAGGGCGGTCGTTTTGGATAACAATGCAATATAGCCATTGGGAAGGAACTTTTTCATGAACACAAGAATGTTTGCAGTGAATTGTATAAAGCCTTATAATATTACAATTTTTACATCTTCCTTTTTTTTATTTTTTTTTTGGTTGAATGTAGTGAGTAAAGTGCCTGGGAACAAAAAAATAGCAAAAAAAAAAAAAAAAATAGGATTGTGATTTTAGTTTAATAACTATGAACGAATGAAATGAAAATCATTTCCTTAAGCGTTAAACTTTCACCATATAAAAAAAGAAAAAAAAGGGAAACTGTTTTAATAATAAAGTCTTTCAAAATTGTGTATTAACTTTTTTTGCTGTGTTTTCATAGTATTTTTTATTTTTAAAATAAAAATAATTGCTGTATTCCAATTATTTATCTGCTGGTTAGTTGGGAAGTTTATCAAAATGATGACTGAACACCATTGTTGATTACCAGGGTAAGGAATTTGAAGTGTCTGTCAATATAATGCACATTTTTAGATAATTTTTTATTGTTTAAAACATTAAATTAAATGAAAAGTAATCAGGTCAAAATGTCAAAAATTGCCGCAGTATGTACTAGAGAATTTAATAATCTACAAATTCCAAAAAAAAAATCATCAAAATCGGTTCAGTAGTGTTTACTGTACAACTGCAGCCGATTTTGTCATTTAAAAAAGCATCCCACAATTAAGTGTCAACCAGACATGTGCACGAATGCATTTAAAAGTCGTTTAGAGACATTCTAAAAATTAAGAATGAAAAACAGTATTCTATTCTTTCAGTTCGAAACGAATGTATTCTATGCTTGCAATGAAAAGAAATAAGTAGAGTGTTAACTTCGGCTGTGCCGAATCTTTGATACCCTCCAAAATGCAAATAAATAACAAATTGAAGGGGCGTCTTCTTTTTTTTTGGGGTGGGGAGGTTGGTAGTGGTAATTGGGGGGCATATTTCCTCTCGACTAAGTGTGAAAAAAATTAATTGTTATGCTTTTTTCACTAAAGAAATACAAATTTATCATTATTTAAAAAAAAAATTATGCCACGCCCATAAAGGGGGGGGCGGACCAAAAAACGATATTTTCTAATTCTGTGGGTCCAAATGCAGGACTTTGAACTTCTTTAAGCATAAAAATGTTGCATTTGTTAAATAAAAACACAAAAAATCATGTAAAAATATGGTATTTTTTAGAGGTTGGTTTAGTTCTTCAAGGGGGAACTTTTTCCCCCTGGTCCGATTTTGTCCATTAACGAACTTAACCTGCCTAGAGACATAAGACATATTCGTGCTAAATGTCGGCAGTCTAGCTCTATTATTTTGGACTGCATCGTGTTAACTACAGACGGACGGACGGACGGGCGGACGGACATCGCTAGAATGTCTTAGAATCGATCACTGATGATTAATATACATACTTTATGGGGTCCTACACCGATTGTTTGATGCGTTACACACGGAATGACAAAGTGAGTAGTTGGAGGGTATAAAAATTGCAGGGGCGTTTTCTTTTTTTTTGGGAGGAGGGTCGGTACTGGTAATTGGGGGGGGGGGGCAAATTTCGTCTCAAAGATATGTTTAAAAATTCATTCTTATGCTTTTTGCACTAAATAAAAGTTTGCCATAATTTAAAAAATTTTTTATTCCACGCCCATAAAAGGGGGCAGACCGAAAAAAACACATTTTCGAATTCGTTGGGTAAAATACAACACTTTGAACTTCTTGTAGCATAAAAATGTTGCAGTTTTTAAACAAAAGCACAAAAAATCATGTAAAACAAATAAGAATGTTAAATTCGGTTGTGCCGAATCTTTAATACCCTCCAACTTGCAAAAAAAAACAATTGCAGGGGCGTTTTATTTTTTTGGAGGGGGGGGGGGTCGGTAGGGGTAATTGGGGCGGCAAATTTCCTTTCGAATATGTGTTAAAAAATTCATTCTTATGCTTTTTGCACTAAAGAAATGCAAGTTTATCATAATTTAAAAAAATATATATATTCCACGACCATAGAAGGGGGGCGGACTAAAGAAAACGACATTCGCTAATTCTCAGGGTCCAAATGCAGGACTTTGAACTTCTTGTAGCATAAAAATGTTGCATTTGTTCAACAAAACCACAAAAAATCATGTAAAAAATTTATATTTTTCAGAGGTTGGTTGAGTTCTTCAAGGGGGAGCATTTTTGCCCCTGGTCCGATTTTGCTCATTTACGAACTTAACCTGCCTAGGAACATACGACATATTCATGCCAAATGTCGGGAGTCTAGCTCTTTTATTTTGGACTGCATCATGTTAACTACAGACGGACAGACGGACAGACGGACAGACGGACAGACGGACAGACGGACAGACGGACGGACGGACAGACAGACGGACAGACAGACGAACGGACGGAAATCGGTAGAATGTCATAGAATCAATCACTGATCATAAATATATATACTTTATGGGGTCCTAGACCGATATTTTGATGCGTTGCACTCGGAATGACAAAGTGAGTATACCACCATACTGTAGTTGGAGGGTATAAAAACGAGTACATTATTTTTGAATGTAAAAAAACATTTTTTTTTCACCGAATGAAATTTTTCATTTTCAAAAATTCCGTTCGTTCACTCACGTCATAGCCAAAATTTAAAATATTAAAATTTAATATGCTTATATCTCGAAAACTAAGCAAGATAGAGCAAAACGGAGCAAAATTTCGGATCAAATCAAGTCAGCTCTAAAGGGAAAGTTGGTCTCTTTCGATGTCTGTACTCTATTGGGTCCAAACTTTGAATTAAAAAAATCGGTTTCCCGGAAATTTTATAATGTTCATGTCCCGTTAACTACCGCCGACATTATAAAAAGTTGTGAAGAAATTTTGTAGCTCTTGGCTCGTAGAACAAGACCACCGAACAACCGAAAGCAATTCGAGCGATAGTTTTCGAGTTATTTAAGTTTCAAATGTGTTAAACCTATTGAGTCCCATAAATAAAGTCTTAAAACCAAAACTAAGCCAGACAAAGCAAAACAGCAAAATTTCGGATTAAAATCGATGGCGACCGAGAGTTGATCTCTTCACATGAGTGGACCCCATCGGGTCCTAACTTTGAATAAAAAAATTCGAATTCCCAGAAATTTTAAAAAGCTCATATCTCGATAACTACCGCCAACACGACAAAAAGTTGCGAAGCAAATTTGTCGTGCCATTTTTCGCAAATTTATAATAGCGATATCTTGAAAACTGTTTATTATTTTTTTTTTAAATTTTCGAAAATCCTAAATTTTTATCGCCGGGCGCCGCGGGTTATTTTAATCCGATTGAATTCAAATTTGTTCAACGTAAGTTTTAGGACAAGGAGAATAAAAATTTGCCCTGACGTTCAAAATCGGAAGAAAAACTTTTTTGCCAAACAAATGTAGTAGTTGTTGTTTTCCACTACAATTTCAGTTGTTATACCCTACACCACTCTGTGGTACAGGGTATATTGAGTTTGTGCTAATGTTTGTAACTACCCGAAATATTGGTCCTAGACCTACCTTCAAGTATACCGATCGACTCAGAATAACTTTTTTAGTCGATTTAGCGATGTCCGTTCGTCCGTCCGTCCGTCTGTCCATCTATCGGTTTAAGCACGATACAGGTCGCAATTTTCAATCAATTGACTTGGAATTTGAAAGTTAAGCATGTTTTAGCTTAAGGACGAAGCCTTTTGAAATTGGAAAAAATCGGTTCATGTTTAGACCTAGCCCCCAAGCAAACGCCCCTTTTGGATTAGACTTAAAATTTTACAGGTAATCAAAGTTTGCACGAATCATCATTTCAAATTTCAAACGAATCGGGTAAGTCCTTCTGGTAGTCCCCATACAAACCACCATCCCGATATTCACATAATTCCCTCAAATCATAAAAATGGAAATATTTGGTAAACATTTTATTTTAGGTGTTAAACGTGTACTTTAGTAACCTAATCAAATTGGAATATAATTGCAATATTTTTGGACTTAGTCCCACATATAAAAATTTCGACCGATATTCAGTTAAATCGGTCTATTTGCAAAAAAAATAAACCAATTCCACTAAAATTAGATCTGTGTGTGTTTTCTACACTAAATAAAGATTTAACAAAAGATAAATCCAATCGGTCCATGTTTGGACTTGGGACCCATTTTCCGGAAAACACAGGTGTAGGGTATGATATGGTCGGTCTTGACCGACTATAACTTTCTTACTTGTTTTTGTATGAAAAATCTCAAAACTACTTTTTCCTGTAGAAGTTTCAAAAATTAAATACAAAAAATATTCTACATTGTGGTAACAGTTGTTTAGTTTTTCTCTTATTCTCAATGTACTGTTTATAATGCATATTTATAATGCATATTTTGAAAGATTTAAACGCATCCCAGCAAAACTTAGATTACCAAATAAGGTATAGGATCTCTTATTTTATACATTGCAGCATTGATGATTTTAACAGGCGATGAGACTCAAAGTAATGCATCTACATTATCACAAAGAATACCAGTAAGGTATAAAATAAGTCATAAATTTATAACGAAGAATACGAGTAAGGTGTAAATTATATGATATTTTATAGGTTACGAGAATTGAAATAATATAGCATACCAGAAGATAATATATAAGGTGTTACGAGTAGTGAAAAAGTATTTTTGTATTAAATTTACTCACGTGATTGTAAGTGAGTGTAAGTAGATAAAATATGCTCGTGAGTGTGTGTCGTTAGAAATTTTCTGTCGTGAGCCCATCTCTAGTTTAAACTTATGCATTTTTTTATAAAATAATTATTTTTTATGTTATTGTAATGCATTATGTATCCAATTATAAATAATGCATTATTTCAAACTTTCAAATAATACATAATGTAACCAAATATAAGTCATCCATGATTTAATATTTAGAAATAATAAATATGAAATACATTTTTTCCAATAATCATGCATTACGTAGCAAATTATTAGTAATGCATTATTTTTCACTTGAAAATAATACGTTGTGGAACAAATGTTTGGTAAGACATCATAAAATAATGCTACAAATAAGTAATATGGATTACCTGGTAATGTGTTATATAATCACTACCCATTACCAAAGTTTTGCTGGGATATTTTTTTTAATGCATTTTTTAGCACTAAAAACGCAATTTTTCTGTACACATAAACCTCCTTGCACTGTTGATTACTAAATAATTATTTTTTTTTATTTTCATTTCCACTTTATTTCCAACTGTAAATTTTCAAGATTAGACACGTTCGCAAACAAACAAACAAAAAGTGCATACAACAAATTTTAATCAATGTAAAATGTAAATATTATAAGTAGGTGCATTTTTATAAAATTGCAATCTGTTCTGGTGGTTGTTGTTTTTGCGTTTTATAATCACAGCTGATTGTATTGTTAAGATTTCAATGCTAAAATATGTTATGAACAGTAATAGGTTTGTTCGCTTTAACATTCTTATAATATGAATGGAAAAGTGTTCTAAAAAAAACAAAATCAATGTATTTTTTTTGCCGTATATAAAAAAATAAAGTACTTGAACAGGTAAATTTCTAGGTGAAGGTATTAGGGTATCTTTCTATGAAAAAATTTTGAACCCAGAAATCTTCAATAGTATAAAAGTAGGGCGAAAAATATTTTTGTTTTTAATTTATAGTATAAAATTTGTTGTTGATAAAATTTTAATATTCCTTTCCTTTTTAAGATCATTAACACTTTTTGAATCAGAAATAATTATATTTAAACAAATATAAATGGGTTCAGTGCATCATTTATTACGATGAAACTAGTGCCCCCCATTTCCCGGTTCACTGTATTCCGGTATTCCCGGTTCTGATTCTTGTACCGGTTCTCAATAAACAAAAAAATACTATAACAAAAAATCTTTAAATTCAGTAATTGCACCATTTTAATCAGAATTTAAGAAATATTTAGTTGTGTTTGTATAATTGTTTTTGTTTTATTTTTGGTAAAAATGAAGAAAAAATTTCAATTGCACAAAAATTTACATAATGTACATACCTGTACACTAAAGGTGTCCTAACGACTAAGGTAATTTTTCAAAATCACTTTTTAATACGTGGTAGGGTCCTAAATTGTAGTTTTGTATCTAAAAATGAGTGAGCCAAAATTTGGAGACAATCGGATAAAAATAACTCGTGCCGAAAATGGATTGAAGTTTTGGGACACTCTTATCTGATGAAAAAACACGTTTTTTCTAGTTTTTTGAAAAATATTGGTATATGCTATTTTTTGTTAA
Source organism: Pegoplata infirma (assembly GCA_963921195.1). Taxonomy (NCBI): domain Eukaryota; kingdom Metazoa; phylum Arthropoda; class Insecta; order Diptera; family Anthomyiidae; genus Pegoplata; species Pegoplata infirma. The sequence goes on along the minus strand of OY992536.1, from coordinate 311,185,816 downwards.
TTTTTTTGTTAAGTAATATGAAAATGGTAATAAATTACCTTTCCAAAAAGCTTAAAGAAATTCAAATCGGATGAAAAATAAGCATTTTACGCATACATGCCCCAGACCATTGCATGGTTTTTAAAGCCAAAATTTGAAAATTTTCAAAATTTTTAGGCAAAAAAATAAAAAAATTAAATTTTACTTTATAATTATATTAAATACATGTCATAGATAAAAACTAACAGATATGGTAGTCTAACTTTTTTTTCATTTGGCGTGGGTAGTGATATAATTTCCGCGGATTCCAAAGAAAATGAGTTTTTCTAAAATAATTTAGCAAATATGGGAAACAATTTTCTGTATTGTATTATACGAAGTGAAATACATAAATTCTGTAATTTTTTGAGAATTCGGGCATCTTTAACCCCTTTTCGTCGAGGTGAAATGACAAATTTGAGACGTTATACATTTCTATAATACAAAATATCTGCATATATCCGATTTCACAAAAGTTACAGAATTTACGTTTTACACTTCGATCCGCACAATAGAGCACAAATTTTCAAAAATTTGCTTAATTATTGTAGAAAAACGCATTTTATTTGGAATCCGCGGAAATTTTATCGCTACCCGCGCCAAATAAAAAAAAATCTTGACTACCATATCTGCTATTTTTAATCTTAAACATGTTTTCAATTTGATCATAAAGTAAAATTAAATTTTTACTATTTTTTTGCCTAAAAATTTTGAAAATTTTGAAATTCTGGCTCTAAAAACCATACAATGGTCTGGGGCATGTATGCGTAAAATGCTTATTTTTCATCCGATTTTAATTTTATTAGTCGTTTTGAAAAGGTAATTTAGTACCATTTTCATATTATTTCACAAAAAATTTAACAAAAAATATCAAATACCAATGTTTGTCCAAAAACTAGAAAAAACGAGTTTTTCGTTCTTATAAGAATGTCCCAAAACTTCAATCCATTTTCGGCACGAGTTATTTTTAGCCGATTGTCCCCAAATTTTGGCTCACTCATTTTTAGATACTAAAGAACAATATAGGACCCTACCAGGTATAAAAAGGTGATTTTCGTTTTTAAGGACACCTCTACTGTACACTAGAGTGTCCCTTATTTTGGAAATGTTGGAAATGTTGAGACGGTTCATTTTTTTCCATTTGACTTAAAAATAACTCAGGAAAAATTTTACGCCCCTACAACTACGCCTTCCCTACGCGACGGGGCCTTAAAGAGCGGGGCCTAAAAAATCATTTTTCCATACAAACCAACAAAAATTTTTTTGTTTTTAATTTTTTTGTTATTAATTATTATATTACTTGGTAAGCATTTTCACGACAAAAAATTTGATTTTGGTGGGATAAGGGTTTCAGCTCTAAAAAAATTTTCGAAAAGAAAAATTATAGCTGTTGGGGTCCTACGGTAAAAAATTAAATTTTTTTTTTTTAGTTTTGGCAAGCAACGGTTCCAGTTGTTATGTTGCTTTTAATGATATATATTCCAAAACAAATATTATTCATATCTGTGACATCTTTATCTTTTTCGAAAAAAAATTTGGAGCCGTTGGGGTCCTAAACATAGTAATGCATTTACTTAAATATATCTTAAAAGTAAGTAAAATTGTACTTATTATAAGTTTAATTGTTTTTATCCAGAGGAAAAATATTTTTTTAAAATAAGTAAAAATTTCCTTAAAACTTACGGATTCTGTGGACCCTATGGAGTCCCAATGTGAGGACCCAACGGGCCTCCAATATATGGGGTCCGCCCATGAGTATATGCGTACACAATTATAGGGTCACTATTGATTTTGATCCAAAATTTTGGTCAGAATCACTCTATCTCGCTTAGTTTACGAGATATGGGAATGGGATCTTGTGAAATTTGATCTGAAATAACTCGAAAACTATAACTCGGAGAGCTTTCGGGTCTTGGGCGGTCATATTCTACAAGTTGAGGACTACAAAAATGCAAAAATGCCTGACAACTCCTAGTGAAATTTGATTCAGAACATTTTTGTAGAACATTTTAACCCTTTAAATGCACAATTTAATGGTTTTCTAGGAGAGCATTAGAAATGGGAGGTAGAGGGTAAATATATTCTACGAAAAGAACCGTCTTTAAATTTCATTAAAGACATGTTTAAACATTATTTACTTAGCTCACAAGTAGATTTAATAAATTTTATTTTACACTACTTTTTAAAAACACATTTTTATACCCTCCACTCTAGTGATAGAGGGTTTGTCATTCCGGTTGTAACACCTCGAAATATTGGTCTAGGACCCCATAAAGTATATATATTCAGACGATCTAGCGATGTCCGTCCGTCTGTCCGTCTGTCTGTCTGTTGAAAACACGCTAACTTTTGAAAGACTTTACGGAGGCTGCTGAAGTTTGGCATATATGTTGAGAATTTACCTGGTCAGGTTGGTATTGCAATAAAGCGAAATCGGTCCAGTGGTTCAAAAGTTATGAGCAAAAGACTGAATTTCGGCAAGGGTTTTTTGTGAATTTATGAGATAAAAAGCACTATAACTTTCGAAAATCAATTCTGAGGATGCTGAAGCTTGGCATATATTTTTCGTTCCTCCAGCCTAGTTCGTAATAAATTTCACCCAAATCGGTAGCAAAACCTTCGTTGATAAATAGCACTAAAAACGTCAACGAAGTAAAATAATAAAATAATGGCTATAAACACAGCTTCAAAAATAATTCGCCAGATCAATAACGATGCAACAACTGTACTCAAAATTATCAACACGCGCAATTACAGTGTTGCCATACTGAAGCCCTTCTATCTTTCAAATCTTTCATCTCTCTTCTATCCCCTTTCCGAAAGAAGCATCACGGTTACATTGGTAATTGATAGGCAGCATTGCCTGAGTGTTGCTTCTTTTAAAAAAAAAAAAAAAAAAAAGCTTCACCTTAAATTCTTCACGTGATGAAAACCCGTTAAACCTGTTTTAAAACCATTGGTAAGTCACAAAAATATTTTAAAACGTATTTTTGTCACTCAAAAATATTTTTATACCAAAACAAAAAAAATATACACTCGAAAAAAATTTTACACTCAAAAAAAATTTTACACTCAAAAAAAAATTAGTATTTTTTTTTTTTTCAAAAATTACAAAAAAAAAAAATTTTTTACACAAAATAAAATATTTCTAATCATAACTGTTACTTTTTTCACGTTAGAAAATTTACTATCACTTAAAATTTGTGGAGGGTATTCATAGATTCGGCCAAGTCGAATTTAACTTTTCTACTTGTTTTTTATTGGCGTTGTTCGCGAAAACGCGAATTGATCTAGCAAAACTGAGAAAAACTTGTATTTTATTTTCCATGTGTACAAAAGTGTGCCGGACGGTGTAATAAGTACCAGAAGTATACTTTTTTTATCAAAACTTCCAAAAAACCCAGCTGTGGGATCTACTTTCCTAATTTCATATGGTTTATGGTTCATATATAGTACATTTGTCTGTGAGTCAGGCAATCAGTAAGTCAGAAAACCAAATATCAGTACCTGAGAATTTTTCTAAAGACAAAATGTTTGGTATCTAAAAACAAACTAAGTGTTTATTCTTAAAAATAACCATTTCCCTAAACGTTTTTCTTCTCTAAAAAAAAAAATTATTTTTACAAACTCTTAAAGATATTACTTTTTTGTCCTTGTAGTATTTTGACACTTTTGTCCATTGTATTAAGTCACCCCTATCACTTTAAAATAATTTTGTGTCACCTGACCAATGTCCCTTAACATTAGTCTTCATGTTATTTAACTTTTCTCTAAACACAGAAACTACCTGACTTTTATGAAAAGTTTTAGAAAATAACTTAAACATTTTTTAATCTCAATTTACCACAAAAAGTTAAGTTAACCCAAATACTTTTCATGTTTCTTTTATTTTAGCCTTAGCTCAAAATCTCAAAAGGATTTAAACTTAAAGGATTTCATATGGATGTAAAATGTTTAAAAGACAATTGTTTTTAGTTTGTGTTGTTTATTTTGAAAAAAGTTGTTGTATCATCCTTTTCTTTACTAAAGAGATGTTTTGTGTTATTTTTTCCCCCAGTTGGTAAAAATTTACAAAAGCAATGTCATATGTATTATGTAAAGTAGTGCAAACATTTTTGATTGTTTCAAAATACGTATAAAAAAAAGAGAAAAATATTAACGCAACATGATGTAGCGGATTTATAATTGAAAAGGCCATGTTTTTTTATTTTGATTTTCTTTTGCCACAATATGTATTACGGAGGAATTTGTGATAAAAATAACAGAGTTAACAGGATTTGTTGAGGGATGTTACTTTAAAATACACGTACAGCTGATAAGGATGATATAATTCGCACGTGTTAAATAATTTTCGTTCATTTTAGGGAATAGAATTATTTATTCCACCAAAGCATAAGTGCAGGTTTGATAAGACGTGTAAAAATGTCAGATCCAGAGAATATACGTTCAGTAATTGGCTTTGACGTATGCGCCAGAGTATTCAGACGTATGCGTCAGAGTACTCAGATGCGAAAAGCTTCTGAACAACCAGTGTTTGGTCAGTTGTTAAAAGGGTAAAGAATAATACTAGTTCATCTATTCCAACACTTATAAGCAGGGACAGGACCTTCATGCACTAAAAAACTATGTTTTAGGCACCTAAAATATGCACTAAAAAGTCTTGAAATATGCACTAAAAATCTTAAAATATGCACTAAAAATCATAAATATTCACTTGTTTTTTACTTTTTTATTAAAAAAAAAAACATAACATTTGAATTTAGCCTCACATTGTCAGCGTAGACATACATAAATACAGTGTGTATAAAATGTTATTAAAAAAATAAAAATTATCAAAAAAAAAATTTTATTTTTAAAATACAAAAAAAAATATTATAAAAAATCTTAAAAATTGCCAAATAAAAAATAAAAATAGCTACAAAACTAAAATGTATACAAAATATGACCTAAAAATATGCATTTATAGCTAAAAAAACAGCAAAATATGCAATAATATGCATTTTAAGCAAAATATTCAAAAATATGCACTAACAAATCGATGCCATTTTAAAGCAAATTCTTTGATTCGCAAAGATATTTTGTTTATGCTATTCTATGACCAAAGGGGAAAAACATGCATTTGCATGAAAGTCCTCTCCTTGCTTATAAGAAATAAAAAAAATATTTACAGACCCGGTTGATAAAGCCTACCTTTTAGCTGAAATGTTTGCAAGAAACTCATTCTTGCAGAAAAGCAATCAACTCTGTGGTACATAGTATAATGAGTTTGCGCTGATGTTCGTATTCGAAATATTCGTCCTGGACCCAAATTCAAGTATATCTTTCTGAAACAATTTAGCCAGGGGCATATCCAGGATTTTATTTCGCAGGGGGCGAAAACATTTTTTTAAAATTTTTTTTTATTTATTTATTTATTTATTTATTTATTTATTTATTTATTTTATTTGTTTATTTATTTGCAATACAATAAGCCTTTAAGGCCAAAGACGTATTGCTGGATTACTTCATTAATTATAACAATAATTCACAAAAATTTCTTATATTAAATATATAAAAATATTTTTAAATTTGTTTACGAACGTCTGTTTCTAGAACTGAATGTAACTGAATCAGATTATCGGGGCATTTATGAAACCAATGCGGATTGTTTTGACACCACATTTTTACGGAAATCAGCTGTGAGAAATTTTTCTTATAGAAAAATGTCTCACAAGGGAAGTATCTCAACCCTTATGAACCGATTTGCATGAAACGTATAATATACACTCTAATCAATTTTCATGTAAATTTACTCTGTTTATAGTAGGTAACTTGTCTCCTACTATAAACTCTGTAAAAATACATGTTGTGTTTAAAGTGATAGACACATAGTATGTAAACGTACATATTCATGTGTCTACAAAATGTTTCGGAACAAAAATGTTTCAATAAATATTACGGTGTTTGTGTGTAAACACACATTTTAATTTAGTAAACTTAAAAAAGAAATGCCCAAAAATACATGAAAATTTTGTATTTATACATTGAAAATGTTTTTAATGAAACCACCCAATCTATTCCAATTTCAAATAATAAAACAAAGAAAAGTATTTTTAAATGATCCTTTATTTAAAATAGAAAATGTTAATAAAGATTTAAAACAAAGCCAAAATCAAATAAAAGCGCTTAAATTAAATAAAAAAAAATTAAGCTAAACAAATAAAAAATTAATAAAAAATATAAGAAAAATGTTTCAGAATCTGAGACTATTTCTATAAAGTCTCAGATTCTGAGACTTTTTCTATAAGAAAAATGTCTCAGAATCTGAGACTTTTTCTATAAGAAAAATGTCTCAGAATCTAAGACTTTTTCTATAAGAAAAATGTCTCAGAATCTGAGACTTTTTCTATAAGAAAAATGTCTCAGAATCTGAGACTTTTTCTATAAGAAAAATGTCTCAGAATCTGAGACTTTTTCTATAAGAGAAATGTCTCAGAATCTGAGACTTTTTCTATAAGAAAAATGTCTCAGAATCTGAGACTTTTTCTATAAGAAAAATGTCTCAGAATCTGAGACTTTTTCTATAAGAAAAATGTCTCAGAATCTGAGACTTTTTCTATAAGAAAAATGTTTCAGAATCTGAGACTTTTTCTATAAGAAAAATGTCTCAGAATCTGAGACTTTTTCTATAAGAAAAATGTCTCAGAATCTGAGACTTTTTCTATAAGAAAAATGTCTCAGAATCTGAGACTTTTTCTATAAGAAAAATGTCTCAGAATCTGAGACTTTTTCTATAAGAAAAATGTCTCAGAATCTGAGACTTTTTCTATAAGAAAAATGTCTCAGAATCTGAGACTTCTTCTATAAGAAAAATGTCTCAGAATCTGAGACTTCTTCTATAAGAAAAATGTCTCAGAATCTGAGACTTTTTCTATAAGAAAAATGTCTCAGAATCTGAGACTTTTTCTATAAGAAAAATGTCTCAGAATCTGAGACTTTTTCTATAAGAAAAATGTCTCAGAATCTGAGACTTTTTCTATAAGAAAAATGTCTCAGAATCTGAGACTTTTTCTATAAGAAAAATGTCTCAGAATCTGAGACTTTTTCTATAAGAAAAATGTCTCAGAATCTGAGACTTTTTCTATAAGAAAAATGTCTCAGAATCTGAGACTTTTTCTATAAGAAAAATGTCTCAGAATCTGAGACTTTTTCTATAAGAAAAATGTCTCAGAATCTGAGACTTTTTCTATAAGAAAAATGTCTCAGAATCTGAGACTTTTTCTATAAGAAAAATGTCTCAGAATCTGAGACTTTTTCTATAAGAAAAATGTCTCAGAATCTGAGACTTTTTCTATAAGAAAAATGTCTCAGAATCTGAGACTTTTTCTATAAGAAAAATGTCTCAGAATCTGAGACTTTTTCTATAAGAAAAATGTCTCAGAATCTGAGACTTTTTCTATAAGAAAAATGTCTCAGAATCTGAGACTTTTTCTATAAGAAAAATGTCTCAGAATCTGAGACTTTTTCTATAAGAAAAATGTCTCAGAATCTGAGACTTTTTCTATAAGAAAAATGTCTCAGAATCTGAGACTTTTTCTATAAGAAATATGTCTCAGAATCTGAGACTTTTTCTATAAGAAAAATGTCTCAGAATCTGAGACTTTTCTATAAGAAAAATGTCTCAGAATCTGAGACTTTTTCTATAAGAAAAATGTCTCAGAATCTGAGACTTTTTCTGTAAGAAAAATGTCTCAGAATCTGAGACTTTTTCTATAAGAAAAATGTCTCAGAATCTGAGACTTTTTCTATAAGAAAAATGTCTCAGAATCTGAGACTTTTTCTATAAGAAAAATGTCTCAGAATCTGAGACTTTTTCTATAAGAAAAATGTCTCAGAATCTGAGACTTTTTCTATAAGAAAAATGTCTCAGAATCTGAGACTTTTTCTATAAGAAAAATGTCTCAGAATCTGAGACTTTTTCTATAAGAAAAATGTCTCAGAATCTGAGACTTTTTCTATAAGAAAAATGTCTCAGAATCTGAGACTTTTTCTATAAGAAAAATGTCTCAGAATCTGAGACTTTTTCTATAAGAAAAATGTCTCAGAATCTGAGACTTTTTCTATAAGAAAAATGTCTCAGAATCTGAGACTTTTTCTATAAGAAAAATGTCTCAGAATCTGAGACTTTTTCTATAAGAAAAATGTCTCAGAATCTGAGACTTTTTCTATAAGAAAAATGTCTCAGAATCTGAGACTTTTTCTATAAGAAAAATGTCTCAGAATCTGAGACTTTTTCTATAAGAAAAATGTCTCAGAATCTGAGACTTTTTCTATAAGAAAAATGTCTCAGAATCTGAGACTTTTTCTATAAGAAAAATGTCTCAGAATCTGAGACTTTTTCTATAAGAAAAATGTCTCAGAATCTGAGACTTTTTCTATAAGAAAAATGTCTCAGAATCTGAGACTTTTTCTATAAGAAAAATGTCTCAGAATCTGAGACTTTTTCTATAAGAAAAATGTCTCAGAATCTGAGACTTTTTCTATAAGAAAAATGTCTCAGAATCTGAGACTTTTTCTATAAGAAAAATGTCTCAGAATCTGAGACTTTTCTATAAGAAAAATGTCTCAGAATCTGAGACTTTTTCTATAAGAAAAATGTCTCAGAATCTGAGACTTTTTCTATAAGAAAAATGTCTCAGAATCTGAGACTTTTTCTATAAGAAAAATGTCTCAGAATCTGAGACTTTTTCTGTAAGAAAAATGTCTCAGAATCTGAGACTTTTTCTATAAGAAAAATGTCTCAGAATCTGAGACTTTTTCTATAAGAAAAATGTCTCAGAATCTGAGACTTTTTCTATAAGAAAAATGTCTCAGAATCTGAGACTTTTTCTATAAGAAAAATGTCTCAGAATCTGAGACTTTTTCTATAAGAAAAATGTCTCAGAATCTGAGACTTTTTCTATAAGAAAAATGTCTCAGAATCTGAGACTTTTTCTATAAGAAAAATGTCTCAGAATCTGAGACTTTTTCTATAAGAAAAATGTCTCAGAATCTGAGACTTTTTCTATAAGAAAAATGTCTCAGAATCTGAGACTTTTTCTATAAGAAAAATGTCTCAGAATCTGAGACTTTTTCTATAAGAAAAATGTCTCAGAATCTGAGACTTTTTCTATAAGAAAAATGTCTCAGAATCTGAGACTTTTTCTATAAGAAAAATGTCTCAGAATCTGAGACTTTTTCTATAAGAAAAATGTCTCAGAATCTGAGACTTTTTCTATAAGAAAAATGTCTCAGAATCTGAGACTTTTTCTATAAGAAAAATGTCTCAGAATCTGAGACTTTTTCTATAAGAAAAATGTCTCAGAATCTGAGACTTTTTCTATAAGAAAAATGTCTCAGAATCTGAGACTTTTTCTATAAGAAAAATGTCTCAGAATCTGAGACTTTTTCTATAAGAAAAATGTCTCAGAATCTGAGACTTTTTCTATAAGAAAAATGTCTCAGAATCTGAGACTTTTTCTATAAGAAAAATGTCTCAGAATCTGAGACTTTTTCTATAAGAAAAATGTCTCAGAATCTGAGACTTTTTCTATAAGAAAAATGTCTCAGAATCTGAGACTTTTTCTATAAGAAATATGTCTCAGAATCTGAGACTTTTTCTATAAGAAAAATGTCTCAGAATCTGAGACTTTTCTATAAGAAAAATGTCTCAGAATCTGAGACTTTTTCTATAAGAAAAATGTCTCAGAATCTGAGACTTTTTCTGTAAGAAAAATGTCTCAGAATCTGAGACTTTTTCTATAAGAAAAATGTCTCAGAATCTGAGACTTTTTCTATAAGAAAAATGTCTCAGAATCTGAGACTTTTTCTATAAGAAAAATGTCTCAGAATCTGAGACTTTTTCTATAAGAAAAATGTCTCAGAATCTGAGACTTTTTCTATAAGAAAAATGTCTCAGAATCTGAGACTTTTTCTATAAGAAAAATGTCTCAGAATCTGAGACTTTTTCTATAAGAAAAATGTCTCAGAATCTGAGACTTTTTCTATAAGAAAAATGTCTCAGAATCTGAGACTTTTTCTATAAGAAAAATGTCTCAGAATCTGAGACTTTTTCTATAAGAAAAATGTCTCAGAATCTGAGACTTTTTCTATAAGAAAAATGTCTCAGAATCTGAGACTTTTTCTATAAGAAAAATGTCTCAGAATCTGAGACTTTTTCTATAAGAAAAATGTCTCAGAATCTGAGACTTTTTCTATAAGAAAAATGTCTCAGAATCTGAGACTTTTTCTATAAGAAAAATGTCTCAGAATCTGAGACTTTTTCTATAAGAAAAATGTCTCAGAATCTGAGACTTTTTCTATAAGAAAAATGTCTCAGAATCTGAGACTTTTTCTATAAGAAAAATGTCTCAGAATCTGAGACTTTTTCTATAAGAAAAATGTCTCAGAATCTGAGACTTTTTCTATAAGAAAAATGTCTCAGAATCTGAGACTTTTTCTATAAGAAAAATGTCTCAGAATCTGAGACTTTTCTATAAGAAAAATGTCTCAGAATCTGAGACTTTTTCTATAAGAAAAATGTCTCAGAATCTGAGACTTTTTCTATAAGAAAAATGTCTCAGAATCTGAGACTTTTTCTATAAGAAAAATGTCTCAGAATCTGAGACTTTTTCTGTAAGAAAAATGTCTCAGAATCTGAGACTTTTTCTATAAGAAAAATGTCTCAGAATCTGAGACTTTTTCTATAAGAAAAATGTCTCAGAATCTGAGACTTTTTCTATAAGAAAAATGTCTCAGAATCTGAGACTTTTTCTATAAGAAAAATGTCTCAGAATCTGAGACTTTTTCTATAAGAAAAATGTCTCAGAATCTAAGAAAAATGTCTCAGAATCTGAGACTTTTTCTATAAGAAAAATGTCTCAGAATCTGAGACTTTTTCTATAAGAAAAATGTCTCAGAATCTGAGACTTTTTCTGTAAGAAAAATGTCTCAGAATCTGAGCATTTTCTGTAAGAAAAATGTCTCAGAATCTGAGCATTTTCTGTAAGAAAAATGTCTCAGAATCTGAGACTTTTTCTATAAGAATAATTTATTTAGCTTACACCTTCTAAACCACCATGTTTATGTTCAAACGTGAAGGGCTGTCACTTCTAAACAATCAAATAAGCGGCTTCCCTTTCGATCTAAAATAGTCTTTCATTGCTTTTATTTCCTTTTATTATTTTGCATCCTCTATCATTCTATTTCTGATTTCTTTGGAGAAATTGTAAAAATATCAGTAAAAAATGTATAATAAATAAAACGATTTTAGAATTTATTTATACATATACATATGTATGTTTTTATTTTAATGGAAACAATTTACCATCATGGAACACCAAAACTTTATCCTTAATATTTCCCTTAAATTGAGTTGAACGCATTGTAATTGGAGAAACCGCATGAATTTACTTTTTTAAGATTTATCCCGTTTTTATTCGTATTTAAAGTTTTTGTTTCCCAAAATTATTTCTCTTATTTGAATAAAGTTTTGACATTTTCAATAATACTATTAAATCATGTACGATTACATATTATGTGTCTGAAACAAATTTTACATACAAAAAATTTATATTTAAAGTGAAAGTGTTTATAATCTTATAAACATGTTTCAAAACACACAATGTTCAACACTTTGTGTTTAATTCTTTACAAATTAATGCGTAACTAATTTTTTAAACACTCCGTGCTTAACGGTACGCCTTTTCTGTAAATATACATGAAAATTTACTAACTTAATAATAGTAAAGTTACATGAATTTTTAGAGTGTATATAAAAGAGACAATTCTAAGGTTGGGGTGTCTCGGCTTATCGGCCATATCGGGGATTTAGGGGTTCAAATCATGGGTCAAAAAATGCCGAAAAACAAGATTTTTGGATTTTTTAGCTATTTTTTTCTAAGAAACTATATGATGTTTACATATGAGAAGAAAAGTTTTTTTAATGTCCATCCAACGGAGGCATAACCTTATAAAAGTTTGGCTTCGCTAAATACTTTTTTCATAAAAATGTGTAAATTTTGTGGGGTATTGATATGAAGACATATACCTACGGTGTCCATATGAATATGAAATAATCTTTATTAAATTCAAGTCGACACGTATGTATTTTTGTTCTAGACGATATTCCGGCTAGTTCGGGAGTAATTGAAATTTTCCCGGAGGTCCAAATTGTTTCATAAGGGGACAACGAAATTTTGAAACACTGATATGGCCGATAAGCCGAGACACCCCAACCTTAAAATCCTCTCTTTTATATATATTTTAAGTTTCAGGCAAATCGGTTCATAAGGGCTAAGATACTTCCCTTGTCAGAAACTGAGACTTCGTTTTTCATCATTTTTCTTAATTTTTCATAATTTTTCTTATAGAAAATGTCTCAGATTCTAAGATATTTTTCTTACAGAAAATGTCTCAGATTCTAAGATAAATGTCTCAGATTCTAAGATATTTTTCTTATAGAAAAAGTCTCAGATTCTGAGACATTTTTCTTATAGAAAAAGTCTCAGATTCTGAGACATTTTTCTTATAGAAAAAGTCTCAGATTCTGAGACATTTTTCTTATAGAAAAAGTCTCAGATTCTGAGACATTTTTCTTATAGAAAAAGTCTCATATTCTGAGACATTTTTCTTATAGAAAAAGTCTCAGATTCTTTTCTTTTTTCTTATAGAAAAAGTCTCAGATTCTGAGACATTTTTCTTATAGAAAAAGTCTCAGATTCTGAGACATTTTTCTTATAGAAAAAGTCTCAGATTCTGAGACATTTTTCTTATAGAAAAAGTCTCAGATTCTGAGACATTTTTCTTATAGAAAAAGTCTCAGATTCTGAGACATTTTTCTTATAGAAAAAGTCTCAGATTCTGAGACATTTTTCTTATAGAAAAAGTCTCAGATTCTGAGACATTTTTCTTATAGAAAAAGTCTCAGATTCTGAGACATTTTTCTTATAGAAAAAGTCTCAGATTCTGAGACATTTTTCTTATAGAAAAAGTCTCAGATTCTGAGACATTTTTCTTATAGAAAAAGTCTCAGATTCTGAGACATTTTTCTTATAGAAAAAGTCTCAGATTCTGAGACATTTTTCTTATAGAAAAAGTCTCAGATTCTGAGACATTTTTCTTATAGAAAAAGTCTCAGATTCTGAGACATTTTTCTTATAGAAAAAGTCTCAGATTCTGAGACATTTTTCTTATAGAAAAAGTCTCAGATTCTGAGACATTTTTCTTATAGAAAAAGTCTCAGATTCTGAGACATTTTTCTTATAGAAAAAGTCTCAGATTCTGAGACATTTTTCTTATAGAAAAAGTCTCAGATTCTGAGACATTTTTCTTATAGAAAAAGTCTCAGATTCTGAGACATTTTTCTTATAGAAAAAGTCTCAGATTCTGAGACATTTTTCTTATTGAAAAAGTCTCAGATTCTGAGACATTTTTCTTATAGAAAAAGTCTCAGATTCTGAGACATTTTTCTTATAGAAAAAGTCTCAGATTCTGAGACATTTTTCTTATAGAAAAAGTCTCAGATTCTGAGACATTTTTCTTATAGAAAAAGTCTCAGATTCTGAAACATTTTTCTTATAGAAAAAGTCTCAGATTCTGAAACATTTTTCTTATAGAAAAAGTCTCAGATTCTGAGACATTTTTCTTATAGAAAAAGTCTCAGATTCTGAGACATTTTTCTTATAGAAAAAGTCTCAGATTCTGAGATATTTTTCTTATAGAAAAAGTCTCAGATTCTGAGACATTTTTCTTATAGAAAAAGTCTCAGATTCTGAGACATTTTTCTTATAGAAAAAGTCTCAGATTCTGAGACATTTTTCTTATAGAAAAAGTCTCAGATTCTGAGACATTTTTCTTATAGAAAAAGTCTCAGATTCTGAGACATTTTTCTTATAGAAAAAGTCTCAGATTCTGAGACATTTTTCTTATAGAAAAAGTCTCAGATTCTGAGACATTTTTCTTATAGAAAAAGTCTCAGATTCTGAGACATTTTTCTTATAGAAAAAGTCTCAGATTCTGAGATATTTTTCTTATAGAAAAAGTCTCAGATTCTGAGACATTTTTCTTATAGAAAAAGTCTCAGATTCTGAAAAAAGTCTTAGATTCTGATACATTTTTTAGATTTTGAGATATTGAGAAAATTGTCAGATTTGCAACCTCTTCCTTCAGGAAAATGTTTAGATTCCCAAATGGTTTTATATTTTGTTAAGAAGTTTTTTTTACATTGTATTTGTTATATCTTGAAATTTATGAAATCATTTCGAGGTGGGAGGGGGGGGGGGGGGCGGGGGAATGTCTGTCAATATAAACGTTGTGAGCACTATACAGGTCGTATTTATCAATAAATTTACATAACATTTGAAAATTAAGCTTTCTTTGGCTCAAGGACGAAGTCTATCGAGATCGGTCCATTTTTAGATCTATCCCCCATAAAAACGTCCCTTTTTAAGTTGGCTCATATGTCTATAAAAACCGCATTATAAAAGGTGTCATTGCGAAAAAAATTTCAAACCACCCTCCCGATATTTACATAATCTTTGAAAATTCACGAAAATCGGAAATACTACTACTTGTTAAAAATTTTGTTTGTAGGTTATAAGCGTGCACATTGGTGGCCTTATCAAATCGGGATAGAATTGGACCATTTTTGGACTTAGACTCCATATGAAAATTTCGCCCGATATTCAGTAAAAGCGGTGTATTGGCAACAAATAGAAACCTTTTTCACTCAAAAAAGATCCAAACGGTCCATGTTTAAACTTGGAAACCATTTTCCGGAAACACTGGTGCAAAGTATTATATGGTCGGTCTTGACCAACTATAATTTTCTTAATTTTTTATACCCTCCACTTAATGATAGAGGGTATATATGGGTTTGTCATTCCGTTTGTAACTCATCGAAATATCGATCTTGGACCCCATAAAGTATAAATGTTATTGATCAGTGATCGATTCTAAGACATTCTAGCGATGTCCGTCTGTCTGTCCGTCTGTGGAAATGGTGATCACGGCCAAAGTATTAACCATATATGACTGAGACTAAGCAAACTAACTAACTAACTTGTTGTTGTCTTAAGTAGTTTGGTATGGTATTTGAGCGAAATCGGTTAAGCGGTTCAAAAGTTTTGAACTAAAATGTAAGAACACCTCGAAAATTTTGGTATATTCTATATAACCTAAAAATACAAAATGCTTTAAATTGGATGCTGTTTGGAACATGTGAACAGAATTGGACACAGAATGGAATTTTTACAAGAACATACCAATTTTTTTACATAAAAAAAATTTCGCGGAATTTTCCAAGTAATCTCTTATTACATTGTGGAGGGTAGCAATACATTCGGCAAAGCCGAATTTTACTTTTTTATTAGTTTTTTCTTCAAATCGTGTTATGGGGTATGAAACGATAGAAAAGAACGGGTAACGAAATAATATGGAACAAGAAATGACATGGAATGACATTTTTGGTTTACTCAATTTTTTTTCACAAACTATATTTTAAGTCAAGGTTTTTTCAATGCTTTTTTTATCAAATATAGTGCACTAGAATAGAATATTTTATATTGAAAAAAAGGCTTTTTTTGATTTTTTTTTTGGATTTTTGATATGGTACACTCAAAATAATAACTCTGTTAAATTACAGAAAAACTCTGCTAATTTAACAGAGTACACCATACTTTTCCAGCTAGCAACATTTCTTGGTAATTTTACTAAAAAACTCTGTAAAATGATTTCGACAGAAAAAAACTGTTAATTTACAGAGTTTATAGTAAAATATTGGTTAAATATTAAAGCTTTTTTACAGAGAAAACTCTGTAATTTTACTATAAAACTCTGTAAAATGATTTGGACAAAAAAAAAACTGTTAATTTACAGAGTTTCTAGTAAAATATTGGTTAAATAAACCACCATTTAGCAAAGAAAACTATGTAAATTTACATATATTTGTAAAATGCATTTGATGCAAAAAAAATTTACAGAAAAAACTCTGTAAATTTACAGAGTTTAGTTAAATGCATGTTATTTTGTAAAATTTTTATAAGATTTCTGAAAAAAAAATTTTGATAACTTTTTTGCTACTTTTTCAACTTTTTCTCAAAAAAAAAAAAAAAAAAACAGATAAAATTTTGATGTTTGGTAACAAAAACTGCTCAAAACAGAAAACTTTTTTGGTTATAAAAAAATACGAAGTATTTTGCTTAGATCTGTATTTTAGCAGAAAACTCTGTTAATTATCTGTAAAATTAAGATTACAAAGTAAAATGTAATATAACAGAGGAAACTTTGTTTTTTTGTCACAACAAAATACAAAGTATTTTCTTTAAATCTGTATTTTGACAGAAAACTCTGTCAAATATCTGTTGAATTGAGATTACAGTCATTTTACAGAGTATTTTACAGAGTTATTATTTTGAGTGTAAAAAAGATTTTTTTTTTTTATTTTGACAAGTGATCGAAAAATACTATGAGTATTTCCGTACTCTATGGACTCCAATCAACTTGAATTTTTATATAAGAACCCCTGCATTTTGTTTGGTGTAGCATAATGTAATTAAAATTATAATTAAAAATTTAATGGTTTTATATTAGTATCTAAATTTGATTTTAATACCGCAACAATATTGTAACAATATATTGCTAAGATTTAAGTTGGCACTGATGTTTAACAAAATATTTAAATTAGTATCGTTCATCCTTTGTAACGATTTCAATCAATCATTTGTCACATTAAAACCAAATTTTAAAGGTTTTAGATACAACCAAATATATGACCTTTATACGGCCAATAAGAAGATTTTCTGCTGTTAACAAAAATTCTTAAAAAAAAAAAATAACAAAACACTTTAAAAGAAGATTATATACATTTTGTTAACACTCAAAAGAAAAAGTCTGTAAAACAAAAAAAAAAATGGTGCCAAGGGACAAGTTTGAAGAAATTAAAAAGTTTTGTCGCATGCCATGTTGATACATCATTGCATATACCAAACCATTGAAGCTAGAGACTTAATATTTGGATGTAGGTTCCCGAAAAAAAAATTCTCTAGTTCAGGTTTTTTGAAAATTCCAATTCAAAGGTATTAAAAAGTTAAATAATGTACTTTTGGTACTTGTTTTATTTCCTGAAATAATGGTCCTAGAAACCAAAAAGGTTTGTAACTTCGATTTGTAACTTGGATAATAATTCACCTGCTGGTGAATAAAAATGTTTTTCACCAGCTGGTGAATAAAACGAAACATAATTAAAAAAAAAAAAATTGTTCAATTAGAGTTAATTCTAGCTCGAGGCCCAAAAATATTTCTATTTATGATATTGTTTTAGTAGATTATTTTTAATTTATTGCTTTAAAAAAGTTACTCATCTCATAGTATATCTGTACTAATCGGTTTCACCCCCACTAAAGGATCTTCAGCAGATTTAAATTAAAAATACTCTACTATAGTAATATCATAACTACAAATATTTTTGGGCCTCGAGCTAGAATAAACTGTAATCGAATATATATCTGATAATATAACAGTATCATCGGGACTCTGTCAAAATTTTTTTCGGTCATAGTCCCCACCACCGTTATAGGGATTATGACCGAATTCAATTCGGACTTAATCCCCAAATTGGAAATGGGGATAATGCCCATGGCTATGTCACGGCACCATAACATACATTTTTCTCTAATTTTACTGACTCAGTTTGCTGACTATAAAAAATTTTTTGTTCAGAAACAAAAAATGTCCTACTTAGGGAGTGGAGATAGGGCGTAGGTATGTTTTAAAAAAATGTTGTAGGGTAAAAATAAATGGGGGTCGGTCTGACTAATGACCACTTTAGGACACACTATTGGACCGGTAGAAGCTGATTAAATAAAACAAATTTACAGAAAATAAAAAAATTGTATGGGGACCGCCTTAACAATTAGAGATAGAGGGTAGGGGTGTTGAGAGATAATGTTTGGACTAAAAAAATATTGTGGGTCGGTCATACATTTTGTTGCTCTAAGGGCACTATTAGGGCAGTTAGAGCGGTTGGAGAAAATTTTAAAAAATGTCGTTTTGTGTGGGAGTCCCCTTAGAAATTGGAGATCGGTTATTAGTTTGTTCGAAGGAAATGTTAAGACGTAAAAAATAATGAGGGGACGGTCTTATAAATGACCCCTCTATGACGCACCAATGGAGCAGAAGAAATGATTTTAAGATTGAAAAATCACAATAAAAATTTTTAAAAAAAATTTAAAAAAATAGTAATAATCGTTATCCCACGAACCTACTGGGCAAAAAATTTGTGGAATTGATAGAAGTTTTACACAAAAAAATTTCGAAAAATCGAAGAGTACAAACATTTTCAATAATGAGATTTAAATGTAAAACTTAAAAATCGCATACTACACCATTTACAGATGTAATTCGAAAAAGATCAATTGTAATTCGAAGATTCTATTTGTAATTCGAAGATTCCATTTGTAATTCGAAGATTCCATTTTTAATTCGAAGATTCCATTTGTAATTCGAATACTCCAATTGTAATTCGAAGATTCCATTTGGAATTCGAAGATTCCAATTGTAATTCGAAAAAGATCAATTGTAATTCGAAAAAGATCAATTGTAATTCGAAAAAGATCAATTGTAATTCGAAAAAGATCAATTGTAATTCGTAAAAATCAATTGTAATTCGAAGATTCCAATTGTAATTCGAAAAATATCAATGGAAATACAGTTGATATTTTTCGAATTACATTATTGAAGAAGTAATGAGTAAAAGAAGTTTGAGTAAAGGAACAAACTACCAATTTTTAAAAATTCGATATCTTTTGAACGGGTCATCAAAAAAATATGGAAATTTACCACGAAGGAGTTTTCGAAGGATACTAAAAACTGTTAACAAATTGGAAAAATCTAAAAAAAAAAAATTTCAAAGTGTCCGATTTGGCATGGAATGCCCTATATTCATGATCCTCGATCGATTTTAAGACGATCTAGCGATGTTTGTCCGTCCGTCCGTCTGTCTGTCCGTCGGTCTGTCTGTTGAAAATATGCTCACTTTTGAAAGACTTTACGAAGGCGCCTATTTCGTATATATGTTGGGCATTTACCTGGTCGGGTTGGTATTGTAATCCAGCGAAATCGGTCCAGTGGTTCAAAAGTTATGAGCAAAAGACTGAACTTCGGCAAGGGTTTTTCGTGAATTTCCGAGATAAAAAACCCGTTAACTTTCGAAGGGCAGTTCTGAGGATGCTAAAGCTTGGCATATATGTTCGTCGTTTCCCTGGCCTTGCTCGTATTGAAATGCAGCCAAATCGGTGTAGTGGTTCAAAAATTATTAGCAAAACCTTGAATTTCCGATTGGTTTCACCTTAAATTCACGTGCTGAAACCCCGTTAAACATGTTTTAAAAACATTGGTAAGTCACAAAAATATTTTACAACGTATTTTTGTCACTCAAAAATATTTTTGCACTAAAAAAAAAAAAACATGCTCGAAAAAAATTTTACACTCAAAAAAAATTTTACACTCAAAAAAAAATTTTGTAATTTAAATTACTTTAAAAAAAAAGTTATTTTTCACAAAATAAAATCATTCTTATCGAAAATGTTATTTTTTGACGTTTGAAAATTAACTATCACTTAAAAAGGGTATTCATAGATTCGGCCAAGTCGAATTTAACTTTTGTACTTGTTTCTTTTATAACAGTTAAAAAAAATAATTATTTTTTGCTTAAAGAAAATACGATTTCGATGTTCTGAAATCAGCAGATTTTTCTGCTTAAATCAGCAGATTCATCTGCTGCCTTGACAGATTTTTCTGCAGACTCTATTTGGTTTATCCATACAGAAATTTAGGAAACCGCGTCAGCTCAAATCAGCTGACTTCTCAAATGGCTCAAAAACACATTTTTCGCATGGCTCAAAATGCAGATTTTTCTGCTGATTGTACAAAGACATTAACAAACACGTAAAAAATAAAAAATTATTTTATAATACTACTACATATTTGTGTGTTCAAAATGCACTAAATTTAAACGTTTTTTTCTTATTGCATAAATTTTTGATTTTTTACTTGTTTTTAACATATTAGTGACTACTTTTTAACATTTTGGGCAAATTTTATTCAAAATACCGGTACGTACCGGTATCGATGTTTCGGTAACTGTAAACCGTTACCGAAATACTTGACAAAAACCATTACCTTTACTGTTACCGATATAAAAATATGTAATGCCAATACCGTTACCAATTCCGTTATTCGTTTCGGTTGCCAACCCTGCTTAAAATTGATCGTTTTCGAAAAAAATTACTTTTTCTAATAACAATTTATCTATTTTGAATTACAATTGTTTTTTTTTTTTTTTGAGTTACAATTGATCTTTTTCGAATGACAACGGAAATTTTCGAATTTTTCAAATTACAATTGATTGTTTTCGAATCACAGTTGACCTTATTCCAATTACAATTTAAGTTTTTTGAATTACAATTGATCAAACTGATTTTTATCAAAATTCGGATTGGACCAATTGACATGTTTTTACTCTAGTGCGGTTTTAACAAATCTTGTACAGACTTTTTAAATTTGAGTGTACCTTCTAACAGTTTCTGTTTTTATTTAAATATTTTAATGCTACATACAACTTTAATATTTATTCCCAATATTATCAAGCCACAATTTCAAGGGCGGTTTTTCCGTTAATTTAAAGCGGTTTTGTTTTATTGTACACTTGGTTGATTTTCCAGCAGCCTCGCCTCTTTCAAATACGTCAAATAACAACATTATGGAAAACATTTTTAATAGAAAATTTAAACAAATTACGGATAATCAATAATTAGATTTAAAAAAAAAAAAAATAATGAAAAATCGTTAGATACAAACTAGAGACATTGTGTGTTGAGAGTGTGTGTGTGTGTGTGCGATAAATGATTGTGCTTATGTATGTTCACGTATAAGTGTTTGCATAGCTGTATACAAGTATGTGTGTTTTTTTTATATATATGTGCCGATATTCTTCTATGTATATTTATCATGATTTTGCTTAATTTACATATGAAAAACTTAAAATTAGATGCCTCCCATGACATCAGACATGGTTATGAATTTTCAATGTTATTGTATTTTTTTATTTATGCTAAAGCAGAAGAAGCAGAAAAAAAGCAATCAGTTGAAATTCTTAGAAACATTTGAACTTTTGTGAAAGTAGAAATTTTTTAAAAAGATTTTAACAATAGACTTAGAATTTTGTAAATACAAAAATTTTCTAATTCAATAAGACTAATTTTGACATTGACATCTTGTGTGTTGATTAGAAAATAGCAAAAAAAAAAATATGTGTTGACATTAACATGCATTGACCGCTGGGATTAATTCAACTCTTTCTACTATTTTAGGTTTTATTTTTTTTTAAGCCACAAAATCCCCAAAGCAATCATAAAATATAAAATAAGGTGAAACTTCTCACATACATACATATGAATGTGTGAAAAATGAAAATACAAAATATTTATATCCTTGCTAATTTTAATATATCATCAGAGGTCAACCACTGCTTAAAATGACCTTGAAATTGGTGAAAATGTATTTTTGTGATCACTCCCAGTTTTTTTGATGATGTTTTTTTTAGTAAATAACAAAAATACATTGTACTTTATAAGAAAATCTATCAATTTATATATGGTCTGTGATACTTCATTTTACAAAATTCTGAACATTTTTCTAAATTGGGAGAATTTTTATAAAATTTTGATATATATGTTGTTTATGTTTATTTTCTTTTAATATTTTATGGACAACGAGATTTATTTCGATTTTATTTTAAGTTTTCCTTGTTTTTTTAAACTTGCCTAAATTTCCTAATTCTTACGAGCATTTTAGGATTTTATTTAAGTTTACTTATTTTTTTTTTTCTTAATTTTATTAAACAAAGAAACAAAATATGCAATTTTTAACATCAACACAAGTGCGTATGATTAATATTTGATTTATATAAATATTACGCCTATATTAGAGTGCTCAGAATTTTGTTCTTCTTTTTTTTAGGTCTTACCCCCTTAATTTGTTCCTTTTATTAAAAAAAATCATTTTTTTTGGGATGAGATATATCCCATTCTTTAAGAAATTTTACATAATGCCATGAAATATTAGATGGAAACACCCTTAGTAAGTAAAAATAGGTTGTTGGAAAAATGTTGAAGGGTAAAAGTTAAGGGGGGTGTCGGCCTTGTTTTCTACCCGTCTAGGAGGCCCCGTGAGGGCGGTAGGAGCGGATTTAGTAAAACAAAGTTATAAAAAAACAAGTAGAAAAATTTAATTCGACTTGGTCGAATCTATGAATACCCTCCACAATGTTATCTGATAGTAATTATCTAAAAAAAATTTAAAAAAATTGCATTACAAATTTTTTATTAGAAATATGTATATTATTTTGAGTCAAACTTTCTTTTAATCAATCAAATTTTTTTGAGTGTACAATTTTTTTGACTGTCAACATTTTTTTGAGTCTGCCATTTCATTCAAAAAAATAATAATGTGTAATTTTTTTTTTTGAGTGTAACATTTTTTTTTTGAGTGTAAATTTTTTTTTGAGTGCAAATTTTTTTTAGTGTACAAATTCTTTGAGTAACAAATTACTTTGTAAAATATTTTTGTTGTTTTATACCTACATATATGTAATACAAAAAAAAACTATTTCACATATTTTCCTCTTTTTATATTACCATCCTTTTCTTTAAAAACCAAAAACAAATTAACATTCAATCATACACATACTTTATTTGATTTTTTCCCGTTACATACAGTTACATTAACAATAACAAATATTTACTTGTCTAACAACTAAACTGCACCCCACGACAAGAAAACAAACAACAACAAGTTTTACAAAACTGGTATTTCACCATGCTATTAAAACTTGTTTAACGAGTTTTCAACAGTTTAAGGTGAAACAAATCTGAAATTCAGTGCATTGCTTATAACTTTTGAACCACTGAACCGATTTTGCTGAAATTCAAAAGCAAACAGCCTTGGGGAACAACAAATATATATGCTAAGCTTCAGTCCCCTCAGAATTGTCTTTCGAAAGTTATAGTGGTTTTAATCTTGTAAATTCGAAAAATACCCTTCCCGAAATTTACTATTTTGCTCATAACTTTTGAACCACTGGACCGATTTCGCTGGATTACAATACCAACCTGACCCGGTAAATGAAGAACATATATGTTAAACTTCAGGAGCCTCCGTAAAGTCTTTCAAAAGTTAGCGTGTTTTCAACGGACAGACAGACAGACGGACGGACGGACGGACGGACGGACATCGCTAGATCGACTTAAAATCGATCAAGGATCATGAATATATATACTTTATGGGGTCCTAGACCAATATTTCGATGTGTTACAAACGGAATGACAAACTTATATATACCCTCTATCACTAGAGTGGAGGGTATAACAAGAATTGTATGAGGACCTCCTTATACATATGGGGCATTCCATGTCAAATCGGACACTTTGAAAAACTTTTTTTTTAGATTTTCCCAATTTGTTTACAGTTTTTAGTACTCCTCGAAAACTCCTTCGTGTTAAATTTTCAGATTTTTTTGATGACCCGTTCAAAAGATATCGAATTTTGAAAAATTGGTAGTTTGTTCCTTTACTCAAACTTCTTTTAATCATAACTTCTTCAATAATTGTCCAAATTTCAAATTTGTTTTTTCAAAATTTTTGTTTTTTTGCGTACTTAAAAAAAAATCCCAAAAATTCTTAAAAGCACTCTAGTATGCGTTTTTTAAGTTTTAAAATTTAAATCTCATTTTTAAAAATGTTTGTACTCTTCGATTTTTTTGAAATTTTTTTGTGTAAGACATCTATCGATTCTACAAATTTTTTGCCCAGGAGGATCGTGGGATAACGATTATTACTATTTTTTAAAATTTTTTGAAAAAATTTTATTGTAATTTTCCAATCTTAAAATCATTTCTACTGCTCCAATGGTGGTTCATAGAGGGGTCCTTTATAAGACCGACCCCCATTAATTTTTATGTCTTAACATTTCTTTGGAACAAACTAATACCCTATCTCCAATTTCTAAGGGGGCTCCCATAAAAAACGACATTTTTTAAAATCTGCTCCAACCGCTCTAACTGCCCTAATAGTGCCCTTAAAGCAACAAAATGTATGACCGACCCACAATATTTTTTTAGTCCAAACATTTTCTCTGAGCACACCTACCCTCTATCTCTAATTGTTAAGGCGGTCCCCATACATTTTTTTTTATTTTTGTAAATTTGTTTTATTTAATCAGCTTCTACCGGCCCAATGGTGCGTCCACGAGGGGTGAGACCGACCCCCATTTATTTTTACCCTGCCACATTTTTTAAAAATATACCTATGCCCTATCTCAACTCCCTAAGTAGGCTCCCATACAAAATTACATTTTTATAAAATTTGCTCCAACTGTTATTTGTATGGGAGCCTACTTAGGGAGTGGAGATAGGGCGAAGGTATGTTTTAAAAAAATGTTGTGGAGTAAAAATAAATGGGGGTCGGTCTCACTAATAACCCCTCTCAGACGCACCATTGGACCGGTAGAAGCTGATTAAATAAAACAAATTTACAAAAAATAAAAAAAAAATTGCATGGGGACCAACTTAACAATTAGAGATAGAGGGTAGGTGTGTTCAGAGAAAATGTTTGGAGTAAAAAAATATTGTGGGTTCGTCATACATTTCTAAGGGCACTATTAGGGCAGTTAGAGCGGTTGGAGCAGATTTTAAAAAATGTCGTTTTGTGTGGGGCCGCCCTTAGAAATTGGAGATAGGGTATTAGTTTGTTCCAAAGAAATGTTAAGGCGTAAAAATTAGTGGGGGTCTGTCTTATAAAGGACCCCTCAATGACGCACCATTGGAGCAGTAGAAATGATTTTAAGATTGGAAAATTACAAAAAATTTTTTTCAAAAAATTTTAAAAAATAGTAATAATCGTTATCCCACGATCCTCCTGGGCAAAAAATTTGTAGAATCAATAGATGTTTTACACAAAAAAATTTCAAAAAAATCGAAGAGTACAAACATTTTCAAAAATGAAATTTAAATTTTAAAACTTAAAAATCGTATACTAGAGCGCTTTTAAGAATTTTTTGGGATTTTTTTTTTTTAAAAGTACGTAAAAAAAAACAAAAATTTTGAAAGAAAAAATTTGAAATTTGGAGCATTATTGAAGAAGTTATGATTAAAAGAAGTTTGAGTAAAGGAACAAACTACCAATTTTTAAAAATTCGATGTCTTTTGAACGGGTCATCAAAAAAATCTGAAAATTTACCACGAAGGAGTTTTCAAAGGGTACTAAAAACTGTTAACAAATTAGGAAAATCTAAAAAAAAATTTCAAAGTGTCCGATTTGACATGGAATGCCCCATATATAAAAGTTTGTCAATCCGTTTGTAACTATCGATCTGA
Source organism: Pegoplata infirma (assembly GCA_963921195.1). Classification (NCBI taxonomy): domain Eukaryota; kingdom Metazoa; phylum Arthropoda; class Insecta; order Diptera; family Anthomyiidae; genus Pegoplata; species Pegoplata infirma. The sequence goes on along the minus strand of OY992536.1, from coordinate 311,160,351 downwards.
TATGTTTGGTATGGCATTTGAGATATTCATAGCGGGTCAGCGGTTCAAAACTTATGAACGAAAATGTAAAAACACCTTAAAAATATTGGTATATTCCTCATAGCCTAAAAAAAAAAACAAGTAGAAAAGTGAAATTCGACTTGACCGAATCTATGAATACCCTCCACAATGCCTTTTTTAAGTGATAGTAAATTTTCTAACGCGAAAAAAATACATTTTTGATTAGAAATATTTTATTTTGTGTAAAAAGAGTTTTTAGTAAATTTCGAAAAAAAATATAATTTTTTTTTTGTGTAAAATTTTTTTTTGAGTGTAAAATTTTTTTCGAGTGTATTTTTTTTTTGTTTTAGTGTTAAAATATTTTTGAGTGACAAAAATACGATGTAAAATATTTTTGTGACTTACCAATGTTTTTAAAACATGTTTAACGGGTTTTCAACACATTAATTTAATGTGAAACTAATCTGAAATTCACGGTTTTGCTAATGACTTTTGAACTACTGGAACGATTTGACTGAAATTCAAAATAAACTAGGCCAGGGGAAATGTATATGCTAAGCTTCAGCATGCTCAAAATTACCTTTCGAAAGTTAGCGTGTTTTTTATCTCGTAAATTTACGAAAAACCCTTACCGAAATTCAGTCTTTTGCTCATAACATAACTTCTCCCTGTTCACACCTCTGTTTTAAAACAAATCTAAGCTCTTGTACGCAATTTATTGACCCATTGAAAAATTAATAATTTTGATATAAAATTTCTGGTTAACAAATAAGTAAAAAGATTAATTTTCTATAAAGTGTTGAGGCGTATGAGCTAAAACACCTCAATTCAACCGAGGAGTTGACCGCACCCCCTCCAAATTTAATGAAATTTAGTACTGGGGTTTACTTTTACAAAAAAGAGATTTTTCCAATTTTTCAGGCTTCTGGTCATTCCAGTATTCGAGATATGCGGTGTTGAAAATTAACAAAATCGTATATATTTGGCAAAAGTGTTCTGAGATAAATAAAGATAACTCGAAAAGTAATAACAATACAGGTCTCAGTTAGGTTGCAAATAATAGGTAATGAGACAGCCTTTAAAATGGCATTCCTCAGGATTTTTTTTGAAAAAGGTCAAAGGTCATTGGTTTTAACCTTAATTTTTGGAGAGCTATATCTCAAAAAACGATATTTTTAAAATTTTGGAAAAAATATATGTTGTTAAGAATCTCTCATACTACTTAAGTTTAAATTTTCAGGCTGGAGACTTCATTGGAACTTTTTATATTAATAGAAACATTGTGACAGGAAAGAAAAATCGGTGTAATTTCCCTTACAAAAAAAAACATTTTTTTTGTCTGTGAAATTCTGGTACCAGAATTCATTTTTCTGAATGTTCTTGACGTGCTGAGTCCAAATATGACCTTTGAACTGGCCTATCGCTATTACTTTTCAAGATATAAGCACCTAAATGTTCAGAAAACACAGCAATAGCATTTTAGCAATTTTCACACATTAATGTGCAGATATCTCGAAAACTAATTGCGATAGGCCAGTTCAAAGGTCATATTTGGACTCAGCACGTCAAAAACATTCAGAAAAGTGAAATTTGGTACCAGAATCTCAAAGACCAAATAAATTGTTTTTTTTTTGTAAGGGGAAAAACACCGCTTTTTCTTCCCTGTCATTATGTTTCTATTAATATTAAAAGTTCCAATGAAGTCTCCATCCTGAAAATTTAAACTTAAGTAGTATAGGTGATCCTTAATAACATATATTTTTTCCAAAATTTTAAAAATACCGTTTTTTGAGATATAGCTCTCCAAAAATTAAGGTTAAAACCAATGACCTTTGACCTTTTTCAAAAAAAATCTTTGGGAACGCCATTTTAAAGGCTGTCTCATTACCTATTATGTTCAACCTGACTGAGGCCTGTATTGTTATTACTTTTCGAGTTATCTTTATTTATCTCAGAACACTTTTGTCAAATATATACGATTTTGCCAATTTTCAAGACCCCATGTCTCGCGAAGAAAAACTACCAGAAGTCTAAAATTTTGGCACTATGATTTTTTTGTAAGGGACCAAATATATTCCAAGTTTCATCAAATTCGAAAGAGGTAAGGTCAAAAATGCTACTTTTTTCGGTTGAATTGAGGTGTTTTAACTCGTATGTGTAATATTATTTATATTACGAATTTAATATTAATCATACGCCTCATATATTTATTTTGCTAGTAATTTTCAGCTCTATTTTTAAACCAATAACATATGTAAAGAATTTACTACGATTATATTAAGGACTAGCTGGCCCGGTCCGCGTTGCTGGCCCGGTCCGCGTTGCTGGCCCAAATATATGATCAGTGTTATATTTAGTATCGCTTCAAATATATAGCCCTGCAAAAAAGGGTAATGAATTTCTTGGCTTAGAAAAAATTGTAGGCGTGGTTTTAAAGACCCGATTAGGCAGATAATCATCTTCAAATTATATTTTAGGAACTAAAAAAAAATAATAACCATGTCTTCGACTTTGCGTACTGTACAAATTCAAAACTTCTTTAGTATCATTACGAACAACGCAAAAATAAATTACGCATATTCCTTATCTTATCGTCTTGAGTTCAAACAAACCTTTATAGTTTTCCCGAATTTTTCATTTTTTCGGAACACTTCTCATTTAAATTTCCTTAAATTAAAACTATAATCAACATAAAAAAATCAGTCCGGTCATTAGTAGTCGAGATATTTAGACAAAAGTGGGCGTTAAATTTGTGTGGTAAGTTAAAATTGTACATATGGTAAAAATCCCAAAGGATTTAAAATCATTTTTACCAAGTTTAAGCGGAATATATTAAGAAATATTTTTTTTAATAGATCGAATTAGAGTAAAAACGAATTTTAGATATATCCAAAAAAAGTGGCCGAGGACAATTTTTCTTTCCAATCAATTATATGGAACATTACAAACATTTAAAACAATAAGCCACATCGGCCCAGGCGTTCTCAAGTGCTGCAAATCTTAAGGATGTTGAAAAATGTGGGCTTTCAAGTGGGGGAGGCCAAGACCAATAATTATTTCAAAATCCTTACTTGGACTCTAATGATCATTAAAGAAAAAATTTAACAAATCAGGCCAGTCTTTCTTCGATGAGGGAGTGGACAATTTATCTTTCCGTAAAAACCTTAGTTATACTATCACGAACGTCAACAAATACTACTAATAGCCAAATCGGCCCTGCCGTTCTACTATTTTAGATATGTCGAAATAAAAGTGGCGTGAACAATTTTTATTTCCGTTTTAACCTAAATTGGACTAAGACGAAAATTTAAAAAAAAGTTAAGTCCATCCGTTCTTTGATTTCAGATATATCGAAAAAAGGAGGCGAAAAAGTGGGCGTGATTAATTTTTTTCCGAAAAAACCAAAGAAAAACATTAAAAAAAATAAGACGAACTTAAAGAAAAATATTATCAATCGGTCAGTTCTCAAGTGATGCGATTACCAACGAACTTCATATGATTTTTATTTATATTTTATTATTCTATATTTTATTTTTCTATGGAGTAAATTTTATATACATATATCGAAAAAAGGAGAGGGTGGACAAATTATCTTACCGTAAAACCTTATTTGAATTTAACTAACTCGGCCCATCCATTCAAAAGTGGGCATAGAAGTGTAAAATTGTTCTTTCCGAAAAACCTTTGCTGGACTATGACGAACATTAAGAACAAAATTAGATAAATTGATCCACCCATTCCATGATATATATCGAGAAAAGTGAGCGGTGTGCACAATTTATCTTTCCTTAAAAATCTTTTGCGGGTTATAACCAAATCGGTCTAGCCGTCTTAGTTCTTTCGATACATAGCAAAAAGTGGGCGTGGGAAATTCTACTACCCATAAAAACCTTAGTTGAATTATGACGAACATTTTCAACAAAAATTAGCCAAAGTGGGAGTGGTAATTTTTTTTTTTCGTAAAAACCAAAGTTGGAATATGATGAAAATGCATTTAAAAAAAATTGTCAAATTGGTCCAGACATTCTCAGATTTTTAATAAATTGAAAAAGTGGGCGTAAAAGTGGGCATGGTCGATTTTCCTTTCAGTACAAACTTAAATTGGATTATTACGAACATTTAAATAAAAAAATTACCCACATCGGTGCAGCCGTTTTCCGATTTTAGATAAATCGAAAAAAGTGGGCGTAAAAGTGGGCGTGGTCAATTTTTCTTTACGTAAAAACCTAAGTTGGGATATGACGAACATTTCAAAAAAAAAATTGTCCAAATCGGTCCAGCCGTTCTCAACTGATGCTGTTACCAACGAACGACAATTGATTTTTATTTATATAGATTAACCAGACAATTGGCAAAAGCCTTTGGGTAAAAATCTCAACAGCTAAAAAAGTCCAAGTCCCACCTACCTGTAACCAAAATATTGATTTAAATTTCATAGTTTTTTTCGAAATAACTCGTTTGGTATGCGTCGAATGTTTGTAAATGCTATTGTAAAAGCTGTAGAGCAGCACAAACACTTAAGTACCGGTAATTACACTGTTATTAAGTATTCTGCGTGTTAATAAACATGTTTATAGGTTTTGTAAGTATTTAATTAGTATATTTATTCACATTGTAATATACTAAAGTATTAATTAATATTTACAACTTTTCCAAAAATATTACAATTTGTTTAGGGCATATCCCTAAATCGATTCTTATTGTTGAGGTTATTACGGAAATTTTAACATTTTAGGAGGAAATTTTAAGTTTTCTTTAAAAAAAAAAAAAAAAATGCAATTTATTTTTGCTAATGTTAGCAAAAAGCTTGTAAAAATTTGGTCAACTTAATTTTAAATTTAGCAAAAAAAAAATAGTTTAAATTTTGTTAAAAAATGCGCTAAATGAAGTTTACAAGATATTTTTTGCTAACATGCTAATCTCAACTAAAAATTTGCTAAAGGTTATCTTACTAGCAAAAAAAAATTAGTAAATCTAATAATGTATTATTTTGGGTTCGTTCGAACGGGATTTCACCTCAGGCCTTTACAGAAAAATTCTTAAAATTTGAGTTAGTTTTTCAATCAAAAAGTTCTTATAGCACATTCATACTGACCTCGAAACCCCGTTGAAACCTCGTATTTTCATTTTGAAAACTTTGCCGTTCACACCCGAAGTTTTTGAAGTGTATTGAGTTTTCAAAATTTGCTAAAGAAAATTCTTCAATTTTACGCGTTGAGACAGGCACATTTATATTAAATACGCGTTTTTTTATAATAATTTATCGAAAAAAATTGTTTAATTGTTGTTTTTTGTTTAAATTTGTAAATATTTTTATTTTTTTATTTTTGACATTTTCTTTAATTTATTTTCTAATCTTCTAACAGTTGTAAAAAAAAGGAGAACTATGAAATTTAAAAGGTTTCGATCGTACTTTCGTGAAAGCTCATAAAAAAAATGTTTTCAATTTGTATGGGAAAATACGTATTTTCAAATGAGGTTTGAGGCGAAACCTCGTTAAACGGGGTTTCGATGCCAATGTGAATGCACTATTACACTCAAAATAATTACTCTGTTAAATACTCTGTAAATTGACTGTAATCTCAATTCGACAGATATTTGACAAAGTTATCTGTCGAAATACAGATTTTAATAAAATACTTTGTATTTTCTTATGACCGAAAAACAAAATTTTTTTCTGTAATTTTACTTTTTACTTTGTAGTCTCTATTTTAGAGATAATAAACATTTTTTTTTGTTAAAATACGGATTTTAGAAAAATACTTTGTTTCTTTCTCGTAACCAAAATACTAAATTTCATTTGTAATTTTACTTATTGCTCTGTAAAAATAAAAATCACTTCAAAAAACTTCAAAATATGACCGATAAAACCCTCTTTAAAAAGTGTCTTAAATTACAATTAAAACTGGTAAATTTTACGAGGATGACGTGTAAAATTGGAGTTACTGGTTAAAACTCGTATTATATACAAAAATAAAAAAGTACAATTACAATTTGGAAGCATTAAAACGGGCAAATTTTACAAAATTTTAATTTTAATTAATTTATTTTTTTTAATTTTAAATAATGTTTTTGATGCAGAGAGTTTTACTCATAAAATGGATTTAACTAAAACTTTGTAAATTTACAGAGTTTTTTGTAAAATTTTGAGCTCATAAATTGCATTTAACTAAAACTTTGTAAATTTACAGAGTTTTTTTGGTAAAATTCTTTTCGGTTTTATCAATATTTTACAGATAATTATATAAATTTAAATTATTTTTTTATCGAAATCATTTTACAGAGTTTTCTTCGTAAAATAACAAAAAATCTTGCTGGTTGGAAATCTATGGTATTTTCTGCTGGCATAGCAGAGTATCTCTGTACTTTAACAGAGTGATTATTTTGAGTGTAGTTTCAATGTAACTCAAAATAATAACTGTTAAATCACAGAGAAAATCTGCTAATTTAAGAAAGTACAGGTTAGGTTTCCAGCTAGCAACATAATTTGGTAATTTTACTAAAAAAGCTCTTTAAAATGATTTTGACAAAAAAAAGAGAAAAACTGTTAATTAACAGAGTTTATAGTAAAATATTGGTTAAATTTGAGCACCTTATAAAAAAAAACTCTGTTATTTTACTTTTAAACTCTCTAAAATAATTTGGACACAAAAATGCTAATTTACAGAGTTTATAGTAAAATATTGGTTAAATGACGCAATATTTTAGAGAGAAAAACTCTTGTTAATTTACATATATTTATAAAATGCATTTGATGCAGCCAAAAATTTACAGAAAAACTCTGTAAATTTACAGAGTTAAGTTATATGAATGTTATTTTGCAAACATTTTATAAGATTTTAAAATTTTTTTTTTTCTATTGATAAAATTTTTTTTAATACTCTTTAGTTTTTTTCTCAAAAAAAAAAACAAAAAAAAAAATACAGATAAAATTTTGAGTTTGTTAACAAAAAAAAAAATCTCAAAACAATATTTTTACAGAAAACTCTTTTTTAACTGTAAAGTTAAGATTACATATAAACACGGCGAGCCTCAGCGAAGTTTAAGTTGAACTTCAGTGTCGACGAAAAGTGTAAACGGAGTTTGACTTCTGCATGATTAAATATAAATTAAATTAACAGCGAAATCGTTGCTGCTCGCATTATTTTCATAAATTTTGACTCTGAAGTTTTTTAAATGTATTCAAAGTATACAGTTTTAATTGTACTTATTTACAGATCACAAAACAGTAATTGTAACCCTATCTCTCAAGTTCGCGAAATATCGCGAAATAATTTTTTTGCTGTTTATCTTTAGATAGGTTTCTTCGTAAAAACATTGTATGTAGTTTTACTTGTTTTAGATCAAAGGTCACACAGCTGTTGACATCAAAATAGTAAGTGTTAAATTTCGCGAGATATCGCAAAACTATATAACTTTTTTTTTTAATTTTTTGGTTGTATTTTTACACCGATTCTTTAGAAATAGTGTAAAAACGTAGTATGCAGTTTGTTTCGAACATGTTGAAAGATATTAAAACTGCCCACAAAAAAATTATAACTGCTCACTTTCGCGAGAAATAGCGGAAAATAACTTTTTGCGTTTTTTTTTGTTTTTATTATTAAAAGAAGTTTCTTTAAAATTGTTGAAAACACGAAATGCATTTTGATTTTTTATTGATCAATGGTCATAAGTAGAGATGAGATTTTCATGCACTAAAAAATCGAAAATATGCGCTTAAAATATGCGCTAAAATATTCAAAATATGCACTAAAAACCTAAAAATATGCACTAAAAAATAAAATGTGTGCAATGAAAGTCTTGTTTTATTAAAAAGCAAAGCCGGGTTTAAATAGTTACATTTAAAACTTCATATAAGCAAGATTTTTTAGAAATTTAGACAATATTTAAAAAAATTTAAAAGAAAAAAAATAATTTTTATTTTCAAAAAAAATTTGAAAATTTGAAAAAGTTTTTGAAACATTTAAATTTTAATTTGTGTTTTGATCACTTATGCCAAAATATGCAAATATATGCACTTAAAAGTTGGAAATATGCACAAAATATGCATTTAAAACAAAAATATGCAAATATATGTAAAAACAAATCGATGTCATTTTAACGCAAATTTCTTGATTCGGAAAGACAATTGGTCGATATCGTTTTTAGACTATCGACAAAAAACATGCATTTACATGAAAATCTCATCCCCAGTCATAAGACTGTTAACATCAAAACTCAAAAATTAATGATGTCGTAGGTTATTTTTTACAATTTTCTATTGAAATATTTTTTTAAAAAATTTTTAGTAAAATTTTGGGGAATCGATCCAGCAATCAACTACATTTTGGCCAGACACCCTACTCATAGTGCCAAAGTCACTTGATACTAATATGTTTTTATTTTTCTATAAATAATTTTTTGAATTTTTTTTTTACAAAAAATAACCAACTTGTGTAGGTAAAAACTAATGATATCACATTAAAAAATACCAACAATTAAAAAAAAACTACTCACACAAATCATTAAAATTTAAAGAATAATCAGTAGTTTTTACTTACAGAACAAAAATAAATGAATTTAAAAATTAAATGTTAATGAAAGTCTTTATTTTTTAGTGTGTTATTTTTGAAACAAAGGACAGATGTAGTCATTAATAAAAACTGAACATTAAACAAATGTTTTTTCTTTTAAAAACGACTAAACGTAAAACTTTTTAAATAAACTACAAACAGTTAATGACATAATTTTTTGAGTGTTGGTAAAAATAACAGAACTATCATTAATTTTTAATGTTTTCGTAGGTTATTTTTTCGAATTTGTTGGTTAAAAAGTATGAAAAAACCGTAGTTTTTAATGTTTAATGTTATTTATTTTAGAAGATTTTGTCAACAGTGAAAAATAAATGTTGATGTTTGTTAAAACAAATGAATAATTACTGGGATGGTTTTCAATTGTTTATTCACTGGTTTTAAATGTGCTTTTCTTTTGTTTTTGCCTACAAAATATTTTGTGTGTAGTGTTTAGTTAAATGATTGTTATTTTTCAAAAATTTTATAAGATTTTTTAAAAACATTTTTTTTTTCTTTTTATAACTTTTTTTTAATACATGTTAAAAGTAATAAATTTCCAAGCTCGAGGTCTTGAAAATTTGCTGCTTTTCACCATTTAACATTTATTTTTTTTAATACTTTTTGGTTTTTTTCTCAAAAAAGAAAATTTTTGTGTTTGGTAAAAAAAAAAATCTCAAAACAGTATTTTTACAGAAAACTCTGTTTTTAACTTAAAGTTAAGATTACATATAAATAAGAAAAATACAGATGAAAATTAGTAAAGTATTTTCTTAAATCTGTATTTAAAGTAACACCATAAAAAAAAACCCAGTTTCCTACTATTTTCATACACACAAAATATTTTGTTAGTAAATTCAACTGAAAAATCGTTTAAAAAAATCGTTTTTCCTTTTAAAAAACGTATTTCATATATTTAATTTGAAACAACATACCTTTTCTATTATTTTTAAATGTTAATAAATGACTATCCATTCCGTGAAAACAAATGATATTTGAGCTATTTTAACTGTTTAGAATATTTTTTTTTTTGTGGAGTAAAAATATTTTTTTTTTTTGCATAACAAACTACTAAAACCGTACTTTTGTAAAATTATACGGTATAATCAGTCACAAATAATTTAACTGATAAAAATATTTTTCCGTAAATTTTGTAGTTCATTTTTTTAACAACTGTATAAATCATTCAATATTTCAGTTGCCTTAAAAAACAAACGATAAAACATTTAAAACAACTTTAACTAAAAACTTTTTGAATAACCGTAAATAGTTATTGTACAACTTTTTGGGTGTATTAAATTGTCTGATTCTGAATTTGCATGCCTAATCACACCACCCCTAGAAATCCCAGTCTAAACCCACCAAACTTCCTGGGTCCGCGTCTGGCTGCTTGTCCACTTTTTTAAACCAACACAACATTATCAATAACATTCATCACATGTTCTGCTAAATCTTTGTGTGTGTATGTTATACGCAATAACTCAATTAATATTTAATTGAATAATAACGGTATATAAACAGGTGTTCTTTAATTGATGAATTGATGTCTATAACTGTCTGTTAATATTCGTGTTTGCTGCTCTACGATAATAATCAATAATAAATTAAATACAAAAAAACTTACTTATTGTGTTGTTGTCAGATGATAAAAGATGATTTAATAATTAAATATTATCACATTTGCATAAACATTCCTTTTTGTTAACATTTCATTAATAATTCAAATCAATAAAATCTAAAATCACACACACACTTTGAAGAATTCAAACATTTGGTATTTTAATTTTCTAACACTTTTATTCAATTTGCAGATGTTTTAACATAAAGACAACATTAAAACGACGACACCTTATGACTTTACGCGTTAAATACAAAAAAAAAAACAGAAATCAAATTTAACAATGTTTCCTTTTGCAAATAATTTCAAAAATGTTTCGATTTCCGTTTCCGTTTAACAAATCAGGCACAATTTCCGCCAACGAAGACGTCGTCGACGACAACTAAACACCCAATAAAAAAAAAACGGAATAGAAATAATAAAAAAAAATAAATCAGAAAAATATATAAGAAGGAAATTTAATAATTTATACTTGTATTTCTTTTGTTTCTTTATTTTTCTAAGAAAATTCTATTCTATTTTTTTTTTTTTTTGTAAATAACAAAAGTATAGTTTTGTTGTTAAATATTTAATATGAAAATGTGAATTTTTTATAATTCTATACTTTTTTTCTAGTTGTTTTAAGCTATTTTAGTTTCCTTTATTTTTTTCTATGAAAGGACTATTAAGTATTTTTTTTATTTATCCATTCACCATTCACAATTTGTTAACTAGGCGCAGCAGTTGAAAACGCGTTTGAACAGTTCAACAGACAAATATGGACTGTTGCTCAACGTATTTGTTATGAATGCGAATTCTAAATAATCACAGGAAAAATAAAAGGATATTGTCTGCAAGGACATGTTGATGATGGTAGTAGGTAAGTGCTATATATTGTAGTTGGTGTATAAAACAACTGTTGGTTGTGGTCGTATATCAGTGATGATACTGGGGGTACAATAGGGCATTCTGTCAGATCTAAACTTTCGAATTTTGTGCCGTTATACCTGCCGAACGATGCCCACGTTAGAGCTGATTATGGGAAAATTTATGAATAGTTTTGTCATCTTTGGTCACTTTTAAGACCAATTTAATTAAAAAGTTATTTTTATGTTATGCATCTGTGTACCAAAATCACGGTTTTTAATTTTTATACCCTCCACTCTAGTGATAGAGGGTATATGAGGCATTCTACACCAAATGTCCAGCGAAAAAAAACATGTGTACCGTAAATTTCTGAATAGGTTGTTTGGATAGCCCTATATGGAACTAAGAAAATTGCGTTTTTGGTTTTTCTAATTTTCAAAAACTGTGCTTAGAAGGCGTGGTCAAATATTGGAAAAATGGTAAAATTTGTGGCGAGTTGCCTTGATTAAATATTTATCACATTAAAACGGAATGCACCACAATCTCAAAAATTTACATTCTTATATAGTTTTGTATGGGCTATCGATTAAATTTTTTTTTTTGAAAATTTTCAGAACCCGTTCTGAAATTTTCCATTTTTTAAAAAAGTCAATTTATCAAAAATTCGGCCACTTTTTTTTCTTTTTTAATTTTTTTTAAGTTTAGATGATTCTCTAAATTTCATCAAAATTTAGAAATTTGCTTGTATTTTCTTGTTTCAATAGAGCGTATGAGTACTATTGATGCAATTAATAATACTCATTCGCAACGTTAAACCAAGAAAATACAAGCAAATTACAAAATTGTTATGAAATTTAAAATTCAAATGCGATTTTCTCGAAAAAAACGAAGATTTTTTCGTGTGGATGGACAAACATCTAAACTTAAAAAAAAAAAATTAAAAAAGAAAAAAAATTACCGGATTTTTGATAAATTGACTTTTTAAAAAAACGGAAAATTTCAGAACGGGTTCTGAAAATGTTCCAACAATTTTTTTTTAATCGATAGCCCATTCAAAACTATAGTAGAATGTAAATTTTTGAGATTGTGGTGCATTCCGTTTTAATGTGATAAATATTTAATCAAGGCAACTCGCCACAAATTTGACAATTTTTCCAATATTTTACCACGCCTCCTAAGCCCAGTTTTTGAAAATTTGAAAAACTAAACACGCAATTTTCTTAGTTCCATATAGGGCTATCCAAAAACCTATTCAGAAATTTACGGGACGCATGTTTTTCTGCAGCGGGACATTTGGTGTGGAATGCCTCATATATAAGTTTGTCATTCCGTTTGTAACTCATCGAAATATCGGTCTGGCACCCCATAAAGTATATATATTATTGATCAGTGATCGATTCTAAGACATTCTAGCGATGTCCGTCCGTCTGTGGAAATGGTGATCACGGCTAAAGTATTAAACATATATCACTGAGACTTAGCAAACTCACTTGTTGTTGTAATAAGTAGTTTGGTATTATATATGAGCGAAATCGGTTCAGCAGTTCAAAAGTTATGAACTAAAATGTAAGAACACCTCAAAAATTTTGGTATATTCCACATAACCTATAAATACAAAATGCTTTAAATTGGCTGCTGGTTGGCATATGTGAACAGATTTGGTCACAGAATGGAATTTTTACATAAACAAACCAATTGTTTTACAAAAAAAAATTGGCGTAATTTTGTTTTCACCAAAATTTTTTTTTTCCAAATTATTTTTTTTTTTTTGCAAATAATCTTTTATAACGTTGTGGAGGGTATCAATACATTCGGCAAAGCCGAATTTAACTTTTCTACTTATTCTAAATAATTTTCCAACAAAGTACGCAAAATTTTCGAATTTTTGAGCCGGATTTGGTTAAAAAGTTCGAACATGAATTTTGGTCGAAATACGTCATTTTGTGTAACTTTTACCGCAGGCTGCCGACTGAAGATGACCTTTAAACATTTTTTTTATAATTTTCCATAATCAGCTCTATAGTGGCAGTTTAAATTGGACGGGACGCCCTAGTGTACAATTCTGATACACAATCGCAAAAATGGTCTGTTTGACAAAAATCTAACATCATATTCAAACAAGTAGAAAAGTTAAATTCGACTTGACCGAATCTATGAATACCCTCCACAATGCCCTTTTTAAGTGGTAGTAAATTTTCTAACGTAAAAAAAAAAACATTTTTGATTAGAAATATTTTATTTTGTGTCAAAAAACTTTTTTTTAAGTAATTTTTGAAAAAAAAAAATAATTTAGTAAATTTTTTTTGGAGTGTAAAATTTTTTTTGAGTGTAAAATTTTTTTCGAATGTATTTTTTTTTTTAGTGTACAAATATTTTTGAGTGACAAAAATATGTTGTAAAATATTTTTGTGACTAACCAATGTTTTTAAAACATGTTTAACGGGTTTTCAACACGTGAATTTAAGGTGAAGCTAATCTGAAATTCACGGTTTTGCTAATAACTTTTGTGCTACTGAACCGAATTGGCTGAAATTCGATTCAGACCAGGCCAGGGGAACGACAAATATATATGCTAAGCTCCAGAAGCCTCAGAATTGTGTTTCGAAAGTTAGTGTGTTTTTTATCTCATAAATTCACGAAATTCAGTCTTTTGCTCATAACTTTTAAACCATTGGACGGATTTCACTGGATTGCAATACCGATCTGACCAGGTAAATGCCCAACATATATGCTAAACTTCAGGAGCCTACGTAAAGTCTTTCAAAAGTTAGCGTGTTTTCAACAGACAGACGGCACTAGATCGTCTTTAAATCGATTGAGGATCATGAATATATGAAGGGCTTACTGCAAAAACTTGATAAGCAACATTTTATTTTTTGGTGCTTTTTGTCTTCTACTGATGTTTTATTGACAGATTTTTGGCAGAATTTGAGCTTAAACCCTTCGTACAAGTATCATGAGTATAAAAGTTCTTCAACAGATATATTTTCTACATAATTTCAAAAGTTTTAAGGCAAAAACCACCATAAAATTAAATGTTGCTTATCGAGTTTTTACAATAAGCCCTTTATATATGGGGCATTCCATGTCAAATCGGCCACTTTGAAATTTTTTTTTTTTAGATTTTCCCAATTTGTTTACAGTCTTTAGTACCCTTCGAAAACTCCTTCGTGGTAAATTTTCAGATGTTTTTGATGACCCGTTCAAAAATCACAAAATTCTTAAAAGCGCTCTAGTATGCGATTTTTTAGCTTTAAAATTTAAATCTCATTTTTGAAAATGTTTGTACTCTTCGATTTTTTTAAAATTTTTTTGTGTAAAACTTCTATCGATTCTACAAATTTTTTGCCCAGGAGGATCGTGGGATAACGATTATTACTATTTTTTAAAATTTTTTGAAAAAATTTTATTGTAATTTTCCAATCTTAAAATCATTTCTACTGCTCCAATGGTGCGTCATAGAGGGGTCCTTTATAAGACCTACCCTATTAATTTTTACGTCTTAACATTTCTTTGGAACAAACTAATACCCTATCTCCAATTTCTAAAACAAATTTACAAAAAATAAAAAAATTGTGTGGGGACTGCTTTAACAGTTAAAGATAGAGGGTAGGTGTGTTCAGAGAAAATGTTTGGACTAAAAAAATATTGTGGGTCAGTCATACACTTTGTTGCTCTAAGGGCACTATTAGGGCAGTTAGAGCGGTTGGAGCAAATTTAAAAAAATGTCGTTTTGTGTGGGAACCCCCCTAGAAATTGGAGATAGGGCATTAGTTTGTTCCAAAGAAATGTTAAGACGTAAAAATTAATGGGGGTCGGTCTTATGAATCACCCCTCTATGACGCACCATTGGAGCAGTAGAAATGATTTTAAGATTGGAAAATTACAATAAAATTTTTTCAAAAAATTTTAAAAAATAGTAATAATCGTTATCCCAAGATCTTCCTGGGCAAAAAATTTGTAGAATTGATAGAAATTTTACACAAAAAAAATTTCAAAAAAATCGAAGAGTACAAACATTTTCAAAAATGAATTTTAAATTTTAAAACTTAAAAATCGCATACTAGAGCACTTTTAAGAATTTTTTGGGACTTTTTTTCAAAAAGTACGTAAAAAAACAAAAATTTTGAAAAAAAAAAATCTTGAAATTTGGACCATTATTGAAGAAGTTATGAGTAAAAGAAGTTGGAGTAAAGGAAGGGTACTAAGAACTGTAAACAAATTTGGAAAATCTAAAAAAATTAATTTTCAAAGTGTCCGATTTGACATGGAATGCCCCATATACTTTATGGGGTCCTAGACCAATATTTTGAGGTGTTACAAACAAAATGACAAACTTATATAACCTCTATCACTAGAGTGGAGGGTATAAAAATAAAATCGGACTATCGGTTTTAGAGATATTTAAAATTTACGAAAAATGGGGGTTTTTCCTATGTTCAAGAAATTAAAAAAAAAAATCTCAAAATTTAATAAACATTAAAACAGTCTTTCGTTAAAACGTAATTTGAACCAAATTTGATAATTTTTAGAAAATTTCCACAAAAATTTTGGATTTTTGAAAAATGTTAAAGAAATAAAAAAAAAAAATCTGAAATCGGTTGAGCGCCTTTCGAGATATCGTGATTTGAAACTTGGCAAAAAATTTCCAAACACCTTAAAAAATACTCAACATTTCTTTCCATCGACTATTCCATAGAGATGAAGCTAAGAGTTTTTTTCTAAAAATTTTTTAAAAATCCAAAACTGAGATTGCAGGGCGACATGGGTTAAAATTATCGGAATTGACTTAAATTATTTTTATTCCCAAATAACGTGTGATTTCTAAAAATAACACGATCTCCATAATTAGGAATTTCTAAAAAGAGCTAAATCTCAAAAATAAGACTCCATATGAAGAAAGCAAAATTTAAAAAAAGCAACAAAGTACCAATTTACTATTTTTTTATCATCCCTGTTTTATTAAATATCGTATGTTTTTTTTAGTTCATCGTTAATATCGTATTTAGAGCATAACAAGACATAAAAGAGAGATTGTATTCATGTGTTTTTTTTTATTAATGTATTTTATGCAGAAGTATGAATGGAAAAGGTATGATTCCTTTCATAACACGTGAAAATAATCCTTGCAGAATTGTTTGGAGTGTGACCTTCTGAGATTTAAATATTTCTTGCGTGTTTTGTGGTGTGTTTGCGTTGTTTTCATTTCTTTTCTGTTATTTTTTTTTTGTTTTTACATTAGTTCAAATGGAAAAATGGCGGGTCTTTTAGTTAATAATGAAAACAAATTTAACATAGAATATAAACAAAGGTGAAATGGAAAAAACATTTTTTTTCTGTTACAGTTTAAATAAATAAGTAATTTGGTTGTTATTAATTTAAAAATAAGTACAACTTTTAGCTATTAAATGTAAAATTAAACAAAAATTACAACAAAAAAAATTAAATTTAGCAAATAACGTCAAAGGAAATGTTTTTTAACCCAATTGGATTTATAAAATTTCAATTAAAAAATAAGAAAATTCAAATATTCTCCCCCGACATAATAGATCAAATCAGATGCAGTTGATATAATCAGATCTAAGCAGATCCCATCATATTTAATCGATTTTTATACGGGAAATTATAAAGATTTTATATGTTTTTTATTTCATATTTAACGTGTTTCAAATCTGTTGCATTGAACTTTAATGAAAGATATTTTAATATTAGTTTCTAAAATATTAAAAACAAAATCAAAGCATTTTAAAATTTTTAATATATAAGTATATATATTTTTTTTTTTTTTTAATTTGCAATGCGTGCTTAAAGAATAAGTAATTGTTTTAAACATTTTTTTTTTAAATCTCATATAATTTACTAAGGAAATTATTTTTATAATGAATTCATAGTTTTATATTAATCAAACGCCCTGTACAGTTTTGCGTAATGTGTCGTATGATTACTTATCACTTGACTGATAGTTAATATAACTCATACGCTACCATTAACAAAAATGTCAATTAAATAATTTTATGTAAATTTATCAATTTGTTTTTAAGTTCTTTATTTCAAGATTTTTAATTTAGGTTTACATAAATTCTAAAGAAATACTAACAATACATATAATTTCAATATCTTTGCATATTAGAGTGGCCCTTGGAGTTAACATTTTTTTTTAATGTAAAATTTTTTCGAGTGTAAGTTTTTTTTGTTTTAGTGTAAAAATATTTGTGAGTGATCAAAATATGTTGCAAAATATTTTTCTGACTCATCCATGTTTTGGTGTTATCTATTTGGAAAAATAGGTGTTGGTGTTATCTATTTGAAAAAAAAAGGACTTGCCTACCTAGACAAGATCACATTCAAAAATATAGCAATTTTTTTCACGAATTATGGGACTATTAAGTAATACAAAATCACCAAATCGTTACTTCATTAGCGGTTTTTACGAGTTAAGCCACTTTAAAAAATTATGCTATGGTCAAAAACCTCCTGCTAGTATTCCAAATGCCACCCCCAAAGTCCTATAAATATTAAAAAAAATCCTTGGGCACCCACATCGCAGATTAAATAAAAATCCCCAAAAAACTATACTATACGAAAGGGGTCCAGAAAGTTTCTATTGGGAGTCAAAATGACTCCATAAAAATTTTGTAAAAATCAATAATTTTCTTCTGCTTTCACATCGCGGTAAAAGTATGGCAATTTTTGGAAATTTTTATTTAATCTGCGATGTGGGTGCCCAAAGATTTTTTAGAGACTTCGGGGATGCATTTGGAGAACGATTTTTCATTTACAAAAACCTAAAAAATTGCAAACTTTCTATTAATTTTTTTTTGGTAAAAAAAACATGGATTTTTAGGAAAAACCGTTTCGATACCGGTACACTCAAAATAATCACTCTGTTAAATTACGGAGATACTCTGCTGAGCCAGCAGAAAATACCATAGATTTCTAACCAGCAAGATTTTTTGTTATTTTACGAAGAAAACTCTGCAAAATGATTTCGATAAAAAAAAACTAAATTTACAGAATTATCTGTAGAATACTGATAAAACCAAAAAGAATTTTACCAAAAAAACTCTGTAAATTTACAAAGCTTTAGTTAAATCCATTTTATGAGTTCAAAATTTTACAAAAAAAAACTGTAAATTTACAAAGTTGTAGGTAAATTCATTTTATGAGTAAAACTTCTCTGATTTAAAAACATTAATTAACATTAAAAAAATTTATTTTATATTAAAATTTAAATTTTGTTAAATTTTCCCGCTTTAATACTTTCAAATTGTAAATTTACTTTTTTATTTTTGTGAAAATTACGAGTTTTTAACGAGTAACTCCATTTTTGCAAAAAAATTTTTTTTTGGTCACAAGAAAATACAAAGTATTTTTTTTTAAATCTGTAGTTCGATAGATAACTTTGTCAAATATCTGTCGAATTGAGATTACAGTCATTTTACGGAGTATTTAACAGATTAATTATTTTGAGTGTACGAACCGATACCGAAGGAAAAGGTTTTTGGATACCGGTATCCGATACCAATACTGAGTTTCGGTATTGGTATTGGTACCGGTATTCTATTAAAAGGATTTTGAAACGGATAACGGTATTGAAAAGGTATCGATTGCCAACATTGTATTTATCACATCAAAACGGAATGCACCACAATCTCAAA
Organism: Pegoplata infirma; assembly: GCA_963921195.1. NCBI lineage: Eukaryota > Metazoa > Arthropoda > Insecta > Diptera > Anthomyiidae > Pegoplata > Pegoplata infirma. The sequence goes on along the minus strand of OY992536.1, from coordinate 311,141,680 downwards.
AATTTACATTCTTATATAGTTTTGTTTTCTTATATAACGTTTGAAGAAGATTCGTTCTCACCGTGGTCTCCGTCATTATTGGGGTCTCCGTGGTCAACATACCAAGACTACTGGTCGTCGTGGTCGCACCGTTGGTGTATCCAAGAAGAAGTAAATCGATTAAATTTTTTTTGGGAAATTTTCAGAACCCGTTCTAAAATTTTATTATTTTTTAAAAAAGTAAATTTATGAAAAATCCCGCCACTTTTTTTTAAATTTTTTTTTAAGTTTAGATGTTTGTCCATCCACACAAAAAAATTCAGAAACACGTTCTTAGTTTTTTTCGAGAAAATCGCATTTGAATTTTAAATTTCATAACAATTTTGTAATTTGCTTGTATTTTCTGGATTTAACGTTGCGAATGCGTATTATTAATTGCATAAATATTACTCATACGCTCTTTTTAAACAAGAAAATATCAGCCAATTTCTAAATTGGTTTGAAATTTAAAATTCAAATGCGAATTTCTCGGCAAAAACGATGGATGGACAAACATCTAAACTTAAAAAAAAAAAAAATTAAAAAAAGTGGCCGGATTTTTAATAAATTGATTTTTTTAATAAATAGAAAATTTCCGAACGGGTTCTGAAAATTTTCCAAAAAAAACAAAAAAATTAATCGATAGCCCGTACAAAACTATATAAGAATGTAAATTTTTGAGATTGTGGTGCATTCCGTTTTAATGTGATAAATATTTAATCAAGGCAACTTGCCACAAATTGGACCATTTTTCCAATATTTAACCACGTCTCCTAAGCCCAGTTTTTGAAAAATTTAAAAACCAGAAACTCAGTTTTCTAAGTTCCATATACGGCTATCCATACAACTTATTCAGAGTTTACGGTACACATGTTTTTTTTCGCTGGACATTTCGTGTGGAATGCCTCATATACGAAAAGAATCGCGAAGAAAAGTTTTTGGGATCATTTTAGTAAAGTTTTGCAGTTAGGAAAAATCAGTTAAATTCTGAAAAAAAACTCAGAAAATTTTTGAAAACCTAAGAAAATTTGTAAAATAAAGAAAAAAGGTAAGTAAAATTAAAAAAAGAATATATAAATCGAAATAATTCCATAAAGTTAAGAAAAGAAAAAAAAAAAAAAAACGAAATACAAATTTAGTAAATTTTTTGGACATTTCATGAAAAACTTTGAAAAGTTTAGAAAAATATTTTTCTATATTATCAGTAAAATTTAGGTTCATTCAGAAAAATGACAAAAAAAAATGTTATCGAAATATTTTTTAAAATATAGAAAACAGCAGAAAACTTTATGATAAATAGAAAATTATCTAAAAAAATTCCGAAAAATTAAAAAAAAAAAATTGTTAAAAGTGCTAGAAAAATTGATAAAGAATTTTTAAAAAATTCTGAAAAATATAGAAAATTAGGAAAACTATGAAAAGTTCAAAAAAGTTTTAGAAACCTTCTGTAAAAATCAAAAGTTTAAGAAAATCACATCAAAACCTTGGTAATGGGTGGTGATTATATAATACATTACCAGGTAATGTATATCGCTTATTAGTAGCATAATTTGGGATGTCTAACATTGATTTAATATATTATAATACATTACTAAATATTTTACTCCGGTTAGCATTACTTTTATACTTACTGTATGCTATCTAATAATTTGCACACAATTAAAATAAACCTTAAAAAATTACAAGAAAAGTTTGTAATTTTTTTTGCTACCTCCTATACTCAAAAAAACCTGGGTATTCAATTCTAAAAATTTTACTAATGAACTAATTTTTTATTTTGAACTTATTTTTTAATATTATTCAAAACCAGTAAAAATTACTGATTTACGGACTTTGAAGATCCTAAAAAACTACTGTACTGCTGTTAATTAGTAACTTATTACTAGGAATGAGATTTTCATGCACTAAAAAATCGAAAATATGCGCTAAAAAAATTCAAAATATGCACTAAAAAACCTTAAAATATGCCGTAAAAATAAAATGTGTGCAATAAAAATCTTGTTTTCATAGGAAAACTTCTTAAAAAGCAAAAAGTAAAGCCGGGTTTAAATAGTAACATTGTAAACCTGATATAAGCAAGATTTTTTTTAGAAATTAACACAACCTAAAAATAAAAAATTTTAAGAAAAATAATATTTTTTCTTATTTCCAAATAAATTTTTAAAATTTAAAATAGTTTTTGAAACAAATAAATTTTAATTTGGGTTTTTGCTAATTTGTGCCAAAATATGCAAAAATACGCATAAAAGTTGGAAATATGCACAAAATATGCATTTAAAACCAAAATATGCAAACATATGCATTTTCACCAAAATATGCAAAAATATGCAAAAACAAATCGATGCCATTTTAAAGGCAAATTTCTTGATTCGGACAAATATTTGGTCGATATCGACATGCAACATGCATTTGCATAGAAATCTCATCCCTACTTATTACTAATACTTTTACTGTAGAATTATTTTGAGTGTATTTGACAAGAATTGCTTGTTATTTTACAATATTTTTACCAATAATTTTGAAATTTTCCAAAAAAAAATTTACAATTTTTTTGACGCGATTAAACTTACAAGGAGGTTTTGTGACTTTACTAGATTTTTTGCTACCTTCTATTATACTAGAATTTCTAGTAAAAATTACGAGCTTTTTTGTAATTTTACAAAATTCTTTTTTTGCGAAATAAAACTTACAAGAAATTCTCGTTAATATATTAGATTTTTTTTTTGTAAAAAGTCTATGAAATTTGTAAAATTACAAGAAAAACTGTAAAATTACAAAAAAAAATGTAAAATAAATTTGTATTGTAAAAAGTTTTTCATCCGATTTTAAATGTCCGGACAAAATTTCTATTCAGAAATTAAAAAAACGACTTATAAATTCAGAAAATTTCTTAAATAGTCTAAAGGTCGAAGGCGATACCCTAGATTTGCTTAAACAAATTCAAGGTACATTTTTATCTGCAAAAATGCAAATTTTTTTTTTTAATTTTAAAAAACCTAGCAGTTTCAGAAATTAAAAAAAAAACTTCTTGAAAATTATGAAAATTACTGGAAAAATTTGAAAGTGTGAAGTCTGAAGGCAGTACCCTGCCTTCGCCTAAAACAATTCCAGGTACATTTTTTCTTGGAAGTTAGAACATTCAGAGACTTTAGAGAAGCTAGTAAGTACACTCACAACAAATTCCCTGTCCAATCAGTAGAAAAATCTGCCGAAAATACACCCATTTTGAGCCATATGAGAAATCTGCTAATTTTAGCCTACACGGTTTGCTGAAAATCTGTCATGTTTATCTAGTTCAAATCAGCAGAGAAATTTGTCAAAACAGCAAATAAATCTGCTAAGAATATTTTTGTTTTTAGAAAATTTGTTTTCATGAAAACTTTAATAGTTTTTGTTTTTTTTATAATTTTAACTTAAAATAAAAAAAATATTTCTGTAAAATTAGCAATATAATCTACTTATTTTTTAGTTTTGTCAATCATTAGTACCAATCTTTTTAATTGTATAAAAACCGAAAAAATAGGACTTTGAAAAAACATAACTTAAGAAAGTTTTCTTGAAAAAAGGATGACAGCAGACTATTTCTGTAAAATAACAAAATAGTCTGCTAAAAATATTTTCACAAATATGTTTAAAAATATCGTTTATATTTCATAAAAAAAACAACGCTTTGAAAAAAAAAACTTAAATAATTTTCATGAAAAATAAATTACAGCAGATTATTTCTGTACATGAAATTACAAAATAATCTGCTAAAAATATGTTTAAAAATATTTTGAAATTCAGCAAACAGTATGTGTAAAAACGCAGTAAAATTTCTGTTATTTTGTAAAAGTGAATGACAAATGTTTTGGTAAAAATATCAGTTTTAGCAGAAAAATCAGCTGAAAGTTTTCTAAATTAAATTAAAAGTCTTTTTACAGATTTTTTTGATAGAGTTTTTCTTTTGAGTGTAATCTATTCTCCACAAAAGGTCCACCCTAATACCTATCAATATTGTAAAAATACTATTTGTCTATCCATCTCTTAAAATTCTTTTATATACTACATATAAATTTTAGTATTCACCATTTTCTTGTGTTGTTATTTTTTCAAATTAACATTTCAATCCTATTGACTTGTTTCACAATGAATATCGGAATATTTTATTTATTCATTTTTTCATTTCAATCTTCTCAATTTGTCGTCGCCTTTTCTTCCTAAAGGTTTTGTTTTATTATTTTATCCTTCTTGTTCGTTTTGTGTATTATTTATCTGTTGGCGACATTTTTCATTAATTGAAATTTGTATCTTGGTCACATCAGTTTTGCGGTTGCATCACTGACTGAGAAAAATCCTGAAAGAAATGTTAAAATTAATTTAGAAAATAATAGTTGTCAGAGAATGTTAAACATCTTGTTGTGTTTTTTTTTATTTATGGTCGAACAATAAGGTGCATATGATAAGTTTTCCTCAATGAATTTCCATCAAAATGTTGAAGTTGTGGATGTATGAAAAGTTATTGAGATGTATAGATTGAATAGTTTTAGTTTATTAGTCATAACAAAAAAAAGAAGGAAACAATAATAACTCAACAGATGACAAGTTTGGAAGAATTTTTTTTTGTTTGGTTTTGATTGAATAAAACTTATGACGTTTGAAGTTTTTTTAGGCAAAAACTTGTAGGAGTGTGATCTCGATACAGCGATTACTATAAATCTGATAGAAAAATTTTTGTATTTTCGATTTATCGATAAGTGTTAAATTTCCACAGATATTTTTCCAATATTTAAAAAAAAAATTAAATGTTGTATGGGAGCCCCCTTGGGAAGTGGTGAAAGGGGGTAGGCATGTTCTGAAAAAAATTGGGGAGGGAAAAAATAATAATGGAATAATGTATGACCATACATTTTACCGCTCTAGTGGAACCAAGTGAGCGCTACGAGCTGATGTCCTAACAAGTAAGAAAGCTATATTCGGCTGTGCCGAATCTTTAAATACCCTCCACCAATGTGATGATTTAAAAAACAAAAAAGTTTGTTTTATTTATACCTCAGGAAATAAAAAAGTACCAAAAAGTGTAAAAGTGTAATAAAAGGTACTTTTTATAAAAGGTACTTTTTATAAAAGGTACTTTTTATAAAAGGTACTTTTTATAAAAGGTACTTTTTATAAAAGGTACTTTTTATAAAAGGTACTTTTTATAAAAGGTACTTTTTATAAAAGGTAATTTTTATAAAAGGTACTTTTTATAAAAGGTACTTTTTATAAAAGGTACTTTTTATAAAAGGTACTTTTTATAAAAGGTACTTTTTATAAAAGGTACTTTTTATAAAAGGTACTTTTTATAAAAGGTACTTTTTATAAAAGGTACTTTTTATAAAAGGTACTTTTTATAAAAGGTACTTTTTATAAAAGGTACTTTTTATAAAAGGTACTTTTTATAAAAGGTACTTTTTATAAAAGGTACTTTTTATAAAAAGTACTTTTTATAAAAGGTACTATGTGACAATTTTTTAAGGAAATATAAAAGGTGCCAAAAGTACAGATTTTTTCCCTTTTTACCCTCTTAGAATCAACATTGGCAATAATCCAGCCGTACTGGATCTATATTCTAGGATGTGAACATACTGTCCAAATTTCAAGTTTCTATGACAATTATTTCAGGAGATATAAAAAGCACCAAAAGTACAGTTTTTTACCCTTTTGACCCCCTTAGAATTAACACTGGCAAAAATCCAGCCTTAATGGATCTATATTCCGGGAGGTGAACATACAGTCCAAATTTCAAGTCTCTATGATCATTATATCAGAAGATTTAAAAAGTACCAAAAGTAAAGTTTTTTACCATTTTTACCCCCTTACCATTGGCTAAACTCCAGCCATAGTGGATCTATATTGCGGGAGGGTAACATACACTCCAAATTTCAAGTCTCTATGACTATTATATTGGGAGATATAAAAAGTACCAAAAGTACAGTTTTTTACCCTTTTTGCCCCCTTAGAATCAACATTGGCAAAAATCCAGCCTTAGTGGATCTTTATTCCGGAAGGTCAAACTACAGTCCAAATTTCAAGGCTCTAACTTCAGCGGTTTGGGCTGGGCGATGATGAATGAGTATGTCAGTCAGTCATGTTACTCTTTTATATATATAAATTTTCCCGATTTGGGCGATTTTTGCCATAAAGTTTATTTCTGTCTTTTATTATTTAACAAAATTTATTTTTTTAAATGAAAAATTTTTTTTTTTTTTAAGAAATCTGAACAAAATTGAATTTTGGCGATATTTTACATCCGATTTGGCGACAAAGCCAAAAAAAGTCTGGCAACCCCGTTAATATGACGAAGGAAAAAATTGACACACACACACACATGCTATATAAAAATAACTATTCATTTTTTTATTATTACTAAACGAACTTTTTTTAATTAAATTTAGATTTTGTTTTACATATTTTAAAGATTTTTTGTAAAGATTTTTTTCCTTTTTCTCAGTTTTTTTTTTTTCATTTCCGTTTTTTTTCTTATGTATCACACAAAATATGAGTTAATTTAGGGTTATGTTGAAAAAAAAAAATGTGTTTTTTAGTAATTCGCTCATAACTTTTAAAATACTTAGCCGATTTAAAAAAAAAATACATCAGTTTTTGCCTCGGAAAATTACACAACTTTTGGTACCCCAAGCGTTTAAATCGGTTTCGTAGTATTGCCAAAAACGTGATTTCAACAGACAGACAGACAGACGGACGGACAGACAGACAGACAGACAGACAGACAGACGGACATCGCTAGATCGACTTAAAATCGATCAAGGATCATGAATATATATACTTTATGGGGTCCTAAACCAATATTTCAATGTGTTACATACGGAATGACAAACTTATATACATATACCCTCTACAGAGTGGAGGGTATAAAAAAAATAATTTAAATAAAAACAAGTGAGTGTTATATTCGGCTGTGCCGAATCTTTTTTACCCTCCAAAATGTAAAAAAAATCCAGGGGCGTTTTGAGGGGGGGGGGGGTTGGTGGAAGACGTTGGGGGACACCCTCTCCTTTCGGTAGATGTTATCAAATCTTGCAATTAATTAATCCAACACTAAAAATATTAAGTCATTAACTGTTTGTAGTTTATTTAAAAAGTATTATGTTTTGTCGTTTAAAAAAAAAAAAACATTTGTTCAATATTCAGCTTTTTTAAATGACTATTTCTGTTCTTTGTTTCAAAAACAACAACGTAAAAACTAAAGATTTTCATTAGCATCAACTTTTAAAATCATTTAGTTTTGTTCTGTAAGTAAAAATATGTGATTATTCTTTAATTTTTAATGATTTGTGTATGTTATTTTTTTTTTTAATTGTTGTCATTTTTTAAAGAGAAGTCATTCGTTTTTGCCTACTTGTGTTAGTTATTTTTTGTAGACAAAAAATTCAAAAAATTATTTATAGAAATATAAAAACATGTTTGTATCAAGTAACTTTGGCACGGTGGGTAGAATGTCTGACCAGAATGTAGTTGATTGCGGTATCGATTCCCCAAAAATTTTATTAAAAATTTTTTATAATAAAATTTAATGGAAAAATTGTAAAAATCATTAATTTTTAATGTTTTGGTAGGTATATTTTTTTAATTTGTTGGTAAAAATAACACAACAATCATTAATTTTTAATGTTTTCGTAGGTTATTTTTTTCGAATTTGTTTGTAAAAAAAAAAATTAATGTGACGTTATTTTTTAATGTTCAATGTTATTTATTTTAGAAAATTTTAAATGAATAATTACTGGGATGGTTTCAAATGTTTTATCACTTGTTTTAACTATGTTTTTCATTTGTTTTGTATATAAAATATTTTGAATGAATAAATCATTATAAAAAATAATTTTTTTTAACCACGCCCACAAATGGAGGCAGGTCGAACCTTTTATTATTATTTTTTATCCGCTGGGTCTACATTAGGGTGGGGCGATTTGAACATCTTAATGGGCGCTTCGCGTTTCTGATTCTTGGGATTGTATTGAGCAAAAAAGTCCACTAGACCGTACGTCTTCCAATTTTTGAATTTCAGTTTTTTCTCAGACTTTATTTTTTTTGGAAAATTTGCAAATTTTCTTGGGCTCATATTTCGTAAACTATTTGAAATTTTGACTTATTTTTAAAAGTAAAGTTGTAGCTATTGTCTCGGGCTACAATTTCTCTGAACATATGACTTAGAAAAAAACTTCGTTTTCATTGTCAAAAAGTCGAAAATGTAGAAAATTCACCACTTTTTGTCACGTTTTTTTTTTTTGATATTTTGGCCTATAACAGCCAAACCATTGAGATTTTCGATCCAATTGTTTGGACAATACAATAGTTAAGAAGTCTCTAGTACAGCGGTTACCAACCTATGGTACGCGTACCACTAGGGGGTACGCGAAACTGTCCGCGGGGGTACGCAAAATTTTAGTAATTCGGACATTCGTTTTAGATTAACCTTTCAATGCTGGTTCCGCATCTGGCTTTCAAATTTTTCCATAACGTCAGGTTTTTAAGAAAGAAGAAGAAAAACGTATTTTTATGCAATTTAGAGAGAATTTTTTACGATATTTTTAGATGATATTTTGATATCTGACCACTTGTTTTCGATTAAACTTTCGATGCTGATTCCGAATATGGTTCCCAAATTTTTCTATGATGTCAGGTTTTTGAGAAAATTTATGTCAAAGTTATCAAAAAACGTGTTTTTGGGCATTTTTGAGACGGGTTATGATAGAGTGGAAATTTTGGTATTGCTTTGTTAAGCTCAAAATGCCCTTTTATAGTATACACGAGGGTGTTTCATTCGAAAAGTCACGGAATTATGGATCTGCCCTCGTATTAAAAAAATTGAAAGAAAAATTAAAAAACATTATATTTCCGCCCCCCTTTGATGGGTTTTTGGAACCTTTTTTAAGAGTTCAAACAACGTCCGTTGTTTCAATTTTTGGTGTAGAATCGACTGGTGAAATCAGATTTGTAACATTTTCAGTCGTTTTTGCTCTGCAGAAAAATCAGCTCAAAATCCGGGATTTAAGCACCATTGCTTTGATCTCCCCTAAATCCATAAAAAAACATGATAATACCCGGAGATCAAAAATTTGAATATTAACTGTAATATTTGTGAATTTTTTTTAACGAAAACAAAAAACTCATTATGGGGTACGCGGCTGATAAAATTTTAAATTAGGGGTACGCGAGCCAAAAAGGTTGGTAACCGCTGCTCTAGTATATCGCAAAAGCATTGGAAGGCTCCTTCAGGCAGTTTTGGCCTTGTGAAAGTGCAAAAGTGCAAACATTTTCACAAGGCCAAAACTGCCTGAAGGAACGTTCCAATGCTTTTGCGATGTACTAGAGAGTTCTTAACTATTGTCTTGGCTACTATTTTTGTCTGAGTATTGGATCGAAAATCTCAATGGTTTGGCTGTTAAAGGCCAAAATATCCAAATGTGACAAAAAGTGGTGAATTTTTTACATTTTCGACTTTTTGACCATGAAAACGAAGTTTTTTCTAAGTAATATGTTCAAAAAACATATTATACTACAACTTTACTTTTGAAAATAAGTCAAAATTTCAAATAGTTTACGAAATATGAGCCCAAGAAAATGCAAATTTTCCAAAAAAAATAAAGTCTGAGAAAAAACTGCAAGTCAAAAATTGGAAGCTCGATTTTCACCGTAGACGTATCTGGTCTCTTGGACTTTTTTGCTCAATACAATCCCAAGAATCAGAAACGCGAAGCGCCCATTAAGATTTTTTTCCTGCCATACTAATCACCCCACCTTAGTCTACATGCAGGATTTTGAACTTCCTATTACACAAAAATGTTGAATTTGCTTAAGAAAAGTACCAAAACACTGCCAAAATATGCCTTTTTTGAGGTTGGTTTAGTTCTGCAAGGGGGAACTTTTTTCCCTAGGCCCGATTTTGCCCATTTCCGAACTTAACCTGCCTAAGAACATAAGACATATTATTGCCAAACATAGGAAGTCTAGCTCTTTCATTTTGGACTGTATCATGTTCTCTACAGACGGACAGACGGATGCACAGAGTGTCTTGGAATCGATCACTGATCAATAATATATATGACTGACCAATAATATATATGGATGAGTACATTGATGAGTTTTTGTAGGTTAATGACATTATAATAAAGTAATTCAAATCCGCTCGCGTGCATAAATTTGAGCGATCGCACCCAAAACTATGGCGGTTTAAAGTTAACATTTTCAAAAAAATTTCAAAATTGCATTTTTTATCCGAAGTTTACCAAACTTACCATTTTGTATTATGCTTACCTAGAGCTAAAACATATATTTAAAAATGCATAAAATCTTTCCTTAATATCGCGATATTTGCATTAAACCAATTTTTTTTTTCTAGACATTTTCTAATATTTTGGAAATTAAAATGTTCCCAGCGGTTTAATTTTTTTTAGAAAAATATTACCAAATGCATTAAAAAAATCTCAAAAAATTCCAACACACAACAAAAAAAACTTTGTCAAATTACTAGGAAAAGCCTCGTAATCCCATTTTACCAATATTTGACAGTTTTCTTGTTTTTGTTTTCTTGTTTTTTAACAAATCGAAAATTTGTAAATTTACAATTTTGTTGGTAAAAACCTTGTAAAATTACAAAATTATTAGTAAAAATCTTGTAAAATTACAAGGAGTTTTTGTCAAATAGGAGGTAGCAAACAAAAAAAAAAAAAAAAACAAGTAAAAAAGTTAAATTCGGCCTTGCCGAATGTAATGATACCCTCCACAATTTCAAAATGATTATTGCAAAAAACTTTATTTAAAAGGAAATTACTTTTGAAAAAAAAAAAAAAATTTTTAAAAAAAAATTTCCGCAAAAAAAAAATTTTGGTAAAAAAAATCCGCGATTTTTTTCTTTTTTTGTCCAAAAATATGTTCGTACTTGTTTAAATACCATTTGGTGTTCAATTATGTTCACATATGCCAACCAGAAGCCGAATTAAAGCATTTTGTATTTTTAGGTTATGTTGAATGTACTGAAATTTTTGAGGTGTGCTTACATTTTCGTTCATAACTTTTGAACCGCTGAACCGATATCGCTCAAATGCAATACCAAACTTCTCGGGAGAACTTCCAATAAATATGTTAAGTTTCAGTCCCCTCTGTGCAATATTTTGTCCGCGACAGCATTTTCCACAGACAGACAGACAGACGGACAGACGGACAGACGGACATCGCTAGAATGTCTTAAAATCGATCGGGCATCATGAATATATATACTTTATGGGGTCCCAGATCGATATTTCGATGAGTTACAAACAGAATGACAAACTTATATATACCCTCTATCACTAAGTGGAGGGTATAAAAATTACAAGTTTTTCTTGTAATTTTACAAGGTTTTTTTTTTGAGTGGATATATATTTTAAAATTCCAAAAAATTATGGAAAAATAAGAAAAAATCGGAGGTTTAAAAATTAATAAGAGTTAAGAAAAAAGCTTATAAAACTGAAGAATGCTTAGGAAATTAGCTTTCTTAAGTTTCATAAGCTTTTTTCTAATCTAGATTCCTGAGCTTTTTTAAATTTTATAAGCCTTTTTCTATATTTTTCTGAATTCGCCACCCATAATTTCCTGATCCTTGCATAATTTTTCCGAATTTTTAGTGATTTATAGAAAAAAATTTTTTTAATAATGTATATCGTTTGCAGTAAAATTTCAATTCTAAAATTCTAAGTTATTGTTTTATTAATTTAAATTTTTAAATAATTTTTGTTTGTTTTAAATTCTCCCTCCAGAAAAAGGTCAATTTAGGCACGTAGTGAAATTTGTTAACATTATACCCAGGCATCCATCATGACCACCTGTATTCAATAGGATTTATTATATGGCTGCAGTCAGTCAGTCAGGCAGTCAAGTCAGTTGATGTGTTTGGATGGTTATTGTCAAAGTTAGACAAACAAAAAAACAACCAACCAGGAAACCAGGGCGTTTTAATGACGCTTAGGTATCATGCAAATGAAACAAATTTTGTTGAACAAAAAAAAAAAATCCGTAAATATTATCATTATTAGTATATGTTGCGGTAAAGGCATTTTTCCGCAAAATGTTCAACCTACAAAAAGCAAAAAAAAAAAAAATCGTAAAATGGCTAAAATTAACGTTTTTCAAAATAACAAAAAAAAAAAATAAAACACATTATTAAAATGTCATTAAAAACAATGTGGTTTATACTTATGTGTACAAAAGAAGTGAAAGCCATGTACCAAAATTTAATAAAAATTCCTTTTTTTTAACCAACAGCTGTGACACTTTTATTTATTTTTTCTGAATCCTTTTTTTGCTTTTTTTTTTTGAAAGTGATATTAACAAATTTACAATATCTAATTAAAGTGGAGTTTTATGTAAAAGAGAAAACGTTTAATTAAATTTATATTATAAATAAATGCAGCAATAGCCTTGAATGTGTATTAGATAAGGCGTTTAGACTACATGTTATATTTAGATTTTATTATACCTTTTCCAATTTAAATTCTGAAAATCCCATTTAAACCAAGTTGAAATTTGGAAAAGGTAATATAAATTTTAAGCTTAGAGAGCTCAATTTAAATTCTAAAAAGCACAACTGAAGTGCAGAAAAACTTTAGTCAAGCACAGAAAAGTTTAATAAAAATTTTGAGAAAAGTCCAATTGAAATTTATAAAATCTTAAAAAAAATTCAGAACGCCCAATTGGGTCTTATAGAATTATATCTTCAAATAATAAATAATTTAATCAACTAATACCACTCAACACCAATTTATAATATAAATCTCGCCTTCGTCCTGTTATCATCTTTTGCATCTTTCAAATTAATAACATCATTTTCGTTGTTAACATAGTTTCTTAGATTCCTTCTTTATAATTTAACCTTCTTCTATCAAAATTATCCCATACAAAACTTTTCTGCTGGAGATATTCTATCCTTCATAATACTGTCAGACAGTTACCTGTAAATTGCATAGGTATACAACAAAAAGAAACAAGTCATAACAAAATAAGCAACATCATCTTTATAGTGAAATAATTGTTTTGCCCAGTAAAAATTGTTCTAGCATCTCAACTACGATGGTCATTAATTTGTTGACCTGTCAACATCATTGAATTATAAAAAAAAAACAAGTAAGAAAATTAAAGTCGATTGAGACCGACCACATAATACTCCACACCAATGTTTTCCAAAAAAGGTAGCCAAAGTCCAATCAAAAATCGATTGGATCTATGTTTTGTTGGATCTTTAGTTAAGCAATTTTTTTCGCGGACTTTTTTTTCAATTTTGTTTTTATTTTGATATTAATTTATGAAAATGTGTAGAATACGACACATTATAGATACAAAATTTTTCGAAATAAAATTTTTTTCGCGGAATTTATTTTGTCTTTTCGCGGAAAAATTTTTTTTCGTGAATAAAAACAATTCATTTTCTACATTTCCCAGCAAAATTTTCGGTTGCAAAGAACCGATTGTGGAACAACTTATACTTCCCTAGAACCTGTTCTAATTCTTGTGCAACACCGATTCTTTTTACATAGGGATTGTCCCAAAAGCAACAGGTGTTTGTAAGCAAAATTAGAACATATTTTTGTTCTTTGGAATCGGTTCTAGAAGTAAAATTTGGAACTGAAATGAGAATTAAAGAAATATTTTGAATTGCATTAAAAAATTTAAATTTATTAAAAAAAGATAAATACAATCATATCTGACAAGAAGTATTCACAGCTCTTTACACACATATATCCTTTATCGCCTCCAAAATTGAATTTTGGGCCTTACAATAATGACAAACCAGAACATGGATTTTCTGCAAACTAAAATAAAAAAACATAATATTATTAGTATTTGACCTTACCCATACAAAGAAAATTTAACTTACTCATCTTTTTATTAACAATTTTCACGATTATATCCTGATATTTTAAGAGAATTTCGTGTTTTTCCATGGTTAACAAAAAATGAAATGATTTTATTTTTTAATTTTTTTGACACATAATTTTTTTTTTAATTCCTGAGAACCAAAATGTAATGAAACTTTGATTGCAGAGAACATGTTTCACAACAATTTTCACTTAACTTGTTCTGAATAATTAAAGTGTAATAGTGTATGATTACCGAGTAACCTGTTCTAGAACAAGTGTTGTCAGAATCGATTCTGAAAAATTTTCCTGGGTTATACTTATTTAAAAACTATCCCAAAAGAATAAAAATTTCATTTTTGTTGTACTTTAGCTTTACAATTTTAAATCGCGAATATCGCGAATAGGAGCGATACCTTCTAAAAACGGCTAGAACCATCGAATTCAGCGAATTAGCTTTAGCAGCAAGGTGCATATGGGGCATTTCATGGCAAATCGCACACTTTTGTACCCGACCCCCTTCGATTTATTTTATTTTTGGATATGTTTTAGAACGTACGTAAATGCAACTTGCACACCGATTTTCAACTTTTTATTTCAAGATGGTGTTGGGTAATAATTTTTTTTGTTTCAAAAAGTAACATTTTTAGAAGGCTCTATAACAAAAACTGGATGATCAATCTCTACTGTGATGAGCTCAAAATTTAGTCTAAAGATCATTCGATCTTATAGACTTTTAAAACTATTAATGATATCTTCCGGTTTATACAAAAAATAACACAGAAAACTTAAATTTGTAAAATATTTATATTTTTTTAGATTTTCTTTAAAAAATATCAAAAACCTATGGTAAATTTTACAAAAATTTTAATTTTAACATCATTTTAAAACGCAAGTGTAACCCAACCAAAAGCAACAATTTTAAAAAAAATTGTTTCCTATGTTGGAAACCACAGACAAATTCTGCTATTGCGCTTGTACCATATTTGAGTTCCACAGAACAGCTGCTGTGCAGGCTTTTAAATAATGCAAAAATCGCTTTCGATATCTTAAATAAAGTTGAACAACATTTTGTTGGTTTTTAAATGCAGTTTAAGAAAAAATATATGAAAAAAGTTTTCAAAGAAACTATTCGAAAAGGTCCGAAACCTACGATTTTTTTTAGAAACTTTAAAAATTGTAGTCTAAATTACGCAACTTTGAAGCCATAATTCGAGATGTGATCACAAAATTTTGAAAATTGCTCTTTTTTACTCTAATTTATTTTATATGATACTCCAAAAAAAATAAATAAATTTGTAGACCCTAACTTACGCTAGTTATAATTATTTGGGTGTAAAATTACGTCTCACAAAAATTTAAGATGATCAGACATGGGTAAGGCGTGCCGCATCGGCCTTAAACCAGGTTTTTGAGAATCAGCTAATGGTATTTCACTCCTCTTTATTTTGACTTTAAAAATCTTTATCACAAAAATTCTATCTGATCCTGTTTTCAAATTATTGCCAAATTATTACACGGTTCGACAACAAAAACCTCCCAGTGAAATATCCAACTGATTATTATAGATTTTGCTCTCCTGAATTCAAATCTACTATCCAATTTTTTTAGCACCTACGGTTTTTCACTGTTAAAAAGCAAAAAAACCCAATAACTCGAAAACATGATCAGATATTATTTTTGTGATTTTTAAAGTTCAAAATAAAGAGGAGTTAAATGCCATTACCCGATTTTGTCACCATTTTAACACAACCTAAATTTGCTTGAAGAGGGGTGTGCAGAATGTATTTTACGTTTTTAAGTATTACAAACAAAATGATGGATTAAATATACTCACCATTGTTTAGTAGAGTATTATAAAAAAATAGGGTGTAAGGAAAAAGTTACTTCAATTACCAGTTTGTTTGTAAGTGGGTTCATTTTGTTGTGATGAAAAGTTAATTTTTGAAATCTGAAGAGTAAAAGACCGTAGTAAATGAAATTTTAGAACTACATAATTAAACGTTTAAATGAAATGCAAAAATTGTTATATACGAAATTGAATATAAAAAAAGAAAAAACTTAATTAACATTTAATCAAAGTAGACATGTTCTTCACTGCAAAAAGGCGAATATTTAAAAAGTTTAATTTCAAAATAATAAAAACTTAAAGATTTTTCTAATTAAACTAACTGGCTAAATAACTCTTGAATTATAAAGTTTTAGTTTATGTCCACTTTCTTTAACATACAAAAATTTTCCTTTCCCCATCCTGTGCTGTTTTATCTCTTGAATTCCATTTCAAAAATAACTGACATAAAGTCATAAATGTATAAAAAATTGTGTCCTTAAAAAAAAGTTCTTCATCAGCAGTTTTTGTTAAAGTTATGTTCTTAAAATGTTTCTCAATAAATTGTGTGTGTGTTTTAAACAAATATCCTTTTCTAAGTATCAATCTCGATAACATTAACCCGCATGTTAGTAAAAATACATGTACTTTATTAGAATGCCAACAAATTCAATCAAAGATAATCATATTCAACAAAATCCCAAAAATATGATACATTTTCATGTTGCCGGCAAAGATAATGGAAGGGATGAAATCTTTGTAATAAGCAAATCCCTTTTGCTTAAGATTTTACAAGTGTTACAAGTAAAACAGACAACACAAATTTTACAAAAATTTTTCTTAAGCATTAAGGTTGTTAAATATATGAGGGATTTAATTCTATTTTTATTTTAAGTTAATAAAAAATATTTATTATTCGACCTATAAATTCTATTGAGAAAGATTACTCCAGCTCGAGGTCACATTTCTTTACTAATCATTAGGGATGAGATTTCCATGCAAATGCATGTTTTTTGTCGATGGTCTAAAAACGATATCGACTAAATATCTTTCCGAATCAAGAAATTTGCGTTAAAATGGCATCGGTTTGTTATTGCATATTTTTGCATATTTTGGTTAAAATGCATATTTTTGCATATTTTGGTTTTAAATGCATATTTTGTGCATATTTCCAACTTTTAAGTGCATATTTTTGCATATTTTGGCATATATTAGCAAAAACACAAATTGTAATTTATTTGTTTCAAAAATTATTTAAAATTTTAAAAATTTATTTTGGAAATAAGAAAAATTTTTTTTTTCTTTAAATTTTTGTTTTATAGATTGTCTTAATTTCTAAAAACTCTTGTTTATATAAAATTTTAAATGTTACTATTAAAACCCGGCGTTACCTTTTGCTTTTTAAGAAGTTTTTCCTATGAAAACAAGATTTTTATTGCACACATTTTATTTTTTAGTGCATATTTTTAGGTTTTTTAGTGCATATTTTGAATTTTTTAGCGCATATTTAAAGCGCATATTTTCGATTTTTTAGTGCATGAAAATCTCATCCCTACTAATCATTATGTGTATTTTCAAAGTAACAACTTCCAAGCAACTATAAAGTTGTTTGCTTTAAATTGATTGGTATGGTTCAGATAAACTTACTCGACACGTGTTTCAACCTTATTTTTGCTTCATATCTCGAAAACTTCCTTTTCATGGTAAGGTACAATGGCATATTTTTAGTCTGAGCGCCATGTATGTATTACCCACCTTCATCTCAACGGCTCACTTCAAGTAAGATAATTGCAGAAAACCTATCCGAAACTCCGCAAATAGCCCATTTTTTCCTTACTTTACTGGGATAAAAGTTTTATTTGGCTTTTTCACGTTTGCTGTCAAATTTGCTTTTAATTTGATCAGACAAAATTTGTTTACATCTGGGCATTTGAAGAATAATGTTTCATATGTTTACGTCAAATAAAAAATATTGTTTCTATTGTAATTTTGTTGGTGTTTAAACCGGAAGAAAATGTGACCGGAAATACTACGGACATAATAGCTCCAGCAAAAGGGGGGTGAAAATAATTTTGATGAAGTGTATTTGTCACAGGGAAAAGCCGTGTTTAAATTTTTTGTTTAAAAAATACAAGTAAAAAAGTTTTTAATTGTTCTCACCGCTCTTCAAGCAAGTTTAGGGTTTGTAAAAATGGTGAAAAAATCGGCTAATGGTATTCCTCTTTATTTAGAACTTTAAAAATCGTTAACACGAAAACCCTAGGTGATCCTGCTTTCGAGTTGTTGCTAAATAATTACACTGTTTGACAACAAAAACCTCCCAGTGAATTACTTATCCAACTGATTCTTATAGATTTTGCTCTCCTGATTCCAAATCTGCCATCCAAATTTTTCTAGCACGTTCCGTTTTTGAGATATTCGCTGTTGAAAAGTCAAAACGCCAATTACACTGTTGAAGAAATTCATAGAAATTCTCTAAATAGCTTTTTCTCTTGATTCCAAATCAACAAAGTTGTGTGAAATAAGTCGAAAAAATGTTATAAATCTGCTTCTGACCTAAATTACGATAACAGTGTGGAACAATTTCAGGTTAGCAAAAGTAAAGTCGATTCTGAGAGTAAGGGGTGAAAATAGAGGTTATTAAATTAGTTAGTTTGTCTGTTCGAATTTTTTTAGCTGTTAGTTCGAATTTTTTTTAAATTTCATTATTGGACAGGTCTCTATCAATAATTTGGCTTTTACAGATTGAAAAAATACAAGGTTGGCAATCGAAACGAATAACGGTATCGATATCGGTATTGGTATCGTTTTTTTATTTATTTCGGTATCGGTATCAGTTACGGTATTTGAGTTAAATCGGTTACGGTATTACCGATACCGAAACGTCGATACACACAGAAAACAAATTTCAAAATTTCCAACTGAAATTTAGTTACTACAACTAAAAATGTGTTGATACATTTTCATATTGGTCGTCACCATTGAATATCGGTAGTTTAAACTAAATACGTTTGATACAACAGACATTTAATATACACAGTAAACAAATTCAGTTGTCACACCCAAAAATAGTAGCGACAACCAAATTATGAGTTGATACAATTGAAAAATTCGATTGGAAATTTCTTTTTCTGTGTGTACCGGTACGTACCGGTATTATCGAAAAAAAATGCTAAAAATATAAAAAAACAAATAAAAACTAAAAAAAATATTTTTTTTTTAATTTTAATACTATACACGTATTTACGCATTTATTTTTAGCATTTTTGCTAAAATGCCCATTAAAATGTGAGAGAAAACAATTAAAATAGCGTTTTTTTAGGAGGTCTCTAACGTGAAAAAAATTAATAATTTAGGACGATGTTCCGAAAAAAGTAATTCACATAAAAAATGTGAAAATTAAAATTTCCGAATTTTTTTGGTGTTCAAGATTTTACATTCGAATTTCCTTTTCGTTTTGTTTCACATAAATAAAATTTGGTGAAAGTAAAACGAATGCATTTTTTTCCTTTTAATTTTTTAAATTTAAATTATTCGATTTCAACTTCAAATGAAAACGTGATCAACAAAACACTAAACTTGATTTCATGTGATTCGGAAATTTTCATATGAATTGAAAAGTTGTGAAAGACAGAACAGGGCGCTATGAAAAAACCCCCAATGAAATATCCCCCAAACAGAAAAATGAAAAAATCCCCCAAAAAATGCTTAAATTTTATTTGGGGATTTTTTCGTTTATTTTGGGGGTTGTTTCATTATTGATTTTGGGGTTTTGTTCATTATGAAACAAGCCCCAAATGAAAAAAGAAATAAAAAAAGGCGTACGGTCTAAAAATGTTATTTCTCCCACAACAAAGTTGTCAAAAAATCCAAAAAAAATTTTTTGGGCGAAATGTCCAAATTACGACTTCTACACTCAAAAAAAAAAGTTTGTAAAATTACATAAAATCCCCGTGATTTTACGCGGCAGGTTTTGTAAAATATGTACTAGCAAGAATCCCCGTAATGTTACGGGGATAATTTGTAAATTGATTTAACAAAAGAAAATGTAAATTTACAATTTTTTTTTGTAAAATATTAACTTCGAGGTGAACATTTTTTTTTGGAAATTTACAAAAAATTTGGTAAATTAACAAAACAAAATTGTAAACTTACAGAAAAAGGTTGTTATTTTACAAAGAAAAAAATAGAAAATGAAAAAATAAATTGTAGATCAACAAATTATTTGGTTAAACTACTGTTTTTACCGCGAAAAAATATTGTAAAACACGTATATTTACAATAAAAATTGTAAATTTCCAAAAAAAAAAAACTTACAAAACAAATTGTAAACTTACAAAAAAAAGTTGTAAATTTACAAAATAAAGTAGAAAATCAAATAACAAAATTGTAAATTTACAATTTGTTTGGTTAAACTACTGTTTTTATGGCAAAAAACTTGTATATTTACAATAAAAAGTGGTAAATTTACAATTTTTATTGTAAATATACTAGGGATGTGCGATTAATCGATTATTCGAGCACTCTGATTAATCAAAATCCTGATTAATCAATTAATCGATTAATCATTAATTCTGATTAATCAAAATTATGATTAATCGATTAATTTCAATTTTGAATAATCAAAACTCATGATTAATTGATTAATCAGAAAGTTAAATATTCAAAAATTTGAATAATTGAATAAATTTTGTTTGTTTATATTTTGTTATTTTTTGTTTTGTTTTTTAATTGGTTGGGCTTGAAAAATTTTGTAAATATTTAATTTTAAAATGTTTTTAAAGATATTTTAAGAAAATTAAAAGCTTCAACGTTTAAATACATCTTTTAACTAACTTGGACCCTAATTCTTAACCAAAATTCTAGTAAACCCTTCTGTATTAAAAAATATCCAGGCAGATCGTCTATAAAAATCTTCGAAATATGGTAACTTTTAAAAGACGCTAGAAATCTCACAACAGTTAAACAAAACCCACAGATTTTGAGAAAATTAAAAAAATTTTGTTACGAATAAATATTAAATCTAAAAAGAAGTGGATCGCATATGATTAAAAACATTTACGGACCTAATTATTAATATAGTAGGGTCATTATATGCACCCGCGGCCATATTTTACATGATCTGTGGCTCTTTCGGTGAGGTGAACCATTAATATTTAATAATTATATTGAACATGTGCGTAAAAATGATTCGCTCATCTTATTGTCTGATGCAACGCGCATGCTTTGGAAGCATATCATTCTGCATTAATCATGTCATGTCCTTTCGCTGGACTGTTACATATTTAATAAAGCTATTTTTATTTCAATCTCTATAAATTATGCTTTTGTTTGTACAACATATTTATCTATTTTTGTTTTTTCAAGATTTTTTAAAATTGAATAAAATAATTCAAATTTGAATAATCAAAAATCAAATTAATTGATTAATCATAGTTCTGATTAATCATAAAGTATGATTAATCGATTAATTGATTAATCAAAATTCTAATTAATCAAAAAATTAATTATTCGATTAATCGCACATCCCTAAAATATACCATTTTTTCTTATTTTTTGCCGTAAAAACAGTAGTTTAACTAAATAATTTGTAAATTTACAATATTGTTTTCGTATTTTCTACTTAACTTTTGTAAAATTAAAACTTTTTTTTGTAAGTATACAATTTTGTTTTTTAAATTTTCATATTTGTAAATTTACAAAAAATTTGGTTTATTTACTATTTCTTTTGTAAATTTAAAGGTTTTTTCCATTGGTGCATATTATTTTTTTCTTCTTCGGCAGCTGGAGCAGCACTTTAACAACCTGAAATGATTTTTTTTTCACTTGAACACTTTTAACAAACTTTTTAAAGTATAACACTGCACTTTTTTATTTTTTTGACATTTCGTTTTTCTTAAGTAGAACATATGAGAATTGCGAAGGAGGCTATACAAGAAATTTCTTATATTTTCAGGAAAAATTAGTCAAAAAATAACAATTTTTTTTTGAATTTTGAATTATTTTCACAAGTATTTTTAAGAAATCGGAAATTTTTTTTTTTGAATATTGTAGATTGGATGTTTAAGTACCTGTTAAAATAAGAAAAACTTAATTTTTCATAATTGGCAGCTTTTTATTGACATTTTAGGTGCCAAATTTAAAAAAAAAATAACAAAAAAATATGGTAAAATTACAAAAAAAAATGGTAAAAATACCAAAAAAAAAATGGTAAAAATACCAAAAAAAAAAAAAAAAACTAGAACAAATATATTGTAGAAACACATAAAAATTGTGGTATTTTACTAAACGCAAATTACCAAAAAATGGTGTAAAAATAATTTTTTTTCTAAAGTTTACAATTAGTTGAAAAATGTTTGTGTCCGGAACTTCAAAAATTTCCAAATTTTTTTTTCATGAAATTTTTTATTTATAAAAAATGATTTTTAATTAACTTTTTTGCTCCAAAACGCAAAAAAATTATGAACTTAGAAAATTTTGCGTGTCCCATTGTTGAATAATTAAATTTTTTTGTAAAACAACTTTAATTCTAGTAATAAAATAAGTTTTGTTACATTACATTGGAATTTTGTACTTTTTAATACATACATTTCAAACTGAAAACCTTGTAAACGATTAAAAATGCTTGTAATAAAACATTTTTTTGGTAGAAAGACTAAATAACATAAAGTAAAATTTTGTTGTACAATTACAGTTTTCTTGTGTAAAAAAACTAAACACCTTGTAATATTTTTTTAATTTGTAAAATAATTCACTTTTTTGTAAATTTACCTAAAAAATTTGTAAAATAAATTTACCAACATATAATAGAAAAATTACAAAGCAAACTGTAGTTTTCGTTTTATTAAATATACAAAAATTTTTGTAAAAAGACAAAAATATTGGTTAAATAGAATTACAAGACCTTTTACTTGTAATTTTATAAACTTTTTTTTTTGAGTGCATATATCGATGTATCGTATATTAAGCGAATTCTTAAATTTTGTTTTTTAAATTAATTAAAAAAGAAAATGATGTAAAACAACTACGACAGATATCATATCATCTTCATTCCGAAAAAAAAAAAAAAATTTGTAAAACTACTAACAAAGTCTGTAATTTTACGGGACAGGTCTTGCAAAAAATTATTAATTAAAATTAATAATAATTAATTATTAATTAAAATTAAAATTGTACACTCAAAAAAAAAGTTTGTAAAATGACATAAAATCCCCGTGATTTTACGGGGCATGTTTTGTAAAATATGTACTAGCAAGAATCCCCGTAATGTTACGGGGATAATTTGTAAATTGATTTAACAAAAAAATTACGGGGAGAAAGTGTAAATTTACAATTTTTTTTGTAAAATATTATTGTAGACTTACAAAAAAAGTTGTAAATTTACGAAATAAAGTAGAAAATCAAAAAATAAAATTGTAAATTTACAAATTGTTTGGTTTAACTACAGTTTTTTATGGCAAAAAACTTGTATATTTACAGTAAAAAGTGGTAAATTTACAATTTTTATTGTAAATATACCATTTTTTCTTATTTTTTTGCCGTAAAAACAGTAGTTTAACCAAATGATTTGTAAATTTACAATATTGTTTTTGTATTTTCTACTTCATTTTTGTAAAATTACAACTTTTTCTGTAAGTATACAATTTTGTTTTCTAAACTTTCATATTTGTTTTGTAAATTTACAAAAAATTTGGTATATTTACATATTGGTTTTATAAATTTAAAGGTTTTTTCCATTGGTGCATCTTATTTTTCCTTCTTCGGCATCTGAAGTAGCACTTTAACAACCTGAAATGATTTTTTTTTTCACTTGAACACTTTTAAAAAACTTTTTAGAGTATAACACTGCACTTTTTTATTTTTTTTGGAATTTCGTTTTTCTTAAGTAGAACTTATGAGAATTGCGAAGGAGGCTATTTTAGCAAGTATTTTTAAAAAATTATAAAAAAAAACTTTGGATATTGTAGATTGGACGTTTAAGTACCTGATAAAATAAGAAAAAGCTTAATTTTTCATAATTGACAGCTTTTGATTGACATTTTAGTGCCAGATTTAAAAAAAAAGTACCAAAAAAATATGGTAAAATTACCAAAAAATGGTAAAAATACAAACAAAAATAACTAGAACAATAATATAGTAAAAACATATAAAAATTGTGGTATTTTACTTAAAGCAAGTTACCAAAAAATTGTCTTGATATTCAATTTTTTTGATAAAGCTTACAACTAATTGAAAAATGTTTGTATCCGGAACTTAAAATATTTTCAAAATTTTTTTATGAAATTTTTTATTTATAAAAAATAATTTTTAACAAAATATGGACTTAGAAAATTTTTGCGTCTCCTATTGTTGCATAATTATTTTTTAATACAAATTTTTGTTTAATTACATTTTTTTGTGTCAAAATACTGAAAACCTTGTAAACTAAAAAATCTTGAAAAAAAAAAAATTGTTTGTAATAAAACATTTTTTGGTAGAAAGACTAAATACTATCAAATAAAACGTTGTTGTACAATTACAATTTTCTTGTGTAAAACAACTAAACACCTTGTAATTTTTTTTTAATTTGTAAAATAATTATTTTTTTTGTTAATTTACCTAAAAAAATTGTTAAATAAATTTACCAACATATTATAGTAAAATTACAAAGCGCACGGTAGCTTTTGTTTTATTAAAAATACAAGAATTTTTGTAAATAGACAAAAATATTAGTAAAATAGAATTACAAGACCTTTTGCTTGTAATTTTACAAACTTTTTTTTTTTGAGTGTATGATTTGTTTTTTTGTAGTAAAGGTTTTCTGCGTAGACGGCCTTCGGCCGGGTTTTGGGATTACATACTCCATGCAATAAACCCACCCTCTCTGCAAACCAAAGCTATTTTGGTTATCAGGCCTTTTTTAGTCATAACAAATTTGATAGCGTTAAGGCCTGCTACCCTAGAAAACATTACCCTAGAAAAAATTACTTTACTTTTTTATGGGTCAGTTTGGCCCTTTTTTCAAATAATCTCTTAGAACACGACTAAGGCGTGCGATTATAGGGTTAAAATGCTCTGCATCAAATTTTACTAGGGGTTGCCAAAGGTAAAAAGTTCGTGCGATATAAAGAAAATGTTTAAAAAATTAAAAATTTTAAGTTATAATACAGTCAAACTCGGTTATAACGAACTCGGTTATAACGAATTCTCGGTTATAACGAACTAATTCTAAAGTCCCGAACTTTTAACATCAATTTTCATACAAAATACTTGTTTTATAACAAACTCGGTTATAACGAATCCTAGGTTAAAACGAACTGCTTATTATGGTCCCACTACCACAATTTCATGTATATTTACCTTTTTATAACGAACTCCCGTAAATATTTTTTAATGTGTGGCAATCATGTTTATTAAACTTACGAAAGGTTGGAATTTTTTGGTTTATTAAACAATTTTCATAGAATTTATTTATATTTTTATTGATTTCTTCCCAATAAGTAGATTATTTTTTAAAAAAAACATCAAATAAAACAAAATTGGATCTATTTTTTTTGGAAATAAAACTAGGATGATAAAAAATATACCCCGCTTATAGCGAACTTCGCTTATAACGAACTATTTTTACTGGTCCCTCGGAGTTCGTTATAACCGGGTTTGACTGTAATTAGTTTAATTATGTTTCACCAAAATACTTTACATTTTTACTTTTTAAAGCATTCTGCACATTTCGCAAGAACTTTTGGACTTTGAAAACCCCTAGTGAAATTTGATGCAGAAAACGTTTGAAGAACATTTTAACCCCATAGAGGCACGTTTAAGTGGTGTTCAATGATGGTAATTGGAAAAAGGACAAAAATTACCCCTAAAAATAGGAGATGATTAATATGTTCTAAGAAACGAACCGCCATCAAAATTCACTGAATACATCTATAATCGTAATTTAGCTCAGAAACAGATTTATAACATTTTTTTGACTTATTTCACATGACGTTGTTGTAAAATAATTTAATAGTATGTGACAATTTACAATTTTACTTTTTTAAGCATTTTGCACTTTTCGCACGAACTTTTGATCTTCGACAACCCTTAGTAAAATTTGATGCAAAATTTGTAGAATTTTCTAACCCTCTAAACGCACGTTTTATTTATGTTTTATGAGGATATTTGAAAAAATTACCAAAATGACCCCTAAAAATGAGAGGTAGAGGGTTAATATATTCCAAGAAAAGAACCACCATCAAATTTTACTGCAGACATGTCATAACATTATTTACCTCAGAATTAGATGTAATACTTATTTTTTGACTTATTCAAAACGCCTTGGAAAAAAATTAAAAACTTCAGTGGACCATAAAAAAGGAACTCGAGCTAAGTTCTCAAAAGCCTTCGAGAGTTTTGCTCTACTGTTGGTATACTTTCATTTTTTTTTTTTTTTGTCCCGTTCAAGATACACTCGAAGACCACAAATTTGTTGCACAGTGTTATTTGTAATAAAACATAAAATTAAAAAAGGGTAAAAAACTTTTTTTTTCTGTTTTGTGATACATTTCAGAACGGATAGGAAAAAATTTAACCCCCTAATGGCACGGGTTAATTTTGTCCGATTTGGCTAAAAATGTAAACATAGAGTTTTTAGATCAAAACGAACCATAATTTGCCCGGCGATCGACGAAATTCGAAAAAAGTCATTCACGATCCTCTGTTCATCTGCCTGTCTGTTGAAATCACCCTAATTTTCGAAAAAAACTCAGAGGCTGCTGAAGCTTTACATATATATTTGTTATTTTCCTAGTCAGGTTGATATTGAACTTTGGCAAAACTGGTCCAATGGTTCAGAAGTTATGAGCAAAACCGTGAATTTCAGATTGGTTTCATTTTGAATTCACTTGCTAAAAAAAAGCTCGAGAAGCTTTAAAAGAGTTTGGAAAGCCTCAAAAATATTTTGCAAAGTATTTTTGTCAAAGCATTACTATTACTCATAAAGCTCACTCTGGAAGGTATTGATTCGGCAAGACTAACTTAAATTGTTTACTTGTTAATATATAGAAATATTTTTCCAAAATCTAAAACAAATTTAAAATGTTTCTATTTCTTTTCTTTAAACTTAAGTAAAACTTTCTTTAAGAATTACTGTTTTGTCTTGTGTACTATAAATTTAACAAAATACACATGATTCGAATCTTCTTTTAAATAAAACATTGAGTTGCTGTTCATGTTATATTATGTATTTTGATCAACTGAAAAATCAGTTGTAACATTTAAAATTCAACAAAAATTTCTTTATAAACAAAGTCGATTAATATTTTATGATAAATTTTGAAGTATTTTGTTGTCCTTCAAACATACACATAAGCATCCGCACACACACACACCCCAGCACACATACAATCACAACCGAAACGAGTGATAAAAAAAAATAATCATCACACATAAACCCAAAAATTATGAACGTTTATAATGTTCGTTAAACCATATTTGTAGTTCTTATCCTTAACATACTTGTTTTTTGTTTGTCTTTTTTTTTGTGTTGTAACTTGTTTGTTAACATCATATGTGTGTGTGTAATGTATCCTTTTTTGCCTTAACTGTTATACCGACACACACACACACACCCAAATGCACAAATATGTTACGAAAGTAAAAAAAAGGACTAACATTAATTTTCTTACAACATTTTTTTTTTCAACTTTTCTACGCTTTTTTTCTGGCTTCCTCTTTATTTTATTTTTTTTATTTTTTTAAATTTTTCATAAAAAGGGGGTCATATTAAATTTGTCATTGTGTTGGTAACACATCGAAATAAAGGTCCAGATTTTTAAACACATACGAGTTTTAAACGTTTTATACTCAAAGATAAAGCTTCTTTATATTGATGAAAAGTTACATCAATATAATGAAATGTTACATAATTTTTTATCCACGTTATGTCATCAAAATGATGAAACGGTGTCATCAATAATTTTTGTTTTATTTGAAAAATAAGGAGAAAAAGAAATTATTAATTTTTTGTTATAATCAAATTCTGATTAATTTTTATTAATAAATAAAAATTGTTTTATTCGACCTTTAAAATATTATATTTTGTGAGGATGTTTATTCTGGCTCGAGGTCATTATTTTCTTTACTAATTAAAACCATGATATTCTCATAGCATAATTTTCAAGAAAATTATTTTTTGTTTTAAATTTATTTATGTTGGTCATTTTTGCAAGACTTAATCGACACGTGTTTCGGAATTTGTCAAGATTCCATTGTCAAGATTATTTAGCAAAAATAGAAACGATATACTACAAAGTAGCAAACGAGTCTAATGACAAATCGTTTGTGCACAAACTAAAACATTAATACATATTCGACTCTATCCACAATGTGAATTAGAAAGACGAAGAAATTGTACTATGTTAGTAAGTAACGATTTTCAATAACCAACAAAAATATTCAAAACATTTTACATACGATAGTCCATTGGACTACAACAATATGTTTTCTGTTGCTAAATAATCTTGACAATGGAATCTTGACAAATTCCGAAACACGTGTCGATTAAGTCTTGCAAAAATGACCAACATAAATAAATTTAAAACAAAAAAAAATTTTCTTGAAAATTATGCTATGAGAATATCATGGTTTTAATTAGTAAAGAAAATAATGACCTCGAGCCAGAAAAAACATCCTCACAAAATTTTTGTTATAATTATATATATATATGGGGCATTCCATGTCAAATCGGACACTTCGAAATTTTTTTTTTTAGATTTTCCCAATTTGTTTACAGTTTTTAGTACACTTCGAAAACTCCTTCGTGGTAAATTTTCAGATTTTTTTGGTGACCGGTTCAAAAGATATCGAATTTTTAAAAATTGGTAATTTGCTCCTTTACTCAAACTTCATTTACTCATAACTTCTTCAATAATGGTCCAAATTTCAAAATTTTTTTTTTCAAAATTTTTGTTTTTTTACGTACTTTAAAAAAAAAAATCCAAAAAATATAGTATGCGATTTTTAAGTTTTAAAATTTAAATCTCATTTTTGAAAATGTTTGTACTCTTTGATTTTTTTTGTGTAAAACTTCTATCGATTCTACAAATTTTTTGCCCAGGAGGATTGTGGGGTAACGATTATTACTATTTTTAAAATTTTTTTTTTTTTAATTTTATTGTAATTTTCCAAACTTAAAATCATTTCCATTGCTCCAAGGGTGCGTCATAGAGGGGTCATTTACAAGACCGACCCCCATTAATTTTTACGTCTAAACATTTCTTTGGAACAAATTAATACCATATCTCCAATTTCTATGGGGGCTCCCACACAAGACTACATTTTTTTTTAAATTTGCTCCAACCGCCTTAACTGCCCTAAGAGTGCCCTTAGAGCAATCAAATGTATGACCGACCCACAATTTATTTTTAATCCAAACATTTCCTTAGAATTTTTTTTATTTTTTATAAATTTGTTTTATTAAATCAGCTTCTACCGGTCCAATGGTGCGTCCGTGAGTGGTCATTAGTGAAACCGACCCACATTTATTTTTACCCAACAACATTTTTTAAAACATACCTACGACCAATCTCCACTCCCTAAGTAGGCTTCCATTCAAAATTACATTTTTATAAAATTTGGTCCAACTGTTATTTGTATGGGAGCCTACTTAGGGAGTATAGATAGGGCGTAGGGATGTTTTACAAAAATGTTGAAGGGTAAAATTAAATGGGGGTCGGTCTCACTAATGACTCCTCTCGGACGCACCATTGGACCGGCAGAAGCTGATTAAATAAAACAAATTCACAAATATAAAAAAAAAATTATGGGGACCCCCTTAAAAGTTAAAGATAGAGGGTAGGTGTGTTCTAAGAAAATGTTTGGACTAAAAAAATATTGTGGGTCGTTCATACATTTTATTGCTCTAAGGGCACTTTTAGGGCAGTTAGAGCGGTTGGAGCAAATTTTAAAAAATGTCGTTTTGTGTGGGAGCCCCCTTAGAAATTGGAGATAGGGTATTAGTTTGTTCTGAAGAATTGTTTAGACTTAAAAATTAATGGGGGTCGGTCTTGGAAATGACCCCTTTATGACGCACCATTGGATCAGTAAAAATGATTTTAAGATTGGAAAATTACTTAATAAAATACTCGAGCTCGAGGTTTAACAAAAAGGTCGAACAAAAATCAACATCTTATTAGAAAATTACAATAACATTTTTCAAAAAATTTTAAAAAATAGTAATAATCGTTATCCCACGATTCTCCTGAGCAAAAAATTTGTAGAATCGATAGAAGTTTTACACCAAAAAATCAAAGAGTACAAACATTTTCAAAAATGAGATTTAAATTTTAAACCTTAAAAATCGCATACTAGAGCTCTTTTATAGAGATGGGATTCTACCCGGTATTTACCCGAGGCATGGGTAAATACCGGGTAAATAAAAGTTAAATACCTTTTTTGGGAATTTATTTGGGTATTTATAAAAAACATTTGAAATACAATATATGGCAAGCTCTGTCTGTCATTTAACTGAAACGACATTTGAAATGAATAATTTCTTTTTATGTTGTTAAATATCAAAAGATTTAAACCGAATTAAAGTGGATTAAATTGAATAAAAATTGTGGAGAAGGTATGTATCTTTTAGTGATGCTATTAATGATGTAATGCAGCAATAAACCTTAATCATTTTTATGTGCAGTCATGGGAAGACCTAAAAATGAAAAAATATGGAAGCATTTTGCAAAAAGTGGAACCAACACAAACACTGCTGTTTGCAGATATTGTGACACGGTTTATAAACACGGAAATGTTAATAAAATGACAAAACATTTAATGAAATGTCTTAAATGTCCAGTTGTGGTGAAACGAGACATTGATCAAACGAATTCAGGTGAGGTGACAACAATTAAAACGGAAAATTCGACTCAGTCCAGTGATACTTTAAGCTCATCAAATTCTCTCCAAGCATCAAACTCATGTCGAATAATGTCTGATGAGTACAAAGAGGACCTTCATGAGAAACTGTCCAAGGCTATTATTGTATCTGGTGCTCCATTTTCAATGGTGGAACATCCGCTGTGGGTACAGTTTTTTGAAGAGTTGGAACCTTCATATAAATTGCCAGGCAGAAAGACAATTTCCACAAAGTATTTAAACAAACTATATAATGAAACAGCAAACGATATTACTACGCAACTGAAGACCGCAAGGTACTTGCATCTCCAGTGTGACGGGTGGAGCAACATTCGTAGTGAAGGTGTAATAAATTTTCTAGTTTCTAAGCCAGAAATTGTTTTTGTTCGCAGTTTAGCAACGGAAAGCAACAATCACACTTCTGATTATATCGCTCAAGAAGTTATGAACGTGATGAAAAAATACGGCGAACAGAAGTTCGTAGTTTTGATTGGTGATAATGCAAGAAATATGCAAGGTGCACTTAAGGAAGTTAAACAAGAATATCCCCACGTAGTTCCTCTAAATTGTGTAGCACATTGCCTCAATTTAATAAGTGATGATTTCTTAAAATGCTCTACATTAAAGAGCTGTTTTTTATTAGTCATTGAGATAATAAAAACAATAAAATACAATAAAGTTTATTCGTCGATATTTTCTAAAATATGCAAAGAGAAAAAATCAGGAGAGCAATTAAAGCTTCCAGTTAAGACGAGATGGGGCAGCTACGCAACATCCCTAAAAAGCTTGATAAACAGTAAAGTTCCGCTTCAAGCTTTGGCTGTGCACGAAAATGTGAAACTAAAGGCTACAACAAAATCATCACTACTAAGTGAAGATTTTTGGGATATGCTGGACGTTAATTTTAAACTTTTTCAACCGATGGCGCAATGGATTACTATTTTCGAATCCAACCAATTTAGTATTCATCAAGTACATTTTGCTTTTAAAGACATTCAAAATAAGCTACGTGATGCATTTATAGAAGCAACTCAAATTGATGATAATGAAAAACAAGAACTAATGTCTTCCTTTGATAAAAGGATGGAAATGTCTATTAAACCAATACATTTGGCTGCTAGTTTCCTTGACCCCAATAGTCAAGGCCACGATTTAAGTTCATCCGATTATCTAACTGCAATGGAGTTTATTTATGAAATGAGTACCAATTTGAAAATAAATGTAATGGTGGACCTAGCAAACTATAAAGCTAGAGAGGATTTGTGGGCCAACAAGTTTGTGTGGAGCTGCGTAGAAGATATATCTCCTTCTACATGGTGGAAAAGTATTTGTGTGTCCACAGAATTGAGCAAGATAGCGGTTCGTATATTGACTGCTCCATGCACTTCTGCTGCTACTGAACGCTCATTCAGCACTCAAAGTTTCATCCACTCAAAAAAACGAAACCGATTAACTGCAGATAATGCCGGAAAAGTATGTTTTATAGCACATAACTGGAATCTCGCCAATAAAGACATACGACAAAAGGATACTTCCCCAAAGATTGTACCGGCTGAAGATGAAATCGATTTTGGTAATTCATTTGAGGAAACACCTTCCACTTCTACTGGTATCACCCATTCTTCACCTCATTGTTCGTATAATTATTTGCAGAGTGAAAGTGACGATGAAAGCGACAGTGACAGTGATTTCGATTTAATAATGTAATGTTCCAAAAATAAATATGTATATATAATATAGTTATTGACTTAAGTTCTTATTTTCCAACTGCTCTGTAATCATTTCAATTATTATTAATAAAATTTAATATAAAATTCATTAAATTTGGTTGCAAAATAGTTTATACCCACCTTTTTTGTAAATACCCGGGTATTTACCCATTTTTACCCAATTTATCTATTTTACCGGGTATTTACCATTTGGGTATTTACCCTGAGCCCATCTCTACTCTTTTAAGATTTTTTTGAAAGTAACGTAAAAAACAAACATTTTGATTTTTTGTTTTTTGAAATTTGGACCATTATTGAAAAAGTTATGATTAAAAGAAGTTAGAGTAAAGGAACAAAATACCAATTTTTAAAAATTCTATATCTTGTGAACAGGTCATCAAAAAAATCTGAAAATTTACCACGAAGGAGTTTACGAAGGGTACTAAAAACTGTAAACAAATTTGGAAAATCATTGTTTTTCTGTAAAGACAGTCGAGCTCAGGCTTTAATTATAATTATGTATTATAATTTTTTGATTTGTTATATATGGTTTTGAATTGAGAAAAGTGTGAAAGAAAAATTTTAATTTTTCTAAAAATTTTTAGACATCCTGGTTTGTTTCTTACTAGTTTCATATTATCCAGTTATAATAATCTTCAGAAAAACTTTTAATGTCAAATTTATTTAGTTAATAGTCAATAAAACTCTATATGTGAAAATTATTTACAGATCGCAGCCGACAAGGATTGAACTCATCATCGTCTGTAATACTTTGCTATTAACTGCTTGTAACGTACAATCACTCTAGACCGATACGCCAAGTAGGCTGTTAAGCAAGTATCAACTAAATCTGATTTTTTCAATTCGAGTGCGGTTGTTGCTGTTGTTTTTTTCTAACAGAAGAGTATGTTATTGTAATTTGTGTAAACAAACTTATTTTTAGTAATCATTATTCTTCTTCCTCTCCTTCATCAATTCTGATCTAAGTACTTATTTTTGCAATCTAAAAAAAAAATTTCAGAGTGTCCGATTTGACATGGAGTGACCCATATACCTATTAAGAAACGTTATCTAACTTAATAGTGGTGCGAGATTTTCATCTATAGGTGGCTGAACTAGCTAAAGCGTCGACAATAATTACTACAACTGGGAGCCCGTGGGTTCGAGTACCAGCCAAGATTTTTTTTAAATTTTTTTTAAAGGTTTTTTTATTTATTTTTTATTTTTTATATTTTTTTAATATATTTATTCTATAGTTTTACTCCCACAAAGATCATTGATATCATTAAGGCTCTTAATCACAATGCAAGCTGTCGTATTCTCCACGAGGGCAGTGTTAGTCACTCATTTCCAATTAAAACCGGGGTTAGACAAAGCTGTGTCCTGTCACCTCTTCTATTTAATATAGTCTTGGACAACATAATGAGGAAAGCATCAAGTGAGCAGAGGGGAATTACATGGGGTTTCAATAGACGGTTAGAAGATCTCGAATATGCTGACGATATTTGTCTATTATCCCACAATTTCAATGCCATGCAGGCCAAGCTTAATGAAGTACAGACTTAAGCAGCTAAAACTGGCCTAAAAATTAATATTGTCAAAACTAAGGTAATGAGGATAAACGCGTTAAACAACAGAGCATTCGCTATAAATGAGCAGATACTCGAGGATGTCACAACATTTTGCTATCTTGGCAGCCTGCTAACTGTAACTGGAGGCTCCTGGGACGATGTCAAAAACCGTATAAGAGCCGGTAAACAAGCATTTGGCTTACTGAACCCCATTTGGCGATCAACTCAAATATCGAAAAAAACCAAACTGAGCATATTCAACGCTTGCGTAAAATCAACTCTTCTCTATGGTTGTGAATCATGGAATGCAACGCAGACAGATATTAACTCCATACAAGTATTCATTAATCGCTGTCTGCGGCGAATACTAAGAATATTTTGGCCAGTCACCATATCTAATGAAAGACTATGGATTCAAACTAACCAAACTCCTATTTATTTGGAAATACGGAGATGAAAATGGCGTTGGCTGGGGCATACTTTGCGAAAGCCAAATGAAGATATAACAAAGAATGCTATCGAATGGAACCCGCAAGGTAGCCGGCGCAGAGGCAGACCATCGCATACCTGGCGTCGCCAAATTGAAATTGAAACTGGCAACCATAATTTGAGCTGGAATGAAATAAAATCCTTAGCATCGGACAGATCCAAATGGAATGAATTTGTTATGGCCCTATGATCCTTATGGGAACAACGGGTACTTATATTAATATACAAAATTATGTTTGTGCTTAAAAAAATTTAATATTATATACATTTATTTATTTTCCTATTATTTTAATTATTAAAAAAAAACATTTGCAAGGCATATTGCTGACACTTTTTGATGACATGATGAAATGTGTTCATCATTTTAAAGAAAAGCTTCATCAATATGAAGAAATTTGTCATCAAAATTGATGACAGCAAGTGATAGAACCGTATCAGCAATATGATGAAGCATTTTGCTTTGAGTGTGGGGGAAACAAGTTCCTCCTTGAAGAACTACACCAAAAAAAAATTCTGTCAGAAGAAGTTTAAAGTCCTGCACTTGGACCCAAAACATCCCTGTTATTATTTTTTTACATTTTGCAGAGTGCTTAAGTTTCGGCCCTGCCGAATTTAACATTCTCACTTGATTTTTTTTGTTATTCATGCATACATGAATCTACAACTACCAAAAAGTGGAGAATGGAACATGTAGTTGTAGCATGGTTGGTTGTTGGATGCTACTAGAAACACATTTTTTACGTTCTTCCGTTTAACATTTATTTCATTTTTTTATGATGATATTCCTTTATCAAAAATATGTTCGTTGTTCTGATTATGAGTTCATATTCCTTTTTTTTCTCATCATCATTGTCAGTATATTTTTTCGGAATATTTTTTTTGAGTACTCGTTTGTTGCATGTAAAGCATAGTTTACCGTTATCCGTATTAAAAAGTTACTTTATGTAGTACATTTTTTGAATTGTTAATGGTTGGTAGGTAGACATGGATTGTTTTTTTCTTCTTTATGTAATAGAATTTAATTTTTGTTAAAGGTAGCAAGTGGTAATTTATTTTTAATTTGATATGGCAAGAGTTAAATATCGATCGATTTTATGCAGAGATTTAACAGAAGTTTTTATACCCTCCGCTCTAGTTATAGAGTATAGTATATATAAGTTTGTCATTCCGTTTGTAACACCTCGGAATATTGGTCTAGGACCCCATAAAGTATATATATTCATGATCCTCGATAGATTTTAAGACGATCTAGCGATTTCCGTCCATCCGTCTGTTTGTTGAAAACACGCTAACTTTTGAAAGACTTTGCGGAGGCTCCTTAAGTTTGACATTTTAATTAATATAAAATATTTCTAATTAAAATTGTTAATTTTTTTCACGTTAAAAAATTTACTATCCTTAAAAAAGGGATATTTAATTTTTCTACTTGTTATATTTAAATCTGTTAGATTTTGAGAATTTTTTTTAAAGTTGTTATTTTTTTTAAGGTTTCTGCAGAGTGTCTTCAGATCCTGGGTTTAACTAACACTGATTTTCAATTACTATTTCGCAACAACGAAAATGTGTCGTTAGGAACCAGTGTTGCCATATATTTTTTTGAAAAAACTTTTTATTTCTGAAAAAAAATCTTTTCTTTTGTGAAAAAATCTTTTTTTTACAAAAGTATTGAAAAAATTATAAATTAATACATTTTGTATTTTCATTATGTATTTTCAATTCATTTTTTATATCAAGTGTAAAAAAAATAATAAAAAAAACAACCAAGCGTTAATTTGGAGCTCGAAAAGACTCATAAAAGAGTTCTTAGACGTTCAGAAAACATAATCCCTCTTTCTTAGCGCTCTTATAATATCATAATAATAATTTTAATCCAACGATCAGTTTTTATTTAGTTTTCGCAATTTAATTACAAATAATTTTTATACCCTCCACTTAGTGATAGACGGTATATATAAGTTTGTCATTCCGTTTGTAACTCATCGAAATATCGGTCTGATACCCCATTAAGTATATATATTCATGATCCCCGATCGATTTTAAGACATTCTAGCGATGTCCGTCTGTCCGTCAGTCTGTGGAAATGGTGATCACGACCAAAATACTACACGGATTTGACTGAAACTAAACATATTTATTGGAAGTTCTCCTGAGAAGTTCGGTATTGCATTTGAGCAATATCGGTTCAGCGGTTCAAAAGTTATGAACGAAAATGTAAGGACACCTCAAAATTTTACTACATTCAACATAACCTAAAAATACAAAATGCTTTAATTCGGCTGCTGGTTGACATATGTGAACATAATTGAACACCAAATGGTATTTAAACAAGTACGAACATATTTTTGACAAAAAAAGAAATAAATCGCGGATTTTTTTTTTACCAAAATTTTTTTTTCGCGGAAATTTTTTTTTTCATTTTTTTTTTTTTAAGTAATTTCCTTTTAAAAAAGTTTTTTGGAATAATCTTTTTGAAATTGTGGAGGGTATCACTACATTCGGCAAGGCCGAATTTAACTTTTTTACTTGTTAATAATTAATTAAACCTAACCGAGAACTGGTTACAATGACCGTCGTCTCGTTATATCGAAATCGACCAAGGGTTTAGTGGGAATCGAACCCACGACCCCCTGTTTCATAGGCTAGCATGCTACCAACTAACCTTCAGGGGCCTTATATGACTCATAAAAGATTCTGAAAAATATATGTTCGTATTCTTTCCTGACTCTTTTATGAATGTTCAAAAAAACATATTTTGAATTTTTTACATATCCAGAATTAAGAGTTAAACATGAATCTTTCAGGAATCCAAATGTCGTGCGTTCTATTAATTTTTTGGAGCCTTGAAAGAGTCATAACTTATGAAGGCTAAGAAAATTGTACACAGTAAGCAAATATCAAACACCGGTGCATGCTCGGCAATATATGACGGATTGGATCTATATTTGGTAAAATCTTTTATTAGTGCAACAATTTAGGAGAAAAGTTATTCTATGTTGGCAACTTACAGATTTAAGTGAATATCGTGTGGAATTTTCATATGGCGACCAAGTCAAAGAATGGTCTGATTTTAAATGGATTTAATAAGGTTACCAAGCTAAAAACAAAATTGTAATCGAATATCTCATATTTTCATAGAATAAAGACGTATTTAATTGTAACCGCTATGTCAAATCAGATAGTGATTCTGAATCGGTCGGTATACTAAAAGCTTGGTCTACGACCAATATTTCGGGTACTTACAAAAAAATGATGCTTTTTGTATTTTTTAACTAATTAAGAAAAACTTGAAAAAACTTTATTATTTTCCAAAAAACTTATTTTTTTAGAAAAAATCTTGAAATCTTTTTAGCACCTCAAAAAACTTGCAAAAAAAGGGAAATCTTGATAAATGGCAACACTGTTAGGAACTAATAAAGTTTTTCTAAAACGGCTGATCCATTTGGTTTAACAGCCATGGATCCATTTGGTTTAACAGCCATGGACCTGACTATAAAATGCCTGCTCTGGATTATCAGACACACGGACCGATATTTAACGAAAAATCGAGGTGACTATATACATAGGTTGTACATTGACTCTGAGGTCCGTTGGTTGCATTTGGAAATAACCCCCTTATTCGTCCCAAGGTTATTTTATTCCATCACACAGAAAACAAATTTGCTAATTTTCAACTGAAATTCAGTTGTTGCAACAAAAATTCGGTTAATGCACTTGTATTACGGTTAAAACAACTAAATATCGATAGTTACAACTTAATTTTGTTAATACAACGGTCTTTTAATTGAAACAACTAAAAAGTTCGTCTGCCACAGCGAAAGTTAGTAGCAGCAACCGAATTTTGAGTTGTTACAACTGAAAAATTCAGTTGGAAATTTATTTTTCTCTGTGATTGATTAAAAGTTATGTGATACATATGAGCAATTGTCATTAACTTTTAATATTTAAGAAAAAAAAAATTGCGATTTTTTTTTCGTGGCACATTGATAAGACATTGTAGGTAAATAACATTATAAATAAGTAATTCAAATCCGTCCGCGTGCATTAATTTGAGCGATCGCACCCAAAACTATGGCGTTTTAAAGTTAAAATTTAAAAAAAAATTGTCAAAATTACAATTTTTATCCGAAGTTAACCAAACGTTCCATTTTGTATTATGCTTACCCAGAGCTAAAATACATATTCAAACATGCATAAAATCTTTGCTAAATATCGAGATATTTGCATTTAACCAATTCTTTTTCGGCACATTTTCCAATATTTTGGAAATAAAAATGTTTCCAGCGGTTTTATTTTTTTTAGAAAAATATTACCAAATGCATGAACGAAATCTCAACAAATTCTTAGTTGACACCATTATTTTATCTCTAATAGGTAAGAAACAGCAGTGGTTTAAAGGGTACATTTTAGAAAAAAAAATTTAATAATTTTGAATTTATTTTTTTTTTAATATTAAATGTCAGATTTTACAGTGTTGTCTTTCACTGAATATTGAAACTATTCAAAGTATGATTAATATTGCTAATATTAAGGTTATTACGAAATATTTTAACGTTATTACTAATTTTATCAAGGTTATAAAAAATTTTTGCGATTTTTCGCGATTTTCGCGACTGCAAAAATCAATGGACTAATTTTGAAATATTATTTGAATAAGATATGTCAAAATCTATCAAAATACTTTTCTTTTCTACTTTATTTAAGTAATGTAAGATTTTATATAACCATTAAATTTAAAGGTATCAACAATTTAAAACCACCGAAAAACCGCTTAAACGTTAAATGTTTTCGGGTGCGAATTAATTGAAGATAGAGAATTAAAAAGACTACCAAACGCGCCTTTCACCGACCAATTTCTATAAGCGGCCTGGATGTGCCTTACAAAAAAATGAAAACTGAAAAACACCGCGGAATTCGCCAATATTAACTTTTGATCAATGTTGCTTTCCATGATTTATTATATTTGCACATACCATTGTTTCTACATGTTCAACTTTCAGCCATGCACATTTGGCTGTCAAATAATGCAAAACTAAAATATCGAAAATTTGCAAAAAATTTAAAAAGTTCATAAAATTTTTGCAATTGAATATTTTTTGGGTGCGTTTGTAAATCAAGTGGGAAATGGTAAATTATAAAGTTCACAAAGCATTCGGAACCATTCGGAATAAAACTGGGAGTGTGCCTCGCAAAAAACAGACTTTTTAAAAAATTCACGTTTTTTCTTCCCATTTTTGGAGAGCTGCAGCTTCGTAACCATTGCGAGCACATCACTTGAATCAGTCTCAGATTGTGCATATTTACAAGGGCTTTTACCATGTGTATTTGAATTTTAAAATTACAGTTTGCACCAAAAGTTACAATCAAAAAACCTTGAAAAATTGAAAATTGAAAAAAATTGGTATCAAAGATTTAGGTCCATGTAACTTTTTTCTTATTGATGGCACATCCACTAAACCAACACCAAATAATTGGCCAAGTCTACTGATTAAACGGTATTAAATTTGGAGCAATAGCTTTAACGCACCCAACAATATGGAACTTTGAACGAAAAATTTCATGAAAGTATCAATCGATTTTTTTACATTTTTCAAATTTGCACGTTCCTTACCATGAGATAATGAGACTATTTGCGCTGTGCCTTTGCAGAATTACTCATTATGGTTCCCTTAACATTTCTACATTCACAGGTACCACCTAGTTTACAAATAAAAATGTTATTGCGAAATTAGTAAAATATCACAAGCGTTAAAAGTTAATGACAAAAGTCCATATACAATATATTTTTTTAAATTCTGGTGGAAAAAAAAAGAAAAACACATTTTCAATTTAATCTCTTTCCATTGATATTCTTGTATAAGTTCCTGTTTGTACACAAATTTGTTTGTATTTTAACCACAAATACCATGTGTCGCTATGTAACAAAAGTTTCTGGCTGACAATGCTCTTCGTGTTGTGTTGCTATTGCTGATGGTGGTGCCACAGGAAGTAGACAACACTGATGTTGTTGACGTTGTTTTGCCGTAGTTGTTTGTACTGTTGACAAGATGTCAAAACATTGACTGCAATTCCGTGACTTATATGACACAATATCTGTGAAGGTATGATTGTTTATTTTTTTTTGGATAAAATACATTA
This sequence comes from Pegoplata infirma, assembly GCA_963921195.1. NCBI lineage: Eukaryota > Metazoa > Arthropoda > Insecta > Diptera > Anthomyiidae > Pegoplata > Pegoplata infirma. The sequence continues at coordinate 311,101,179 of OY992536.1, read as the reverse complement.
GTAGGTTAGACTGCATCTAAAATCGACATGAAGGAAGGGGTAGAGGTACCGAAAAAAAAAAATCGGGTGGAAAACCAAAAAAAAAAAAAATTAATTCAGGTATGTGGCGGTTGAGTTAAAAAAAAATATTGTATTTTTTGCCATTTCGACAGAATTTATCGAGATATGCACATTGCTCATTTTCAAGTTTTAGAGAAAGCTATACTGAATTAGGATCTAATAACAAAAATTGTCTCCGTTTTGCTATATCTTGCTTAGTTTTTGCAACATCACCATTAGAATTTAGTTTTGCAGTTTTTTTTTGAGTGTTTATTTACAAGTTTTGGATGTAGAGCAAATTGCATTAAGATGTGGAAATTATTTTGTTTTGCTGGGAGTTTTTGGTAAAATAATGACACATATTGAGTGCATGCCAATTTATGTGTTAATTTAATTACAATATCTTCTGGCATCCTTTCTTCCTTTAAGCACACACACACATACATACATAGATATATAAATGAATACTGTATTTCATGAGTTGTTGTTTGACATACACTGACTAAATTTGATTATTTAGCTTGTATTCGGATAGTTTGACAATCACTTGTATTCTGAAGTATGCGTTTCTCTGCAATGAAGATTTCAAATTAAAATTTGTGGACTACACTTAAAGAACAATGCTTCATCAGATTGATGAAACGGTTTAATTATTTGCTGTCATCAATGTTGAAGACAAGTTTCTTTATATTGATGAAGACTTTCTTTAAACATGTCATACTGGCTAGTACTTGAACCCACGCCCTCCCAGTTGTAGTATTTATTGTCGACGCTTTTATCACCAAGCATTTAGTTGATAACATTTGCTAATGTGTAAAGACTAGAGTTGTCAATCGATTAAGAATAATTCGATTAATCGACCAAACAAAGCCAACCTTTTGTTCGATTAATTTAAAAATTACGATTTTTGAAAAACGAATAAATTGATTACTTTAAGTCAAATAATTGAACAATTATTTTGTATACCCCTTCATTGATGCAACATTTCATCATATTAATGTAACTTTTCATTAATATGAAAAAGCTTTTTCTTTAAGTATATAGTCGCATCATAGTTAATACAAAAGTAAAAATCTCACAGTCAAAAATGAATATATGTATTTCAGAAATTGATCGGGTCTGTATGATAAAAGTAACTTACTGAATTTTGCTGAATAGTTTTCATCCTTTAGTAGTGTTAGTGTTTAAAAGGAACAAGAAATGGTATTTTTAATATCAACAAAATAACAACCACAAAACATAATGTGATTATTGAAGTCTTTAGAGGATACCATACAAACACACACACACATACATACAAACACGTGTATCCTTTTTTAGTTGATGTAGTATAGATGGATGTACTCTATTTATGTGCAACACATTTAAAATACGGTTACATGAAAAGCTATTAAAAAGCATGTAGTACTATTACACACATAGTTTTTTATATCCTGCGCCAATATGTATGACATGTGTTCTTGTATGTTCATCGTAGAGTATTTTAAGTATTTTGGTAGTGATGGAAACACCATAAAAATGAAATGACAAGGCAATGCGGCGGTCATAAAGAAATCCACAAGCATTTGTTATGATTTGTGGTTTAAGTTAATTACAATAACAAATTCTGCAAAATTCCCTTGATAGAAAATATTTCTTAAAATTTTTTATCAGTTTGCAGCAAAACTATCATGCTCAGGCCGATAAATAAGCTAACTAACAAAACCATATTTGGGTTTTGCTAGTTTAGCTGCTGTTTGGGTTTTATGACCTCAGGTATATTTTTTAGCGTTTCCAATTCAGTATTCGATTAACCGAATCCTCGATTAATCGCCTCTATTTCGGTTAATGTCAGTGCAACAACCAAAATCGGAATTAGTGTTTATAAACCGGTTAACCGGTTAACCGAAAAACCGGTTTTTTTCCCAAAATGTCGGTTTTTTTGCTGTCGGTTAACCGGTTTTTTAAATACATTCTAAGCGGAATATTTTCGCAAATATTAATGGTTTACACTTATTTTTTATGAAATTTTCAAAATTTCTTTGAAAACACCTTGAAAATCCTTGAGAAAGAAAGTCTAAAATAGTTTTTCACTTCAAGAAACAATTTATCATATAGGAATTTTATTTCGAATCAGATAAATATTTGAAATACTCACCGTTGTAAGCGTTTTTTGACACTTTCATGGAAAACTTATTAAGTGACTGTTAACCAGACAGTCAAAACAAGCCAACCGGCTTAAAATCGGGGGAACATGAAAATAAATACTGAACTCCTATTTACTTCTAACGAATTGATGTATTTTTTTAAAATAAAGCCAATTAAAATTTAATTAAAGTTCCAGTGAATATGCGAAAATAAAGTACATTATTTAAATACCGTTATTTTTATAGGGTAACAGTTGCAAACCTTGATGAAAGAAAAAAATATGTTAACTTAAGCTATATTCGCTATATTATTTAATGAAAATTAGCTATTTTGAAGTATTTTTTGGTTTTGTCAGTTAAAGAAAAAAAACCGGTTAACCGGTTTTTTTATTCCGGTTTAACCGAGAAAACCGGTTAACCGAAAAAGCAGATTTTTGGTTAACCGAGAAACCGGTTTCCTAAAATGTCGGTTTTTTATAAACACTAGTACAGATCGAGCACGGGCTCTAATTATATTTGTTATAATGGTTCAAGTTGAAAAAATGCAGAAGAAAAATTGAATTTCTAAAAATTATAGACATTTCTGGTATTTCCATAGTATATGTGAATATTTATAGTTTCTACAGAATAAATTTAGACAGTTTCCAACACTACAATTCTATTTCTAGCATTTTTTATCGTTTGCAATATATTGGAATTCAAAAAATAAGTATTTATTCATAATTTTGTTTGTAAAATCCATCATTATTTTAATTGGCTTCAAATAAAAAGTTAATTAAATTTGTGATCAAAATCGAAAAAGGTGTGATTGAAAAAATATTCAATTAATTTGGTGATTGGTATGACAATTCTCTTCAGTAAAATTAAAACTAAGAAGTGTGTTTATTACTTTTATAATATTCAAAGAAATTAAACCGTCCGACAAAGATGAACAAAAGTCGTTGAACATGATCTGGATAAAATACGTTTGAAACTAGATACTAAATAAAGTAAAACTGTATTTACAGTTTTTCATTTCGTAATCCTGTTTCCTTTAAAAAGGAGAAGGATTAAATTTTATAAAATATTTTTTTAATATTTCTGCTTGTCCTAGGATGCCACTATTGATAGCAAATGAAAGAAAAGGATCTCCCCTAATTTTCCTATTTTACTATTTTAACATATCAGGAAAAAGGAGAAAAATTACGTCCATTCAAAAATGTGTCCTTCAATATCATTCAGAATTTTCAACAAAATATTTTGATTAAGTTTTCAAATGGCTTTATTCGCATCCTTTATACTAGAGTTTGCAAAACGATTAAAATCGTAATCGTAATCGCGATTAATCGCACCAATTAATCGTAATCGTAATCGACAAAAAAATCATGCGATTACGATTAATAATTTTCTATAAAATACACTATTTTTATAACGAATTTAAATCAGTTCCAAAATTTTTTAAAACCCATTTTGAAGTTTCTATTTAAAATTATTTTTCAAAAAAACTGAATTCCTCTAAAAAACGATAACTTTAGGAACAATTTCAAACAAAAATCATTGATTCTGGAATGTTAAGTAGAACCAATTGCAGGATGGTATGATGCGTTCTGGTACCGATTATTTGGAATGGAAAATTTTGATCGGTTGGTCCCTGATTAATTTAACTTGTTTGCGATTTTTCTTTCCTTTTCTCGTAAAAGTCATTCAAATTTAAAGGAAAATTTGAATTCTGATATGAGTAAGTTTTAAAGAGGTTTGTTTTTAAAATATACTTAAAAGGCTTTGGTCGAAAAATTTGGACATGCGATTTAAAAAAAACGTAATTTTTCATACTTTGACTGCAGGTTGCCGATTAATGATGCCTTGTAAAATTTTTTAATAAATTTCCTCGCAATTAACTCCTTCACTGGCCATCAGCAGGTATTCCGACACGACCCCCAAAAAATTTTGAACTGGAAGCAGCTTTTGGAAAGGAATCACGAGGCACAGAGCGAATCTAAACCAGTCACAGTTTAGATTACTCTTTAGTAGCACTATCTGTGAGCTATTAAGACGCAGTAAAATCATGTATTTATTCAGTGCTGAATGAAGCACTCTTTGTAGAGTTTATTTAAGCGCAATAAAGATGTAAGAAAATCTTGTATTTTTCTCCAAAAATCTTTTTGATGTTGAGGATGTCAAAAATATTTAAGTATGTGTAAAATTTTATTAACAAAGAATTTAAATTAGAAGTTTTAAAAAAATGTCTGCACAAAAAATTCTCAAGGGCGCTCGAGAGTTCTTTCGATGCGCAATGATATACTAAAAAAGAGACTGTGATTCCAAATTCCCGAATTATTTTTACTAGGAAAGCTCGAAAGTTTTTATTTTATTTCTTAATAATAATATTTTTTGTATTTTCGTACTTTCTAAAATGTAAATTTCAAAAGATTTTTTTAAGGCGTGATTATAAGAGAGAGAATTCCCATAGATTTAAAGTAAAAAACAACTCTATGGTTACTTTTAAAATTGGAATGTCGTAATGAAATTTTATTATATATTTTTTATTTATGTACTTTTATTCGGTTTCCAATCTACAAATTATTGACTAAATATATAAATAATAATAATAAACAAGTGAGAGTGTTAAATTTGGCTGTGCCGAATCTTTTATACCCTCCAACATGCAAAAAAATTAAAAAAATCCCAGGGGCGTTTTCTTTTTTTTTTTTTTTTTGGGGGGGGAGGGTTGATAGGGTCAGTGGGGGACGTTGAGAGCACCTTCCCATCGCGATAAATATACTAAATGTTTCATTTAATTAACAAAAATACAAAAAAAACATGTAAAAAAGTGTATTTTTTTAGAGGTTGGTTTAGTTCTTCAAGGGGGAACTTTTTTCCCCCTGGTCCGATTTGGCCAATTTCCGAACTTAACCTGTCTAGGAACGTAAGACATATTTGTGCCAAACTTGAAGGGTCTAACTATTTTATTTTGGACTGCATCGTGTTAACTACAGACGGACGGACGGACAGACGGACGGACGGACGGACATCGCTAAAATGTCTTAGAATCGATCACTGATCAATAATACTGTAGTTGGAGGGTATAAAAATATATATATAAAATAAATATAGTGCAAATGGTAAGCAAAAACAAGTATTAAAGAAATTAGATTTGACACAACAATTTTTAAAGTCAAAAGTACATTCCCGCAGAGTTGTGTTTTCCTTTAAATCTAGGGGTTTTCCTTCCCGTCTAAATGCGCCTTTAAAGCTATTGCAACTCAAATTATTTAAAAAATTCGATTAATCGTAATCGCGATTAACGGCAATTTTTTTAATCGTAATCGCGATTATGAAATATCTCGATTATTTGCAAACTCTACTTTATACTGATATGGCAAAATGGAAAAATTAGGGGCGATCCTCCTCTATCGTCTGCCGTCACCACCATCATCATAGGACAATTACAAATATTTCAAAAATATTTTACAAAATGTATCCTTTAAAACTTTGAAGTCCTTTTAAAAGTAAACAGGATCACAAAATGAAAAACTGTAAATGCAGTTTTACTCTATTTGATCTCTACTTTCAGACCTATATCATCCGGTTCGTGTTTAGTATTGGCTGTTGGACGGTGTTATAACTCCAAAAAATCCCGCGATTTCGAAAACTCCCAGGATCCTGAAAAATCCTGAGATTCCGAAAAATCCCGGAGTCCCAGGATTACGATTTTCAAATTACTAATCCCGAAGTTTTAAAACCGATCCGAAAGCTACGGTCACGAGACCTCTTTTTCGAATCTGCATATGGGCAATTCCAAAAAATTTAGAGCCGAATGTAGTCATTTTTAGGAAATGGTGTCATCGGATTTAGTTGAACGTTGGAGTAGTTATCGTATTATCTGCGGGTCAAAGTTCGACTTTATTTGGTAAAAGTGAGCAAAATACGTGACTTTTAAGGTGCTCTCTTTTTAACCAACAATCCGATTCTAGCAAATCTTGGCTCATATAAAGGCTGATATATTTTGCTTTTAGGAAATATTTTTAAAAGCATACTGGTGGAATGAGGTTGTAAGTAATATTGTTTTGTATAACATATCAAAACTTCAGATTGGGGTCTCCATGGGAACAGAAAATATTTTGTTTTAAGTACGAGGTTCTCATATAATTTTTATACTAAAGAAACAAAAAATTGGAATTTTCTAAGGTAAAATATGAGAACCTCGTACTAAAACCAGAAAATTTTTTAATCCCATGGGGATTCTACTCAGAATTTTGAATATGTTATACAAACAATATTGTTTATTACCAGATTTTTTCTAAAACATCGAAGATGTGTTTTTTTAAATATTTGCAAAGAAAAAACTTTTTGAATTTTTGCAGCATTTCTGAATAAACACCGAATGCTTTTGAAAATACTTCCTAAAAGAAGAAGAATTAAGCTTTCATATGAGCTTTTGCTAAAAAAGTCGAACTTTGACCCGCGATAATCTGAAATCTACATCAAATTTTGATAATCCAAATATGCAACATATATCATATAAACGTGGATATCTATGAACCAAATTTTCAGTGACGTCCAAAGACATGTTTCCGAACAGTGGGGCGAAATTTTTTGGAATTGCCCATATGTAACTTTTCAGCTATTGCATTTACAAAATTTTGTAGGAAACTTTTCGAATCTGTTAAAAAACTCAAAAAAGACAATTTCAACATCACAAAATTTAACTTTTTTGAGACCTATTTTCTATAAAAATTACGACAAAATAAAACAAAATATATTCTTGGAAATAAAATAAAATTTTACCCAAACTGGGCTACTGTAGTCGCTGGTTGCCAAAGTCGGTCTCTAAAAAAAGTCAAACATAGTAAGATTTTTTTATTATTATTATTTTACTTTATTAGCTTATTAACGAGATTTTTTTGGGTTAACACCCATTTATATGTACTAATATGGATGGAGGTGTGTTTCAGTTTTTTTTTTTTTTTGTTTTTTAAGAAAAAAAGCGTGCGTGACTTAACAATACACAACATTTGAGTTTCTTTCCAAAATTTCATAATGAGATCTTTTGTTGTTTGTTTGTGCTTCAGACGAAATTGCTTTTTTTTTTTTGTTAATGTTTGCAAAATTTATTAAGAAGTTTTATAAACAATAAAGTTAACATAATTATTACGCAATGACTGACATGGTTTCTTTTTGCTTTTTTATTTTTTGGAAGTATGATGTATAAAATCAATTTTTTATTAAATGAAAATACATACAAATAATTAAAAAAAAATATATATTTGAGGTTTTGGACGTGATATATGATGATGTATCTTTTCATATTTTAAGTGACACATTTATGTAAAAATCCATGACAACGTTTGCTACAGCATTCATCATTTGTGTAACACTGAAAAAATACGGAAGAGGGAAGAGAGAGAATTAATCATTGAATAACTGCACGCAGAGAAGAAATATGATTGTGGCAACCATAAAACTTAACTTTAACTTTTTTGTAGCACCCATTATATTTTTGCAGCAATCATGTTATGATCCTATGTATTCGAAAAATTAAAATATTACACCATGATATGATTGCAGCAAAAATGATTGTGATTGCTATACACTTATTATAATACAATTTTCAATCATAATATGACGCTCATAAATTATGGTTGGCACAATCATAACTCTTCTCTGAGTGTGTTTGCAGAACTGTTAAATTATTTATTTATTTATTTTAGATGTGACCTGAGTTTTCTAAAATATTCTACACAGAAAATAATATTTGCTGTGTTTTTCAATAAGTGGACTTATTTTCTGATTAATCTTATTTTGGTAAAAAAAATATTTTAGCATACCAAAACAAATTTGGAATATTTTTTTCCGTAATCTACGATAAATTTGCAATTATAATCCGAAAAAATAATAAAAAAATTTGGAAAATGAAAAAAGTTATAAATAAATCAAAATTAATCCGAAATGGACTTAATAAATTCTAAAATTTAGTTGGATTAATTTAGATGGGAAACGATGCTCAAACTGCTGCAAACAAAGGCGATATGAAAACTCTGTTTAAAATATGCAAAGAGATTGGTGGTAAATCATATGTTAACAACATGCCTATTGAGGATCAAAATGGTACATCAGTTACAGATAAATCAGCCCAACTGATGATTTGGAAGACGCATTTTGAATCGATTCTTAATACAAACCATGACGACATATCTGACGATGTACCAATCGTTAGAAGAAACAATCCTAACAGATTAATAAACTGTGATGCACCGTCAGTTAGCGAAATAAGCACTGTAATTATGTCCTTAAAACCCGGTAAAGCTCCTGGTGTAGATGGGCTTCCAGTTGAATGTTTTAAAATCGATCCCGATAGTATGTCAAATCTTCTACACCCTGTTTTTTTGCGCATCTGGAGGGATGAGGATATCGCGGCCCAATGGAAAGAATCTGCTATTGTAAAGATCCCAAAAAAGGGAAATAGAAGAAAATGCTCTAATTGGAGAGGAATTAGTCTTCTACCCGTAGGCAACAAAATTTTTACTTCTTTAATTTTAAATAGAATATCTGATCACCTTAATAATGTCATCAGTAAGAATCAGGCTGGCTTTCGTTCGGGTCAATCTTGTATTGATCACATTAATACAACCAGAATGATAATCGAACAATCAGTTGAATACAATGCTCCATTGTATTTAAGATTTATTGATTTCGAAAAAGCATTTGATGCAATTAAACGTAACCACATTTGGTCATCATTACGGGCAAGAGGTGTCCCAGACAAACTGGTAAACATTATTAAAAATAGTTATAACGGTATTACAAGCCAAGTTCTTCACGAAGGACAGCTGAGTGAGCCTTTTCATACATGTAGCGGGGTAAGGCAAGGTTGTTCACTTTCACCTTTACTGTTTATAGCTGCACTCGATGTTATTCTGGCTGCAGCTAATATTAATCCTAGCGGTATTGAATGGGGGTTTCGGCGTAAGTTGGATGACTTAGAGTATGCAGACGACATCGTCCTCTTTTCCCATAGATATAACGATATGCAAAGCAAAATATCAACTATTGTATCCGAATCAGCAAAGGCGGGTCAAAAAATCAATGTGGGAAAAACCAAAGTTATGAGGTTAAATACCAATAACGACTCCACATTTACTATTAACGGAACAGCCTTGGAGGATGTGGAGAAATTCGAATATCTGGGAAGTGTGCTTACAACAGATGGTGGTGCTGCTGCAGATGTCGAAAACCGAATGAGAAAAGCGAAAAATGTATATGGGTCCTTAATGAAAGTTTGGAAAGCTAGAACAATTTCTACGCAAACTAAGATAAAAATTTTTAACGCTTGCGTAAAATCTGTGTTGTTGTATGGTAGTGAGACTTGGCTAGTTACAGAAGCTATTTCAACTAAACTTCAGACCTTCATAAATCGTTGCTTACGACGTTTACTTGGAATATGGTGGCCAAATACTATAAGAAATGAAGAACTTTGGAGAATATGCGGTCAAACAAAGCTAGAACTTGAAATCCGTAAAAGAAAATACCAATGGTTAGGCCACACTCTTAGAAAAACTGTCGATGATGCAGCACACTTTGCTTTAGAATGGAATCCACAAGGACGTAGACTTCGAGGTAGGCCAAAGCAAACTTGGCGTAGAACTGTAATGCAAGAAACGAGGAAATCTTTTGGTCAATTGAGAGCTATTGCGCGTGATAGAGATCTGTGGAAGTTATATGTTAGCAACTTATGCAATATTTAATATGTATACATACTTCTTCTTTTTTTTTTATTTTGTTTATTTTTATTTCTTTTAAGATGTATGTGAATAGACTAAGTTCTTTAAGAATATGTCATTAATAATAATAATAATTTAGATTTATTTATAACTTTTTTAATTTTCAAGATTTTTTTATTATTTTTTCGGATTAAAATTTCTAATTTATCGAGGATTACGGTAAAAAAATATTCCAAATTTGTTTTGGCATGTTAAAATATTTATTTTAAACTAAATAAGATTAATCCGAAAATAAATCCACTTATTGAAAAACACAGCAATTGTTGGCTTATTTTCAATTAAAATGTTGTCATATTAACAAAAATGTTAATTGAGTTGACAAATAAAATAAGTATTAAAATTTAGTATTTATTTAACAGCACAGTTTGTTGTATTGACAATTAAAATTATTTAGTTTGTCAATACAATTAAATTATTTGTAAATATGAAAATATTATTAAAAATAAGCCAACAGTACTAATTTTTTTTTCTGTGTATTATGAGTTGTTTTTGTTTACCTTTAAACCAATTTCTTTACAAGGATCATCTTTCCTAATTTCTGTCGTAACTTCTTCATTATTTTGGCCCGCTACAAACTGACTTTCTGTAGAAGTTGTTCCTGTGCCATTAACTTTTTCCAATATAACTTCAACTCCTCCAGTTTCTGTATAGATCGGTTGAAGAGTGCCCTCATTTTCTCCCAAACGATTTGTGATTTTCGGTATTTCATTTAGAGTTTTTTCAGTAGACACTTCGGTAGTTTCTTCAGAATTTTGTAATATTATTTTAATTTTAGTCGTTGTATCATCTCCTCCAAAACGACTTGCAAAATGTGGTTCAAATTCTGTTTTAGGAATTTCATTGGGTTTTGCTAGATTTCCTTTACCAAAATTCATTTCCAGAATATCATCCAACGTAGCGATGGGCTTATAAGAAACACCCAGGAATGGATATGGATAGACATTATAACCACGGGTACAACGATATAAATAACTCTGGCAACTGTTGGAGCAACAATCCCAATGATTTTGACACTAGTTAAAAAAAAAATTAGTTTTAAAATGAACAAGTAAGAAATTTATAGTAGGTCGAGACTGACGATTTTATAACCTACACCTTTACTCTCTGGAAAATGAGTCCCCAGTGTAAATATGGGCCGATATTTCCGATATTGGATATTTCTTTGGTTAGATCTTTTTAAAAATGGGTCTACGACCTGTAACATTAAAGTGTAATTTTTTCAACTTTTGATTTTCCCAAGTGTCTGGGCAAATTTTTATTCTCCTTAGTCTAAAAGTTATGTGGAACAAATTTGAGGTCAGAACGGGAAACGACCGATATCGCTCAAATGCAATACCAAACTGCTTAGAACTACAACAAGTAAATATACTAACAATAAGTCTCAGTCATATCTGATTAATACTTGCCGTGATCACCATTTCAACAGACGGACATCGCTAGAATGTCTTAGAATTGATCACTGATCAATAATATATTTACTTTTTGTGATCCTAGACCAATATTTTGATGAGTTACAAACGGAATGACAAACTTATAGCACTTAGTGGAGGGTATACAAATTATTTACAGTCACATCACAATTTCACACAAATTGTTTTGGATTTTGTAAAGCGTTTTCATATCATCAAGTTTAACTTTTTTATTTTTTTTTATTAAAAAATAATTGATGTGCATCTTTCGCGCTTTGCCATTAAAATTTAAAAATATCAAACCTGATTGTTCTTTTTATAAACCAAGAATGTATTTTGTTGATGTTTTTAAAAATGCGTATTTTTTATGTAAACTTGTTTACTGCATTTTCTATTAAGAGGACAATTATTTAAGTAGGTACGTTTTTATACCCTCCACTTAGTGATAGAGGGTGTATATAAGTTTGTCATTCCGTTTGTAACTCATCGAAATTTCGGTCTGGGACCCCATAAAGTATATGGGGCATTCCAAGCCAAATCACTCACTTTTAGACCCGACCCCTTTCGATTTATTTTATTTTTGGATATGTTTTAGTACTTATTAAATGCAACTTGGACACCAATTTTCAGCCATTTATTTCAAGATGGTGTTGAGTAATCAATTTTTCAAAATGGCGATTTTCTCAAAAAAAATAAGAAATTGAAATTTTCAATTAATTTTGACCATTAAAAAATATAGATATTTTAAAAAAAGTTGGACAATGTTTTATTGGTATTTAAGTGTAGTTTTAGAAAAAAAATATGAAAAAATTATTCAAAGTAATTATCACTTATTTTTTGACGTTTAAAAATTATAATCGACTTTTTGAAAAAGTCCGAAACCTTCGATTTTTTTGTAAAAAACTATAAAAATTGTACTCTAAATTACGCAACTTTTAAGCCATAATTCGAGATGTGATCACAATTCTTTCTATTTTTTTTTTTAAATTTTAAAAATTGCACCTTTTATTTTTTGGCTCTGATTTATTTTATATGGTGCTCCAAAAAAAATAAATTGGTAGATATTGACCCTAACTTACCCTAAATATATTCATTTCGAGGTAGGAGTACGTCTCACAAAAATTTAGAGCGATCGGAAATGGGTAAGGCGTTCCTCATGGGCCTTGAAGTTTAGAAAACGGATTACAAGGAAAAATATGAATTTTTTTCTGTTTTTTCAATATTTTTGGTATTTTAAGTTAAGTTTAAATTCAAACAATTACAGAATTATGATGTAGAGTAAAATGCCTTTCTAATAAGATACTAAAAACTAAAATCGGTTGAAAATCAGCCAAGTTATTACAACTTCCCCAGGCATCTAAAGTGTGGCAGACAACTTGATTAAGCAATACAATCCGATTTTTTAAATTCATTGAAATTTTCTACTGTAATAACATTTTTTTATTCTTCAAGTTCAAATGTAATAAGATGACAAGTATTTTTTATATTGTGTTTTGCTAACATGTTTTAAATTAATGCTAAAAATGCCTGCATTTTCAACACCCTTTTGAAATCTCTATTTAAAAAAATTTTTTTTTTTTTTTTGTTTTAAAATTTGGAAAACCCAAAAAAATATTACACTGAAACATGAATAATGAAAAAATGTTATTACAGTAGAAAATTTCAATAAATTTAAAAAAAGGGACTCGTATTCTTTAATCAAGCGGTATGACACACGCTAGATGCCTGGGGAAGTTGTAATAACTTGGCTGATTTTCAACCGATTTAAGTTTTTAGTACCTTATTAGAAAGGTATTTTACTCTACATAACAATTCCGTAATTGCTTGAATTAAAACTTAACTTAAAATACCAAAAATATTGCGAAAACAGAAAAAAATTCATATTTTTCCTTGTAATCCGTTTTTTAAACTTCAAGGACCATGCTAAACGCCTTACCCATTTCCGATCGTTCTAAATTTTTGTGAGACGTATTTTTACCTCGAAATGAATATATCTAGGGTAAGTTAGGGTCAATATCTACCAATTTATTTTTTTTGGAGCACCATATAAAATAAATCAGAGCCAAAAAATAAAAGGTGCAATTTTTAAAATTTTAAAAAAAATAGAAAGAATTGTGATCACATCTCGAATTATGGCTTAAAAGTTGCGTAATTTAGAGTACAATTTTTATAATTTTTTGCAAAAAAATCGAAGGTTTCGGACTTTTTCAAAAAGTCGATTTTAATTTTTAAACGTCAAAAAATAAGTGATAATTACTTCGAATAATTTTTTCATATTTTTTTTCTAAAACTACATTTAAATACCAACAAAACGTTGTCCAACTTTTTTTAAAATATCTATATTTTTCAATGGTCAAAATTAATTAAAAATTTCAATTTTTTAATTTTTTTGAGAAAATCGCCATTTTGAAAAATTGATTACTCAACACCATCTTGAAATAAAAGGCTGAAAATTGGTGTCCAAGTTGCATTTAATAAGTACTAAAACATATCCAAAAATAAAATAAATCGTAAGGGGTCGGGTCTAAAAGTGAGTGATTTGGCTTGGAATGCCCCATATATATTATTGATCAGTGATCGATTCTTAGATATTCTAGCGACGTCCGTCTGTGGAAATGGTGAACACGGTCAAAGTATTAAACATATATGACTGAGACTTAGCAAATTTACTTGCTGTTGTCCTAAGTAGTTTGGTATTGCATTTGAGCGAAATCGGTTCAGGGGTTCAAAAGTTGTGAACTAAAATGTAAGTACACCTCGAAAATTTTGGTATATTCTACATAACCTAAAAATACAAAATGCTTTAAATTGGCTGCTGGTTGGCATATGTGAACAGAATTGGATACAGAATGGATTTTTACAAGTAAAAACCATTTAAAAAAAAATCCGCGAAATTTTTTTTTCACCAAAAATTTTTTTCCGCGGAATTTTTTTTTTTCATTTTTTTTTTGCAAATAATTTTTTATTACATTGTGGAGGATATCAATACATTCGGCAAAGCCGAATTTAACTTTTTTACTTGTTTTTTTTTAATTTAATTTTCATTTTCAACTGAGTTTTGAATTTTCTTAATTTTAGGGGGCCATGTAGGTTTGTTGGTTTCGTGCTAGCCTTTGAACATGGGGGTAGTGGGTTCGTTTCCACCAGAATTAATGTTTTTCTGAGTATTATTTTTGCGTTCTGAATTTAACAGAGCTTTTCTAAATTCAAATTGGAATTGATTAATTTCAATTAACATTTCCCGATTTAAATTTGTTCTTTCTGAATATGAATTGATCTTTTATGATTAAAAACGAGGGTTTTTTGAGTTTTTTTTTGAGAATTAGAAATTTTAAGTTAGCTTTCTAAATTTAAATCGGGCTTTTCTTAATTGCAATTTGGCTGTTCTGAGTATTAACTGGAATTTGCAAATTTTTAAATGGGATTTTAAGAATTTTAATTCATATTAGCTTTTACTGAAATTTGTTGAAAGCTTTATAAATTCAACTGGTCATTTAAACATTTTAAATAAGCTTTTGTAAATTTAAATAAAGCTTTTCTGGATTTTCGAGATATAACTCAAAAATTATAGCACTCTACTTGTAAAATTATGAAAAAAATTATGAAAAAGCTCGTAATTTTTACTACGAATTCTCGTAAAATTGGAGGTAACAAAAATTTAGTAAAAACGCAAAACCTCCTTGTAAGTTTTATCGCGTCAAAAAATTGTAAATTTACTATTTTATTGGTAAAAAGCTTGTAAAACTACAAAATATTGGTAAAAAGCTTGTAAAATAACAAGGAATTGTTGTCAAATAGGAGGTAACAAAAAAAAGTTACAAACTTTTCTTGTCGTTTTACAAGGTTTTTTTTGAGTGTACTATTTATTGATGTATTAAATTTCTACACGATTAAATCAAGAATTGTATAAACAAAATTATACCTAAAAAAATAAATGGCCATCTACTTTTAAAGATTATTTTTATTGCATATCAGCTGTTAGTTTTAAAAGGGCCTTTAGTCAATTAGTTGCAGTAATCTTGAAAATTTAAAAATAATTTTGTTTAATATGTGGAAAATTTTCACACAGTTTCATGAATTTTTTTTAATATGCCGTTTTTATTTTTTTAAAAAGTGACATGTCTTTTTTAAAATTATCGTTGATAAAATGCACATAAGTCGCTTTTTTTATTATTTTTTTTATTAACAAAAAAACTTACATATCCACCAAATTCTGCACAATTTTGGCCCACAACCACCTTACTGGACACCAGTAAAATCAAGAAAATTTTAAATAATCGATATGAAATTAAACGAATTGTAAACATCTTCCCGGCTAGAGCTTGTAACAATTACTAAAAGATTTGGAACACAATCAAGAATAAAGTACACCTAAACAGCTTAAAGAATACAACCTAAATGTTTTTCACAAAATCAAGAACAAAAATATACAGACTTGTATTTATACCCTACACCACACTGTGGTACAGGGTATAATGAGTTTGTGCTGATGTTTGTAACTACCCGAAATATTGGTCCTAGACGCACTTTAAAGTATACCGATCGACTCAGAATCACTTTTTGAGTCCATTTAGCGATGTCCGTCCGTCCGTCCGTCCGTCCGTCCGTCCGTCTGTCCGTCTGTCCGTCCGTCCGTCCGTCCGTCCGTCCGTCCGTCCGTCTGTCCGTCCATCTGTCTGTTCATGTAAACGGTGTAAGCACGTTACAGGTTGCAATTTGTTATCAATTGACTTGAAATTTAAAACTTAAGCCTCTTTTGGCCCAATTGAAATTGAAAAAAAATCTGTCCATATTTAGACCTAGCCCCCATACAAAGGTCCTCTTTAGTTTTGACTCAAATGACTATTATAACCGCATTATAATAGGTATCGTTTCAAAATTTGGCAAGTAATCATGTTTCATCTACACAAATCACCATTTCAAATTTTAAGGAAATCGGACCAGTTCTTCTTGTAGCCCCCATACAAACCAACTTCCCGATTTTCACATAAATTTCTCAAATTTCATGAAAATAGAAAATATTTAATTAAAATTCCGTTTGTGTATGTTAAACTCGTACTTTAATAACCTTATCAAATCTGTTATCATTTGACCATTTTTGGACACAGGCCCCATGTGAAAGTTTCGCCCGATATTCAGTTAAAGCGGTTTATTGTCAACAAAAATGAGCCTATTTCACTAAAATTTGATGTGTGAGAGTTTTTTACACTTATTAAAGAGTTGGCAAAATATAAACTTAATCGGTCCATGTTTGAACCTGGGGCCCATTTTCCGGGAAAATCTGGTGTAGGGTATTAGATGGTCGGTCTTGACCGACTATAATTTTCTTACTTGTTTTATTTAATTTTGTTTGAATTGAAAAGAGATGAGATGTTATTGTATGGCGACTTAAGAATTGATTGGAGCTGTTATCAGCATCTTGATCGTTGTTTTGTTTGTGCGGTGCAGGGATGGGAACGTTATATTTGAAAGGATTGTATTTAAATTGATTTTTTTATATCATAATTGCACCCAGATTGAGCAAATATTAAATGAGATACGAAGGCTGCTCTGAAAAGTTAAATTATTTGAACACGTTTTTTTAAAGAAATTTTTAAAAAATATTTTTAATTGTAAGTTGATTTTTTTTTAGTTAAAAATTTAAAAAATAGTGCAATAGTTTAAAATTCAGTTGTCAACTAATATCTTATGCTAATCTAAGACTAAAGGAAAAAACATGCATTTGCATGAAAGTCTTCTCCTTTTTTATAATATATTACAGCTTAGACAAATTCTGAGAATTTTTCTGTAGAAAAAATATCACAGAATTTTATGACTTTTTACTTTATGACTTTTTTACTTTCCTGCCTGTAGAAATACATTTCTCAGAGTTTGAGAATTTTTCACTAAGAAAATTTATTTCAAAACCTACTAATTTTTCTAAATCTGTAAAACAGTGTAATTATTAAATTTATTGCTAACTCCCACGTATGATCATAGTTCAATGTTTATGCATTTTTTTTTCATCTTTTCTAAAAATTGTATAAAGGCTGGGTTAGCCATAAAACGTAACCGTAGCGTAGACTCTATACAATATTCAGTAAGCAAAAATAGTACAGAACATTTTTATTTATGTTTTGTTTTTTTCCAACGCATGGTATTTTATGTCACGCTAAAACGTAGAGAGAACCTATTTTCAACAGGTACTATTTTTGCTTACTGAATATTGTATAGAGTCTACGCTACGGTTACGTTTTATGGCTAACCCGGCCTTAATACTCTTTCTTACTCTCTGTACCTGTATATCGTTTAATAAAACACAAAAGGCCTAACTAACATTTTATTAATTTTACAGGCGAAGCAAAAAATAGCATTGAATAGTAATTTAAATTTAATAACTTTGTTGTTTTAGATTGAATTAGGCTAAAATTTCGTGAAGATGTACGTTTTGTTAATATGTATCAAAATTAATCAAAAAATGTTTTAAAATTTTATTTGTAGCAACGTTCATTAGCAATTTCGGAAATCACATGTTTTTAAATTTTGGCTATAAAATCGCTAGTTTTTATTATTCAACCCAAATTTTTGGTAGCGGCGTGTAAGTTGGTGAAATACGTCAGAATCAATAAAAAATTTGATTTTTTATTTTTTGTTAGTTTGGGCGTTTTGCATTTAAGCTAACGATTTTTTTTTGATAATTAAGAGCAAGTTTTTAAAAACTACTATTCGTTTGTACACTGGAAAAAAGACATAACTAAAATTAAGGAAAGAATGTCTTTGAAAATTTATCATGAATTTTCCTAAAATTTAGTTAAATTTAACTAAAAAATTAGAAATTTTCTTAACTATAAGGAAAAAAGTTTAGTTCATTTACTTATAATTAGTTCATAAATGGAATTTTTTAATATTAGGAAAAAATTCTTACTGCCAAAGAAATTTTCCACGAATCTATGAAACGTATCTTTATTTTTAAGACATATTTCCTAAAAAACAATTTAGTTCAAGTTTAGTTAAAATTTACTAAAAAAAAAATCATCGTATTTCTCTTCTTTGAATTGAGGAAGTGTACTTCTTAGAATTTTTTTAGTAACTTCTGAGAATTTAGTAAATAATTTCATAGAATTTAGTTTAAAATTCAAAAAGGCGATATCTCGAAAACTAAGCGAGATAGAGCGAAACGGATGAAATTATCAAAAGAAAGACTATAAAGAAAAATATGGAATAGCCTAGCTCTGCATATCTGTCGGGGTCTCAAGACCCTAATTTTAGATCTAAAATTTAAAATTTCCGAGATTTTATATGTGCACATATCTCGGTAAATACTGCCAACACGAGAAAAAGTCCAACAGCATTTTTGTAGCTATTGATTCGTAGAACACTTTCGCAAAATACCCGATAGCCCTCCGATTAATAGTTTTTGAGTTATCCGGTTTTTAAGATTTTCAAGACCCTATCAGGCCCCTTTTTACCGTATCTCAAAAACTAAGCAAGTTAGAGCGAAACGGACACAAGTTTTGGTTCCAAATCTATGGGGACCCTTAAAGGACCCAACGGGGTCTCGAGCTAAATGGGGTCCGAACCCATGGGTCCAGTTTATTTTAGTTTTATTTATATCATAGAAACCATCATGGGCCGGAATATATTAACTTAATGGGGTACTCGACCTTAATTTCAGTGCGTTTTGAATGGAAATTCAAAACATTTCTTCAGTTGCTCTCTTCCTCTTTGTCTTTGTTAACGAGAATAGAGCCATAAAACACTTAATATTTAAATAACTCAAAAACTATAACTCGGATGTCTTTTAGGTATTTTGCGGTCATAATGTATGAGTCAAGAACAAAAAAAATACTAGGGCATTTTGTCGTAATGACATTATTCATCGTAATATTTTAAAAATCTGACCAATAGTTTATTAGCTGGCAAAAAATAGTTTATTAGCTGGCAAAAAACTTCTACAGTAATTTATTCTGATATGTTTAAGGGGCCTAAAATATACACGAAAAATCCCAAAATATGCACTAAAAACTATTAAAATAAGCACTAATAATTAGAAAAATTAATAAAAAATAGTGCATTTTTAACTTTTATAAAATAAAAAATCTTTGTCCATTTAAAAAAATTTATTTTTCGATTTTTAATTTTTGTTGTATTATTACATATTTTACAAAATATAAATTATTTCGGTCAAAATAGCAAAATATAACATAAAACTATGTATTATTAGCAAAATATGCAAAAATATGCATTTTTATAGAAATATGCTGTAACGAATCGATGCCATTTTAAAGTAATTTCGTTGATTAAAGGGAAAAATATGCATGCAAATGCATATTTCCTTGATGATAACATAATAAAAATAAAAATCTTGACCTTAAAACAAATTACATTATCTCTTGTAGAACCCTTATATGATTGGGCTAGTATGGAATGCTTACTGTTTCAATTCAATGTAAGTAGAAATCTACTACATTTTTTGTTTGCAATGAATATTGTTTGCTATCAATATATATTCAAGTGAGCCGAAAATCGCATTAAGATTCTTATCAAGATTTTATCAACATAATTTCGAAAATGTATGTACTTTAAACTTATTGGTGTATATTTATAATTGATGCCATTAACTCTGTAGCGGTTATAGCTATGATGGTTGAGGGGGTAAGAGGGCAGGAGGCCAATAATATTTCCCTTAATATTGCCTTGATGATATAAGTCTTTTTTATAGATTTAAAAATGTACCGAATTTGTCGTGGAACTTGACCGACTTTGTCTTAAATATTTTAATATGTAGTTTGATTATAAGCTTAACTAGACAGACGGTCTTTACTAGAGTTGTGTAGTTCATGAACGAACTAGTTCAATTGAACTATTCATTTAACTGAGCGGTTTATATAGTTTGATCATTTTAGCACTTTAAGTACTTTTCGTTCATTCAGATCAATTGCATATGAAATCCCCCAACCACAGTATGGGGATATACTCACTTCGTCATTCCGTTCGTAACGCATAAAAATATCGGTCGGGGACTCCTTAAAGTATATGAAGGGCTTATTGTAAAAACTCGATAAGCAACATTTCATTTTATGATGGTCTTTGCCTTAAAACTTTTAAAATAATGTTGAAAATAGAACTTTCGCAGGACTTCTATTCTCAATATACTTGTACGAAGGGTTAAAGCAAGACTTTTGCCAAAAATCTGCCAATGGAACACCAGCAGAAGGCGAAAAACACGAAAAAATAAAATGTTGCTTATCAAGTTCTTGCAGTAAGCCCTTCATATATATTATTGATCTATAATCGATTCTAAGTCATTCTATAAATGTCCGTCAGTCTGTATAAAACACGATTCAGTTCAAAACAAAAGAGCCAGATTGCTGAAAATTGCCACGAATGTGTCTCACGACCATAGGCCGGCTAAGTTCGGAAATGGGCAAAATCGGACCAGGGGAAAGAACAACCTCTACTCAATCGTAATTTTTACATCTTTTTTTGCATTTTTGTTAAAGAAATGAAACCTTTTTATGTCAGAAGAAGTTCAAAGTCCTGCACTTAGATCCAGGGGGCTAGCAATTTCGTTTTTTCGGCCCGCCCCTTTTGTGGGCGCGCATTTAAAAAAATCATTAAAATAATGAAAAAATGGTATTACTAATGTTCAAAAAGCATAATAAGTAAACGAGTTAATATTTATCACGATGGGGAAGGTATCCCCCATCACCCTTCCCACCGAGCCCCAAAAAAAAAAGCCCCTGGATTTTTTTTTTTTTCAATCAAAGATTCGGCACAGCCGAATTGAACTCTCTCACTTGTTTTTTTTTTTTAATTTGATCGTTCAATTTAATTTTTTCGTTCAATTTGTCATTATGAGATTTTCATGCACTAAAAAATCGAAAATATGCGCTAAAAAATTCAAAATATGCACTAAAACACCTTAAAATATGCACTAAAAAATAAAATGTGTACAATAAAAATCTTGTTTTCATAGGAAAAATTTCTTAAAAAGCAAAAAATAACGACAGGTTTAAACAGTAACATTTAAAACTTTATATAAACAAGATTTTTTAGAAATTAAGAAAATCTATAAAAAACAAGTAAGAAAATTATAGTCGGTCAAGACCGACCATATAATACCCTACACCAGAGTTTCCCGGACCATGGGTCCCAAGTTCAAACATGGACTGATTAGATCTATATTTTGTCAAATCTTTAATAAGTGTAAAAAGCAATCACTAATCAAATTTGAGTGGAATAGGCTTCTTTTTGTTGACAATAAATCGCTTCAACTGAATATCGGGCGAAATTTCCACATGGGACCTAAGTCCAAAATGGTCCGATGATAATTAGATTTGATAAGGTTATTAAAGTACGCGTTTAACATACACAAACAGAATTTTAATTAAATATTTTCTATTTTCATGAAAATTGAGAGATTTATGTGAAAATCGGGAAGGTGGTTTGTATGGGGGCTACTAGAAGAACTGGTTCGATTTCTTTAAAATTCGGAATGGTGATTTGTGTGTATAAAACATTAATTCCTGCCAAATTTTGAAAAGATACCTATTAAAATGCGACTATTAGAGTCATTTGAGACAAAACTAAAGAGGACCTTTGTATGGGGGCTAGGTCTAAATATGGACCGATTTTTTCTAATTTCAATAGGCTTCGTCCTTGGGCCAAAAGAGGCTTAAGTTTTAAATTTCAAGTCAATTGATCGAGAATTGCGACCTGTATCGTGTTTACACCGTTTACATGGACAGACAGACGGACGGACGGACGGACATCGCTAAATCGACTCAAAAAGTGATTCTAAGTCGATCGGTATACTTAAAAGTGGGTCTAGGACCAATATTTCGGGTAGTTACAAACATCAGCACAAACTCATTATACCCTGTACCACAGTGTGGTGTAGGGTATAAAAATTTAGAAGAAAAAAAATATTTTTTCTTATTTTCAAAAAAAAAAATTAAATTTAAAATAGTTTTTGAAAAAAATTAATTTCAATTTGTGTTTTTGCTAATTAATGCTAAAATATGCAAAAATATGCACTTTACAGTTGGAAAAATGCACAAAATCTGCATTTATCATCAAAATATGCAAAAATATGCATTTTTACAAAAATATTCAAAAACAAATCGATGCCATTTTTACGCAAATTTTTTGATTCGGAAAGATAATTAGTCGATTTCGTTTTTAGATTTTCGACAAAAAACATGCATTTGCATGGAAATCTCATCTCTAGTCATTAGTGTTAGTTATATCTGTTTTTTTGACACCCTTTCTCAGCATTTTTTTTTTTTTTTTTACAAAAATTGTTCTATTGATCACAAAATCGATCTCCAAACTTTTCCATTACATCATGTTTTAGAAAAAACTGAGGTCAAAGTTAAAAAAAAAATCGCTGTTTTGGAAATTTTTGACAGCTCATAGCGGATAAACCCGATGTGATAGCGACTTGAACATAAGTCAAGAATAAAGCTCTAACATTGCTCTTAAGGTTGCTGAACTCGTTTGGTCAGTCGCCTTAACCCATTAGGGCACCAATTCTCTCTCAATGATGTCTTATTCCCAAAAAACTATTTTTTTTTGCTCAAATCATATGAGAAAAAAACTTTTTACAAATGGAACGCCACCTCATACACATGATTACAACTATTCTTATGGTCATAAATCTGGTCTTCAAACTTTTCCATTACATCAGGTTTTTGAGAAATTTGAAATACAAAAAAATCGCGTTTTCGGACATATTTGACAACTCATAGAGAATGAACCCGATGTGCTGACGACTCAAAAAAAAAGATCAAGGCTAAAGCTTAAACATTGCCCTTTGAGATGTAAAAGCCAATTGGTGCACAAATTCCTTTTTTTTAGAAATATCATATTTTTTATGTAGTGGTTTTCTTAAAATATTCTTAATGTTTTATTCAACATTTTTGTATTTCTAAACAAAAACCAAAACAACTGACATGATCAAATTGAACGAAAACAAAAATTGATCGATTGAACTAGATGAAGGAACAACAGACATTATCAAAATGATTCGTTCATGAACTGTTGAACGAAAACAACACTGGACCGATTGAACTAGATGAACGCACTGTTGCCAAGTTGGAGGTTTTCCCGCTAAATCTAGCGCTTTTTGTTTGGATTTAGCGGGGGAAAATTGGTTTTAGCGGGAACGGTGCTTTAGCTGGAAAATTTGGAGGTTTTTTCCAATTTTTCTTTTTTTTTTCAATCGAAAACGACAAGTTTGTCGAATTTCAGCGCTTTTTTTATAACTTAGCGGGAGAATTTTATATTTTCCCGCTAAATTTTTTTCGGCGGTTTCTTGCGCGTTTTTAGTAAAAAATCAATTTTCGTCGAAAAAATAATTTGGAGGTTTTTTTTTTTAATTTTTCTTTTTTGTCAATCAAAAATGCCAAGTTTTTCGGTTTTCAGCGCTTTTTTCGTAATTTAGCGGGAGAATTTTAAATTTTCCCCGCTAAATTTATTTTTGCCGGTTTCTAGCGCTTTTTTAGTGAAATTTAGAGGTTTTTGGTTAAAAATAGTTGGCAACAGTGGATGAACGAACTAGGACTTTCATCTGAAATGAACGAAAATGAGCGCGCGCTCAATTTACCGATTAAGCACAAGCCTAGTCTTTACTAAATCGACTCAGCAAGTGGTTCTTGGTCTATTTGTACACTTAAAAATTAGTAAATATTCAATAATTTGGCAAGCTACAAAAACCAACGCTAGCTCAATACTGCCTGTTCTCGGGTTTGGTTTTCGACTAAAATAATGCATTAAAAATGATTTACGCAAATTTTTTTTTGACAAATTTCGAAAAATTTTCTATGTCGAAAAATTCTTTGAAAATTTTCTAATTTCCATATTTTTGGTGTTTTTAAGATAAAATCTTATTTTTTTCACAATTTGGAAAAAATTTATAAGTAAAATTAGGCAAAACTGTGGTTAAACTTGGTTAAACATAAAAGTTTGCTAAAAAATTCGTTAGATTTTTTTAATTTTAATTTTTTAAATTGGGAAATTTCTGTCGTAAGGGTGCGTCAAAAGTCACTCATGCGCCCATCTCTAGAGTAATAAGAATTTTGTTCCATAAACAATTTTTTTCAAATAGCTCATCAAAAACTGTGGTATCTCATAATGGGTTAAATTAGTTTATTTTATCACTAAGGCTAGATTATTGAATGCTCCGTTATAAAATAACATTCCGTTAAATTTAACTTTTCCATACAAATTTTGACATAAGGCTCTGTTAAATCGGCAGTTAGCAGCTAACTTTTCATTGAGTTATCCGCCCTTAAACACTTATAAAATTATAATGGGCTGTTTTTTTTTTTTGTATATTTTTATTATATTATTTAAACTTCAGTTATTTTTAATAATCGATTCTGATATTCAATGGAAATATTGTTTACACTCTCATTGTGTGAATGACAAATTTTGAAATGAGCAACATATAAAACTCTTATACTACACCGTAGTATTTCTTATCTTATCACTATGAATTCGAAATCGAAATTAACTTTTCTTTACCATTTTGGTAGAGATTTAGCAGTTTAAAATATAAAAATTATATTCAGTTGCGGTCGTAATCTAAGCGTGAACGGTTCAAAAGAAACCAAAAAAAAAAAAAACAAATGTCGGAAATGTGGCGTCGACATCAGCAATCAATGTCAAGTGTTGGTTTCTTAGGGGGATCATTTCTATTGATTGTGGCAACATTATTAAATCCAGCCACATGTCAAGAAAATGATATAACTACCACCACCAGCACTGCCACGACAATGGCAACGCCGTCTACTACAACTGTTCCGGTTTTAATATCTAAGGCCAGACCTTTACGTTTACCCAATTCAACATATCCGTTACACTATCATTTGCATATTACGAGTAATATTCATTTGGGAGATTTAAATTTTAAAGGAAATGTTACCATTGATATTGAAATTAAAGAATCTACCGATGAAATAGTGTTGCATGCTAAAAAATTAAAAAACTTTTCAATAACTTGTTATGATTTGGAAACGGGCAATGTGTTGAACGATTTAACTTATACACATGATAATCGTTCTAATTATCTGATAATACATGCCATGGAAAATTATCAAGTATTTGAGGTGGCTAAAAAGTATCGTTTGGAAATACTTTATGAGGGTATAATGAATGAAAAGCACTCGGGACTATATTGGTTATCGTATGAAGATGAAAATAATCAAACTATGTAAGTATAAATAGAATTTCGAGCAATAATTGTGTTGATTCAGAAATAGGAATTCCCGTTCTTAAAACTGTTTGCTGTATATTTACGTATTCCCGAAGTCTCAAGTTGGGGTTTCCAAAATATCGATTTATTTTTGCTGGGTTAGATCATATTTTTGCAAATTACGAAATTATTATTGAAAATGTTATCTTTGGTGAATCAATAACCGTCATTTAATTTCCGTTATTTAAGACGAAAACGCCATTGTGACTCAAAGAAAAATTATACATAAATAATATTTAGTTCAAAATAATTGAATTTAACAAAATAAAAAATAAACTAAATAAAACGAAATAAAAAAAAAAAATATAATAAAAACCCAAACTGATAAGAAATCATTAAAATTCAAAAAAATTTCCCTGGTAGCCGATGTCGTCATTGATTAAACAATTTTTTTTTCGAGTGGTTGACACTGACGCTTTTCGCTTTTAAATTACACAATTGCAATTCAGAACACTTGAATTGCAGAAATTGACGTCGTTTGAAAATTAATGTCATTTTCTAAAGAACAAAAAAAAAAATTTAAACAAAAGCTAAACAAAAACTCACAGTTAATAATACTATCAGTCATTGCGATAACATTTACCCAGCTATCTATCAATGAAATGAAAGTAAACAAAAACTACGCGCCTTTGCATCTGATATGATAATCAAATATAAAACTAATGAAAAGGTTCAGGCAAAATTTGTATTGAATGTTATCACAAAGCAAATCGTTTGAATTCTGTGCATTGAACTCAAGGCAGCAGTAGAAATTTCCGTCACTCTAAAAAAATAACTGAAAAATGAGAAAACTAGTTAAATTCAAGAAAAATTAATAATGAGTTAGCTTCATTCGCTCCGAAAACAACATGAAGCTGAATCCATTGACACACTACCGAACCTGATCCCAATTGATCAAAGGATGACACCTAGTCCGCCTTCGTCTCACATTAAAAAAAAATTACTTAAAATTGGGAAAATTAAATAAATTAAAGGAAATTGATAATGATAGTTTAAATAGGCCCAGACCCAAAGAGATCCAAATCCCTTTAGGATTGCAGGCGCAGATCCAGAGGGAGAATAGGATTTCTCCCCCCCCCCCCAATCCATTTAAAAAAAAGAAAAAAAGAAAGGGGAAAAAGATAGGGAAAGGGACGAAGATAAAAAGAAAATTCTGATTAATTTTTATTAAAAAATATAAATTGTTTTATTCGACCTTTAAAATATTATATTTTGAGTATGTTTATTCTAGCTCGAGGTCATTATTTCCTTTACTAATTAGAACTATGATATTCTCATATAATAATTTTCAAGAAAATTATTTTTCTGTTTTAAATTTATTATTTAAATTTATCATTAACGATTGTCATTAAAGACCCTTCGCTACTTGTAGTATAGGGTTTTTATTTATCTTGACAATGGGATCTGATAAATCCCGAAACACGTGTCGATTAAGTCTTGCAAAATATGACCAACATAAATAAAATTAAAACAGAAAAATAACACCGCTCAACAAATCGAAGGTTTTTGGCTCCGGTTTGAAGTTTCATATAAAATTTTAAAAGATTTTGACTCGCTGATTCCAAATCTGTGCTCCAAACTTTTCCATCACGTCCAGAATTGTAATTATTTGCGGTTGAAAATGCGAAAAAACGCGATTTTTGCCTTTTTTGAAAGCCTGCACAGCAGCCACTGGGTGGAAAAAAAATCTGGTATAAAGCGTTAGAGTAAAATTGAACTATGATCTCAAATATATGATCAAAAAAATTTGAAGTTGTTGCACTATTATTGGTCAAACATGTATTTTAAAAAAACACTGTGAAAAAAATTAGAAAAAGCACCATTTTTAAAAGGCTCTAAAACAAAAACCAGATGATCAATCTTTACTGTGATGAGCTCAAACTGTAGGCAAAAGTTAATTCTGTCTTATAGATTTTTAAACCCATTAAGGATATCTTCCGGTTTATACGAAAAATAACACAGAAAACTAAAATTTGTAAAATATTTATTTTTTTTTAGTTTTTCTTTGAACTTTATTTTTAGAAAATATTTTGATTATTATTTCACTTTGAATGTAAGCATTTTTTGATCAAAAAATTATCTCAAATTTTAGAAAAAATGTCTTATGACTTTTTTTATAGAAAAAAATCCCTCAGAATCATTTCAGAATCTTCAAAGATTTTTTCTGCAAAAAAATTTCTCAAAATCGGATAACATTTCTATACGAAAAACGCCTCAGAATCTGAGTTTTTCCATTGGAAAATATATTTCCGAATCTTAGAACTTTTTATGGACAATTTTTTAAAAATATCAAAAATTTCTTTGTTTGAAAAAATCAAAATCTATGATTTTTTATAGGAAAAATGTTTTAGAACTTTTCAATACAAAACTGTATTAGAACCTGTTTTTTTTTGTATGAAAAATCTCTCAGAATCTGAAAACTTTTCTGTTGGAAGATTTTAGAAATTTGTAAATTGTAAATATACAAAAACTATTATTTTTAATAATAGTTTTTCTATATAAAAAATGTTTCAGAATCTAAGAAATGGCTCTAAAAAACATTATATGGCATTTTTTTTATTTTTTTTTGAAAAATGCTATAAAATTTAAGATTTTATTTTTAGAAAGTGTATCAAAATTTCTTCATAAAATGTTTTAGAAACTGATCATTTTTGAGTATCTCATAATATTTCAGGAGCTGAGATTTTTTTTTAAGAAAAAGTTCTTAGAATCCGATAATGGAAACATTTTTTTATAGAAATAAATTCTCAGAATCTCAGATTATCTCTAGAGAAAAAAGTTTAAAAATCTGAGAAATTTGCTATAATTAATAATTATTTCAGTGCATTAAAGATTTTTTTTTATATCAAAGAGTTTTCGAATCTGAACATTTTTCCAAAGGCAAATATCTCTGAAATGGGTTATTTTTCTACATAAAAACATTTAAGAATTTAAAAGTTTTTCTGTAGTAAAAATGTCACTAAATCTGAGAAATTTTGTAAAGAAAACATGTATAATTCATTAATTTTTTTTGTGAAATTTTAGAACTTTAGTATAAAAAAAAAATTAAAAATAAGAATTTTTATATAAAAGTTAACGGGGGTATTCATAGTTGTGACAGGCTATGACTGTCATAAGCCAGTTTTTATTAACGTCTTCCTGTACAAATCTACAACAAATTTTAAAAATTTTTAGTTTTATTTATCAATTTTATGATCGCCTTGAGAGTAGGTCTTAAAATTTGCAAATAAAATTAAAATTTTTTTGTTGGTTTGTATAGAAAAATATTGATGTTATGACTGTTCAATAATTAAAGTTGGCCTATGACTCTCATAACTGTGAATAGGCCTGTTTATTTCACTATAAAAGGTCTTATTTATGAAGTTAATCGGTCCGTCAAGGCTTCCTTGTGAAAAAAAATTTCACCCTAAACCCAAAAGCTGGATCCTGATTTAAATACTTTAGCATTTTTTATATTGAAAATTTCGTTGTTTTCGAGTTTTTTCTGCATACATTTGACAAAATTTTTTGTTGTAATTTGTTACTCAATATTAAAAATATTAATAGAAATTCGCGGAACAACCCCCATCACCCCACCCTCCCCCGCTTCCATACAAACTTTATAGCTTTCCGAATGCATAACAATTTTTTGTAAAAAAAAAATCTCCCCACCCAAATGAAATTCCTGGATCCGCGCCTGGGATTGCCATAATTTTCGATCCAAAATTATTGTCCGTTTTGCTCTACCTTGCTTAGTTTTTGAGATACGTGAATTTAGGAGCCCAATAAAGTCTACAGAATTTTAAACAGTGTATGTAGAGATTTGGACTTTTTCTTGTGTCGTCAATATGTGCTTTTTCGTCGTTATGTGCTTTTTACACTTGCTGGAGAACTTTTGAAAGAAGCCGTGGTCTAAAACCATATTATTATCCACTGGATGTATTGTGCGATAACACAACTAAACATCGAAAATGCAACTGGGAGCCTTATACACTTGATTACGAATTCGGTTTTCAAACTTTTCCATCACATCGTCTCTTTGGGCATATTTGACCATTCATAGCGGAAAAACCCGATATGATAGTGACTTAAAAATAAGTCGAGGGTAAAACTTAAACATTACTCTAAAGGATGCTGAACTCGTTTGGTCAGTTGCCTTAACCCTTAGAGCACCAATTGTCTCTACATGATGTCTTATTCCCAAAAAAAAAACATTTTTCCGCTTAAAATTATATGAAATAAAAAACGATTAGACTATTATTCTAGAGCAAGGCCCAAAAGTATTTCTATTTTTGATATTCTCATAATAGATTATTTTTAAATTTATTGCTTTAAAAGAGTTACTCATCGTTGTCTGTACTGATCAGTTTCACCCCCACTAAGGGATCGTCAGCAGATTTTAGAGAATCATCGTAGGTCAATCAAATTAAGGCCGAATAAATATATTTTTATTTCTATATACCTTTTGGTACTAAAAAATAAAAAACAACTTTGAAAAAAAAGGTCACATATCCGGTCTTCAAACTTTTCCAATACATCAGGTTTTTGAGAAAATTGAAATACAAAAAGTCGCGTTTTCGGGCATATGTGGCAACTCATAGCGGATGAACCCGATGTGCTGATGACTTAGAAATAAGTCAAGGTTAAAGCTCAAACACTGCTCTTTAAGATGTGTAACCCATTTGATCAGTAGCTTTAACCGTTGAAACATCAATTGTCTTTTAATAAAGTATTTATAAGACTACATTGAAAGACAATTGGTGCCCAAAGGGTTAAGGCGACTGACCAAATTCATTCTACATCTTAAAGAGTAATATTTAAGCTTTACCATCTACTTACTTTGAAGTCGCCATCACATCGGGTTCATCCGCTATGAGTTTCCAAAAATGCCCGAAACGGCGAATTTTTTGAACTTTGACCTCAACTTTCTCAAAAACCTGATGTGATGGAAAAGTTTGGAGACCGGATTTTTGACCAGCAGAACTATTGTAATCAAGTATATGAGATCGCGTCCCATTCGAATTTTCGATGTTTAGTAGTGCTATTATTGGGTTGCAAATCTTAATCGTTGCGTAATCGCCAAAGGGTTGCGTAATTTCTTTTTTAACTTATTTTTTGCAATTATGGAGGGCATTTGGCAAGACCGAATTTAACTTTTTTACTTATTAAAAACCAAAATCTTTTTCCCTAATTTAAACAAATGTATATTAATCTTTAAATGTTCTCCTCTTTAAAATTTAGATATCATGCCGCAACGCAATTTGAACCAACAAGTGCACGTCTAGCAATGCCTTGCTATGATGCACCAGCCTTTAAAGCCAATTTCAGCATTCGCATAACACATGGAAAAGTTTACAATGCCATCTCAAATATGCAAGTGGATAGCATCATTGAACACAGGTATGCACGTATGTTGCACATAGCAATTTCATATCAATCGATATGTAAATGAAGTTAGTGGATATTTGAAACATTGTTAACGTAACGTCTACATATGAATACAATTTTTTTTCTGCTTCTATCTCCCCCCACCTCCCTAGCGAAAGTGATTTATCTACAACTACATTCCATACAACACCGCTAATGTCAACATACCTGGTGGCATTTGTCATATCAAATTTCGGTTATATCTCTGAGGAATACCGTAATGTCACACAGCGACTTTTTACACCACCAACCAATGTGAATAAAGGCCAAAAGCAGCTTAAATTTGCTGTACAAACTGTTGCCGCCATTGAAGATTATCTAGGTGTCGCTTATCCTTTGAAAAAATTAGATCATGTTGCATTGAATAAAAACTATGGTGCGGCTATGGAGAATTGGGGCCTCATTACCTACAATCAAGATTATTTGCTGTATCGTGACAGTGATTTACATCAACGTGTCAAGGACACTCTGACTTTAGTACATGAAATAGCACATCAATGGTTTGGTAATTTAGTTTCACCCGAATGGTGGTCATATGCCTGGTTAAATGAAGGTTTTGCAACATATTTTTCACATGTTATTATTGATTTGGTAAGTTGTTTTGATGGGTGTGCAGGAGGGGGCGGGGCGGGTTAAATACCAATTATGGCCACATAAAATTAATACGTTTTTAATTTTTGCAGATTCATCCAGAATATAAAAGTATTGAGTATTTTTTAATTGATACCGCCGATCGAGCTTACAGTTATAATGAGTTTAATATGCATCCGCATGCTATGACACATTATGTGGAAACGGAACATGATATTACATCAATATTTGATATTATAACATATTCAAAATGTAAGTACCCGAGTAAAAAAGTTTTGCTATAATTATATATTGTTTGATATAGTTGTATATAAGTTGATCCATCATTTGATCCAAAAAATGAAGGATCCAAAAATATATGATTATATGTATCTTATTAGATCAAATTACATACTATATAATATGATATAATTAGATCCTAAAAAGTAAGTACTGGACCGATTGCAATGAAATTTGTTCCAGTTATAGTTAACGTAATTTCGAGTTTGGACGGAGGACCCCACACGTCTAATAGAAGCGCCTCCAAGGGCTCCGAAAGTAGGCCACCTTTTGCATATAAAGGCTTAAAGTGCTTGCCAATTTGTTGGTCGCTAGTAAATACCTAAAAAAACGTGCTTGATGTAGTCGTTATCACTTTTATTTTCAGTATAGTATAGCGTTTTTGTTTTTGCTAAATAATCTTGACAATGGGATCTGACAAATACCGAAACATGTGTCGATTAAGCCTTGCAAAAAATTACCAATATAAATAAATTTAAAACAGAAAAATAATTTTCTTGAAAATTATCCTATGAGAATATCATCGTTTTAATTAGTAAAGGAAATAATGACCTCGAGCTAGAATAAACCTACTCAAAATAAAACTTACTTGTTAAAAGTTTGCCCAATATTTAAAAAAAATTTAACTTTGTATGGGAGCCCCATTAAAAAGTGGAGTAAGGGGGTAGGTATTTTCTGAAAAAATGTTGAGGGGAAAAAATCATGTTTGTGAACCATAGATTGAACACCTCTAGTAGAGTGCCCAAAAAAAAAACTTTTTTTCTTTTTTTTAGGTCTTACCCCCTAAATTTTTTCCTTTTAATGAAAAAAAATTTCGGTTTTTTTTGTGGATTTTTAAAATAAAACCTTAAGGTCGCACTCGCGTCTTTTTTACGAAAATCTACGAATTTACAATTTTTAAATTTTTTAAATTGTTTAAAAGCTTTAAATTGGTGAAGTAAAAAAATTTCATCAAAAAGTAGAATTACGCTAAAAATAAGTATCGTCCATTCCATAAGATATTGCCCACTCCATGAGATATATCCCATTCTTTAAGAAATTTTACATAATGCCATGAAATATTGCATGAAAACACCTTTAGGAATTGAAGATAGGTTGCTGGTATGTTCAGAAAAAATGTTGGGGGTAAAAGCTACACTCAAAAAAGTATGTTAGTAGATTTACTAATTTTTTTTGCTAATGCTAGTTAGCTAACTTTTAGCAAATTTTTAGTTGAGATTAGCATGTTAGCAAAAAATCTTGTAAACTTCATTTAGCACATTAGCAATTTTAATCAAACTTTGAACTTATTTCTTTTGCTAAGATTTGAAATTGAGTTGACAACATTTTTACAAGATTTTTTGCTAATATTAGCAAAAATAAATGGTAAATTTTTGTTAATTTTCAAAAACTTAAAATGGCGCTATTTCGGAACTAAGCCAGATAGAGCAAAATGGAGGCCATTTTTGGTTCTCGGACTCTCAGTATCACCGGTCCTCTTCACATGTGTGGACCCTAATGGGTCCGAACTTTGGATCCAAAAAAGTTAGCATTCCCGAAAATTTTAAAATGCTCATATCTCGGTAAATATTGCCGACACAACAAAAAGTCCAAAAGCATTTTTGTAGCTCTCAGCACCGCAAAATAATCAAAAGCTCTCCGAGTAATATTTTTGAAGTTATCGAGTTTTGTAATTCTCAAAACCCCGGTGGTCTATCTAAAATCACGTATCTCAAAAACTAAGCAAGATAGAGCGAAACGGACAAAAATTTTGGATCAAAAACTATGACCCAATGGAGTCCTCAAATCCATATGATCTAAGTCGAAATAAAAAATTTCAGTCAACTAATTTTTGGCAAAACATTTTTGCTAACTTTACCAAAAAAATTGTGGGTTCAAAATCAGCAAATTTTCTTGTAGGTTTACAAGCTTTTTTTGCTAACATTACAGTTTTTTTTTTGAGTGTAAGGGTGGTCGGACTTGCTTTCTACCTTTCTAGGAGGCCCCGTGAGGGCGGTAGGAGCGGATTTATAAAACGAAGTTATAAAAAAAACAAAAAATGTAAGGGGATCACCTTAAGGGTTAAAGATAGAGAGTAAGTGTGTTCTAACAAAATGTTCGGTTTGAAAAACTAATGGGGGTCGGTCATACATTTGACTCCTCTAGAGGCACTCTTGAGAAAGTTGTAGCGGTAGGAAATTTTTTTTATTAAAATGTTGTTTTCGTATGGAAGCCCCTATAGGGAGTCGAGATAGGGCTTAGGTATGTTTGTAAAAAAGGTTAGTGTGACAAAATCTTATATTTTACCCAGTTTTTGGCGACTCTGGGGCAGTTGTGGGGCTTTTTGTGAATTTTTACACCTACACGCCCAACAGAAAAAGCCCCACAACTGTCCAGGAGTCGCCTAAAAAGAGGTAAAATGTGAGACCGACCCCCATTAATTTTCCATCCCAAACATTTTTTCCAAATATACCAAGGCCCTATCTCCAATTCCTAAGGGGGCTTCCATACAAGGATTACAACGATAAAACTGCTCCTACCTCTAACTATCTTAAGGGTGGCTCTGGAGAAGTCAAATATGTGACCGACCCCCAATATTTTTTCAACCCCAACATTTTTTCAGAACACACTTTCCATCTATCTTCAACCATTAAGGTGGTCCCCATACAATGCTATTTATTTTTTCAACTTTTTTTTATTAAATCCACTCCTACAGCTTCAAGGGGGCCTCCTAGAGGGGTAAAAAGTAAGACCGACCCCCCTTAACTTTTACCCCCAAAAATTTTTTCTAAATATACCAACAACTTATCTTCAATTCGTAGAGGTGATTTCATGCAATATTTCATGACCTTATGTAAAATTTCTAAAGAATGGGATATATCTCATGGAATGTGCGATATCTTATGGAATGGACGATACATATTTTTACCGTAAGTCTCCTTTTTGATGAAATTTTTTTTACTTCACCAATTTAAAGCATTTTAACAATTTAAATAATTTAAAAATCGTAAATTCGTAGATTTTCGTAAAAAAGCCGCGAGCGCGACCTTAAGATTTTATTTTAAAAATCCACAAAAAAAAACCGAAATTTTTTTTCATTAAAAGGAACAAATTTAGGGGGTAAGACCTAAAAAAAAGAAAAAAAGTTTTTTTTCTGGGCACTCTAACCTCTAGGGTGAATCATGTGAGCGCTATTAGCTGATGTCCTAAAACAAAAAATTAAATACAAAAAATATATGGGGACCACCTTAATGGCTGAAGATTGAGGGTAGGTATGTTCTGAGAAAATGTTGGTATTGAAAAAATATTGGAGGTCGGTCTTATATTTCACTCGTCTAGGGCTACCCTGGGGCAGTTAGAGCGATGGGAGGAAATTTCATTAAAAATCTGATTTTGTATGGAAGCCCCCTTAAGGAGTGGAGATGGGGAGTAGGCTTGTTGAGAAAAAATGTTGGGGTATAAAAGTTAATGGGGATCGGCCTTACATTGCATTCTTCTAGGAGCGACACCGAGGGGGCATTTTCGTGTTTTTTTTTATCCCCACCATTGCTCCGATGAGAAGCCATTTGTCCCACAATTGCCTCGGAGTCGCTTCTAGGTGCAATGTAAGGCCAATAATTCTTACACTCCAACATTTTTTCTGAACAAATCTACTCCCTATCTCCACTCCTTAAAGGGACTCCCATAAAAAATTAAATTTTTATGAAATTTGGTCCCACCGCTCTAACTGCCCCAGGGTTTCCCCCATGCGTGCCAAATGTTTGACCACTGTCCAATATTTTTTCAATACCAACCTTTTCTCAAAACATACCTATCCTCAATCTTTAACCCTTAAAGTGGTCCCCATACATTTTTATACCCTCCAACCACAGTATGGGGGTATACTCACTTTGTCATTCCGTGTGTAACGCATCGAAATATCGGTCCGTCCGTCTGTCCGTCTGTGGAAGACACGATACAGTCCAAAGTAAAAGAGCTAGATTCCTGAAATTTGACACGAATGTGTGTTATGGTATTGGGCTGGTTAAGTTTGAACATGGGCAAAATCGGATCAGTTGGAAAAAAGTTCCCCTCTTAAGAACTAAACAAACCTCTAAAAAAAAGCCATTTTTTATGGGTTTTTTGTACTTTTGCTTAGCAAACGAAGCATTTTTATGTCAAAAGAAGTTCAAAGTCTTGCAGTTGGATCCAGGAAGGTTGTCTCCCACCGACGTAACCCCCCCGCCCCCACCAAAAACAAACACGCCCATGTTTTTTTTTAACATGTTGGAGGGTATAAAAGATTCGGCACAGCCGAATTTACCACTCTCACTTGTTTTATTTAAAATTTTGTTTTTTTAAGACATAAGCTGATAGCGCTCACATGGTTCCCCCTAAGGGG
Source organism: Pegoplata infirma (assembly GCA_963921195.1). Lineage (NCBI taxonomy): Eukaryota > Metazoa > Arthropoda > Insecta > Diptera > Anthomyiidae > Pegoplata > Pegoplata infirma. Next base: position 311,064,970 of record OY992536.1, on the reverse strand, counting down.
GTAAAATGTATGACCGACCCCATTACTTTTTCTCTCCAAACATTTTTTCTAAACAAACCTACTCCCTATACCCACTTCCTAAGGGGGCTCCCATACAAAATGGAATTTTTATGAAATTCGCTTCCACCGCTCTAACTGCCCCATGGTTGCCTCTAGACGAGTGAAATATATGACCGACCTCCAATATTTATACCCTACACTACACTGTGTTACAGGGTATAATGAGTTTGTGCTGATGTTTGTAACTACCCGAAATATTGGTCCTAGACCCACCTTTTAGTATACCGATCGACTCAGAATCACTTTTTGAGCCGATTTAGCGATGTCCGTCCGTCCGTCCGTCCGTCCGTCCGTCTGTCTGTCCATGTAAACGGTGTAAACACGATACAGACTTAAGCCTCTCTTGGCCCAAGGAAGAAGCCTATTGAAATAATCGGTCCATATTTAGTCCTAGCCCCCATACAAAGGTCCTCTTTAGTTTTGGCTCAAATGACTCTAATAACCGTATTATAATAGGTATCTCATCTTTTAAATTTGGCAGGTAAACGTGTTTTGTCTTCAAAAATCACCATTCCGAATTTTAAAGGAATCGGACCATTTCCTCTTGTAGCCCCCATACAAACCACCTTCCTGATTTTCACATAAATCTCTCACATTTCATGAATATTTAAGATATCAAATTTGGTCCCCATTTACGAGTTATGATCAGATCATTAGCAGATTTAGAAAATGTGGACAAAATTCGGAATCTGAGTATATACAATTATATTTAGTTAGATATGATAAGTTGAGACCATGAGCAAATCTGATCTCATCCGATTTTTGCAAGAGCTTTTTTTTAATACAACTTTGATATATTTTTTTTTACTTTTTTTCCAGCTGCCTGTGTTATTAGAATGTTCCATCATGCCTTTAATCAGAAGACATTTATACATGGCATTCACAAATTCTTGACCAAATAGTAAGTTCCCTTTAAATTCCAAACATATTTTGGGTGGTGTATAACAATTAATTTGAAAAAGTTTTTACCTTGTCAAGTCAGTATTCGGTGGCGAATGAATTGGATCTATTCGATTGTCTACAAAAAGCACTCGAGGAAGATACGAGTTTGCAAAACTCATCATGGATTCCTTCGGTACGCAACATTATGCTATCATGGACTCATAGTAAATGGATTCCAATTGTTCAAATAGTGCGTAACTATGATAATAATACGGTCACCATAAAGCAGCGTTCCAAAAATCCAAATTATCAGGAGCACTGGTGGATTCCTTTGAATTTTGCTACAGCCTCAAATAATAATTTTAATCGTACCAATGTTGATTACTTTATGCCTCCTATACAAGAAGTCACTCTAGATCTGTCAGAGTTGGGTATTGAACTTGCGGCTGATGATTGGTTAATTGTTAATAAACAGCAGACTGGCTTTTATCATGTTCTCTATGATGATGAAAATCTAAGAAAAATTGCTTTTGCCTTGCAAAAGAATCATTTAGCTATACATGAGTTCAATCGAGCCGATATATTTCAAAATCTCCATCCATTAATAGAGCACAATGATTTCGCAATTGATGTTATATTTGAACTACTAAAGTATTTAATTAATGAGGATAATTTGCTGGTGTGGAATTTTGTCTCACCTACGGTGGAGTTACTTGAACGTAATTTATATGGCACACCATCTCATGAGCCATTTAAGAAATTTTTGAAAAATATTATTGCTCATATCTACAATAAACTCATATCTCATGCTCATACTTCGGGCAAAATGATTACCGACAAAATGTACACCCCTCTGCTGAGAATGGCTTGTATGGTTGATTTACCCGAATGTTTGGAATACACTAGAAAGTTGACTTTTGATTATATATTCCAAAATATAGAATTTGAATTTGATAATAATGATTACTATGCCATGAAAGATACCGTACTTTGCTCAGGTTGTAGATATTTATCAAATGACGAATTTAATGCAATTATTAGGATAATATCGGCAACAGATCGAAACTTAAAACAATATGAAGATATGTTGTATAATTTACGTTGTACTCAAAATACTGGTCAAATCCGGCGATATCTTGATATGATTATTGGTTCAAATTCCACACAATACATTCCGAATCGAGATGAATCACTGATTTATGTGGTTTATATGTTCCGTACCAATATGGTGTCTCGAGGAGTAATTTGGCGATATATAGCCAAGAACTATAAGACACTAGTTCGATCACCATCTTTCGTAGATATTTTCAATAGAATAGCAGAATTTGTGCCATCGCATAAAAGGAATCACGTAAGTTTGTTGAATTGAATGAATAAAACAAATTAAAAATCTTGAGTGAATGAATTGAATGATAAAAAGCCAAGCGAATGAATTGAATGAAATCAATAAATTGAATGAATCAAATAAAATTGAATTTACATTTTTGAATGACGACACCATTTTAAATTGTATTTTAAAAATTTCCAAATGTATTTTAAAAATGCCCAGATGTATTTCAAAATTGCCCAAGTATATTTTAAAATTGTCCAAATGAATATTAAAATTGTCCAAATGCATTTTAAAATTGTCCAAATGTATTTTTAAATTGTTCAAATATATTTTAAAATTGTCCAAATGTGTTTTAAAATTGTCCAAGTATATTTTTAAATTGTCCAAAAAAATTTTAAAATTGTCCAAATGTATTTTAAAATTATCCAAATGAATTTAATTGTCCAATTATATATTACAATTGCCCAAATGAATTTTAAAAATGTCCAAATGTATTTTAAAATTGTCCGTATGTATTTTAAAATTTTAAAATTGTCCAAATTAATTTTAAAATTGTCCAAATGCATTTTAAAATTGTCCAAATGTATTTTTAAATTGTTCAAATATATTTCAAAATTGTCCAAATGTGTTTTAAAATTGTCCAAGTATATTTTTAAATTGTCCAAAAATATTTTAAAATTGTCCAAATGTATTTTAAAATTGTCGAACTGTATTTTAAAATTGTCCAAGTATATTTTAAAATTGCCCAAATGAATTTTAAAAATGTCCAAATGTATTTTAAAATTGTCCATATGTATTTTAAAATTTTAAAATTATCCAAATTAATTTTAAAATTGTCCAAATGTATTTAAAAATTAAACAAGTATATTTTAAAATTGTCCAAATGAACTTTAAAATTGTCCAAATGTATTTTGAAATTGTTCAAAAATATTTTAAAATTGTTCAAAAATATTTTAAAATTGTCGATATGCATTTTAAAATTGTCAAAATGTAGTTTTAATTTTTTTTTAAATACATTTAGACAGTTTTAGAAAACATTTGGACAATTTTAAAATACACTTGGTCAATTTTAAAATTAATTTGGACAATTTTAAAATATATTTGGACAATTTTAAAATGCATTTGAACAAATTTAAAATACATTTAGACAACTTTAAAATACATTTGGACAATTTTAAAATGCATTTGGACAATTTTAAAATTCATTTGGACAATTTTAAAACACATGGATAATTTTTAAATATACTTGTTTAATTTTTAAATACATTTGGACCATTTTAAAATTAATTTGGACAATTTAAAAATTTTAAAATACATTTGGACTATTTTAAAATACATTTGGGCAATTTTAAAATACATTTGGACAATTTTTAAATATTTTTGGACAATTTTAAAATAAATTTGGACAATTTTAAAATACATTTTAAAAAAATAAACTACATTTGGACAATTTTAAAATACATTTGGAAAAATTTAAAACACATTTGGACAATTTTAAAATAGATTTGGACGAATTTAAAATATATTTGGACAAATTTAAAATATAATTGGATAATTTTAAAATACATTTGGGCAATTTTAAAAATTAATTTGGTCAATTTTAAAACATATTTGGGCAGTTTTAAAATACATTCGGACAATTTTGAAATACATTTGGACAATTTTAAAATATATTTGGACAATTTTGAAATACATTTGGGTAATTTCAAAATTAATTTGGACAATTTTAAAATATATTTGGACAATTTTACAAAACATTTGGACAATTTTAAAATATATTTGGACAATTTTAAAATATATTTGGGCAATTTTAAAATACATTTGGAAAATTTTAAAATACATTTGGACAATTTTGAAATACAGTTGAACAATTCTAAAATACATTTGGAAAATTTTCAAATACATTTGGACAATTTTAAAATATATTTGGACAATTTTAGAACACATTGGGACAATTTTAAAATACATTTGGAAAATTTTCAAATAGATTTGGACAATTTTAAAATACATTTGGACAATTTTAAAATACAATTGGAAATGGTGTAGAATGAAAAAATAGAATGACAAGAATAAATACGAACTGGATAATATACGTTTGAAACTAGAGACTAAATGTAGTAAAACTGCAGTTACAGTTCTTCATTTCGTGATCCTGTTTCAATTTAAAAGGACTTCAAAGTTCAGAGGATTAAATTTTATAAAATATTTTTTTAGTATGTGTACTTGTCCTAGGATGCCACTAGTGCTAGCAAATAAAAGGGGAGGATCTCCCTTAATTTTCCTATTTTATTTTTTGTATATATCAGGAAAAAGGAGGTACACTCAAAAAATTATGTCATTGACTGTTTGTAGTTTATTTAAAAAGTTTTCCGTTTAGTCGTTTTTAAAAGAAAAAACATTTGTTTGATGTTCAGTTTTTATTAATGACTACTGCAGTCCTTTGTTTCAAAAATAACACACTAAAAAATAAAGACTTTCATTAACATTTAATTTTTAAAGTCATTTATTTTTGTTCTGTAAGTAAAAACTACTGATTATTCTTTTGATTTTTAATGATTTGTGTAAGTAATTTTTTTTTAAATTGTTGGTATTTTTTAATGAAATATCATTAGTTTTTACCTACACAAGTCAGTTATTTTTTTGTAGAAAAAAAAAATTCAAAAAATTATTTATAGAAATATAAAAACATGTTTGTATCAAGTGACTTTGGCAGGATGGGTAGAGTGTCTGGCCAGAATGTAGTTGATTGCGGGATCGATTCCCCAAAAATTTTATAAAAAAATTTTAAAAAAATATTTCAATAAAAAATTGTAAAAAATTACCTACGAAATCATTAATTTTTATTGTTTTCGTAGGTTATTTTTTTTTTGAAATTTGTTGATAAAAATAACAGAACTATCATTAATTTTTAATGTTTTCGTAGGTTATTTTTTTCGAATTTGTTGGTAAAAAAGAGTGAAAAAACTAAATTTTTTAATTTTTAATGTTATTTATTTTAGAAAATTTTGTCAACAGTAAAAAATAAATGTTGATGTTTTTTAAAACAAATGAATAATTACTGGGATGGTTTTCAATTGTTTATTCACTGGTTTTAAGTGTGTTTTTCATTTGTTTTTGCCTACAAAATATTTTGAGTGTAAGCAGAAAGTCAAAATTTTCAACAAAATATTTTGATAATGTTTTCAAATGACTTTATTTACATCCTTTTATCCCGATATAACAAAATAGAAAATGGAAAAATTAGGGGAGATCCTCCTATTTCATTTAACGTCACCAGTGTCCTTTTAGGATAAGTACAAATATTTCAAAAATTATTTTTCAAAATGTATCCTTTAAAACTTTGAAGTCTTTTTCAAATGAAACAGGATCACGAAATGAAAAACTGTGAATGCAGTTTAACTCCATTTGATCTCTACTTTCAGACGTATATCATCCGGTTCATGTTTAATATTGGCTGTCGGACGGTGTTATAAATAGAATGACTAGAATGAGTTGAATGAAAAGAATGAATATATTAAATAGAATCAATATTATCAATAGAACAAAGAGAATGAATAGAGTGAGTAGAAATAATAGAATGAATACAATAAACTGAATGAATGGAATAAATTAAATAAATACAATGACTTGAATGAACTGAATTAAATTTATGAATTGACTAGAATGAATAGAGTTAATATAACGAATAGAATGAATAGAGTGAATAGAATGAGTTAAACGAATAGGATTAGTATGATGGTTCAAATGAATTGTGTGGGCAGAATGTATATAATAAATGAATAAATGAGTAAATAACAAGAATGAATTGAATGAATTGAATGAATTGAATGAATTGAATGAATTGAATGAATTGAATGAATTGAATGAATTGAATGAATTTAATGAATTTAATGAATTGAATGAATTGAATGAATTGAATGAATTGAATGAATTGAATGAATTGAATGAATTGAATGAATTGAATGAATTGAATGAAATGAATGAATTGAATGAATTGAATGAATTGAATGAATTGAATGAATTGAATGAATTGAATGAATTGAATGAATTGAATGAATTGAATGAATTGAATGAATTGAATGAATTGAATGAATTGAATGAATTGAATGAATTGAATGAATTGAATGAATTGAATGAATTGAATGAATTGAATGAATTGAATGAATTGAATGAATTGAATTAATTGAATGAATTGAATGAATTGAATGAATTGAATGAATTGAATGAATTGAATGAATTGAATGAATTGAATGAATTGAATGAATTGAATGAATTGAATGACTTGAAAAAATGAAATGAATTGAATGAATTGAATATTTTTTGACAAACATATTTTTTTCAAAATAAAGTTTTTTCCAATATTTTTTTTACATTGTGGAGGCTAACAATATTTAACATTTTTGAATTGTTAAGTACACAGAAAAAAATAAAAATAAATTTAGAGTAAATTTTTAATACTATTTAGTAAAAAAAATACTCAATTTTGCATCAATAAACGATTTAATTGTATTGAGAAAAATTTTAATAAAATTTGAATAAAATTTTATTAAATGTATGCCAAAAAATTTGAGTACATTTTTAATTCACACAATTAAAATATACTCAAATTTTTCCTTAATAACGTTTTTAATTGTGTCAAGTAAAAATGTACTCAAAATTTATCAATTTATTTTTTTAAGCGTCGAACCAGAATCAAATTACGTCGCGTAAGGCGTAACGCCCAACGGTTTTTCGTCAATTTGATTCTGGTTCGACCCTAAAAAGTTAAAAAAAAGTTTCACATTTTTTTTTTACAAAAAAAAACTTTTTTTCACACTTTTACCAAATATATTTATGTCTTAAAGACATAGAAAAATTTCATGAAGATGATTTCAAACTTTTATATGCATATACAAAAAATTATAAACAAAATGAGATTTTTAAAAGCCAAAAGAATAAAAGAACTATTTATTAAATTTTTTTTTTAAACTTTTGAGTAAATTTTTGATTGTGTCAATTAAAAAAATACTAAAATGTGTTTTAATTTTTATTAAATAATAAAAATTAGTTATTTATTCGACCTTTTAATTGTGCAATGAAAAAGAGTTTATTCTGATTCGAGGCCTTTTCATGTTCCCCATTATGAATTAACATAACAAGTACTTATGGTAACTCTACTTTCTTTATTAGGATATTCTCCCATTAAATACTCATAGAGTTTCTTGCTTTCAAAAATTTTAATAAAAAATATTTTGTTGAATTTTAAACAAGTGATTACTCAAAATTTTCCCCATATTTTTTTTTGTGTGTACATTTTTAACTCCAATTTTTGTTTTTCAATTTCTCATTACAGTTTTATGATTTATACCAAAAAATCATGATAGAATTGAAATCGATGGGAGAGGATTATAGCAGCGGTCTTATACCAATTGATTCAATCAAAATTGGCAAAAAGATGAAAACAAGTGAAGCCTTTTTCGAAAAGTTTGGCAACCAAGTGCACGAATGGTTGTTGGAAGATCAAAATCATTTGCCTACTGCATTATATGCCGCCTCAATGATGGACGCACGCAACCATGGTACACCACGGTTTGGTAAAATTTTTCGTTTAGCTGGAAATCTCTATAGCAAATTATATAATCATATATTTTAGTGTTAACAATTTTTTTTTAATAATTTTCAATGAAAATTTATTTGAATAAAGTCTTTTTGTATTTAAAATGTGTGAAATAATTTAAATAAATAGTAAGGCAAAAAGAACAAGCAAGGAACGGTGTGCGTTTTCAAATAATATTGAGATCCACTGTACTTCAAGTTGTTCAAAAAATTGGATGTAACTCGAGAATTTTTTTTTCTTATACAAAGGAAATTCTATAAAACGTTTACCGTTTCAGATATTTCTCTTCACAAAAAAAAAAAATACATACGAGACATAAGTATCTTCTGCTAAAAATCTTTTTAACTTCGAGCCATTTTTGATATCTAAAAAATTTCCTATCAAAAAATTTAAATTCAAAGAATTATACACAAAAATTTTGATTTCGCGAAAATCTAAAAGCAGAATTCTTATTTTTTTTTAAAAACTCTCAGATTCTGTTATACTATTCCAAAAAAAAATCTAATTCAAAAGAAAGAATCATTGGTTATTTTTGGTATATTTACAAGAAACCTCTGTAATTACAAAAAATTAAACACGTTTTTTTTTTGGTGTTTTCTTTGCTGGTTGAGCAAAGTGAATTGTTTTTATTGATTAAATTTTCAGACTATTTATAAGTAAGAATTGCTTGATCAGCAATTCTTAGTACAGTGGGAAGTATAGCAGTATGACTCAACACTTGTTGCTAGATTTGTATATTATTATTAGTCCAATCATGGGGACTAGCCTGTATGGTAACAAGAACCCACAGTGCAACGTTCAACCGTTATAACGGTCTACTGTTGGCAATAGTCATTTTAAAGAATAATAATATCATTTAAGTTACCGTATTCATGACTGTATTTTATTGCTATAAAATACTCAAATTACTTAGCAAAGCAAGTGTTGGTACAAAACGAACAATAATCATGCTACACCTCTTTTAAAAAAATTGTAAAATGCCTTTTAATTTGAATTAGCAAACTTTTGCTGAAATGGATATTTTTATAGCAAAACTTTTATTTTTGTTTGTTAAAATTTCTTGAAAAACAATCAAAATTGCGAAAAATCGCACAATTGACATTACTGAATATAGGGTATCTTTACGTTGTTGTTAAAATTTTGTGTGTTATAATTTACAATTATTTTTTAATTTAATCAACAAATCTCCTAGACATATGTTAATATATAGCTTATAAACAATTTTAATATCAATAGATACGATTAAAAGTAGATTAGATTGCACTCCTATATAAGGCATTCCACACTTATTGTTCAGCATAATAAAAAGAACGTAAAACAACAAAAAAAACTTAAAATGCACTCACAAAATGAACTAAACTAGAGTATCCAAAACCGAAACCGGTGGACCGGTTTTTTCATTTTCAAAAGACCAACCGGTTTCGGTTTTTATTTAAATTCGGTTTTTCGAAAAACCGGAGTTTTAAGTCGGTTGAACCGGTTTATTTTTTTTTATAAATAACCTATAACATTGGTGTCACTTTAGAATGGCAAAAAGAAAAAACTTCATAAGTGTTTTCTAATCATTTTTTTCGAGAGCACTTTTAAGATAAATATTTTAATACAAAATCACTGTTAATTGGCCTTTTTTAATAAAAAAAATATGCTGTAGATTTCTACCATCATGATAGGGGTTAATATGTAAAGAGTAATCAAATAAAAATAATAACTTAACAAGAATAACTTAACTCGACTTATGCACTTCTTTCCTTTTGTCACAGAATTTATAGACAAAATTGGCAGCGATTTGGTCCAACATTTTGAGCGATATTTTGTAAAACAAAAATCGAACGTGAGTTTTCAACAAAAATATTTTTTTTTTTTGAAAATAATCAAAAACTCTAACTCTAACGTTCTGGTTGTAATTTAAAAATTGCTGTTTATTTCTAAAACATTATTTTAGGAAATAAAACCAAACGTTTTTTTTATACTTTAAGTTAAGTGAATTTAATAAAATAATTTTGTATCTTGTTTTCCTCTATTTAATTAACAAATTTTGTTTTTTTAAATAAGAATCTAATATTATAAAAAACCGCAAAAAACCGGTTGAACAGTTTTTTATATAAAAACCGAAACCGAAACCGATTTTTTAAATTTTAGATTTTTCAAATAAACCGAAAACCGGTTTATAAAAATGGGCGGTTTTTTGGATACTCTAAACTAAACATTTAAATTTTAAAATGAAAAATTTAACTACCCGGTGAAAAATGTTTATATGTGAATCATATGTGGTCCAAATATGGACATGTATGTTCAATGAACATTGTTCATATATGTAAATATATGTATCATATGCGAAAATTGGCGGCATGTGTACATATATGGTATGCGTTCATGTATGTGCACATGTGTTCATATGTGTTTCATATATGCATGTCCACATGCCGCCAATTTTCGCATATTCTCATATATTAAATATATATGTTCATATATATGATCATATGTGAATTATATATTATTCGTATTTGAACATTTTTCACTGGGTACTGAAAATTCAAAACAAAACTTGATCCGACTGAAACGCGACCTTATCCAATTGACTGCAATTATTCCAGTGATCACAACTCCGGTCTCCAATTTTTTGGAGATTTTTTTGTGTCCGAAAATAAACATACAATTTTAAGTGAAAACAATTTTTTTTCTTTTCACAAAATTGGACCTGGGGAAAAAAGTTCCCCCTTGAAGAACTAAACCAATTAGAAAATGTCTTTTTTTCTGTCCGCCCCCCCCCTTTTATGGGCGTGGAATATTTTTTTTTAAATAATGGTAAACTTGTATTTCTTTAGTGCAAAAAAGCATAGGAATGAATTTTTTAACACATGTTCGAGAAGAAATGTGCTCCCTCCCAATTACCACTACAGAACCCCCCCCCCCCAAAAAAAAAAGAAAACGCCCCTGCAATTTTTTTTTATTTATTTGCATGTTGTAGGGTATAAAAGATTCGGCACACTCGAATGTAACATTCTTACTTGTTATGTAATAATATCGACACTAGAAGACAACTTTCTTGACCCCGACCGTTGGAGCACCAATCGTTTTTTAATTTTTCCGCTACTGATCGTGTAAAAAAACTTGATGCAAATAGGACACGACCTTTATACACTTGATCTCAGTTGTTCTAGTGATCGCAAATCTTGCTTTTGAGAAATTTGAGGTCAAAGTTAATAAAATCGCGTTTTTGGACATATTTGACTATTTGCCGAAGCAAAATTTTTTTCAGAAAAAATAATGTTATATTTAGTTGCCCTTTCATCGAAAATTGAATATCGGTCGAGGAGCCCATTAAGTTTATATGTTATTGATCCTTTTATAAGGCACTCTAGCTATATACACCCGTTCATCTCTCTGTGGAAAGCAAGATGAAGTCCAAACCGAAAGAGCTGTAAATTTGGTAAATGAGTAACCTGACCAACCATCCCGCTTTTGGCGGGATTATCCCGCTTTTTGATGTCTAATCCCGCCTTGAATTCCGATCCCGCTTTTTAAACAAAAGTCCCGCTTTATCCCGCTTTTTGGATTTTGGAATAGCAAAGTACAATTTTTAGGCTATTTTAATAATGTTTTGAGAAATATATTTTTGAGAATATTAACTATTTCTTACCGTATAAAGATAATGTTAAGAAAAATTTTGTTTACTCAAAAAACATGTTCACAAGAGAACCCTACTGGACTGATTTAAATCAAAAGTAAATTTTAAATAAAATTGTTTCATTGTGATACTTCGAATATTCCGAAAAAAGCTTTCAATAAAAAAAGTAGTAAACTTAAATACATGTTTTCTTCACCAAATTTTTCGGATATTAGGGAATTTTAACTTCAGAAAAATGTTCAGATTCTAAAACCCTTTTCATATAAAAAATTTCTTTGATTCTCATATCGGATAAAAATTATCAGATTCAATATTTTATTATAGAAAATGTCTCATTCGTAAAAATATTTTGAGAAAAATTCTGAAATAATTCTCATATTTTAAGGTAGTTCTCAGATTCTGAGATCTTTTTTGCGTACAAAAATCCTCAGATGCTGAAACATTTTTTAAAATTATCGGTTTCTAAAAATTTCTTCCTAAAAAAAATCTGATACCATTTTCTAAAAATAAATTCTTAAATTTTATAGCCCCGTGGAAAAATTGATTAGATCTGGTCTAATTTTTAAAAATCTAATAATGTCATTTGTATCTGATAAGATCTACTATATACGAAATTTGTCTCCAATTTCGAGATCTGGTAGATCTGATCCGTAATTGCATCTGATCAGATCCTGAAATTGTGGAAAAATGTCGGATCAAAAATACGTGATCAGATAGAATTATATTTATTAGATCCAAGGGGATTTTTCTATCGAAAAATTCCCATTTTTTCAAGGGACAATTTTCGATAGAAAATATTTGAGAATGGAAAATTTTAAAGTTCTAATGTTTTCTAAGATAATTTCATATAGAAAAATTATTAGGTTCTAAGACATTTTTCGAAAGAAAAATCTAAGACGCAACTTCAAAAGAAAAATTTACAAACTCAAAGACACATTTCCTTATAAAATTTCTCAACAGAAATATTTTCAGACTCTGGGAGATTTTTCAAAAAAAAAACTTAGATTCTAATATAATTTTCTATAGAAAAATTCCAAAACATTTTTCTTTTTGGAAATAATCATAGATTTTAAAAAACTTTTCCCATAGAAAAATTCTCTGATTCTAAAATATTATTTACAGGAAAAATCTCTTTTTCCATATAATAAATTCTAAGCTTCTGAAATATATTTCTCATAATAAAACTATCAGATTCTGAAACGTTTTTCCTGTAGAAAAATTATCCGATTTTAAACAATTTTTTTTCAGAAAAATTCTTGTCATTCTCTGAAATTTTTTATTCTAAGGTAATTCACAGTTGCCTAGGGATTTTTTCTATAGAAAATTTATAAGATTCTTAAACATTTTTCCTACAGAAGAATTCTTAAAATTTTAGATAATTATGCATTATTTTTTATGCATTTTTTTAAAATTGTGGAGGGCATTCTTGGTTCGTTCAAGTCGAATTTCACTTATTAAAAAAAATCCCGCTTTTTACATCAAAATCCCGCTTTTTCAACCTTTCGCTTTTCAGTCAAAAGTAGTTGGTCAGGTTATAAATGAGTGTATTACTTAAGTGCAAAAAAGTGTTTTAATATTGTGGAGAGTATAAAAGATTCGGCACAGAAAAAGTAACACTCTCACATGCTTTTTATACATTGTTAAGCAAATGGAACATTTTTATTTTTATAAAGAAAAAATAGTTTTTGTAAAACAAGAAAAAAAAAATAAAATGAAAATAAAAATTTTTTTGATGAAAAAAAACTATTTGATGAAGAAAAAAACTTTTTGATGAAGAAAAAAATTTTTGATAACAAAATTTTTTTATGAAAAAAGAATTATGGAAAAAATGTTGATGAAAACAAAATTTTTGATGTAAAAAATATTATGAAAACAAAAATTTAATGAAAAAAAAAATTGATGAGAAAAATATATGAAAAAAAATTTTATGAAAAAAATATATGAAAAAAAAATTATGAAAAAAAATATTGATGAAAAAAAAATTTTTTTGATGAAATAGGAGAGCAAAATTTTTTTATAGCTGCCCGATCTAGCATTTAGCGGGTCAAAGCGTAGAGGGAAAAACGGTATTTTTTTCGTTTTTTAAGGATTTTTCCCATTTTTTCAAAAGAAACTATATGAACATTTTATAAAGGTCGAACGGTTTTTTGAAGGACTATCTAATGGTGTATTGGTCATGTACAAATTCAGCTTCGTTAAGTTCGTTATTGTCAAAAATTTATAATCGGTGGGGTAGTTTATACGGATATATATACGTTCAACCGCCAAAATCATATATAACAATCTCTATCAAAATTAAGCTGACCCGTATTTTATCGTTTGGCAAAATTCCTGCTAGTTCGGCTTTTATACCGATTTTCCCGAAAGGCCTCATTTCTTTATGAGGTGGCAACTCTTTTTTAAATTAGAGATTGGGCAGCTTAAAAAAACAGGCAGCTCTTATTTTCTTCCCCTCATTCCCATATTTAAATTTCAGGACAATCGGTGGGTGTCCTGTGAAAGACCTTCCTGGTTAGTTTTATAATGTTCGTTATTTTTTTTTTTTTGCAAATACACAAACATTGTGTTTTCTACAAACACCAGGGTCGCCAGTTTTGTTTTGGATGCCATCCCCAACTTAAAACTTCTCATCCCCAAAAATCCCAAAAAAAATTTTCTCAAAACTTACAACACTCAAAAAAAACCTTCCAACCCATCAAGTGCTTTTGAGTAATTTAGCAAATTTTTTAGAACAAAAACTTGGTTAACTTACCCACAAACACATGGTGGTTTGTATTTTACACAGAAACTTGGCTAAAAAGTGTAAGTGTATTTTGCATGTTGAGCGATTATGTTTTATCAGAGATGGATAACTCATGAGTTTTTAATTTACAAACCACCGATAGAGTACTTTATTGTTGCAAATTTGATTTAATCTTGTTTTATATCTTGAATTCCCCCAAAGGTTTTCTCAGCAAATATAAGTCATCGGCCCAATAAATTATTTGTACCCATACTTTTTATAAATACTTATTTCGGAATAGGTATCCAAAACGTGGTATTGCGTTTTAAGATTTTTCGTAAAACACCAGTATTTTCAATTGATGTACTTTTAGACAATTTTCTACAGAAAAAACTTGTGAATTTTGGAAATTTTCCATAATATATTTTAAGGATATACTATAGAAAATGTATGAAAATCTGCAATTTGGTTTAAAGAAAAAGAAAAGCATGATATTACTACGATCCAGGTTTTGACAGACACCATAAAATAATTTTTGTTTTTTCTTTATAAATCTCACATAATTCCTACGTTTGCATTATTTTATAATTGATGTATTTAAAAAAACACTTGTTTATCTAAAATATTTCATCCCCTAAAAATTCCCGAAAAAATCAGTGTCATCCCCATGAAATCCCCGGATCCCCAAATCAAATTTTTCATCCCCAATTTCCAAAAAAAAAAATCCCCAATTTGGGTTTTTCGCGATTTTCATCATGATGGTCCATATAACATGGCTGTTTTTTGTCCACTATTCGTATTGTTAGGGATGCCTTTTTGATTCACTAAAAGCAAGTTTTTTAACAAAGACCAACTTGGCGGTTAATTTCGCGAAAACCTCAAAAAATTAAGAAATTCACGAATTTAAGGGCTTAAGATGAAAAGCCTTAAACCAAAAATGTATAAGAAATATTGCTACAAGTCATATCTTTGTTTTCCATGCCAAACAATTTAAAAATCATTAACTTTGCAATTTTTTTTTTGAAAAACTGGCTCGAAATCAGCAAATCTTTAACGACATTTTGCAAGAAAACTGTACCATACATCGAAAAACGGAGTATGCCATTAGAATCAGCATGTCAGAAATATATAGAAATGATGGTCGTAACTCTTGTTTATTTTTTTATGTAAGCTTTTTATTAAGAAACCGATCACGTTTTCTTACACATACCTCGATAATTATCTGATTTCTGGTTTAGCCCAATAATTTTATAGATTGCTTTTACCAATTAAGATAAGAATATTTTTATTTAATAACTTATTATATCAGACATTATTTAAAATTAGGGAAGTCCAAACAGTCGATTAGCCAAAATCTAAGTAGGTAATATTCCACAGAGAAAAACAATTTTCTATAACAAAACAAACCGACATTTAACTATTATCATAGCTTTTATAAAAGCTATTATCATAGCTTTTATAAAAGCTTTGTAAATAAATAAATAATATTTTCACTGTGTATGACCAAATATTTTTTTTTAATTTAACTTAAATTTGATTAAAATCTAACTAAAAAAAGTAATCCATTAATCATAATATAGATTAATGAAACTGATTAAAATCATGTTATTTATAAATCATATGTTTTTGGTAAAAAATTTCTCAAATCCGAAAGATGTATTAGTAACTCTTATTGGTTTTAGATAAATCACAGGACTACATGGGAGAAAACTTTTCTCATAAACCCTGTATATGTTGAGCTGAAACAAAGACGAAAACGAAACTGATTTAGGATTTTGTATTATCGCTTTCTTTAGCATTATCGACTATGATAAGATTAAAGATTAGTAAATGTGCTACTGCACAACAAATTTTAATTTATATAATTTAATGTATTTATGAACTTGTCATTCTGTATGATACTTAATATTTATTTTTTTTAATTTAGAAATTTTTCAAAGTCCAGGACACACTTATTGAGTCATAAAATTTCGAGACAACTTATTTTCTTCTTTTTTTCAAAAAGAACGTTAAAGGCATCATTCCCCTAATATAAATGTCGAAGATATAAGTAGGGTGACCATTTTTTTCTGACCTCAAATCAGTAAGCCCAAGTTTTTTTTTCTAAAAATAACTCTCTGAAAACTCTTTTCTACACTAAAAAAAAACCTTGTAAAATTACAAGAAAAACTTATGACTTTTATTTTTGCTACCTCCTATTTGACAAAAATTCATAATAATTTTACAAGCTTTTTACCAATAATTTTGTTATTTTACAAGGTTTTTACCAATAAAATTGTAAATTTTAAAATTTTTTGACACGATAAAATTTTCAATGAGGTTTCGTAACTTTATTAGATTTTTTGCTACCTCCTATTTTACGAGAATTCCTAGTAATTTTTCAAGCTTTTTACCAATAATTTTGTAATTTTACAAGCTTTTTACCAATAAAATTGTAAATTTGCAGTTTTTTGGCGCAATTAAAATTACAACGAATTTTCGTGAATTTACTAGATTTTTTTTTGTAAAATTATCATGGAAATTTGTAAAACTACAAAAAAAAATAGTAAAATTGCAAAAAAATTAAATTTCGATCCAAAGTAGTTTGTTTAAAAACAAGGAAAACTGTCAAATATTGGTAAAATGGGATCACGAGACTTTTCCTAAGAATTTGACAATTTTTTTTTTTTGTGTGTATGGGAAAAAATTTATGAATTTAACAACATTAAAAAAATTTCGGTTAAACTAACAAACTTGGGGTAAATTTCTAATTCTGCAAAAAACAACTGTTAAAACAACTGCCATAAACTGTTGTCATTATTTTGCAGAAAATTTAGTTGACTTCAAACAATTTCATTTTGATGTTTTGAATTCAGAAAATATAACAAAATCGCACAGGTTTAGAGAATAAAAAATGTTCTCAATTTTGAGGACTTTTTTCCTTAAGTTTTGATAACTTTTCCTTTTAGAAATCTTCCCATAAAATATGCATATGGGGCATTCCATGTAAAATCGGACACTTTGAATATTTTTTTTTTTTTAGATTTTTCCAATTTGTTTACAGTTTTAAGTACCCTTTGACAGCTCCTTCGTGGTAAATTTTCAGATTTTTTGGATGAATCGTTCGGAAGATATCGAATTTTTAAAAATTGGTAGTTTGTTTCTTTACTCAAACTTCTTTTACTCATAACTTCTTCAATAATGGTCCAAATTACAATTTTTTTTTTTTTAAATTTTTGTTTTTTACGTTCTTTAAAAAATCAAAAAAAAATCTTATAAGTGCTATAGTATGCGATTTTTAAGTTTTAAAATTTAAATCTCTTTTTTGAAAATGTATGTACTCTTTGATTTTTTTTTTAATTTTTTTTGTGTAAAACTTCTATCGATTCTACAAATTTTTTGCCCAGTAGGATTGTGGGGTAAAAATTTATTTAATTTTCCATTTTCCAATCTTAAAATCATTTCTACTGCCCCAATGGTGCGTCATAGAGGGGTCATTTTCAAGACCGACCCCCATTAACTTTTACGTCTTAACATTTCTTCGGAACAAACTAATACCCTATCTCCAATTTCTAAGGGGGCTCCCACACAAAATGATATTTTTCAAAATGTGCTCCAACCGCTCTAACTGCCCTAAGAGTGCCCATAGAGCATTCAAATGTATGACCAACTCACAATAATTTTTTTAGTCCAAACATTTTCTTTAAACACACCTACCCTCTATCTTTAACTATAAACCCGGTCCCCATACAATTTTTTTTATTTTTTGTAAATTTGTTTTATTTAATCAGCTTCCAATGAATGATGCGTCTCAGAGGGGTCATTAGTGAGACCGACCCCCATTTATTTTAACCCTCCAATATTTTTTTAAAACATACTTACGCCCTCTCTCCACTCCCTAAGTAGGCTCCCATACAAATTACACTTTTTAAAAATGTAATTTTTTTAAAACTTTGAAGTCCTTTTAAAAGGAAACAGGATCACGAAATGAAAATCTGTAAATGCAGTTTTACTTCATTTGATATCTACTTTCAGACGTTTATCATCCGGTTCATGCTAAATATTGGCTGTAGGACGGTGTAAGCACATTTACAAGTCCTTGCAAACTTTCTATAAATTATAATCGTCCCATTATGTAAAAACTACATGTGTTTTAGTAAAACAAAATAATGTACAATTGATTAAATAATAAATTCCATTTCAGAGATCATAAAAAATTGAAATATTTTTTTTTAGATAACATTTAGTACAAATACAGCGATATCAAACGATATCAGTCGATATCTGGATACCTTTAAAAGCTTTGACGTATTATTTGAACTTTCTTGAACAAGTTCTGCGAATTTCTTTTTTTCGGATATTTTTAGTTATTGACTTAAAAAAGGTAATATTCTTTTGTTTAAAAAAGAAATATTAATAATTTCATAATAGATTAAATAGAATCAGTGTGTTTTTAATTTACGATCTTGAAAATTACCATGTATTACCGATTAAATACGTTGTTTTCTTATCAATAGCATATCAGACAGAAATTTTCAAAAGCTGGTCACAAGATAGTACCAATTTTTATAAAGCCATTTAATGTCCTATCGTATCTAACTTATAACAATATAGTAAATGTAGATATTTCTATTATCGCTGGAAGAAATTTATTAACATTATTTGTTGATTAACTAACGATTGACCAATCCCGAATTAATAATTTTATAAAAAGTTTATAAATACCCTGCTGTTTCAAAACTTTCATTCATACGCGTGTTGTATTTCGGACGAATATCAACATGCAAAGTTCCAACGGTTGGGTTTTAATAGTGGCGGCCATTTTTTTGGCAGGAGCCGTTGAAAGTCGCACACCTCCATTGTTCCGCGACACTGACAACGATGTCGCTGCTATTGAAGATCCTAATGCTCGTTTCACAGCACCACAACCACGTAACGATCTGAACTATCGCCTGCCAAATACTACCTATCCTGAACATTATGAAATCGATTTAACTACAAATGTTCATACTGGCGATAGGAATTTCACCGGCAGAGTGGTCATTGACATTGTTATTGCTGAGGCTACCACCTCAATTGTAATTCATGCTCGCGAGCTTAGTAACTTTGTTGCTACTATTGCACCAGCAACTGGAGGTGCTTCTGAAACACTTACTGTGGGTTATGAAGAGGAACGTGAGTTTTTGACATTAAATCGTACCACTACAACTCCATTTGCCGAGGATACTAAATGGAAATTGACCATAACCTATGCTGGTCTATTACGTCGTGATAATGGTGGTTTCTACTTGTCTACCTATACTGATGATAATGGAGTTGTTCAGTAAGTAAAAAAAAAACCAACGGATTTAACAGAAGCTACTGTTATATCAGTGAAACATAAAAAAAGTGACAAGTGTAAAACAAAGAGACTTTATTGTTTATATAATATGTTATATAACACCGTCCGATAAAAAGAAAAAAAAAAAACAAGTCTTTAATCACGAACTGGATAATATACGTTTGAAACTACACCCAAAAAAAAAACGTGGGTATTCAATATTAAAAATTCAACAAAAATTTTAGTCCAAAAGGACCTAGTGCAGGAATTGGTAACCAATACTAATTTTGTTTACTAATATTATTCAAAACCAGTAAAAATTACTAACTTTAGTACTTTGAAGATACTAATATTAGTAACTTATTAGTAGATTTTGGTACAATATCAGTTACTAAACCATTTACTGTAGAATTATTTTGAGTGTAGGGACTAAATTTAGTAAAACTGCATTTACAGTTTTTCATTTCGTGATCCTGTTTCCTTTTAAAAGGACTTCAAAGTTTTAGATGAATACATTTTTGTAAAATATTTTTATTTTAAATGTTTGAATTAAGATGCCACTACACTGAAAAAAAGACATAACTAAAATTAAGGAAAAAATGTATTTGAAAATTTATCATGAAATTTTCTAAAATTTCGTTAAATTTAACTAAAAAATGAGAAATTTTCTTAACTATGAGGAAAAAAGTTTAATTCAATTACTTATAATTAGTTCATATTTTGCTTTAAATGGAATTTTCCAATATTAGGAAAAAAATTCTTACTGCCAAAGAAATAAAGAAATATTTCTTAAAAAACAATTTAGTTCAAGTTAAGTTAAATTTTACTAAAAAAACATCATCGTATTTCTCTACTTTGAATTGAGGAAGTGTACTTCTTAGAATTTAGTTAGTAAGTTCTGAAAATTTAGTAAATAACTTCTAAGAATTTAGTTAAAAATTCAAAATGGCGATATCTCGAAAACTAAGCGAATGAAATTTTCAAAAGAGAGATTACAAAGAAAAATATGGAGTAGCCTAGCTCTGCATATCTGTCGAGGTCTCAAGACCCTAATTTTAGATCTAAAATTTGAAATTCCCGAGATTTTATATATATGCACATATCTCGGTAAATACTGCCAACACGAGAAAAGGTCTCGTGTTAGCACACTTCCGCAAAATACCCGAAAGTCCTCCGATATAGAATAGTTTTTGAGTTATACAATTTTTAAGATTCTCAAGACCCTATTAGACCCCTTATGTCTGTATCTCAAAAACTAAGCAAGGAAGAGCGAAACGGACACAAGTTTTGGGTCAAAATCTATGGGGACCCTTAAAGGACCGAACGGGGTCTCAAGTTAACAGGGGCTTAACCAATAGGGTCCAAACCCATGGGTCCAGGGTCTAGACCCAATCTAGTTCTAAACTGTGAATGAACTAAAGTGTAATATAATTTTTCCCATTTTCTAGTTAAAATTGGCTTAAAATTAAATAACTTTGTTTTCCTTATTTTTGGGAAAATTATAAACTAAAACCAAGAAAAAAATCTTTGGAGCCAAATCTTTCCCTCTTTTTCTCAAAGTTTAGTTAATTTTCCCAGATTTTAGTTAACTTTTTTTTGAGTGTAGTGATTGAGGATTTCCGCTAATTTCCCGAATTTAATATTTTGGCATATCAGGAAAAAAGAAGGTAAGTAATGTCCTCTCAAAACTATATACTTGAATGTCATTAAAAATTTTCAATAAAATATTTTGATAAAGTTTTGAAAGGACATTATTCACATCCTTTTCTTGATTTTTCCGAAGATTCTTCTCTTTCATTTACCATTAATAGTGGTGTAACAAGTACAAATATTAAAAAAAAAATATTTTACAAAATGTAATCCTTTAAAACTTTGAAGTCCTTTTAAAAGGAAACAGGATCATGAAATGAAAAACTGGAAATGCAGTTTTACTCCATTTGATCTTTACATTTAGGCGTATATCATCCGGTTCCTGTGTAATATTAGCTGTTGGATGGTGTAACATAAAATGAGTTATCTATTAAAATAATCCAGCAAAATTTTTCGTTCCAAATAATCGGTTCCAAAACGCTTAATATAACATAGAGAAAAATAAGTTTCTAATCAAATTTCTCAGTTGTATCAATTCAAAATTCGGTTGCTGTTACTATATTTGGCTATGACAACTACATTTTTTGGTTGGTTTAACTGTGACGACCTATCTGCAAATGTTTGCTAAAAGTTTAAACATAGAGTTGTTAGACCAAAACGAACTATAGTTTTCCCGGCGATCAACGAAATTCGAATTTATTGCCACCCTAGTGTTCATGCTACACTCAAAATAATTCTACATTAAAAGGTTTAGTAAGTGATATTGTACCAAAATCTACTAATTCGTTACTAATTTTAGTATCTTCAAAGTACTAACATTAGTAATTTTTACTGGATTTGACTAATATTAGTTAAAAATTTTAGTATTGGTTACCAATTTCTGAACTAGGTCCTTTTGGACTAAAATTAGTTAAATTTTTAGTATTGAATACCCACGTTTTTTTTTGGGTGTAGAGACGGGCACATGAGCAGATTGGAGCGTGATTCACGCGGGATCACGCGTGAGTGTGACTGAATTCAATTTTACTCACGTGATTGTGAGTGAGTGTGAGTGGAGAAAAAAATTGCGTGAGTAAGATTTTTGCGTGAGTGAGTGTGCGTGAGTCGATTTTTTTGCGTGATTTATTTTCTCTTTATATTGCCTTTCATACCAAAAAAAGCAACAAAATTATTGTAAAATTTGGCTTAACTTAAGATTTCGTCCCGAAAAAAGCAAAAAAAAAAGTAAAATTTAGCTGAACTTTAAATTTTGCTGAAAATTTTTAAAGATTTTTCAAATTTTAGTTTTTGAAATTTTTTATACCCTCCACTCTAGTGATAGAGGGTATATATAAGTTTGTCATTCAATTTGTTACACCTCGAAATATTGGTCTAAGACCCCATTAAGTATATGGGGCATTCCATGCCAAATCGGACACTTTGAAAATTTTTTTTTAGATTTTCCCAATTTGTTAACAGTTTTTAGTACCCTTCGAAAACTCCTTCGTGGTAAATTTTTAGATTTTTTTGATGACCCGTTCAAAAGATATCGAGTTTTTAAAAATTGGTAGTTTGTTCCTTTACTCAAACTTCTTTTCCTCATAACTTCTTCAATAATGGTCCAAATTTCAATTTTTTTTTTTTTCAAAATTTTTGTTTTTTTACGTACTTTAAAAAAAAAAAAATCTCAAAAAATTCTTTAAAGCGCTCTAGTATTTTTATAAAATTTATAAAATTTGCTCCAACTGTTATTTGTATGGGAGCCTACTTAGGAAGTGGAGATAGGGCGTAGGTATATTTTAAAAAAATGTTGTAGGGTAAAAATAAATGGGGGTCGGTCTCACCAATTACCCCTCTCGGACGCACCATTGGACCGGTAGAAGCTGATTAAATAAAACAAATTTCCAAAAAATAAAAAATATTGTATGGGGACCGCCTTAACAGTTAAAGATAGAGGGTAGGTGTGTTCTGAGAAAATGTTTGGACTAAAAAAATATTGTGGGTCGGTTATACATTTTTTTGCTCTAAGGGCAATATTAGGGCAGTTAGAGCGGTTGGAGCTAATTTAAAAAAATGTCGTTTTGTGTGGGAGCCCCCTTAGAAATTGGAGATAGGGTATTAGTGTATTCCAAAGAAATGTTAAGACGTAAAAATTATTGGGGGTCGGTCTTATATATGATCCCTCTAAGACGCACCATTGAAGCAGTAGAAATGATTTTAAGTTTGGAAAATTACAATAAATTTTAAAAAAAAATTTAAAAAAAAAATTTGTAGAATCGATAGAAGTTTTACACAAAAAAATTTCAAAAAAATCGAAGAGTACATTTTCAAAAATGAGATTTAAATTTTAAAACTTAAAAATCGCATACTAGAGCGCTTTTAAGAATTTTTTTGGGATTTTTTTTTAGAAAGTACGTAAAAAAACAAAAATTTTTGAAAAAAAAAATTGAAATTTGGACCATTATTGAAGAAGTTATGATTAAAAGAAGTTTGAGTAAAGGAACAAACTACCAATTTTTAAAAATTCGATATCTTTTGAACGGGTCATCAAAAAAATCTGAAAATTTACCACGAAGGAGTTTTCGAAGGGTACTAAAAACTGTAATCAAATTGGGAAAATCTAAAAAAAAAAAATTTTAAAAGTGTCCGATTTCACATGGAATGCCCCATATATATTCATGATCCTCGATCGATTTTAAGACGATCTAGCAATGTCCGCCCGTCCGTCTGTCTGTCTGTTGAAAACACGCTAACTTTTGAAAGACTTTACGGAGGCTCCTGAAGTTTGGCATATATGTTGGGCATTTACCTGGTCAGGTTGGTATTGCAATCCAGCGAAATCGGTCCAGTGCACAGTGCCACATTTGGCCAATCTAGCACGACAAAAATCAAAAAAAAAAAAAGTTCCCCGATTTTTATGATTTGTTTGTATGTATTATAAAACATTCCTAATAGCACGGAAATACTCATATAAGAACAATAATTCTGTTCGTTATTAAGATGTGGGTGCATAAAGTTGCATCTTGTAAAATCCTGTAAGTAGTGTTCATTATTTCGCATTAATTAAGTCGATTTTAAACTGTTGTAACTTTTTTACAAAAAAAGATATTTATACACTCTTTTTTGATAATTTTAAAGTAATTTAAAGGCTTTAAGTCATATCTTTTCTTTTTTTTTTTAACAATTTTTCTATTTTTTATTAAATTTTTAACATAATAAAAATTTTTAAAAAGAAAATTATATATTTATTTTTTTGATGGAATAGAACTTTTGTATTTGGTCCTTATTGGACGCCGGACTTTTTCAGACATATTAACCAATATCCATAGTACTTATTTTAACGGATAATTTTTGCGACCGTCTGCGACGCCAACTACAGTGGGGCGATATGTAAACCTTGTTTTTACATATTTTTTAAACATATTTTTAAAAAGTGGGCGTGGCAGTTGTCTGACCGCCCCCATTTTTTGTGATTATTATTTCTACAGTCCTTGAGAGTATATATACCAAGTTTGAGGAAATTACAATCAAAATTAAAAATTTTTTAAAAAGTGGGCGTGGCCGTTAACTGGCCGCCCATATTTTTCATAATGTTGTTTTTGAAGTCAAAACGAACATGTATACCGATTTTCCAGTCAATATAAATAAAATTGGATTTTTGTCGTCCTAGATTGGCCAAATGTGGCACTGTGCAGTGGTTCAAAAGTTATGAGCAAAATACTGAGTTTGGGCAAGGGTTTTTCATGAATTTACAAGATAAAACACACGGTAACTTTCGAACGACAATCCTGACAGTGCTGAAGTGTGGCATATATATTTGTCGTTCCTCTGTCCCAGTTCGTTTCAAATTACAGCCAAAGCAGTCCAGTGGTTCCATAGTTATAAGCAAAACCCTGAATTTCAGATTGGTTTCACCTAAAATTCACGTGTTGAAAACCCCGAGTTTTAAAAATCAAGCTTTAAAAACAATTATTAGCCACAAAATTACTTTACAGAGTATTTTTGTCACTCAGAAATATTTTTACACTAAAAAAAAAATTTACACTCGAAAAAAATTTTACATTAAAAAAAAAAAAAAATAGTAAATTATTTTTTTTTTTTACAAAAATAACAAAAAAAAAGTTTTTTACTCAAAATAAAATATTTTTAATCAAAATTGTTAATTTTTTTTACATTAAAAAGTTTACTATCCTTTAAAAAGGGCATTGTGGAGTGTATTCATAGATTCGGCCAAGTCGAATTTAACTTTTATACTTGTTTTTGTATAAATAAGAGTTTCGTCAGTGTGAGTGAAGCTTGCGTGAGTGCACGTGAGTGTGAGTTGTATTATATTTACTCACGTGATTGTGAGTGAGTAGAAAAAATATGCTCGTGAGTGAGTGTGCGTGATTTAAAAATTCCTGTCGTGAGCGTGAGTGAGTGTGAGTCAAAAATCACTAACGCGCCCATCTCTAGTTCATGCATCAAATTGAATAAATACGACGTGTCGCGACATATTTTTAAATTTTTTTTTTTTTTAATTTTCAAAATCCAAATCATTTATACCACTCGAGTTGTATGACATTCAAAATCGGAAGAAAAACTTTTTTGCCATACAAAAAAAGGTCGCTCTACTGTGACGTTTCCCTTTTATACTATTTACTCCAAATCAATATACTGAAATTACTTAAAATTGAAAAATGTTGAGCTTTTGAATCAAATTTATTTAAACAAAACACTTTTCTTATTTTTATTACAGCAACTTGGCTACCACTCAATTCGAGAGTACCGATGCCCGTCATGGTTTCCCCTGCTACGATGAACCCAACAAACGGGCCAATTTTACCATTACCATCAATCATGATCCCAGTTATAATGCTATTTCCAATATGCCTGTCAACACTGTTCTTTCAACGTAAGTACAATAAACAAATTCAATGAAAATCAATTTACATTATAACACTGATTGTCAGTCATATTTCTTTCATAGATTTTCATAAAAACAAATATATTTTATTATAGCATAATTTAAGGCTTTTAGAAAATTAAAGATCCTAAAACAAAAATTAAACAAAACAATTGGTTTAAAATTTGAATGACTTAATGTTGCTAGATCAACTAAGGTTTAGCCTATTTGTAATTTTAATATTATCAAATGAGAAGTTTTATTCGATTTTTATATCACGATTATCTATTTGAGCAATGCCTAAACTTATGCTATAAAAAAAAATCTCACTTATTTCTGGTAGTCGTACAAAGTCATACGACTCAGTAATAATAACAAACCTTAAATGAAAGTAAGATTATTAAAAAGACTAACTATTTTATTTTGATATTATTACTATAGACCCGGAAAGACTGTATTCTTAATGACCCCTAATATGCCTGCATATCTTGTGGCCTACATTGTATCAGATTTTAAATACACCGAAGGTACTTTAAATGGTTTACCCCAACGTATCTTTTCTCGTCCCGGTACACAACATGAACAGGAATGGGCTTTAGTATCTGGTATGTTGATTACCCAACGTTTAGGTGAATATTATGGCGTCAACTTTATGTTGCCCAAATTGGATCAAGCTGCTATTCCTGATTTTGCTGCTGGTGCTATGGAAAACTGGGGTTTGGCCACTTACCGTGAAGAATATCTATTGTATAATCCTGAATCTTCCACCGTTAATACCCAAACAAATATTGCCAATATTATTGCTCACGAATATTGCCATCAATGGTTTGGAAATTATGTTGCCATCGAGTGGTGGACATATTTATGGCTTAAAGAAGGTTTTGCTACAATTTTCTCCTACAAAGCCACCGATGATGTAAGTTTTAACAAACAAGAAATTTTTTATTGTTAAGTTATTAAGTAATATTTTTTTTTCCTTTTACTTCCTTAATAGGCTTTCCCAGAATGGGGTGTTTTCCAACAATTCCACACCGATGATTACCAAAGAGCTTTGAACGCCGATGCTGGCACTTCACCAAGACCAATGACCCATTATGTACAAACACCCAATCAAATTTCATATTTGTACGATTCTATTTCTTATTCCAAGGCTGGTTCATTCTTACACATGTGGGATCATGCTTTAGGCGATAAAATTTTCCGTCAAGGTTTACACAATTATTTGACAATTAAGTAAGTTTTTTTAAAGAGTTTTTTTAAAGAGAAATCGCTAAAAGCAAATTAAAGCTTCTCAGAATCGAAGATTTTTTGTATACAGAACATATTTAAATTTTTCTTTACGAAAAATGTTTCAGAATCAAAGAATTTTTCTATACAAATCATGTCTCAAATTCTGAAGTTTTAAACTACGAAAAATGTTCCAGAATTTTTCTATACGAAAATATTACCGAATCTGAGAATTTTTCAATACGATAAACGTTTCAGAATCGAGAATATTTTTCAGAATCTGAGAATTTTTCTATACGAAAAATGTCACGAATCTAAGAATTTTTTATACGAAAAATGTCTCAGAAACTGAGAATTTTTTTTTTCGAAAAATGTCTCAAAATCTGAAAATTGTTCTACAACAAAAATGTTTCAGAATCTTTTAGAATCTGTGAATTTTTCTATACGAAAATGTTTTAGAATCTGTGAATTTCTCAGTATATGATAATTTTTTTAATTCGGAAATGAGAAATTTTCTTTATGAAAACTTTTTCAATATCTGAGAATTTTTCTCTTCGAAAGTGTCTCATCTGAGAATTTTTCTATACCCAGAATCTGAGAATTTTTCTATACGAAAACTGTCTCATAATCGGAGAGTTTTTCTTTACAAAAAATTTCTCAGAATCTGGGAATTTTTCTACACGAAGAATGTCTCAGAATTTTTTAATACGAAAACTGTCTCAGAATCTGATAAGTTTTCTATACAACAAATTTTGTATAAAAAACTCGAATTTGAGAATAATTGTATACGTAAGTTGTCGCAGAATCAGAGATTGATTCTATTCGAAAAATGTTTCAGAATCGGAGAAGTTTTTTTATACGAAAAAGATTTCATAATCTGAAAATTGTTCTGTACAAAAAGTGTCTTAATCTAAAAAAATGTCTCAGAATCTGAGAATTTTTCTATACGAAAAATGTCGCAGAATCTGAAAATTTTTCTATACGAAAATTGTCTCAGAACCTGAAAATTTTTCTCGAAGAAAAATGTCACAGAATCGAAAAATTTTTTCTCTCTGTCTCAGAATCTGAGAATTTTTCTATACGAAAAATGTTTCAGAATCTGAGAACTTTCTCTACGAAAAATTTTTCAGAATCTGAGAGTTTTTATACCAAAAATGTCTCAGAATCTGAGAATTTTTTTATACGAAAAAGGTCTCGGAATCTTAAACTTTTCTACAAGAAAAATGTTTCAGAATCTTGAGAGTTTTTCGATACAAAAAATTTTACGGAATCTGAGAACTTTTCTATACGAAAAATGTCACAGAAACTTAGGATTTTTCTATAACAAAAATGTATCAGTATCTAAGATTTTTTCATATGAAAAATGTCTCAGAATCTGAAAATTTTTCTATATAAAACTGTTTCAGAATCTTTAAAATTTTTGATACTTTACGATTTACATTGTAATTAGAAGATTCCATTCAAAGATTCTATTTGTAATTTAAAAATTCTATTTGTATTGCGAATATGCTTTTCGAAAATTCCAATTGAAATCAAAAGATTCCAATGGTAATTCATATAAAATAAATTGTAATTCGAAAAAGGTTAATAGTAATGCTATAACGATAAGTTGTTATTCGAAAAATATCAATTGTCATTTAAAAAAGATCAACAGTAATTCGAAAAAGATCAATTGTAATTCGAAAATGATCGACTGTTATTTGAAATAGATCAATTGTAAATCGATATTAGTCAATTGTCTTTCGACATAGATTAATTTTAATTCGAAGATTTCAATTGTTATTCGAAAAAGTTCAATTAAAATTCAATTAATGTCTTTTTGAATTTCGATTGATACTTTTCAATTTATAATAAATATCTATCGATTTACAATTGATCTCTTTTTTATACACTCCAACCACAGTATGGGCATCCCATAAAGTATATATATTATTGATCCATGATCGATTCAAAGACATTCTGTGAATGTCCGTCTGTCCGTCCGTCCGTCTGTCTGTAGATAACACAATGCAGTTCAAAATAAAACAGCTAGACTCCTGAAGTTTGGCACAAATATGTCTCATGTTCATAGGCAGGTTAAGTTCGTGAATGGGCAGAATCGGGCCA
This sequence comes from Pegoplata infirma, assembly GCA_963921195.1. Taxonomy (NCBI): domain Eukaryota; kingdom Metazoa; phylum Arthropoda; class Insecta; order Diptera; family Anthomyiidae; genus Pegoplata; species Pegoplata infirma. Next base: position 311,035,666 of record OY992536.1, on the reverse strand, counting down.
GGGAGAAAAAAGTTCCCCCTTGAAGAACTGAACCAACCTCTGAAAAAATACACTTTTTTTACATGCTTTTTTGTATTTTTTGTTAAATACTGACCCCCATCACCCCCTCCCCAAAAAAACGACCCTGAAATTTTTTTTTTTTAATTTTTTTTACACTTTGGAGGGTATAAAAGATTCGGCACAGCCAAATTTAACACTCTCACTTGTTCGATTTACAATTGATCTCTTTTTTGGATTACATGTGATCTTTTTCGAAAAAAAAAATGGATTTCGATTTACATTTTCAATTGTATTTCAGAAATAATCAATTTTATTTCAAAAGTTATCAATTGTATTTCAGAATTTATCACATGTGTTTCAGAAATTATCAATTGTTTTTCAGATGTGTTTTAGAAAATAGCAATTGTATTTCAGAAAATATCAATTGTATTTCAGAAACTATTAATTGTATTTCAGAAACTATCAATTATATTTCAGAAATTATCAATTGTATTTTAGAAATTATCAATTGTATTTCAGAATTTGTCAAAAAATATTTCATGAAATATGAATTGTATCTCAGAAATTATTAATTGTATTTCGGAATTTATCAATTGTATTTCAGAAATTATCATCAAATACAATAATGGTATTTATCTAACCCTATTAACACCTCGTATAATATGTAAGTCTGATAAATTTATACAATTTATGTCAAACTCCATTTATATAAAATAAGTTTGGTAAGTTTATACAGTATACGAGGTGTATACGAGTTTAAATGAATACGGCCAATGATAATTTCTGAAATAGAATTGATAAATTCTGAAATACAAATTAAAAATTTTCTAATATACAATTGATAAATTCTGAAATACAATTGATAATTTCTGAAATTCAATTGATAAATTCTGATATACAATTGACTAAAATACAATTAATAATATCTGAAATAATTGATAAATTCTGAAATACAATTGATATTTCCTGAAATATTTTTTTTAAAAATTCGGAAATACAATTCATAATTTCTTTAATAAAATTGACAGTACCCGGTGAAAAATGTCAGATGTTATTCATATATTATTCATATATGCTCGCCCATATATATTACATATATGAAGCAAATGCGAAAATTGGCGGCATATGTAAATATATGGACATATATGGTCACATGTGTAACATATATTTTTTTAATTCCGTTTTGCATTTTGGTGTTAAGAAATTCATTAAAATTGTTTCACTATTTTTGAAAAATTTTTGAAGTCTTAAACATTTTTTTAAAATTCAGAAAAACCCCTTTTTATGTTTTTTTTTTTAATTTTCAAAGTTCCAAAATTTTTGGTTTTTAAGTCCCAGACACAAAATTTTTTTTGGCAACTTTTTTTCGGTTTTTAATAAAAAAATATTTTAAGAAAAAAAAAAAAAAAAATTGAAAAATTTTCTAAGTCGGGACATCCGATTTTTTTTTTTTTAATTTTCGAAGTACCAAGTGTTTGTAGTAAAAAAATCATTAAAAAAGGTTTTTTAGAAAATAAATTTTGAAAAATTTTCTAAGTCCTGAGAAAAATTCAAACATCTTGTATCGGGACACATATGGAAGTACATGTCATATATGTGCAAATGTGTACATTTCTGAAATTTTTTTTTTTGAAAATTTTCAAAGTTTTTTTTTTGGAAATTTTTTTATGCGTTTTGGAGTAAAAAATTTCATTTCAAAATTTCAGTTCAAATGCTTTTGAAATTTTTTTTTTGAAAATTTTATAAGTCCCAGACATATGTACGTGCAGATGTGTGCATATGTGTTTTCATACATCAGCATATATGAAAAAAAATCAAGAAATATTGCTTCATATATGTATTCATATGGAGCATATGAGGCATTCCACTTGCGTTTTTGGTTTTTCAATTTTTCAAAAACTGGGCTTAGGAGGCGTGGTCAAATATTGGAAAAATGGTAAAATTTGTGGCGAGTTGCCTTGATTAAATATTTATCACATTAAAACGGAATGCACCACAATGTCAAAAATTTTCGTTCTTATATAGTTTTGTATGGGCTATCGATTAAAATTTTTTTTTTTGGAAAATTTTCAGAACCCGTTCTGAAATTTTCCATTTTTTAAAAAAGTCAATTTATCAAAAATCCGGCCACTTTTTTTTTTCTTTTTTATTTATTTTTTTAAAAGTGTAGATGTTTGTCCATCCACACAAAAAAAATCAGAAACACGTTCATCTTTTTTTTCGAGAAAATCGCATTTGAACTTTAAATTTCATAACAATTTTGTTATTTGCTTGTATTTCTTTGTTTTAAAGTTGCGAATAAGTAATATTAATTGCATAAATATTCGTCATACGCTCTGTTGACACAAGAAAATACAAGCAAATTACTAAATTGTTATGAAATTTAAAGTTCAAATGCGATTTTCTCGAAAAAAAATATGAACGTGTTTCTGATTTTTTTTGTGTGGATGGACAAACATCTAAACTTTTAAAAAAATAAATAAAAAAGAAAAAAAAAGTGGCCGGATTTTTAATAAATTGACTTTTTTAAAAAATGGAAAATTTTAGAACGGGTTCTGAAAATTTTCCAAAAAAAAAAATTTTAATCGATAACCCATACAAAACTATATAAGACTGTAAATTTTTGTGATTGTGGTGCATTCCGTTTTAATGTGATAAATATTTAATCAAGGCAACTCGCCACAAATTTGACCATTTTTCCAATATTTGACCACGCCTCCTAAGCCCAGTTTTTGAAAAATTGAAAAACCAAAAACGCAATTTTCTAAGTTCCATATAGGGCTATCCATACCACCTATTCAGAAGTTTACGGTACACATGTTTTTTTTCGCTGGACATTTGGTATGGAATGCCTCATATATGATCACATATTTTTCATATCACATATGAAACATGTATGTGCATATATGAACATTTTCACCGGGTATATGAAATACAATACAATAACTTCTGAAATACAATTGATAACTTCTGAAATTCAATTCATAATTTCTGAAATACAATTGCAAATGGTGTAGTGACCTTTTTCGATTTAGAATTGATCCTTTTCGTATTACGATCTTTTTTCGAATTATAATTGGTCTTTTTCGAATAACAAATTACATTTTTCGAATTACGATTGATCTTTTTCGAATTACAGTTGATTTTTTTCAAATGACAATTGATCTTATTCGAAGCACAGTTGATATTTTTCGAATTGCAATTGGAATATTCGAATTACAAATGGAATTTTCGAATTTCAAATGTAATCTTCGAAGACCAAGTTAAATTTTCGGATTACAATTTATCTTTTTCGAATAACATTTGTAAATGATGAAAAATATCTAAAAATCTGACAATACTAAAAAAAAAAGTTTTAGAGCCTGTTCTGGCTTTCACAACTTTTCAATTCACATGAAAATTTCCGAATCATATGAAATCAAGTTTAGCGTTTTGTTGATCACGTTTTTATTCGAAGCTGAAATCGAATAATTAAAACTTAAAAAACTATAAGGAGAAAAGTGCATTCGTTTTACTTTCCCCAAATTTTATTTATGTGAAACAAAACGAAAAAGATATGTGAAATCTAGAACACCAAAAAATTCGGAAATTTTCATTTTCACATTTTTTATGTGAATTACTTTTTTTGGAACAGCGGCCTTAGTTACTAACATTTTTTTACACAAAAATGTGCCAGAATAGATTCTACTTAAGAATTGGTTTGTATAGAAAAATTCTCAAAATTATTCTCATTAAAAATATCCAGATTCTCAGAGATATTTTTTTATATAAAAAAAAATCATTTGTGTTATTTTTCGTGTAGAAAAATTCTCTGACTCTTATACATACATATACTAAAATTTTTTTCTCAGAATCTAAACACCTAAACATTCTTTATTCAAAAAATATCTCAGAATTTGAGATTTTTTCTGAAAATGTGTGAAGTTGAGAATTGAATAAATGACAAAAAAATTTACAGAATTAGAATCTGAGAGCCTTTTATAAATTTTGAGACATCTTCTATATGAAAAATGTCTCAGAACCTTCGAATTTTTTTATGCAGAACTTGTCTCCCTAAACAAACACTATATTACCCTTTTCTAATTTTTCTCTATCTCTTTCTTTTCTCAGTCAATACAGCTCTGCCGTTGAAGAACAATTATTCGATGCCATTTGGACTGCTGCCAAGGAACAAAACATTCCTGTTGTTGAAGAAATTCCCAAAATGTTATCTTCCTGGTCCCGTCAAGGTGGTTATCCCTTGTTGACCGTTACTCGTAACTATAACAACGGTAGCTTCACAATTAAACAAGAAGCTTTCTACAATGATGAAACCTATCATTCAGAAAAAACTTGGTATGTTCCCGTTAATTATGCCGTCGCTTCTAAAGCCGATTTCCGTGATACTCTAGCTACACACTATTTGTTGAATGTCTCACAAATCACTGTTGATGAACAGATTTCCAATGACGATTGGTTGATCCTCAACAAACAATCAACTGGTTATTATCGCATTAATTATGATGAACAAAATTGGCAACTGATCAGCGATGGTCTGATAAATAGACCCTTCAGAATTCATCCCCGTAATCGTGCTCAATTGATGCATGATGCTTATCGTTTCACTGCTTCAAATCGTTTGAGCCATGCCATCCTCTTGAATATGATGACTTATTTGGCACAAGAAGATCAATATGCTCCCTGGTCCACGGCTAATGGTATTATTACCACCTACAATCGTTATTTGAGTGGTGATGCTGACTACGATCACTTCAAGAACTATATCTCAGATCTCGTTGGTCCCATGTATGAAAAGTTTGGCGTCCATGATATTCCCGGTGAACAACATTATGAAAAATATACCCGCAATGTTCTCATTAATTTGGCTTGTTTGGCTGGCTTTGAAAGTTGTTTGGAAGAAACCAATAATAAATTAAAGGATTTGGTTGAAAAAGGTACTCCCGTTGAACCTAATTTACGCACTCAAATCTATTGTAATGGTCTGAAACAATCTAACGATCAAGTATTTGATTATGTCTACAATGAACTTATGACTTCCAGCGATCAAGCTTTACGTCGTACTCTCATTTCATCTTTGGGTTGTTCTCAAACTGAAAGTCAAATTAATAAATTCATTTCCAGTTCTATTGATCAAACCAATGCTTTGCGTACCCAAGAACGTACCACTCTTCTCAGTCCAGCCTATTCTCGTGGTGAAGTTGGTCTTTTGGCTTGTATTGAATTTTTGGATGTCAACTGGCAAGCTTATGCTAATTTGAATGGCGGTTTCGGTGGTGCCAACCCTCTGAACTCCGATATTATAAATATGGCTGCCTATGTTGTCAACCAGGATCAAGAAGCTAAACTATTGGCTCTCGTTGAGAAGGTTAAGGATAGTCCCCAAGTTAGCACTAATTTGGAAAATTCCGTTAAAGCTAATATTAAGGCTAACTTTGATTGGCTTGAGATCAATCGTGATCCTCTTATGTCATGGGTTAGCAATTATCGTACTGGTGGCAGTGCTAGTCTAACAGCTTCAGTTGTAACAATTGTTTCAGCTCTTGTCCTAGTAGTTGCACGTCTCTTCTAGATAATTTAGTTAAACAATTTAAAAATAATTTAAGTAATTTGTAAATAATTTAAATAAAAACAAAAAAATCATTATTGTCAGTATTTGCAGATGATTTTGTAAAAAATCATTTGTTTAATAAATCGAAAAAAGAAAACACAAATTTTAATCTTAATTCAAAGTTCATATCTGTTTAATACTTTATTTCAATGACTGCTCCATAATTTATTTCATTGACTGTCTCGGGGTGGGTTTTTGAGATATCAATAACATTTAAACGAAGTTGAAACTGAAAAAAAAAAATCAGTTTTTTAGATGTCCCGTATAAAAAATGAAATATATCATAATATATCTCTTTTGATAAAACTATATATCGATCGTATATAAATGGATGCAATCATATCTACTTCATACATCTTCATATCTGCTTCATATCATTTCAGATCCGACATTTGAAGGTATGTTTATATATGTGAAATTTTCAGATAAACTCAATTTACGGATCTGAAAATATCTGAAGCAAATATGAGTATATATGGAGTAGATCTGAATATATCCATTTATATATGAACCATATATATTTTTATCAAAGAGGATATGTTTTGATATGTTTAATTTTTTACACGTGTTGATTTAGTTTAACTCACAAACGTTGGTTAGTTAAACTAAGGTAGAGAAACGTAAACAAAAACAGCTGATTTTTATTTTACTGGAAAAAAATTTGCAATGATGGCATTTTTTTTTAATTGGAAATGCAATATTTAGTATGGCAGTGCCACGTTTATTGACATTTGCTAAACTTTAACTGAAAAAGTTAAACTTAACAACAATTCAAACTAAGTTTAAGCAACTCACCCTAAATAAGGGTAATAAATTTTACATTTTGCTAATAAAGATTTAGTTGGTGGTTTTCTAATCAATTGATCACATGATCGTTGTATAGTGATTGTAAAGATACTAATTTATAAACTACATTTATAAATTGATAACGACGTTTGATTGATAATTATGGGTAAAAATTTAACAATAAGTGCTGCAATTGGTAACAAATTACTAAGAACAGATTATAAATATCACTGTGCTCGAATTTGACACTTTTTTTTAACAAGCTGGGCACCCTACAGTTAAAGTTGATTCGGGTACGCTCAATTCTATGGTGCTAGCCGTTTTTGAAGTAAGCGCTGGTATTCGCGATATTCGCAATTTAAAATGTTTAACTTTTGCGATAATTTTTAAATTTAAAACCATTCAAGTTTGTTAAACTAACACAACAAACCATAATTCCGTGAATTTTTTTCGCAAAAAATCTTTATTTTCGTGAAAAAGTTGGTTCAATATAAATATTTTTAGTTTGATTTCAATTTACGACAGTCATCTGGTAAAGTTAGTTCGTGTACACTAAATCCCATTGTAATATCAGTTTTTTTTTCAAAGTTAGCGCATGTATTAGCGATATTCGCGATTATTTTTTATACCCTCACTTTGTCATTCCGTGTGTAACGCATCAAAATATCGGTCTAGGACCCCATAAAGTATATATATTTATGATCAGTGATAGATTCTAAGATATTCTAGCGATGTCCGTCCGTCTGTCCGTCCGTCTGTCCGTCTGTAGTTAACACGATGCAGTCCAAAATAAAAGAGCTAGACTCCCGACATTTAACACAAATTTGTCTTATGTTAATAGGCAGGTTAAGTTCGTAAATGAGCAAAATCGGACCAGGGGGAAAAAAGTTCCCCCTTGAAGAACTAAACCAACCTCTGAAAAAATACACTTTTTTTACATGTTTTTTTGTATTTTTGTTAAATAAATGAAAAATTGTTTATATTTATCGGGATGGGAAGGTGCTGTCAACATCCCCCACTGACCCCCATCACCCCCCAAACAAACGCCCCTGACAATTTTTTATTTTTTAAGTTTTTACATTTTGGAGGGTATAAAAGATTCGGCACAGCCGAATTTAACACTCTCACTTGTTTTTTTATTTTTAAGTAAAAAAAATATTTTTTTTATATTATTTAGACAATTGCTGAATTTTTATCATCTAAACGGTATTGAATATACAAAAAAAAATTGTATTCGCGTAAATTTTTTTTCGCGAAATTTTTTTCCAAATTCTTTTTATTTTCCTATTAATTTATGAAAAAAGTAGAATAGGATAAATTAGAGACAGAAAATTTTTCAAAAATTTTTTTTTTTCGCGGAAAATTTTTTTTTTTGCGAAAAACAACGAATTTTCTAAATTTAAAAACTATCCCAAAAGCATAAAAATTTAATTTTTGTAGCACCAAGATTGGAATTTTAATGCGTTAAAGATCAATTGTAATTCTTTAAAGATTAATTATAATTCGCAAAGGATTAATTGTAATTCATAAAAGGTCAATTTTAATTCGAAAAAAATCAATTGTAATTCAAAAAAAAATCAATTTTAATTCGTAAAAGATCAATTTTTAATTCCCAAAAGATTAATTGTAGTTCGAAAAAGATTAATTGTAAGTCACAAAAGATGAATTGTAATTCGAAAAGATGAATTGAAATTCGAAAAGATGAATTGTAATTCAAAAAAATCAATTTGTAAAAGATCAATTGTAATTCGTAAAAGACCAACTCTAATTGGTAAAAGATCAATTGTAATTCGTAAAGGATTAATTATAATTCGAAAAATATCAATTGTAATTCCTAAAAGATCAATTGTAATTCGATCTTTTAGGAAAGATGAGTTGTTGGTCGAAAAAGATGAATTGTAATTCGAAAAACATCAATTGTAATTCGAAAAAGATCAATTGTAATTTTAAAAAGATCTATTGTAATTCGAAAAAGATCAATTGTAATTCGTAAAAGACCAATTTTAATTCGAAAAAGATCAATTGTTATTCGTAATAGATTAATTGTAATTTGGAGATTTCATTTGTTATTAGAAGATTTCAATTGTAAATCGTAAAAGGTCAACTATAATTCGAAAAAGATCAATTCTGTGTCAAAGAGGAATAAGTGCATAAGTGTTTTTATACTACTTTTCAGGAGAGCATTTTTAAGTTTAAATTTTAAATACCAAATCTGGGTTTAAAAATTTGAACATTTTGGGAGTGTAAATATCTCAAGCATTATTATCGACACAATCTTCGCTACTTTTAAAGTTGATATACATATATCAGGGCAACGGAGATATCGGGGGAAATCCATTGATGTTGTTATTGCGTTTTGCAAAATTACATTTTAATCTAAGCATATGTCGAGATATGCAGTTATGTATCCCTATAAAATACATTTTAGCGTCTGCAACGATTGCTGATTTTAAAATAAGGAATAAAAACATAACTCAGATATGCTGTTACGATTTTTATTTTTCCTTTAAAAAAAAATGAGTTGTGGAGTTCTGAAATCAATATCTCAGAAAGTAATGGTCCGATTTTCATAAAAATTTGATACAATACGAAAATGGACAAGGAGATTCCGAAAATGCAAAAACACGTTTTGGACATAACTCGACTTATGTTGTTATGGGTTTTTGCCACAGAATTGTAATTCGAAAAAGATCAATTGTAATTGAAAAATTAAATGTCATTCGTAAAATATCAATTGTTATTCGAAAAAGATCAATTGTAATTTGTAAAAGATCACTTGTAATTCGTTAAAGATCAATTGTAAATCGAAGATCCCAATTGAAATTCGAAAAATATCAACTGAACTTCCATTGAACTTTTCGAATTACAATTGGAATCTTCGAATTACAATAGATAATTTACGAATTACAATTGATCCATTGCGAATTACAATTGATTAAAGAAAAGAATTACAATTGATCTTTCGAATTACAAATAGAATCTGCGAATTACAAATGGAATCTGCATATTAAAAGTAAATTCTTCGAATTACAATTGATCTTTTACTAATTACATCAGTAAATGGTGTAGAAAATGGATTTTTTTTTATAAACTCAGCTCCAGTAATAGAGGATACATATAAGTTTGTCATTCCGTTTGTAACACCTCGAAATATTGGTTCATGATCCTCGATCGATTTTAAGACGATCTAGCAATGTCTGTCCGTCTGTCCATCTGTCTGTTGAAATAACGGTAACTTTTGAAATACTTTACGGAGGCTCCTGAAGTTTGACATATATGTTGGGTATTAACCTGGTCAGGTTGGTATTGCAATCCAGCCAAATCGGTGTAGTGGTTCAAAAGTTATGAGCAAAAGACTGAATTTCGGCAAGGGTTTTTCGTGAATATACGAGATAAAAAACACGCTAACATTTGAAAAGGCAATCCTGAGGATGCTGAGGCATGTATTTTGATTGTTGAAAAAAGAATTTTGTTTTTTTCAACAAACAAAAACAATCACAAACACAATTTGTTGATCTGACAAAAGTAAAAAATCTTAATTTTTTTTCAACAAAGAAATTGAAAAAACACAATTTGTTGATCTGACAAATGATTTTTCTCATTTCTTCAAAAGAAACTATATGAACATTATATACAAATCGATAGGGTTTTTGAAGGCCTATTTAATGGTATATCGGTCGTGTCCAAATTCGGTTTCGTTAAGTTCGTTATTGTCAAAAATGCATAATCGTTGGGGTAGTTTATATGGAAATATATACACGTACGACCGCCAAAATCATATTTAAAAATCTCTATCAAAATTAAGCTGACCCGTATTTTTTGTTTGGCGAAATTCCTGCTAGTTCGGCTTTTATACGGATTTCCTCGAAAGCCCTTTTTTAAATTTGAGATTGGGCAGATAAAAAAAAGAGGTAACTCTTATTTCTTCCCTTCTGTCCTTCTGTCCAATGGCATAACATTTTTTAAAAATATTTTCAAGTTGATTTCTTCCAAGTTCAAACATTCAAAATTTTAAAAAAGGTCCAGTTATTTTTATTCAGTGATCAAATAATTTTTCCAACAATTCTTTTGACCACCAATTCTTTGTAAACAAAGAAAAGATGCTATTGTTTATTAATTTTAATGCAGCTAGGTGTATAGTAAGGAAATATTAAAATAAATAAAATTTTTCTTTGTTTACAAAAAAAATGGTTAGAATTGAAGGTAAAAAAATGTGTTTTTTTTTTCTACTGTAGTTAAAAAATTTTACTGTCTTTTAGGGTTGTCGGAAAAATTATTTGATTTCTGAGTAAAAACTACTGGACCTTTTTTTTTAATTTCTAATGTTTAAACTTGGAAAAAATTGACTTAGAAATATTCTTAAAAAATTTTCTGACAAATATAAATTTTTTTTTCAAATCAACCCTCGTAGCACATTTATTATTTACTCAATCTGGACGCTATCAAGCTTAAATCAAATCTTTAAAAATTACCTCCATAACATTTGTTATAATAATACTCGTTTGATAATAATAACATTTTGTTGTACCTACTATAAAAAAGTTTCCAATATATTGTCGCCCACTGTATATACTTTATAGGATCCCCGACCGATATTTTTATGCGTTACAAACGGAATGACAAAGTGAGTATACCCCCACACTTGAGGGGGACGTTTGTAAGAAAACTAAACCTAAACATGCACCTTTTTTTGAATTTCAATAATCTAGACCGATATTTTGAGGTATTACAAACAGAATGACTAACATATATAAACTTCACCACTAAATGAAGGGTAACAAAAATATCATAAAATCAAAATTGAAACATTTAATCAATACCGAGCTATAGATTATCATTCAGTTAATTTATGATTAAACGAATACAAACTATAAAACAACGATTTATTAGAGCAAATATTAATAAAGACTTCAAAATCTAAAATTTTTTTCGCATTAAACTAAAAAAAAAACACTTTTTCAATTAAAAAAAATGAAATATTTGACTCTAGACAAAGATTAGATAAATTAATGTTCAAATAAAAAGTAAATAAATCTGATTATAAAAAATCAATCCAATAATCAAAATTATTCACGTATACACGTGTAAATACTATCTTCTTTTGATTTTTATGGTATTGAGCAAAAAAAGTCCCCTTTTACAACAAATTAACAAAACTTGTGAAATAATGTGCTCTATTCGGGGGGTTTACATACACAAATCACCTCATTTTTTAATCCTGCTTTCTTCCTCGTGGTAAATTGAAGTGCTTTTTTATTTTTTTATTTAGTAACAATTTAAGATAAATTTAATAACTTTTATTACACCGTCCAACATCCAATATCTAACATGAACCGTAATAAAACTGCATGTAAAGTTTTTCGTTTCGTGATCATGTTTCCTTTAAAAAGAACTTTAAAGTTTTAAAGGACTACGTTTTTTTTTTTTTTTTTTTTTTTTCTCCATTTTTATTTTGTCATATTAGGAAAAAGGATGTAAATCATTTCCTTTCAAAAAAAAAAAAAAAAAAAATCAAAGGACGTTTATTTCCCCCTTTCTTCTTAATATGTAAAAATAATAAAATGGGAAAATCCTCTTCTTTCATTTGCCATCACGAAATTCTAGGAGAATTTTAAATATTTAAAAAATATTTTACAAAATACAATCCTTGAAAACTTTCAAGTCTTTTTTAAAGGAAACAGGATCAGAAATTGAAAAACTGTTAATGCATTCTTACTACATTTAATCTCTGGTTTTTAACGTATATTATCCAGTTCGTATTCAACGATTTTTTTTTCTTTTTGTCGGTGTTATTGTAAGAACACAAATTTTACTGTGTAGATGAAAAAAAAAATTTGATGAAAAAAAAATTTAATAAAATAAAACAAGTAGAAAAGTTAAATTCGCCTTGGCCGAATCTAAGAATACCCTCCACAGTGCCCTTTTTAAGTGATAGTAAATTTTCTAACGTGAAAAAAATACTACTAACATTTTTGATTAGAAATATTTTATTTTGTGTAAAAAAACTTTTTTTTTAAGTAATTTTAAAAAAAAAAAAAAATAATTTACTAAATTTTTTTGAGTGTAAAATTTTTTTTGTTTTGTTTTTAGTGTAAAAATATTTTCGAGTGACAAAAATATGTTCTAAAATATTTTTGTGACTTACCAATGTTTTTAAAACATGTTTAACGGGTTTTCAACACGTGAATTTAAGGTGAAACTAATCTGATATGCACGGTTTTGCTAATAACTTTTGAACCACTGGACCGATTTGGCTGAAATTCAACACAAGCCAGGCCTGGGGAACGACAAATATATATCCCATGCTTCAGCATCCTCAAATTTGCCTTTCGAAAGTTAGCGTGGGTTTTATCTCGTAAATTCACGAAAACCCCTTGCCGAAATTCAGTATTTTGCTCATAACTTTTGAACCACTGGACCTATTTCGCTGTATTGCAACCTGACCAGGTAAATACCCAACATATATTCCTCCGTAAAGTCTTTCAAAAGTTAGCGTGTTTTCAACAGACAGACAGACGGAAAAATTTTAGTTTTCCCAAAAATGTATTTTATAAGCATTTATTAAGCCAATTTATGATAAAACCAATATTTTCTTGAAATCCGCTTACTTCTCCCCGCGATTCCCGAAAAGAGGCTCAACGGATATATCCATATTTTAGAGTTTTCTTCCCCAAAGTGTTCTTAATAAATTAAAAATTTTATATTTTTAATATTTATACCCTCCACTCTAGTGATAGAGTGGAAATATTGGTCTAGGACCCCATAAAGTATATATATTCATGATCCTCGATCGATTTTAAGTCGATCTAGCGATGTCTGTCTGTCCGTCCGTCTGTCTATCTGTCCGTTGAAAACACGCTAACTTTTGAAAGACTTTACAGAGGCTACTGAAGTTTGGCATATAATAATAATATAATACCCGAGTAAAAAAGTTTATATATAATTTTATATAATTTTATCAAATTATATATAATTATATATATTTGATAAAATTATATATAATTTGATAAAATTATATATAATTATATCCGAATTTTTTTTATATAAAATTTTATAAAATTATATCTAATTATATATAATTTGATAAAATTTTATAAAATTAGATAAAATTATATATAATTTTATCAAATTATATATAATTATATCAAAATTTGTTTTATATAAAATTTTATAAAATTATATCAAATTATATATAATTTGATAAAATTTGATAAAATTATATAAAATTATATAAGATTTGATAAAATTTTATATAAAAAAAATTCGGATATAATTTCATATAATTTTATCAAATTATATATAAATTTATATAATTTTATCAAATTTTTTGAAAACAAAAACTTTTTTATATAATTTTATGTAATTATATATAATTTTATCAAATTTTATATAATTATATAAAATTATATAAAAAACTTTTTTACTCGGGTAATAATAATTTGATCCAATGATCAGTTTTTATTTATTTTTCCAATTTTTATTTACAACTCATTTTAAATAATTTTAACCTAACCGAGAACTGGTAACAATGACCGTCGTCTCGTTGTAGCGAAATCGACCAAGGGTTTTGGTGGGAATCGAACCCACGACCCACCGTTTCATAGGCTAGCACGCTACCAACTAGCCTACAGGGGCCCCTATTTGGCATGTATGTTGGTCATTTACCGGGTCAGGTTGGTATTGCAATCCAGCGAAATCGGTCGAGTGGTTCAAAAGTTCTGAGCAAAAGAGTAAATTTCGGCAAGGGTTTTTCGCGAATTTATGAGATACAAAACACGATAACTTTCGAAAGACAATAATGAGACTACTGAAACTTGGCATGTATCTTTGCCATTCCTCAGGTCTATTTGGTATTGAATTTAAGCTCAATCGGCCAGGTGGTTCAAAAGTTATAAGCAAAACCCTGATTTTCAGATTGGTTTCATCTTAAATGCCACGTGTTAAACAAGTTTTAAAAGCATTGGTGGTAACTTAACAATGCTTTTCAAACTTGTTTAGTTTTAAAGCAATGCTTTTTAAACTTGTTTAGTTTTAAAAGCAGTGGTAGCTTAAAATTTTTTTTTTTTTTGTTTTAACAAAAATGACAATATTTTGTGTACATGCGTACGTGCATTTACCCTCCACAATGCCTTTTTTAAAGGATAGTACATTTTTTAACGTGAAAAAATTAGATTAGAAATATTTTATTTTGAGAAAAAAACTCTTTTATTTTGTAATTTAAAAAAAAAAATTACTAATTTTTTTTTTGTGTAAAACTTTTTTCGAGTGTAATGTTTTTTTTACTGTAAATTTCTACTGTAAATTTTTACAGTAAAAAAAACATTACACTCGAAAAAAGTTTTACACTCAAAAAAAATTAGTAATTTTTCTATTTTTTTTTTTAAATGACAAAAAAAAAGAGTTTTTTACTTAAAATAAAATATTTCTAATCAAAATTGTTAATTTTTTTTTTACGTTAAAAAATGTACTATCCTTTAAAAAAGGAATTGTGGAGGGTATTCATACTAGATTCGGCAAAGTCGAATTTAACTTTCACTTGTTTTTAATAAAATTTTCAAATTTTGAAAAAAGGTGTTGTGAGAAAAAAAAAAATCAATCGAAAAAAATTTTACATTAAAAACAACTTACACTCAAAAAAAATAGTATTTTTTTACAAAAATGACTAAAAAAACTTTACTCAACATTTTTACTAATCAAAAATGTTATTTTTTTTATGTTAGAAAATTTTTCTATTTCTTAAAAAGGGCATTGTGGAGGGTATTCATAGATTCGACCAAGTCGAATTCAACTTTTCTACTTGTTTTGGTATCAAGTGTGAACGGGTTAATGATACCGTTAAGTCTTTAAATTTCATATTTAAATATTTACGTTCAAATATTATACAAAAATAATTTTTAATTAATTTTAATAATAAAACTTAAAATAATTTTTTTAAAGATCTTTTTTGCAAAAATCCCAATTTTGAGGCTTAAAGTGGGGACAGAAAATAAACTCGGATCGGAGTGATATTTTGCATGTGAGTTACTCTTAGGGGACCGACACTTTTGGAGGGTATTAGAAATTGAACAGAGAGAAAAGACTAAAAACGAGCCACCAAAGTATGCACTGGTAAGCAAGCAATTATGCTGCAATAAATACAAAAAAAGAATTAAAAACATTTTTAATTTTTTTATTATAAAAATTTTTGTATGTCCTTTTTGTCCATTTTTCAGTCAAAAAAATTTCAGGGTCTTAAATAATTTTTCTAAAAATAAAATATCATATATTTCAAAGAATTATCGTAAAAAAAATTGTATTTTCGTGTTAATCTACTTTAAAGTGAGTTATAATTATAATCAAAATGCGCTAATAACCCCGATTATATTGAAAAAAAAAAACAAAAAATAATAATCCTTAAGATTAGTATTGGCCTTAAGATAATAAAGTAAGTAAATGATTAGCTATTTACTGATTGCTGCTATGATTGTTGCATTTCAACTAAAATGTTTCCATTATTTTACAATTGGTCGAATTATTTAATGAATTAACTATTACCGTTATCAAAAATTAAGTATTAGCCATAATAAACAGCTGATTAGTCATCAAAAGCTCTTGACAAAAATAAATTGTTGTACCGCCTGCATATACGAGCAAATCTATGGGAAATTTAACTGACGGATCACCGATTTTCTTTATTTGTCGTTATTTGATAGAGCTTCAAACTAGAGATGGGCGCGTGAGTGATTTTTGACTCACACTCACTCACGCTCACGACAGGAATTTTTGAATCACGCACACTCACTTTCATATTTTTTCCACTCACACTCACTCACAATCACGTGAGTAAATTTAATACAACTCACACTCACGTGCACTCACGCAAGCTTCACTCACACTCACGTTGACTCACACTCACGAAACTTATATTTATACAAAAAAAAATTTCAAAAAATAAAATTTCAAAAATCTTTAAAAATTTTCTGCAAAATTTAAAGTTCAGCATAATTTTACATTTTTCTTTGCTTTTATCGGGACGAAATCTTAACTAAAGCCAAAGTTTACAATTTTTTTGATGTTTTTTTTGGTACGAAGAGAAAATAAATCACGCAAACTCACGCAAAAAATCAACTCACGCACACTCACTCACGCAAAGATCTTACTCACGCACACTCATGAAGAATATTATGAAGATTTAAAATTTAGAACAAAAATTTTTTTTTTTGAAATTTCAACAAAAAATGTTGAAAACCATATTTGAATCTCCTTTTTTTCTGGGAAGGACACCATGGATTTCCAAAATCTAAACTTTGTATTAAAGTGTAGAATGTCCTTTTAACGTTGTTAAAATTTCAGAGAGCCGTTTTGTCGTATTGTTGAGCAATTAATTTTTAAAGTTTGTCAGATAGCCAAATATTTGATTTTTTTCAAAATTTTAGCAAAAAATCAAAAATTTAGCTTTATCACCAACTTTAAAAATTTATTGCTCGACAACACGAAAAAACAACTCCCTGAAATTTAGCGTTAAAAGGATATTCTAAACTTTAATAAAAAAAATGGTTTTGGAAATCCATGGTGTCCTTTCCTGTCAAGGAGAAAAGGACATTCCAAAATTGCTTTAACAAATTTTTGTTCGATTTTTCGTACAACTTTTGGTTTCCAAGTAAAAAAACACAAAAAAAACTTTTTGGAGCACACTATTTGATTTTTTGCCAAAATTTTGAAAAAAAAATCAAATATTTGGCTTTCTAAAAAACTTTAAAAATTTATTGCTCAACAACACGAAAAAACACATCCATAAAATTTTAATAGTGTTAAAAGGGCATTCCTAACTTTAATACAAAATTTTGATTTTGAAAATCCATGGTGTCCTTCCCAGGAAAAAAGGACATTCAAATATTGTTTTCAATATATTTTGTTGAAATCTAAAAAAAAAATTTACTAAATTTTAAATCTTCATAATTTTATCTAAAATATTGTTTTTAAACGTTTTTCGTGCGACTTACGGTTTCTGAGTACAAAAATGATAAAAAACCGTCTTAAAGTCAATATTGTCAAAAAAAGCGCTTTTTTAAACGCCCATATCTTCCAAAGTACTGATCAAAAAAAAAATATATGGGTTTTAAGTAGAGTTTGCAAATAATCGAGATATTTCATAATCGCGATTACGATTAAAAAAATTGCCGTTAATCGCGAATACGATTAATCGGATTTTTTAAATAATTTGGGTTGCAATATCTTTAAAAAAAAATCTTTTGAAATTTACATTTTAGAAGGTATTTTTAGGAACAAAAACTATTATTTTAAGAAATAAAATTAAAAGCTTTCGAACTTTCCCAGTAAAAATTATTCGAGATTTTAGCACTACAGTCTCTTTTTTTAGTATATCATTGCACAGAAAAAAATAAAAAAAATATTTGAGTAAATTTTTAATACTATTGAGTAAAAAATTACTCAATTTTGCACCAGTAAACGATTTAATAGTATTGAGTAAATTTTTAATAAAAATTTATTAAATGTTTGCTAAAAAATTTGAGTAAATTTTCAATTGACACAATTAAAAATTTACTCAAAATTTATCAATTTATTTTTTTAAAAAGTTTAAAAAAGTTTTACATTTTTTTTGCAAAAAAAAAAACAAAAACTTGATTTTTCAAACTTAACCAAAGATATTTATGTCTCAAAGACATAGGAAAATTTTATAAAGACGATTACAAACTTTCATATACATATACAAAAAACTATAAACTAAACGAGAATTCAAAAAACTATGAGAGTTTAAAAAAAATAAAACAAACTATAAAATTTTTATTAAATTATTTACTTAAATTGTTTTTAAAATGTTTGAGTAAATTTTTAATTGCGTCAATTAAAAAATTACTCAATTTTTCTTTTTAAATTTAAACAAGTGATTACTCAAATTTGTTTCCTCCATATTTTTTTCTGTGTGCGCTCGAGCGCCCTTGAGAATTTTTAGTTAAGATTTTTTTAAAACTTATAATTAAAATTCTTTGTTGATAAAATTCCACACATACTTTAATTTTTGACATCTTTAACACTTTTTAAATGATCAAAAAGGTTTTTGGAGAAAAATACTAGATTTTCTTACATATTTATTGGGGTTAAATAAACTCTACAAAGAGTTCTTCAATCAGCGCTGAAAAGTGACATGATTTTACTGGGTCTTAATAACTTTTTATCTTTGCTACTAAAGAGCACTCTAAACTGTGACTGATTTGGATTCGCTCTTTGGATCATGATATCTTTCCAAAGCTGCTTTCAGTTTACCAAAATTTCTGCGGGGTCGTGTCAGAATACCTGCCGATGGCCAGTTAGCTCTTGTGAGGAAATTTATTTAAAAAATTTACAAGGCATCATTAGTCAACCAGCGCACACTGGGCCGAAATGGTAGTTTTTTTGGCCAAAACTAAAATAAACAAAATTATTAAATTAAAAAAAGCGAATGCACTATTGTATTAAGTATGACTTGCTGCACCTTGTCTGTAATTTTTGTAAAAATCGGTACACCCATTCTCTTGGAATGATCCATCAAAGATAAAATATGTATGCTTAAATCTCCATATACCGTAATCAAAAAAGCTAGCAAATTTATACATTATTAAGATGGGACCTTGTTTTTTTTTTTTTGGGGATTAATTTATTTGACAAAGGGAAGTACAACATGTAAATGGGTATGAACTGCTCTTTTTCCCTATTTTTTTTGATGATTTTTGATATTTTTATATAAATTTTGAAAAATTGTTCCATTTGATATAGTTGTTCCAAAATGTTCCGCGACATAATCCAAAAGTTAGGATGCCAAAATGTTCGTTGGTTTACTAGCTTTCAGACTGACCTGCCCGCTTTTGCCCGTTTTTTCATCTGCGTATATAATATCAATAGAAAGGGAGATGAACAAGTCTAAAGTTGTTAAAATGAGCCTTTTTTATTGAATTAAATTAATTTTATGAATTAACAATTTTCAAGTTTTTCCTAAAGTACATACATAGTGTTTTTCTATATTAATACGGGATAAAATGAAACCCGGTTACCCAAAAACCCGAATACAAAAAAAAAACCGGTTACGAGAAAAACCCGGTTACACGAAAAATATTTTTTTTTATCGTATTAAAATTTGTTTTTAATACATTGAAAAAAAAAAAATAATTACCCGGTTAGGCGGTCCTGACAGCTTTTTGAAAGAGTGTGGAACTTTTGATAACGATGAGTTAAAAAAAGTGTTTTTTTAAACGGGTTTTCAAAAAAAAAATATTTTTTCTAATTTTTTTCAAAATTTTATTTCCATTACATTTTTTAAAACGGGCACAAGCTGGCAACTATTATGGAAAGTGTGGATAGGAAGAATAATTCTGGCCCAGACAGTTTTTTGAAAGGGCGTGGAACTTTTGATAACGATGAGTTTAAAAAAGGGGTTTAAATAAAAAAATATTCTATTTTTTCAAATTTTTAATATTTCAATAACATTTGCCTAAACGGGCACAAGCGGGCAACATTTTTAGATAGAAGGGATAAAAAGGAAAATTTTGGCCCAGACAGTTTTTTGAAAGGGAGTGGAACTTTTGATAACGATGGGCTTAAAAACGGGGTTTACAAAAAAAAAATCAGATTTTTATAAACTCTTATTTCAATTAAATTTTTGAAATCGGGCACAAGCGGGAAATTTTTTTGGAAAGTGTAAATAAAAAGGATAATTCTGTCCCAAACAGTTTTTTGAAAGGGCGTGGAACTTTTGTTCACAATGATTTTTAAAAAAAGGGGGTTTTCACAAACATTTTTTTATTTTTTTTTTAATTTTTGGTATTTTAATCTCATTTGTGTAAACGGGCACAAGCGGGCAAGTTTTTTCTAAGGTGGGGTTAAAAAAGGCTAATTCTGGCCCAGACAGTTTCTTGAAAGAGCGTGAACTTTTGATGAGTTTTCAGAAAAAAAACTAATTTTTTTCAATTTTTTATTAGCCCTTATTAGAAGTAATTTTTTTTTTTTTAAACGGGCACAGACGAGTAACTTTTTTGGAAAGTGCTGATAAAAAGGGCAATTCTGGCCTAGACAGTTTTTTGAATGGGCATGGAACTTTTGATGACGATAACTTTAAAAAGGGGGTTTTCAAAAAAAGACAAATTTTTTCCAATTTTTTATAAACTTGTTTCAATTTAATTTTTGAAAACGGGCACAAGCGGAAAAGTTTTTTGGAAATTGGGGATAAAAAGGATAATTCTGGCCCAGACAGTTTTTTGAAAGAGCGTGGAACTTTTGATGAGTTTAAAAAGGGAGTTTTCAGAAAAAAAAAAAATAATTTTTTCCAATTTTTTATTAGCCCTTATTAAAAGTAAATTTTTGAAAACGGGCACAAGCGGAAAAGTTTTTTGGAAATTGGGGATAAAAAGGATAATTCTGGCCCAGACAGTTTTTTGAAAGAGCGTGGAACTTTTGATGAGTTTAAAAAGGGAGTTTTCAGAAAAAAAAAAATAATTTTTTCCAATTTTTTATTAGCCCTTATTAAAAGTAAATTTTTGAAAACGGGCACAGGCGGGCAACTTTTTTGGAAAGTGCTGATAATAAGGGTAATTCTGGCCCAGACAGTTTTCTGAAAGGGCGTGGAACTTTTTATGACGATGAGTTTATAAAGAGGGTTTTCAAAAAAAATGTTTTTTCAATTTTTTATAAGCTCATTTTTCAATTCAATTTTTGAAAACGGGCACAAGCAGGTAACTTTTTTGGAAAGTGCTGATACAAAAGATAATTCTGGTCCAGACAGTTTTTTGAAAGGCCGTGGAACTTTCCATAACGATGAGTTCTTAAAAGGGGGTTTTCAAAAATGAAATAATTTTTTTCATTTTTTTATAAATTTTATTTAAATTCCATTTTTGAAAACGGGCACAAGCGGGCAACTTTTTTGGATAGAAAGGATAATTCTGGCCCAGACAGTTTTTTAAAAGGGCGTGGAACTTTTGATAACGATGAGTATAAAAAGGGGGTTTTCAAAACAAAAACAATTTTTTTTTTTCAATTGTTTATAAACTTTTTTTCAATTATATTTCGGAAAAAGGTATATTCACGTGATTTAAATGAAAATCATTCACGCTCACGCGTGAATCACGTTATTTTTTAACTTTTTTTCAATTCAATTTTTAAAAACTTTTATATCACGTGATTTAAGTGAAAATCACTCACTCTCACGCGTGAATCACGTTGTTTTTTTAGTCACGCAAATCACGGGACCAGAGACCATCTCCAATTCAAAAACATAAACAAAAGACAAGTTTCTCTTCATTTGTTTCATCTATAACATCTGTAAATTTTATTAAAAATTAAGTGTCCACCCTGAAACAATTTCCTTGTAGGTCCGATTCCAAAAAGTTTCAAGTCACTTATTTATTACCCTAATATAGGCTTATATTCTGAATTTCAACAAAATCGATTAACATTTACGACCTGTAGAGACTTTTGGCCAAAAAACCTACCATCTCGGCCCAGTGTGCAGCGGTCAAAGTATGAAAAAATTAAGTTTTTGACAAAATTTCATATGCCATTTCTGCTTGTTATTGAGGGTTTGTGATTGAAGAAAAAAACACTATTTCTAAAGATTATTTTTAATGTGGATTTATTCCAGACCATGGTTTCTGTAGCCACCTCTACGTCTTCAGTGGAGAAAATTACATTAGATTTAAATTGTTTTATTTTTGTAAGACTGTTTTTCTATATGTTTTTTCAGCAACAGACTTAACTCTGATTGGAATCGAACCCACGTTCATGAAATTTTCCATCAGTTTGCAAAGCTAGTACCTTACCATCTAGGCTATCGCTCTGCTTGACAAACTAACAGCAGAAGTTGGTTCGTATTTCATTTGAGTATATTTTAAAAACAAAACTCTTCAAATTTACTGAGATCAGAATTTAAATTTTACTTTAAATTTGAATGACTTTTACGAGAAAAGGAAAGAAAAATCGCAAACAAGTTAACTGAACCATGGGTCAACCCATCAAAACTTTCCGGTCTACTTAACATTCCAGAATCAATGATTTTTGTTTGAAATTGTGCCGAAAGTAATCGTTTTTCACACTAATTCAGTTTTTTGACAAATAATTTTAATAAAAACTTTAAAATTGGTTTCAAAAAATTTTGGAACTGATTTAAATTCGTTATAAAAACTGTGTATTTCATAGAAAATTTTTAATCGTAATCGCATGTTTTTTTTGTCGATTACGATTAATTGGCGCGATTAATCGCGATTACGATTACGATTTTAATCGTTTTGCAAACTCTAGTTTTAAGCATCTATGAAGCTCTAACAACAAAAATTAATAAAACCGGTGATTCGTCAGTTAAATTTTCCACGGATTTGCTCAAATAAAACTGAATCTTGGTTTAAAATGGGTTAATGGAAATTGTTTTTTTATATATGTGAACATTTATACACTCAAAAAAAAAAGTTTGTAAAATTACAAGTAAAAGGTCTTTTAATTCTATTTTACTAATATTTTTGTGTTTTTTTACAAAAATTGTTGTATATTTAATAAAACTAAAACTACAGTTTACTTTGTAATTTTACTATTATATGTTGGTAAATTTATTTTACAAATTTTTTAGGTAAATTTACAAAAAAGTGAATTATTTTACAAAGTAAAAAAATATTACAAAGTGTTTAGTTTTTTTACACAAGAAAACTGTTATTGTACAACAAAATTTTACTTGATGTTATTTAGTCTTTCTACCAAAAAAATGTGTTATTACAAACATTTTTTTTAAGATCGTTTACAAGGTTTTTAGTTTGAAATGTATGTATTGAAAAGTACAAAATTCCAATGTAATTTTACAAATGTTGAATTAATGTTGTTTTACAAAAAAAAAAAAAATTATTCAGCAATAGGACACGCAAATAAGTTCAAATTTTGTTTGCGTTTTGGAGTAAAAAATTTAGTTAAAAATAATTTTTTATAAATAAAAAATTTCATGAAAAAAAAATTTGGAAATTTTTTAAGTTCCGGACACAAACATTTTTCAACTAATTGTAAGCTTTAGCAAAAAAAATTGAAACACTATTTTTTGATAATTTGCGTTAAGTAAAATACCACAATTTTTATGTGTTTCTACTATATAATTATTCTAGATTTTTTTTTTTGTATTTTTACCATTTTTTTTGGTAGTTTTACCATATTTTTTAGGTATTTTTTTTTTTAAATTTGGCACTTAAAATGTCAATAAAAAACCACCAATAATTAAAAATTAAGTTTTTCTTATTTTAACATGTACTTAAATATCCAGTCTACAGTATCCAAAATTTATTTTTCCGATTTTTTAAAAATACTTGTGAAAATAATTAAAAATTAAAAAAAAAAATTTTATTTTTTGACAAATTTTTCCTGCAAACATAAGAAATTTCTTGTGTCGCCTCCTTCGCAATTCTCATATGTTCTACTTAAGAAAAACGAAATGTCGAAAAAAAAATCATTTCAAGTTGTTGAAGTGCCGAAGAAGGGAAAATAAGATGCAACAATGGAAAAAACCTTTAAACTTACAATTCAAATATGTAAATAAACCAATTTTTTGTAAATTTACAAAACAAATATGAAAATTTAAAAAACAAAATTGTATACTTACGAAAAAAAGTTGTAATTTTATAAAAATGAAGTAGAAAATACAAAAACAATGTTGTAAATTTAAAAATTTTTTGGTTAAACTACTGTTTTTACGGCAAAAAAAAATAAGAAAAAATGGTATATATACAATAAAAATTGTAAACGTACCACTTTTTAGTGTAAATATACAAGTTTTTTGCCATAAAAAACAGTAGTTTAACCAAACAATTTGTAAATTTACAATTTTGGTTTTTGATTTTCCTCTTTAGTTTGTAAATTTACAACTTTTTTTTGTAAGTTTACAATTTGTTTTGTAAATTTTAATTTTGTTTTTGCAAATTTACAATTTTAATTGTATATATAAGATCTTTTCAATATTTTTTTGCGGTAAAAACAGTAGTTTAACCAAAAAATTTGTTAATCTACAATTTATTTTTTTTCATTTTCTATTTTTTCTTTGTAAAACAACGACCTTTTCCTGTAAGTTTACAATTTTGTTTTGTAAATTTACCAAATTTTTTGTAAATTTACAAAAAAATGTTTACCTCGAAGTTAACATTTTACAAAAAAAATTGTAAATTTACATTTTCTTTTGTTAAATCAATTTACAAATTATCCCCGTAACATTACGGTGATTCTTGCTAGTACATATTTCACAAAACCTGCCCCGTAAAATCACGGGGATTTTATGTCATTTTACAAACTTTTTTTTTGAGTGTAGTTTCTACAAAATAAATTTTGACAGTTTCCAATACTACAACTCTATTTCTAGCTATCTCAACTTCATCTCAACTTTTTTGTCTCTTACATTAATTTACAAGGGTTACTAACATGATCTGGAATTATAGATTTTGAAATTAGAGACTTGCCTAATAGCGACATATTTTGTCATTAATTTAATTTCTTTTTTAGTAAGTACAGATCGATCGCGGGCTCTAATTAAATTTGTTATAAGAATTTAAGTTGAAAAAAGTCAGAGAAAAAAATTACTTATGCTACTTGTAGTATAGCATTTTTATATTTGCTAAATAGTCTTGACAATGGAATCTGAGAAAATCCGAAACACGTGTCAGTTTAGTCATGCAAAAATTACCAACATAAATAAATTTAAAACAGAAAAAATTTTTCTGCAAAATTATTCTATAAAAATATCATAGTTTTAATTAATAAAGGTAAGATGACCTCGAGCTACAATAAACCTACTCAAAATATAATGAAATTTGATAAAAAAAAAAGTTTTTAAGAAAATTATAATCGGTCAAGAGCAACCATATATTAAAAAACAACAGTTGCTTCATATTTTGTTTGCAAACGCTATTATCTTTCACTCTAATGTTGCCGAGATTATGCCAGTTGCAATAAAAAAAAAACTATTGACAGTACTATATTAGTCCTCATAAAATATTGTTTGACTTTGTAGATAACTGTTAAGAGTTTTTTTTTTAATTTTGTTATAAATACAGGCCATACAAAGACGGAGCATTCAGTAGGACCAAAAATTCCGGTCACTTTAAATACCGAACTCCGTGTTATTTATTTAATTAAAATTAATACGCGTTGTTACATCGTGGATAAGTGTAAAATATAAATTAAGTTTTCAAAATGTCACCGTTTAGAGTAGCTGCCATATTGGTAGCCTTTTGCTGTTTAGCATTTGCTGCTCCTACGGTAGAAGAGGTCGTAGCACCCATGCCATTTGCGGATGAAGAATATCGTTTACCCACTAATATTATGCCAATAAATTATAATCTAACATTAAGACCTTATTTGAATGAAAGTGATCCTAAGGCATTTACCTTTGATGGTGAAGTTTTTATTGAAATTAATGCCAATCAAAGTACCAGTACTATTGCCATGCATTCCAAAAATCTAACTTACAGTGCACGTCGATTATGGAGTGTAGCTGCGCCAAATACTATAATTGCTTTAAGTGCTACTGCTGTACCTAATGATTTAACCGATATTATTACATATAATTTAGCAACTCCTTTAATTGCTAATCAATCGTATATTTTACATTTCGTGTATACCGGGTTAATGGGTGATGATATGCATGGTTTTTATCGCAGTTCTTATACGGATACTAAAAATGTTACAAAGTGAGTTTAAACAAGTAGAAAAATTTAATTCGACTTGGTCGAATCTATGAATACCCTCCACAATGTTATCTGATAGTAATTTTCTAAAAAAAATTCAAAAAAATTGCATTACAAATTTTTTATTAGAAATATGTATATTATTTTGAGTCAAACTTTCTTTTAATCAATAAAATTTTTTTGAGTGTACAATTTTTTTGACTGTCAACATTTTTTTGAGTCTGCCATTTCATTCAAAAAAATAATAATGTGTAAATTTTTTTTTTGAGTGTAACATTTTTTTTTTTGAGTGTAAATTTTTTTTTGAGTGTAAATTTTTTTTAGTGTACAAATTCTTTGAGTAACAAATTACTTTGTAAAATATTTTTGTTGTTTTATACCTACAGTGACTGTCACTAATATTCGGTTTTTTATTTAAGTACCAAAAGGTAGACAAAACATATTGTAAAATAAGAAAAGAACGGAGCCATTATTTTTCTTTTGTTATAGTGTCTCAAACATATAATGTATCAGTTAATATTAGACATCAATTCTATAAGGATTTAGCTAATATTAAATGAGATACGAGGTTCTCGCTGAAAAATGAATTATTTATAGACATTTTTAAAAAAAATTTTAAAAAATATTTCTAAGTCGATTTTTTCCAAGCTCAAGCATTAAAAATTTCAAAAATAGTCCAAAAATTTATATCCAGTTCTCAGCTAATTTTTCCAACGACTTAAACATAAACTAAAATTTTTCCAATACAGTAGAATAAATCCATAATTTTTCACCTCCATTTCTTTTGACCACCAGTTTTTTTAAAACCAAGAAAAGTTCTTATTGTTTAATAATTTTAGTTGACCTAAGTATATTGTAATGAGATACGAAAATAGTTAAACATTTCCTTTCTTAACAAAATATTGGTGGTCAAAAGAATTTGTGGTCAAAAAATACGGATTTCTTGTACAGTATTTAAAAAATTTTAGTTTTTGTTTCGGGCGTTAGCACAATTAGTTGAGAACTGAAAATAAAATTTTGGATAATTTTTTAAATTTTTAATGTTTGAGCTTGGAAAAAATCGACTCGGAAATATTTTTTAATTTTTTTTAAAAAAATGTCTATAAATAATTCATTTTTCAGCGCGACCCTCGTATCTCATTTAATATTTGCTCAATCTTTGTAGAATTAATATCTAATATATACTAATACATTATAATGTTTGCGACACTATAACAAAAGAAAAACAACAGCTCCGTTCTTTTTTTACTTTACAATATGTTTTGTCTACTTTTTGGTAGTTAAATAAAAAACCGAATTTTAGTGACAGTCACTGTACATATATGTAATACAAAAAAAACTATTTCATATATTTTCCTCTTTTTATATTACCATCCTTTTCTTTAAAAACCAAAAACAAATTAACATTCAATCATACACATACTTTATTTGATTTTTTCCCGTTACATACAGTTACACTAACAATAACATATATTTACTTGTCTAACAACTAAACTGCACCCCACGACAAGAAAACAAACAACAACAAGTTTTACAAAACTGGTATTTCACCATGCTATTGAAACTTGTTTAACGAGTTTTAAACAGTTTAAGGTGAAACACATCTGAAATTCAGTGCATTGCTTATAACTTTTGAACCACTGAACCGATTTTGCTGAAATTCAAAACCAAATAGCCTTGGGGAACAACAAATATATATGCTAAGCTTCAGTCCCCTCAGAATTGTCTTTCGAAAGTTATAGTGGTTTTAATCTTGTAAATTCGAAAAATACCCTTCCCGAAATTTACTATTTTGCTCATAACTTTTGAACCACTGGACCGATTTTGCTGGATTGCAATACCAACCTGACCCGGTAAATGAAGAACATATATGTCAAACTTCAGGAGCCTCCGTAAAGTCTTTCAAAAGTTAGCGTGTTTTCAACGGACAGACAGACAGACGGACGGACGGACGGACGGACGGACGGACGGACATCGCTAGATCGACTTAAAATCGATCAAGGATCATGAATATATATACTTTATGGGGTCCTAGACCAATATTTCGATGTGTTTCAAACGGAATGACAAACTTATATATACCCTCTATCACTAGAGTGGAGGGTATAAAAAAAAAAAAAATTTTCAAGGAAATGAAAACAACAATTTAAATTCTACTTTTCCGAATTCATAAAGTGCTCCAGAAATATTTTGAATACGAAACACTTTTTTAGTGATTGTTATTTTTTCTAACGAAAAAAAAAATGTAGAAAAAATTTGGCTAGAAAATATTTATTTTGAGTAAAAAACTGTTTTTAGTCATATTTTTAAGAAAAAAAAATTCTAATGTAGATTTTGTAAAATAAATTGTGTTAAATGTAATAAAAAACAAAATGTAAAGCCGAATGTAGTGATAAAAAAAAAAAAAGATTATTGCAAAAACTTTATTTAAAAGGAAATTACTTTTGAAAACAAAATAAGAGTACTTGAGATCGAGGTATTTGTTTTTGTATACTTAAATAAATAATTTATTTATTTTCCGATATTTCTCTTTTCTTTGAAAAGCATCATCAGGGGTTGTCCAAAAAAGATTAACAATACCAAGCATATTTGTATAAGTATAATTATGCACTTATTTATACTTAAACACACAAATATGTTTTGTATTGTAAATCTTTTTTAGACAAACCCTGATAATGCTTTTTAAGGAAAAGTGAAATATCGTAAAATAAATTATTTATACAAAATTTAATTTTTTTTTTTAGTAAAAAATTTGTTTTTATTTTGAGTGTCTAAAATTAAATGACTAAAAAACTTTAAAAAACATGTTTGTGGCTTTTTAATGTAAACATGAATTCGAAATGAAACTTGAGAAAAATTCACCGTTTGCTCATAACTTCTTCACCACTGCACCGCTTTCTCTGAAATTCAATATCAACATGAGAAAAATCAATTGTTAATCAAAATGGATCGGAAATAAATTGAAAAAGATCAATTGTAATTTCAACAAGTGAGAGTGTTAAATTCGGCTGTGCCGAATCTTGAATACCCTCCAACACGTTAAAAAATAAAAAAAAAATGGCAGGGGCGTCTTTTTTGGGGAGATTGGCGGTGGCGTAATGTTTACACATTATATGTTTACGACATTTACGCGTAAAAATACATTTTAACGTTGTTTTTATTTATTTTCAATAACCACGCCCCAAAAAGGGGGGTAGAGGTGGACTGAAAAAAATCGAGTTTTCTAATCCCCTTGGTCCAAATGCGGGTCTATGAATATAAAATGGCGTAAAAATGTTACATTTTTTGACCAAAAATTATAAAAAAAGCCGTGTTTTCAGGCGTTGTTTTAGTTCTTCAAAGGGGAACTTTTTCCCCCTAGTCTGATTTTGCCCATCTTCAAACTTAACCTTACCAGTAAGATAAGACATATTCTTGCTAGAATTCATGGACTGCATCGTGCACTCGAAAAAAAAACTTGTAAAATTACAAGAAAAACTTGTAACTTTTTTTTTGTTTGCTACCTCCTATTTAATAAAATTTCCTAGTAATTTTACAAGATTTTTACAAATAATTTTGTAATTTTACAAGTTTTTCACATTGTAAATTTACAAATTTTTTGACACAATAAAATTTACAAGGCGGTTTAATAATTTGGCTGTAGGCAAAATCGCCCAAAGAAAAATGGTCCAAAAAAGAAAACGAAAATTCGTCAAAAAATTTTTCATGCAAATTTGGGTCATATTTCGTATGAAAAGTTACCCAACATTTTTGGGCAAATTTTCATAGTTTTTGGGCAAAATTTCGAAATTAAAAATTGGACGATTTTTCATTACGAAAAATTACCCAAAAATTTTATATGAAAAATTACCCAATTTTATTTTCGTTTTATTTTTTTGTCAAAATCCTAAAATGTCAAAACTGATTATTTTTAGAAACAGTAAACGCATATCGTGTTTTTTTTATAAATTATATCGCCCGATTTTTTGTTAAAATTTGTTGGTAAAATTTTTCGACAGCGGCGCTTTGATCGGTGCTAATTCCAATTTTTTTTATTTCGTTAAAATTTAAGTTTCACACTTAAAACTTTTACATCAATTACTTATGCATTTTACGGGCTGTATTCTCAAAACAACGATCTATAAAAATAAATAATAACCACGTAACTAGGGCTTCCAATCGGGATATCCCGATCCCGGAAATCCCGGGATTTTCGGGATTAGGCAAATCCCGAATCTCGGGATTTCTAATTTTCATTTTTTATTTTTTTTTCCAATATTTTTAAATTTTTTTAAATAATTTGTATAAAATACGAATTTTGTGAAACAAAATAAAAAAAAATCGACAAAAGTTCTGTCAGGTACCATGTTATTGTTATAGAAAAGGGAGAAACGTTTGCGAAAAGTAAAGAAATTCTAAAAACTAGAGGTGGTTCGACATAAGGGCTTTTATATATATTACTTTTACTCTTACAAGAAGCATAGGACCGTAAATGGCTTTTGACACATCTTAACTCCTTAAGTTGTAAACTTTTTTAATTTTATGTTTTACTAAAACATTTTTTTAAGCCGTGAGTGGGTTTTGACTCACGCATAGTTACGCTCACCAAACAATAATGAAATTACTCACTTATGACTTACGCTCACGCGTGATTCAAACTCCACTCTCGCACTCTCGCTAACACATCTTTTACAAAAAAAAAAGATTGCTAAAAAATATTTTTTTTGCAAGAAATAAAAAAAAATTTAAAAAAAAAATCAAATAAATTTAAAAAAAAAAATCAAATCACGCAAGCTTTAGCAAAAAATGAATCACTTATGCAAAAATTCGAAAATTCATTAATTTTTTTTTCAACTCACGCTCACTAAAAGTTGATATCGATGAGCCACAACGAAAGATAAGAAATATAACCGAATACGGATATTCTTCACAGTAGGAATCCCAAACTTTTTTTGAAGTTAACAACATCAACTTTTCTAATCTTTTCGAACGCGTAGATTTTTCAAAGTGGCAAAAAATATTAAACATTTTTGAAAATCCCGAAAAATCCCGAAAATTTCCAAAAAAATCCCGTGAATCCCGGGATTAAAAATATCCCGAAAATCCCGGGATCCCGAAATCGGGATCCCGAAAATTTTTCTTCAATCCCGAATCCGGGATTCAGAAAAACCAATCCCGATTGGAAGCCCTACACGTAACCTATGGTCTTATCTTGAAAGTTTTTGTCTTTGTCTTAAAGTTATTCTGCGTAGCCCGCCTTCGGCAGAGCGTAGTAATTACAAACTCCATGCCTTAGACCCACCCTCTCCGCAAAAGAAGCTTTTCTGTGTAGTATGTGTTTTGGAAAAAATGTGTTAGAAAAAATATTTTTTAATTTTATTTTGGGCCATTTTTCATTTCTTCTTTGGGCTTTTTTTCGTTAATTTTGGGCAAAGTTTCTTTTTGGGTCATTTTTCATATTTTTTGGGTGATTTTGCATTTGGGCGATTTTTCATAAAATTTTTTGGGCGATTTTTCTTTGGGCGATTTTGCCTACAGCCTCGTAATTTTACTAGATTTTTTGCTATCTCCTATTTTACGAGAATTCCTAGTAATTTTACAAGCTTTTTACCAATAATTTTGTAATTTTACAAGCTTTTTACAAATAAAATTGTAAATTTACAGTTTTTTTGACGAAATTAAAATTAAAAGGAATTCTTGTGAATTTACTAGATTTTTTTTGTAAAATTATCTTAGAAATTTGTAAAATTACAAAAAAAAAAAAAATAAAATTACAAAGAAAATTTAATTTCAAATTTGTTAAAAAACAAGGAAAACTGTCAAATATTGGTAAAATGGGATTACGAAACTTTTCCTAGTAATTTGACAAAGTTTTTTTTTTTTGTGTGTGGTTTCTACAGACGGACGGACATCGCTAGAATGTCTTAGATTGTATCATGGGTCAATAATATATGGGGCATTCCATGTCAAATCGGACACTTTGAAAAATTTTTTTTTAGATTTTCCCAATTTGTTTACAGTTTTTAGTACCCTTCGAAAACTCCTTCGTGGTAAATTTTCAGATTTTTTTGGTAACCGTTTCAAAAGATATCGAATTTTTAAAAATTGGTAGTTTGTAATTCTTCAATTTTTTAGTCAAAATTTTTGTTTTTTACGTATTTAAAAAAAAAAATCCAAAAAAATTTCTAAAAAGCGCTCTTGTATGCGATTTTTAAGTTTTAAAATTTAAATGTCATTTTTGAAAATGTGTGTACTCTTCGATTTTTTTAAATTTTTTTTTGTGTAAAACTTCTATCGATTCTAAAAATTGTTTGTCCAGGAGGATCGTGGGATAACGATTATTACTATTTTTTAAAATTTTTTGAAAAAATGTTATTGTAATTTATCATTTCTACTGCTTTCTGGTGCGTCATAGAGGCGTCATTTGTAAGACCGACCCCCATTAATTTTTACGCATTTCTTCGAAACAAACTAATACCCTATCTGCAATTTCTAAGGGGGCTCCCACACCAAATGACATTTTTTAAAATTAGCTCCAACCGCTCTAACTGCCCTAAGAGTGCCCTTAGAGCAATAAAATATATGAGCCTACTTAGTTGGAGATAGGGCGTAGGTATGTTTTAAAAAAATTTTGTGGTGTAAAAATAAATGGGGGTCGGTCTCACTAATGACCCCTCTCGGAAGCACCATTGGACCGGTAGAAGCTAATTAATTAGAACAAATTTACAAAAAATTAAAAAAAATGTATGGGGACCGCCTTAACAGTTAAAGATAGAGGATAGGTGTGTTCAGAGAAAAAAATGTTTGGACTAAAAAAATATTGTGGGTCGGCCATACATTTTGTTGCTCTAAGGGCATTATTAGGGCAGTTAGAGAGGTTGGAGCAAATTTTAAAAAATGTCGTTTTGTGTGGGAGCCCCCTTAGAAATTGGAGATAGGGTATTAGTTTGTTTCAAAGAAATGTTAAGACGTAAAAACTAATGGGGGTCGGTCTTATAAATGACCCCTCTAAGACGCACCATTAGAGCAGTAGAAATGATTTTAAGATTAAAAAATCACAATAAATTTTGTTCAAAAAATTTAAAAAAATAGTAATAATCGTTATCCACGATCCTCCTGGGCAAAAATTTGCAGAGTCGATAAAAGTTTTACACAAAAAAATTTCAAAAAAATCTAAGAGTACAAACATTTTCAAAAATGAGATTTAAATTTTAAAACTTAAAAATCGCATACTAGGGCGCTTTTAAGAATTTTTTGGGATTTTTTTTAAAAAAGTACGTAAAAAAACAAAAATTTTTAAAAAAAAAAAAATTGAAATTTGGACCATTATTGAAGAAGTTATTAGTAAAAGACATTTGAGTAAAGGAACAAACTACCAATTTTTAAAAATTCGATATCTTTTGAACGGGCCATCAAAAAAATCTGAAAATTTACCACGAAGGAGTTTTCGTAGGGTACTAAAAAATGTAAACAAATTGGTAAAATCTAAAAAAAAAATTTCAAAGTGTCTGATTTGACATGGAATGCCCCATATGTATTTTTTAAACTTTAATGCAATCATTAAAAAAATTTATAATTCTTTTTTTTTTCAGATGGCTAGGTTCTACTCAATTCCAAACAAATCATGCTCGTCGTGCGTTTCCCTCATTTGATGAACCAAAATTCAAAGCCACCTATGATGTAACCTTAGTACGTCACAGAAGTATGAAGACTGTCAGTAATACCCGTATCATTAGCTCTGCTATCGATGGGTAAGTCCATTACCACCTGAGGGCCTACAAAATAAAAATGTCATAATCAAATTAAAATTTCAATTTACAGTGAAAATATCATAGATGTCTATGCCACCACTCCCAAAATGTCTACTTATCTGTTGGCCTTTATTGTCTCTGAATTCAATGAACGTTTCAATGGTGATTTTGGTATTGTAGCTCGTCCTGAATACTATGCTCAAACAGAATATAGTTTTGATGTCGGTCAAGATATTCTAACTGAATTGGGCAACTATTTGGGTTTGCCCTACTACGAAATTGGGGTTGATAAAATGCATATGGCTGCTATACCCGATTTCTCAGCTGGTGCTATGGAAAATTGGGGTCTTTTGACCTATAGAGAGCGTGCTTTGTTGTATGCCGAAGGTTCTACCACATTGAGTGCTAAACAATCTATTGCCGGTATTGTAGCTCATGAACAGGCTCATATGTGGTTCGGTGATTTGGTAACCTGTGATTGGTGGAGTTATACTTGGCTAAATGAAGGTTTTGCCAGTTATTTCCAATATTTTGCTACTGCAAAGGTGAGTATTATTTAGGAACATAATATGATTGCTTCAAAAATTGCTATAAACATATTATGATATAATTCACAATCATAATATGACACTCTTATATTAAGGTTGCTACAATCATATCTCTTTTTTCAGTGTTGCCAAATGTTAAGATTTAAATTTTATTTTAAATATTATTAAAATTCCAGGTTGAAACCGATTTTCATATGGATTTACAATTTCCTGTCAATCTAATTCAATCTGTCTTTGGTATGGATTCTACAAATAGTACAAATCCGATGAGTGATGAAAATACAAACACTCCAGCCGATTTGAGTCGAATGTTTAATAGTATTACTTATAACAAGGGTGCTGCAGTAATTCGTATGGTCAAACATGTTTTGGGAGAGGATAATTTCAGAACGTCTTTACATGAATACCTATCAAATAAGTAAGTTAACATGGCAATATTGAACAATTACTGTTCGGTTTAAAATTTAAAGGGAAGGTTTTTTAGTCGGGAGACTTATGTTTGGCAGAGAAACTCAAACTCATATTAAAGAGGCAAAGGGAAGCCAATAATCTTAAACCCAGTACTTTGGTACTTTTTCGTACTTCTGAAGAAATGAATAACTGAGTTTTTTGAATGTATGATCCCCCATTGAAACAAAACATTCTGAAAAATGGCTTTTAGAAATTTCTGGTACTAAAATAGTGAAAGGGTGAAAAATTGTAATTAAGTACAATTTACTTTAAGTACTTTCCCTAAAATTATGGTCTTAAAAACACGAAATTATGAATTTTGAAATTTGAAAAACATTTCACCTTTTAGAAATTCAGATTTTAATGTAGTAAAAACAGTGAAACATTTTACTGTCGTACTTTTTCTATCTCCTGAAATTATTAATCTAGAAACTTGAAATTTGGAACGTATAACGAAAAAACGTTCTGAAATTTGGAATGTATAGCGAAAAAACATTCTGAGAAAAGTTCTCCATCGAAACAAAACAATCTGAAAAAGTACTTCTAGGAATTTCTGATACTAATTGTATGAGGTTGAAAGCATCAAAAAAGAAAAAAAAAATCTATCGCCTGAACTAATGGTTCCAGAAACTTTAAATTTCGTGTGTAGGATCATCCAGAAAAAAAAAATTAAAATAATAAATTTTAGAAAGTTTCGACTCTAAGAAGGTGAAAACCCGTACCTTGGTACTTTTTTGATCTCCTAAAATAATAGTAAAAACAACTTGATTTTTGGAATGTAGCATCTATCATCAAACCAAAACATTTTAAAAAAAAAAATCTGATACTAAAAGGTTAACAGAGGTAAAAAATTTTACTTTGGTACTTTTTTGATATCCTAAAATAATAGTCTTTAAAACTTGAATTTTTGAATGTAAATTCATCCAGCAAAAAAAAAACATTTGAAAAAAGTTTTTGAAAATTTAGATTCTAAGAGAACAAAAGGCTAGAAATTTGAAATTTGGAGCGTCCTACGAAAAAAGCATTCTGAAAAAAGTACTTTTTAGAATGTTTTGATTCAAAGCGGGTAAAAAAATGTACGTTATCACTTTATCAAACTCCTGAAATAATGTTGAAAAAAACTTTATTTGTAGATCTTTTATCGAAACAAAACATTTAAAAAAAAAAGTTTTTGAAAATTTCGATTCTAAAGGAACAAAAAGGGGGTACAAATGGAAAATTTCTACTTTACTGAAGAAAAGACCGTCAGAATCTCAACAGAAATACATTTTAAAGAAAATTTAGTTTTTTAGAGTAAAAGTGTGTAATTAATGAACCAAAGTGGGGTAAAATATTGCTTTTTATATATATTGTCATAAAGACACTAGATTACTTTTTATTTCTTTAACTCAAGTTATATGGAAAGGAATGAAATTTACACGGAACGAACTAAAATGGAATGAAATGGAATAGAACGGCGAACGAAAATGGAATGAAACAGAGAACGATACGGAATGAAATTTTTTTAAGTCAAAAAAATTTCATTTTAAGAATGAAATTTTTGTAAGTCAAAAAAAATGTCATTCCAGTTCGTTCTCTGTTTCATTCTGCTTTATTCCCCGTCCTACTCTATTATTTTAATTTTAATATTTGAATCATTCAAAAAAGTTTTTTGTGAAGGACTTAAATAGGGTTTGCAATGCGGTTTTAATCGTAACCGTAACCGCGACTAACCGCACTATTTAACCGTTACCGTAACCGCAAGTTTTTTCTTTAGAAAAAAAACAATAAAAACAGAACAAAAAATATTAAAAAATTATAAAAACGCCTCAGAATATAAAGCTTTTTCCACTGAAAAAGTATTTCAGAATCTAAAATTTTTTCTGTATAATAAATGTCTTAGATTCTGACACAGTTCCCAATAAAAATACGCCTCTGAGGCATATTGTCAAAAGGAAAAATCTGAAAAATCTTCTATTGAAAAACGTCGCAGTATCTGAAACTTTTTCTATAGCAAAAAATACTTAGAATATGAAAGTTTTTATATAAAAATAAATGTCTCCGAATCTAAGACATTTTTTTATAGAAAGAATATTTCAGAATCTGAGACTTTCTCTACAGAATAAATTTCTGTTTCTCTGCAAAAAAAAAAATCTTAGAATCTGAGAATTTAGCTAGAGAAAGAAATTCTTAGCAACTAAACCTTTTTCTAAAGGAAAATACCGAAATTTAAAAAATTCTTTGAATCCAATATTTTTTTTAAGAAAATATGCTTTAAATATGTGTTCCATCGAAAAATAAAATCTCTCAGAATCTATGGCTTCTCCCACCAAAACAAAAAAGCTATACCCTCCATTGTCTGTCTACATTTTACATAAAATCAGTAATGT
This sequence comes from Pegoplata infirma, assembly GCA_963921195.1. NCBI lineage: Eukaryota > Metazoa > Arthropoda > Insecta > Diptera > Anthomyiidae > Pegoplata > Pegoplata infirma. The sequence goes on along the minus strand of OY992536.1, from coordinate 310,998,505 downwards.
ACTTCTATTATACATTTTTATTAATCAAAAAATAATTAAATTTAAATTATTTTAAAAGATGGCGGTTAACCGTTACCGCGGTTAAGGAAAACTGCGGTTGTTTGCAAACCCTAGACATAAATGACCACAAATAAATATGAAATAACGATTCTGTAAGGTAGAATTTCAGTAAATGAGGACTTAAAGTTTGATCCTTTTATTATTTTAATACCAGTGGATATTAGAGTGGCATTTTTTTTAGCTTTTGATTTTCCCAAGTGTCCGGAATTTTTTTCATTCTAATAGACTAAAATTTATTATATTAAGATTTAAAACCTTTCTTTTGCCAAATGCTTAACATTCCACATTATATTTCCATTTTCCAGCTCCTACCGCAACACAGTTCCCTCAGATCTTTTTGCTGCTTGGAAAAAATACTGGCCTTCAAATTCTAGCGATCATGCTGATAGTCTCTTATCAACATTCACCACTCAAGTTGGTTATCCCGTTGTAACATTCGATCTATCAACCCCAAATACTTTGAAAATAAGCCAGAAACGCTTCCTGCTAAAGGACAATGATGGTTCTGATCCTAACTTATTTTACACCGTACCCATTACCTACACTACAAGTGATGACAAAAATTTCAATGACGTTACACCGAAATTATTTTTACCCAACTCTAGTGCTGTTACCACTATAAATCTATCAAAGAACTTAACATGGGTGATTGGTAATATTCAGGAGACTGGCTACTATCGTGTCAACTATGATAATGCTACTTGGAAAAATATCGGTCACGCATTTCGTGACGAAAGTTCGATTCATGTCCTAAATCGTGCACAAATTTATGATGATCTCTTCGCATTAGCTCGGGCCAGCTACATCGATTATGAATTAGCTTTGGAAATTCTAGAAAATTTACAATATGAAGTTGACTACTTACCCTGGACCTCGGCTCTTAATGGTTACACATATTTGGTTACACGTTTGGGTACTGATACGGTCAGCTTTGGTAGTTATATACGTGATCAAAGTAAAACTGCTTATGAGTGGCTTGGATGGGAAGAATCGTCTAAAGACACAGCTTTAGATATTTACAATCGTGCCAAAATCTTAGCTTGGTCTTGTAAATTTGGAAACCGTGATTGTATTAATAAGGCTCAGGAATATTTTAACAAAGATTTGACTACAAATCCAGTACCCGTTAATATTCGTTCTGTTGTCTACTGTACAGCTATGCGTGAGGGTAATCTAAAAGATTTCGAGAAACTCTTTAATAAATATAAAACTGAAACTGTACCCACCGAGGTAACTTTGATAATCAGCACATTGGGTTGTGTTAAGAACAGTGAATTAGTAACGAAATTTTTCGATATCATATTGACCGATGATATACGTCGTCAAGATAAATCGAATGCTTTGTCTGGTCTGTACTCGGAGAATAATGAAAATGTTGAACCTGTTTTTGATTTGGTGGAAAGCAAATTAGATGAATTAGCTGAAGCGTAAGTTAATTTTAAATAAAAAAAAATAATTTGTTTATAATAAAACATATTTCATATTTTAGAATGGGAGGTTATTCCGCTGTTGCTTCCGTAATCTCCAACATCGCATCTCGTTTCACTACAGAGCTACAAGAAAATAAATTGAAAACTTTTAATAACAGATATCAAGAAAAATTCGGCACATCTATCTCAACTTTGCGAGCTGCTGAAAAGACTGTGGCCGAAAATTTACTGTGGGCCAATAATAAATTGGGAGCATTCAAAACCTATTTGGACAGTATTAATCGTAGTGGTAGCACCACCATCACTGGATTTACTGCCTTGACGTTGGTGCTTATGACATGGATTGCTAAAATTGTTCTTTAAAGTTAGTAATTGTTATACGTTACGGAACGTTTTTTAGAATTTAAATATAAATTTTTACCTCTTTTAAATGGATTTTATGACCTTAAAGTAAGATTTTTTTGTAATAAAGTGTAAAATAAATAGTTAATACATTATTAGTAATTTAATTTTAAATAAAAGTTTTTTGGTATTTTATAACTTAACAAAATAAGAAAAAACAAGTGAGAGCTTAAATTCGGCTGTGCCGAATGTTTTATACCCTCCAAAATGTAAAAAAAAAATAAATTGACAGGGTCGTTTTTTTTGGGGGGTGGGGGGGGGTTGATGGGGGTCAGTGGGTGACTTTGAGAGCACCTTCCCATCGTGATAAATATACCAAATGTTTCATTTATTTAACTAAAATACAAAAAACATGTAAAAAAAGTGTATATTTTTAGATGCTGGTTCAGTTCTTCAAGGGGGAATTTTTTCCCCTGGCCCGATTTTGCCCATTTACGAACTTAACCTGCCTATGAATATGAGCCTAACTTCAGGAGTCTAGCTCTTTTATTTTGAACTGCATTTTGTTATCTACAGACAGACGGACGGACGAATCGATCATAGATCAATAATATATATGGGGCATTCCATGTCAAATCGGACACTTTGAAAATTTTTTTTTTAGATTTTCCCAATTTGTTTACAGTTTTTAGTACCCTTCGAAAACTCCTTCGTGGTAAATTTTCAGATTTTTTTGATGACCCGTTCAAAAGATATCGAATTTTTAAAAATTGGTAGTTTGTTTCTTTTCTCAAACTTCTTTTACTCATAACCTCTTCAATAATGGTCCGAATTTCAATTTTTTTTTTCAAAATTTTTATTTTTTTACGTACTTTTTAAAAAAAAAAATCCCAAAAAAAATTTTAAAAGCGCTCTAGTATGCGATTTTTAAGTTTTAAAATTTAAATTTAATTTTTGAAAATGTTTGTACTCTTTGATTTTTTTTTTAATTTTTTTGTGTAAAACATCTATCGATTCTACAAATTTTTTGCTCAGAAGGATCGTGGGATAACGATTATTACTATTTTTTTAAATTTTTTGAAAAAATGTTATTATAATATTCCAATCTTAAAATCATTTCTACTGCTCGAATGGTGCGTCATAGAGGGGTCCTTTATAAGACCGACCCCCATTAATTTTTATACCCTCCACTCTAGTGATAGAGGGTATATATAAGTTTGTCATTCCGTTTGTAACACCTCGAAATATTGGTCTAGGACCCCATAAAGTATATATTTTCATGATCCTCGACCGATTTTAAGACGATCTAGCGATGTCCGTCCGTCCGTCCGTCCGTCCGTCCGTCTGTCCGTCTGTTTGTCTGTCTGTCTGTCTGTTGAAAACACGCTAACTTTTGAAAGACTTTAAGGAGGCTCCTGAAGTTTGGCATATATGTTGGGCATTTACCTGGTCAGGTTGGTATTGCAATCCAGCGAAATCGGTTCAGTGGTTCAAAAGTTATAAGCAAATGAGTAAATTTCGACAAGGATTTTTCTGGAATTTACGAGATAAAACACACGGTAACTTTCGAAAGGCAATTCTGAGGGTGCTGAAGTGTGGCACATATATTTGCCGTTCCTCTGGTCCGGTTCGTTTTAAATTTCAGCCAAATCGGTTGAGTGGTTCAAAAGTTATTAGCAAAACCGTAAATTTCAGATTCGCCTCACCTTAAATTCACGTGTTGAAACACCGTTAAACAGGTTTTAAAAACATAGGTAAGTCACAAAAATATTTTACAACGCATTTTTGTCACTCAAAAATATTTTTACACTAAAAGAAAAAAAAAATACACTCGAAAAAAATTTTACACTCAAAAAAAATTATACACTCAAAAAAATTTAGTAAATTATTTTTTTTTTTTCAAAAATTAGTTAAAAAAAAGTTTTTTTAAACAAAATAGAGTATTTCTAATCCAAAATGTTATTTTTTCACTCTAGAAAATTTACTATAACTTAAAAAGGGCATTGTGGAGGGTATTCATAGATTCGGCCAAGTCGAATTTAGCTTTTCTACTTGTTTCGTCTTAACGTTTCTTTGGAACAAACTAATACCCTATCTCAAATTTCTAAGGGGGATCCCACACAAAACGACATTTTTTTAAATTTGCTCTAACTGCCTTAATAGTGCCCTTAGAGCAACGAAATGTATGACCGACCCACAATATTTTTTTTGTCCAAAAATTTTCTCTGAACACACCTACCCTCTATCTTTAACTGTTAAGGCGGTCCCCATACAATTTTTTTGATTTTTTTAAATTTGTTTTACTAAATCAGCTTCTACCGGTCTAATGGTGCGTCCGAGAGGGGTCATTAGTGAGACCGACCCCCATTTATTTTTACCATACAACATTTTTTTAAAACATACCTGCTCCCTATCTCCACTCCCTAAGTAGGGAGCCCCCTCGGTCTTATAAAGGACCCCTCTATGACGCACAATTCGAGCAGCAGAAATGATTTTAAGATTGGAAAATTACAATAAAATTTTTTCAAAAAATTTTAAAAAATAGTAATAGTCGTTATCCACGATCCTCCTGGGCAAAAAATTTGTAGAATCGATAGAAGTTTTACACAAACAAATTTCAAAAAAATCGAAGAGTACAAACATTTTCAAAAATGAGATTTAAATTGTAAAACTTAAAAATCGCATACTAGAGCGCTTTTACGAATTTTTTGGGATTTTTTTTTTTAAAAATTACGTAAAAAACAAAAATTTTGAAAAAAAAAATTAAATTTGGACCATTATTAAAGAAGTTATGAGTAAAAGAAGTTTGAGTAAAGGAACAAACTACCAATTTTTAAAAATTCGGTATCTTTTGAACGGGTCATCAAAAAAATTTGAAAATTTACCACGAAGGAGTTTTTGAAGGGTACTAAAAACTGTAAACAAATTGGGAAAATCTAAAAAAAAAAAGTTTTTCAAAGTGTCCGATTTGACATGGAATGCCCCATATACTTTATGGCGTCCCCGACCGATATTTTGATGCGTTACAAACGGAATGACAAGGTGAGTATACCCCCATACTGTGGTTGGAGGGTATAAAAATAAAAAATATTATAGTCAGTAAAGGTCGACCATTTAATACCCAAAACCATCTTAAGATATGACGGGGCACTCGGGCACACAAGAATTTTGGGTCCGCTGGAAAAAATAGCATGTGCAGGTCTATTTCTATAGAAAACAAGTAAGAAAATTAAAGTCGGTCAAGACCGGCCATATAATACCCTACACCGGTGTTTCCCGGAAAATGGGTCCCAAGTTGAAACATGGACCGATGGGATCTATCTTTTTTTAAAACTTTAATAAGTGTTAAAAAACAACCACAAACCAAGTTTTAGTGAATTATGCTTCTATTTGTTGCAAATACACTGCATTAACTGAATATCGGGCGAAATTTGTATATGGGTCTAGGTCCAAAAATGGTCCGATAATAATCAGATTTGATAAGGTTATTAAAGTACGCGTTTAATACATACAAACAAAATTTTAATAAAATATTTTTGATTTTCATGCATTTTGAGAGATTTGTGCGAATATCGGGAAGGGGGTTTGTATGGGGGCTACAAGAAGAATAGGTCCGACGGGTTTAAACTTTGAAATGGTGATTTGTGAATACAAAATACGGTTAACTGTCAAATTTCGATAGGGTACCTTTTATAAAACCGTTGTTAGAGTCATTTGAGGCCAATTAAAAGGGGACGTTTGTATGGAGGCTAGGTCAAAACATTGACCGATTTTTCCAAAATTTCAATAGGCTTCGTCCTTGGGCCAAACAAAACTTAAGTTTTAAATTTCAGTGAAAAAAAACTTGGGCGAGCTGATTTGATTTCAGAAAAAAATGTTCACCCTAGTTATATATGAAATAAAAAAATCATCTAACCCCCAAATATTTTAAAATAAGTTGCGCTAAATCATTAACCAATTTTCATTAAATTTCATTAATTTCCCCACTTTTTTTTAGTGTACTTTTTTGACATCTGTCATAAGTGTCGCATCTGTTTAGTCTGTGCCAAAACAATGATTGCGCGTTCGTTCTAATTATACCCTACACCACACTGTGGTACAGGGTATGATGAGTTTGTGCTGATGTTTGTAACTACCCGAAATATTGGTCCTAGACCCACTTTTAAGTATACCGATCGACTTAGAATCACTTTTTGAGTCGATTTAGCGATGTCAGTCCGTCCGTCCGCCCGTCCGTCCGTCCGTCCGTCTGTCTGTCCATGTAAACGGTGTAAACACGATACAGGTCGCAATTTTCAATCAATTGACTTGAAATTTGAAACTTAAGCCTCTTTTGGCCCAAGGACGAAGCCTATTGAAATTGGAAAAATTCGGTCCATATTTAGACCTAGCCCCCATACAAAGGTCCTCTTTAGTTTTGGCTCAAATGATTCTAATAACCGCATTTTAATAGGTATCTTTTCGAAATTTGGCAGGTAATCATGTTTCATCCACACAAATCACCATTCCGAATTTTAAAGAACTCGGACCAGTTCTTCTTGTAGCCCCCATACAAACCACCTTCCCGATTTTCACATAAATCTCTAAAATTTCATGAAAATAGAAAATATTTAATTAAAATTCTGTTTGTGTATGTTAAACGCGAGTTACATATAACCAAATATACCGACTGTATGGTTGTGCATATATGCACAATCATACACTCTGTCATTTGTTTGTATGTCAAAGCAACTTGATAGTTTTGTTATTGTGTTATTGTCACAATATCAGTACTATGGGAATGCTTAACATACATACTTATATAATAATGTAGAAATAAGTTTATGCTGAATTGCAGATTAGCTGCAATTCTTTACCTTTAAGATATTTATAAGAATTAAAATTAAGAATTTTAAATAAAGTTTAGTTTTTAAAAACCCAGAAAACAACAAAGTTGTTTAATTCATATAAGTCGCGTACTTAAATAACCTTATCAAATCTGATTTTAATCGGACCATTTTTGGACTTAGGTCCCATGTGAAAATTTCGCCCGATATTCAGTTGAAGCGTTTTTATGTCAACAAAAAGAAGCTCATTCCACTCAAATTTGATTTGTGAGTGCTTTTTACACTTATTAAAGATTTGACAAAATGTAGATCTAATCAGTCCATGTTTGAACTTTGGACCCATTTTCCGGGAATCTCTGGTGTAGGGTATTATATGGTCGGTCTTGACCGACTATAATTTTCATACTTGTTTTAGTTTCTTTTCGTTGTAAAAATAGTTTATAAGGGCTAGTTGTCACGAGACTGCCTAAATTGAATTTTGTAATCATAATAATAATTTGAAAAAAGCTTATTTGAGAAAAAGCTTATGATTTTTTTAATTTGCTCAAGTTTAAAAACTATACAATTTTTTTAAAAATTCATAAAACAACTTCCACTCCCTTTAAAAAAAACTGTCTGTTCTAGAATTATCTTATTTATCCGAAGTTTATTACATATTTTTTCTCATTTCTCATGATTTTCAATTGAAATTTACTTTAAAAATTCTATAATATTTCAACAAAGTATTGAAAATAATTTGATAGGGATATCGTGACAATTGGGCTTTATGATTGGTTATCATTTTATGAGTTAACCCTAAGTTACGCTAAACATGTTCATTAGAGTGGTTAATAATTTTTTTTTTTGCTTTTTCAGGCCCTCATTTTATGTTATTTTTTTTTTTAAGTCTTACACACAGTACATGAGTAGTAGGTTCACAGAGGTGCATTTGATGTGTGTAAGTATTAGTGACAGCACACGGTGTAACTTTTGACGTTTCATACAAAACGTAAACAAACAACATAAATAGTATTTATTAAATACATACACAAAAGCTCACACGTACAGGCACACTTACACTAGGCAGCGATGATAATTCTGTACTAAAAATCTTACTAGTCTGTACTGTGGTCTTACACCCTCCTCCTAGTATATGTTACTTGGTGCCGAAATCTTTACCTGATTTTTCAGATATTTAAAAAAATTTTACAGGTGTTTTAAGCATCATTTTGGATCCGTAGTGCATTTGGGATATGCTTAAAAGCTGTTTGCACGAAATAACATAAAATGGAGGGTGGTAGGGGTGAGACCACAAAAATAATATCGCTCATTTACTTGTATAGTGTCATAACTCAAAATATGTCGTTTTTGGGTAAACAATACAGAATTATTTGTTATATCCTACTTTATATTTAGGGAATTCACATGGGTATCGTATTTGGTGTTGTATGTTGTATGTCCTATCTGAAAACAGGGTTGGTTAAACTTTAAATTAATAATACGACACTTACACGATATGACGATACAACATTTATACCTATGTTTTGTGCACTGTTGCCAAGTTGGAGGTTTTCCCGCTAAATCTAGCGCTTTTTGTTTGGATTTAGCGGGGGAAAATTGGTTTTAGCGGGAACTGTGTTTTAGCGGGAAAATCTAGCGCTTTTTGTTTGGATTTAGTGGGAAAAATTTAGAGGTTTTTTTCAATTTTTCTTTTTTTTCAATCGAAAACGCCAAGTTTGTCGAGTTTTAGCGCTTTTTTTGTAACTTAGCGGTAGAATTTTATATTTTCCCGCTAAATTTTTTTCGGCGGTTTCTTGCGCGTTTTTAGTGAAAAGTCAATTTTCGTAGAAAAAATAATTTGGAGGTTTTTTTTTTTTAATTTTGCTTTTTTGTCAATCAAAAATGCCAAGTTTTTCGGTTTTTAGCGCTTTTTTCCGTAATTTAGCGGGAGAATTTTAAATTTTCCCCGCTAAATTTATTTTTGGCGGTTTCTAGCGCTTTTTTAGTGAAATTAAGAGGTTTGTTCACGCCGAAACCCTAGCACTGCAAACCCTATCTTTTGTTCATACAAAACTCGTATGTTTGAACTGTTTGCACTGTATAACAGTTCAAACATAGAAGTTTTAAATATGCAATAAGCTTATCTACCAAATGAATTCCTAGTTTTAAGTCAGTCATTATTTTCCTACCAAACAGTACAAACGAATTGTCAATAAAGAATTCCCTATACTTAAGCTAATCCTGCTGTCTTTTTACTTGGCGATATTTACAAAGGAAGTTAGTGACTCTGGTCCTTCGTTCCCCACATTTTCATGGTCCTCATCGAACCGGATACCAAAGGCCGTGGAAATTACAAGTTCCATTTCATCGAAAAATTTTCTTCTAATAAGAAAATAATTTCATTTTCAAAATTTTCTTTTCAAAAAGAAAATAATTTCATTTTCAAAATTTTCTTCTCAAAAAGAAAATAATTTCATTTCAAAAATTTTCTTCTCAAAAAGAAAATATTTCAAACAAAGTTCATCGTTTTTTATTCAAAAAGAAAACGCTTTCAACACGTTCCAGAAAAATTCATTCCAACAAAGATAAGTATAATAATTTCAAAATTATTATTTCACATTTCTTCATCCTGACTATTTATTTATAATAGATTCAAATCCACAAACATCGTTAATTTCAAAAATTAACAAATCCAAATCCATTCAAAATTCAGATCCATTCCAAATTCAAAAACGTTGATGATAACGTTCGATTCCTACTACTCCATCTACATTCCAAATTATATAATCATCTATCAAAAGTTCATCTGTCAGCAAGGAGGTATCGATTACATATTTAGTACTACTAAAAACAAAAAAGGAACATCTCTGTAAGTTGCTCAATTTCCATTATTCCATTATTCTTTTAGTAGTTCGGTGTAATTAAACGCGGCGGTACCAACATAATTTTGATCGGTTGTGTAAAGAAAAAGAAGAGACAAAAATCTCTGTTTTAAAAATCATAAAAAATCGTAAAAAGTTAATAAAAAAAACTTAAAGTTCGTAATTAAAAAAATCGCGGAAAAACTATTAAAAACTACAAAAATATTCTAAAAAACCGAAAAAATTTAAATATCAAAATTTGTTTTTTTTTCTCCTTCAAAAACGTATTACAAAAAAAATCAAAGTTAAAAAAAAAAAACACCGCTAAAAAGCAACAAAATTCATATAGATGTACAAAAAACCGTAAAAATAATTTTTCAAAACGGTACATTTTTTATATCTTCAACAAGAATACATAATTTTTTCCTAAAATATTTGCTGAAAAACAAAAAGCAAAAACAAAAAATTCCAAAATCTATTTTGTCTTTCAATTTCAAGTTGAAGGTCAAAATATCACCGTTGTTTTTTGTTACATTTCATAAAATTTTAATTTTTTTGGTTGTTTAAAATAGAACAAAAGAAACCAAGAAAATCAAGTTCATACTCTCTTTTCTATAAGAGTATTTTTTTGTCCAAATTAAATTTTATTTATCCATATTCCTTTTCATCCAAAGCTTAAAAAATAAAACTTTCAAACTTCAAATTACAAACTGCAATTAATTAAGAGAAAATATTACCATAGTTCTCTTTTAATCTAGCTTTCTCTTAATTGCAATTTATTTCCATTCCCCTTGATTTGCAGCAACACTCCAACACAAGCAACATTGTTTTGAACTTTACGATTTAGCACACTTTGCTTTTGTTACATACGGCATTAGCGAATGATCGTAAATAAAAATCATCGATATTAGCAACATTGTTGCTGGCCGTTGAAAAATACCATCACTAGTTCTCACTCTCTTTGTACTAAAAGTTCAAAACGTCAATTGCGCTGCTTCTTACTCCATCAAGAACAAAAGGGAATCAAAAGTTTTATTTTTTTGTGCCGGTTACATGTTTGCGAAAATAAATTAAATAAAAAACTATATTCGGTCACAAGTGGAAAATGAAATACAAAATAGAATTTTACCATTAATTAATATAAACCCGTGTTAAAAAATTAAAACAAAAAACACGACATTACCGTGAATAAAAACGCTAGCGAAAAATAAATAATTTTACCAAAAGAAAAACTCCAAAAACTTAGTTTCAATTAAGCCTTCATAAAAAATATTTCTACGGGCTAAATAAAGTGCTTAAAATTTATAAATAATAAGTGCAAAAAAAAAATCAACAAATAACGTGAATAAATTATAAATTTAAATTACAATAAAAAAACCCCTGAAAACAATAAAAAATTTTAAATTTTTTCCAACTAAAAACTGCCACAAAATAAAAATTGCGTAGTTATTTGGTTTAAAAAATAAAAAAAGGGCATAAAGTTTAATTTTAAAACAAAAATAAAATAATTAAATACACAAAAAATATATTTTATTAAAATTTGCCATCAAAATAAACCGTTATAATATTATTTTTTTCCATAAAATCGTTTTTTTTTTCTTCTTCCATATTCATCCATATTTGTTGAGTTTCACTTGTTCCCACTGTGTTCCATTTAAATTATATAAAACCTTGTTCAAAAAGTACAACAACTTTTATTTTGGAATTGTTTTTAAAAGTTTTTTTTGTCAAATAAAAACACAGAATATAGTTAAAAAAGGTGCTGAACATTTTGTTAAATAAAAAAAAAAAGAAAACCAACAAAACAAAATAAAATCATATACGTGTCAAAATAAAATTATTGTCATTGGAAAAGTTCCATCCAGAATCCTCAAAACAAAATAAGTGATATAGTTTTGTACACATTTTTTTTTGTAAACATACAAAAAAAAGCGCAATCTTCAATAATTAAGAAAATTTAAAACATATAAAAATTGTGCAAATTAAAAATACAATTTTAATAAAATTTATATTTTGTTAAAAAATTCCATTAAAAGAAACCGTTATGTTATTAACTTTTTTTTCTTCCATATTCATCTAAATATCTTGTGTTTCATTTTTTCCATTGTGTTCCATTCAATTCAATTGAACGTTTGTTCAAAAAGTATAACAACTTTTAAATTGCAAATATTTTTTAAGTTGATTAAAAAAAAAAAAAATTATCGAAATTAAAAACGAAACAATACAAGATAAAAAACCAGAATAAAAGTTCAGTGTATAATTTCTTCTACACAACAGAAAACAAAAAATACAGTGAAACCTAACTTAACGCAGCAAATCAACGAAAAAAAAAAAATATATAGTGTTTTCCATAAAATAAAAACCACCGCAAAATTATTAAAAAAAAAAAATATCAAACATATTTTTCCAAAGAATCAAGTAAAGCTTTAAAATAATTTTGTGCTAAAAAATTTTCGCTAATTCAAAACTTGTAAACATCGTCTACAAATATTTTTTTTTTGGCAGACAGAGAAGTAATCGTACGAATTCTATATTTCAAAACCATTTCAAATATTAAACGAACAAAGCATTGTACAAAAATCAATCTGAAAATCATCATAAATTCAACATAATTTTTGTGAACAGTGTTAACATTTCCGTATATTCAGAATTCCGAAAATTATTTCAATTCAATTTTTCCATTATCTTTTTCCACCAAATTCGTTCAAATAAGTGTTTCGTTTTCCATTCATTCCGTACAATTGCTCTACGCAAAACAAGGGAAACTATCGAGAACGACACATTAAAAGCAGTACAGGGAATAAAACGACTGATTTCATTAAAATTTCATTTTTTTTTTTTTTTTTTAATTCAAGAACTCAATTAAAACAAAATACTACAACAAATACTAAAAACTACAGAAGAAATAAAAAACTTTACATCTACAAAAAAGAAAAATTTTAAAAATCATTACATTTACATAAAAAATTAAAAACAAAAAAAAAACATTCACAACAAAATTTTGAAAATAAAATAAAATTTTAATCAGCAACAACCAATTTCAAAACAAATTAAAGACAATTTAAAAACAAAATCGTTAAAAACCGAAATTCAAAAAAAAATCGCTAAAACCCGAAACATTACAATTCGTAAAATAAATAAAATCAACAAAAACAAAACTCAGCAAAAATTTAAAATTTTATAAATCAAAAATTTGACATAACTGGTAACTACAAATAATTTTATTTATTTTGCATACAATTTTTTATTACTTTTTTTTAACATATCATCATTACTTAATTTCATACCAATATTTCTTATATTATTATCCTTTTTTCCTTAATCAATTTCTACACTTATTCACATAATTCAATTTGAAGTTTGCAGAAATTTCAAGGTTTCAGTAAACATTCTAAAACTGTTAAATTCAACAGTATTTATTCGTTCCCATCTCATTCGTTCATTCGTCAATTCTTCCTAAGATCATCTCTTACTTAAATTTCTTAATTTTTTTTTGTTCGTCTCTCGGACCCAGATAACATCAGCAATTATATTTGTTCTGGAATTAAAATCGTCGGATTTCACTTTCTAATTCTTTTGCGTACATTTTTCCAATTTTTCAAATATGGCTTATCTGCAAAAATTTATACGAGCTACTGATGAACTCATCCAATTTGATGCAGATTTCGACCAGTCAAATCTTGCAAGGGAATCCATACCATCACTAGAAGTTCATCGCGACGAAATGAAATCTATTTGGGCAGGGGTTAAACTCATATACCAAAAATGTCTAGACGAAATCAAAAGTAAACCGGAAGAGAAGGAAGATAAAACAAAGAATCACGATAAAGATGAAGACGACGACGAACCTGCCGCAGATGATCGTGAGATTGTAACTTCCAAATACCAAGCAGCATACGCAACATATGTCCAATTTATTTCTAGACTAAGTTCTCGTATTAACGACTTATCCGCTCCTATTGCCCAACCTCAAATTCTTCCAAATGTTAGTTCTGCAACCATGCCACTTTATAACATGCACCTTCCTCCGTGCGATACAAACGTCTTCAAGGGTGATTATCAGTCCTGGCCCTCCTTCCGCGACTTGTTTACCGCTCTTTACATTAATAATCCTCGACTTTGTAAAATCCAAAAACTATTTCATTTAAATAGAAACACTAGCGGTGAAGCAAAAGATATTGTGCAAAAGTGTCCTCCAACAGAAGAAGGATTTGAGTTGGCATGGAAAAATTTAAAGGATCGTTTTGAAAACAGAAGACTACTTATCAATAGTCAACTTCGTATTCTATCTACCCTTCCTCACATTTCCACTGAGTCTTGCGAAGACATAAAAAATCTTGTTAGGACAATAAATGGTTGTGTATCTACTCTCAAACTCTACAAAAAGCACATGGAAGCTATGGATGACGTAATTATATTTTACTGTACCAACAGTCTTCCACCAATTACATTAGCTCTTTGGGAACAATCCTTCAAAAAGGATGAAGATCCAACATGGGCCCAGATGAGTGTATTCCTTACTGATAGGTTTCAAACACTTGAAACAGTCTCCGAAGTTAAAGGTTTTCGAAATAACTCCACTCCACGTTCGGATATCGCTTCAAAAGTTGAAAATTCAAAATCAAAACCCAAACGTTTCAATAGCAATCATGCTAATATTTCCCCTACAAAGTCGGGTGCACAATGTCGCCTTTGTCCCTCAAATCAGCACCCTATTCGACAATGCCCCAAATTTTTACAGATGAACGTAGAAGATAGAAGTTCACATATCAGACAATCTGGTTTATGCGAGAACTGTTTTGCTAAACAACACCGCACAATAGACTGCAAAAGTCTTTTTAACTGTCGTATATGTCAAAAAAGACATAACACGCTTCTCCACAACAACAATGAACATAGTTCCACTCAAAGTCCATCAGTTACTATTCCGAGTAACACCACTAATAATAGTAATAATAGTGGTGCATTATCTTTCCAGCCATCTAGTTCTAGAAATGTTCGATCCCATTTCGCATCTAACACTAAATCTGTACTTCTTGCAACTGCAATGGTACAAGTTCACCATAATGGAATTCAATATCCTGCAAGGGCATTTATTGATTCTGGGTCTGAAGGAACATTCATTTCAGAACGACTTTTTCGACGTATTTCCCCTCCTTACACATCCGTAAACGCACAAATTAGTGGTTTAAATGGTTCTATATCGGCTCAAACTCAGAAAATGGCATCTATTATTCTTGGCTCAAATGGTTACAACGAAAAGCAAGTAGAAATTAACGCTTTTGTTCTGAAAGAACTTTCAGGTCATCTTCCTAGTTGCTCCGTAGATCCTAGTATTTTATCCAAACTTCCGAATTTAACATTGGCAGATCCATCTTTTCACAATACTTCGCAAATTGACATTCTTATTGGCGAAGACACATTCGATCAATTCGAGCTTGATGGATTTCGCAGAAACATATGCGGTCGCTTAAAGGCGAAAGAAACCATATTTGGATGGGTAATATCTGGTAATTTAGAGCAGTCTCCCCCTAATCCAATTCGTGTCCGTACTTACATTTCCCAGATTTCACTTGAAAAACAGCTAACGCGTTTTTGGGAGGTGGAGGATATTCCACAAAAGCCAATAGTTTCACCGTCAGATCGGTTTTGTGAGGAACTGTATACAAAGACAACCAAACGCCGTGAGGATGGACGTTATGTGGTATCACTTCCGTTTAAAAAATCCTTTACAGTGGATTCAGAATGTTTAGGAAACTCAAGAAATATTGCACTCTCTCAATTTCTCCGTAACGAATTGCGACTTTCTAAAACTCCAGAACAAAAATCAATTTACGACTCCGTTGTCCAAGAATATATACAACTGGACCACATGAAGAAAGTACCCCCTCCTTTAGGTACTAACCCATCGCGAAATTACTATCTCCCACACCATGCTGTTGTAAAACCAGAAAGTTCCACTACAAAAGTCAGGGTAGTCTTTAACGCGTCTTGTAAAACAACCAACGGCAATTCCTTAAATGATTCTCTACATCCAGGTCCTATTCTACAAAATGACCTAATTCTTCTTCTTCTAAAATGGAGATTCCATCGATATGTCTTTAATAGCGATATCGAAAAGATGTATCGACAAATCCTTGTCAATCCTGACGACACTCCATTTCAACGAATACTTTTCCGAACTTCTTTGAATGAAGAAATCCAAGACTACGAACTAAAAACCGTGACTTTTGGGGTCAACTGCGCACCATATCTAGCTATCCGTACTCTTTTACAACTTGCTTCCGATATCGAGAAATCGTTTCCCCTTGCTAGTGACATTCTTAAAAATTCAATGTATGTGGATGATGCATTATACGGAGCTCCAGACATTCCAACAGCTATTCAGGCTAGAGATCAACTTACAGAGGCTCTTCGTTTAGCAGGTTTCAATATCCGAAAATGGACTTCTAATTCCCCACAAATATTGGATGGCATTCCAAAATCCGATCTTTTACAAGAAGATTTCTGCGAATTCGAGGACACTAGCAATGCGAAAACTTTAGGAGTACGATGGAATGCGAAGTCTGACATTTTCTATTTTTCCGCCAAACCTTTGTCCAGTCGAAAAAACATTACCAAACGAGAAATTCTGTCCGAAATATCCAAACTATTTGATCCTGCTGGCTGGCTTTCTCCATTTATCATTCTTTCGAAAATTCTAATGCGAAATGTTTGGGAATCTAAATCTGATTGGGATCAATGTCTTCCAGATACCTGTCTACATGACTGGAATCTTTTTATCCAACATTATCCAGACATCGATAAGATCAAAATCCCAAGATGGATATCCTTCACTCCAAAGTGCAAAATAGAGATTCACGGGTTCTGTGATGCATCCGAGAAAGCTTACGCTGCGGCCATTTACGTTAAAGTTACTTCCAATGGAGTATCATCAGTTTCACTTTTGACAGCCAAGTCCAAGGTTGCTCCAGTAAAGTGTATTTCTCTTCCAAGACTTGAACTTTGCGGAGCAGTCCTTTTGTCAAAAATGATAGATTCCATTTTACCATCGTTGAACATTCCAGAATATTCTCTTTTCAAATGGTGTGATTCGACAATTGTCCTGGCCTGGCTTCGTAAATCCCCCAGTCACTGGAAAACGTTTGTAGCAAATAGAGTTTCCCAAATTCTACAAACTATCGGCTGCAATAACTGGCATCACGTGCCTTCACAATTCAATCCAGCAGATCTCGCCACAAGAGGACTCTATCCCAAAGATTTAGCAGTCAACCAACTCTGGTGGAACGGGCCAGAATGGCTAAAGCTCTCCTCAAACTGTTGGCCAAAATCTGTCACAGATATTCTTGACACCGAAGAGGAACAAAAGCCGATTCGAGTCCACTTTTCATATTTTTCAAATTACGACGACATTCTGGATAGATTTTCTAAACTTCCAACAGCTCTTCGAACTCTTTGCTATATCTTTAGATTTTTGCATAGAACTCATCCGAAATACAAAAATTCATTTCAGTACGAATCTACTTTAATTACAAGTAGCGAAATTACCCATGTTCGAAACCGCCTAATTCTTTCTGCTCAAAAGGTAGCTTTTCCAAACGAGTACAAAGCCATCCTAAACAACGAAAGAATATCCAAAACAAGCCCTATTCTAAACCTCAATCCATTCATTGATTCAGATCAAATTTTACGAGTAAATGGTCGACTTGCAAATTCTCCATCTATATCCTACGATGAAAAATTTCCAATAATTCTTCCATACAAATGCCGACTTTCTCAACTTTTGGTCCAATTTACTCATATTATTTGTCTTCATGGAGGAAATCAACAAGTCCTACGATTAGTCCGAACTCAGTTTTGGATTCCTAAACTCAAAAATCTAATCAAAACTACGATACACAATTGCAAACCATGCGTTTTGCATAAAGCAAAAGTCAAAACTCAGATCATGGCCGCTTTACCTCCAGAACGAACTGAACTACAACGTCCCTTCTTCAATACTGGGCTTGACTTTGCCGGACCTTTTGATCTGAAAAGCTCTACAGGCAGAACATGTCGCATTACAAAAGGATACGTTTGCGTATTTGTGTGTTTCGCAACTAAAGCTATCCACCTAGAAGTAACTTCCGACCTTTCAACTCCAGCTTTCATAGCAGCTTTCCACCGTTTTACTTCCAGGCGAGGATATCCACTTCGATTGTACTCCGATAATGGAAAAACCTTCGTTGGAGCTTCTCGACAGATGGCTAAAGATTTTCTGTTAGCATCCCGCACTAATGTTATGTCCCAATCCATATACCATAACCTTCAATGGCATTTCATCCCACCAGGTTCTCCACACATGGGTGGACTTTGGGAAGCTGGGGTTAAAAGTTTTAAAACCCATTTCCGTAAAGTCGCCAGCTCCTTTAAATATACTTTCGAAGAATTTTCCACACTTCTAGCAAAGATTGAATCTTGTTTAAACTCAAGGCCAATTTCTCCAATGTCCGAAGATCCATTAGACTTAAATGCGCTTACTCCTGGTCATTTCCTCATTGGAAGTGCCCTTCTTTCTCCACCAGATCCACGAATTGAAACTCAACCAATTTCCATTATTAATCGTTGGCAACGACTAAAGTCAATTCAGCAGCAGTTTTGCATCCGCTGGAAAAATGAATATTTGAAGGAATTGCACAAAAGACATAAATGGAGAACTCACAAAGATAATTTAACTGTGGATACTATGGTAGTGATAAAAGAAGATAATCTTCCTACAAATGAGTGGCGCTTAGGCCGAATTACAAAAATCTACGCTGGTCCTGATGACAAAATCCGAGTCGCAGATATTGTAACCCAACGGGGAACTATTACTCGACCAATTGTTAAATTAGTCCCACTGCCAACATAATTAAAACTTGTATTTTTCTATTCAAACAATTTGTCTTTTAATATTCCATTTTTTCCTTAATTTTCACTTTCCATTTCAGTCATTTATCATGCTTATTAAATCATATTCATTTTTAATTTTATATCATCTTAGATTTACCATGTCGTCAAACTTTGATGCTCGAGAAGTTATCACTAGAGGCCGATCACGTCAGCGAACCTTTAAATGCCGTGTTTGTAAAAACTCACAACATGCGCTTAAGTTATGTCAAGCATTTTTGCGAATGAGTGTTGAGAAGCGGCTACGAAACGTGATTCTACATGGCTACTGCCAAAATTGTCTAGCTCACGAACATTCAGGACAAACGTGCTTCCAGAATACGGGTTGCCACAAATGCTCAAAAAGGCACCACACCCTACTTCATCTCGACGAATCGCCTCCAAACTCTCCATCAAATACATCCATTTC
The DNA here is from genome assembly GCA_963921195.1 of Pegoplata infirma. Classification (NCBI taxonomy): domain Eukaryota; kingdom Metazoa; phylum Arthropoda; class Insecta; order Diptera; family Anthomyiidae; genus Pegoplata; species Pegoplata infirma. The sequence continues at coordinate 310,979,670 of OY992536.1, read as the reverse complement.
TACAACATTTATTAATTCATCAAGCGTCCCACTGCTTCCAACAGCATCAGTAATCATAACTCACAAACAACAACGTCAAACAGTCCGAGCTCTCATCGACGTATGTGCCACTCACAGCCGAATACTGCAGGAAACGGTTGATACGCTCCAATTGAATAAGTTTCAGTTGAACAATGAAACATTTGCAATAGTTCCTATGACATCAAAACATGATCGTCACATCACCACTACAGTTGATGCAAAAATCGTGCATAGAATGCCGATGAAGACACCAACAACATCATTAAATCCAGCAATTGTATCCGAATTCAACCACTTAATGCTAGCTGACCCAGATTTCCATATATCCCAAGGAATCACTCTAGTATTGGGAAATGATGCGTACACCAAGGTTATGAGAACCGGCGTCATTCTTGGACGAATCGGCCTTCCACTGGCCCAAGATACTTGGTTCGGATGGATTTTATCCGGATCCTGCACCCAGTAAAAATATCCACCAATTATATTGTCATCAATCCAATCTTTATTATTTCCAAATGAATTTCAAATCTTGAATTGAATTTTTTCCACAAATGTTTAACGTACCTTAATACTTTTATGATAAAAATGTATTTATCCTATGAACTTGTTAATTACTTAAAGTATTATATTTTTCTTTTTTTTTATATATTTATATATATATATATTTTTTTATATTTGAAACATTGCAGTTCCTGCAAGGGGGCCGGAATGTTCACGCCGAAACCCTAGCACTGCAAACCCTATCTTTTGTTCATACAAAACTCGTATGTTTGAACTGTTTGCACTGTATAACAGTTCAAACATAGAAGTTTTAAATATGCAATAAGCTTACCTACCAAATGAATTCCTAGTTTTAAGTCAGTCATTATTTTCCTACCAAACAGTACAAACGAATTGTCAATAAAGAATTCCCTATACTTAAGCTAATCCTGCTGTCTTTTTACTTGGCGATATTTACAAAGGAAGTTAGTGACTCTGGTCCTTCGTTCCCCACATTTTCAAGGTTTTTGGTTAAAAATAGTTGGCAACAGTGGTTTTGTGTGCTATTTTCAAGTATGCTAACAAGAAGAGAATCTAAGAGAAAATTATCAAATGAGCGATAAATAATTTTTACAAAACCTGTTTTTGGATAGTACATACAACATATACAACAAATACGATACCCATGTGAATTCCCTAATTGTGTCAAAAATTCGTATTAATATCTTTTAAACTCACCGTTTGAGAAGAAAACACGCCATTATAACATTTTCAATGTACGGGCCTTTTGCAATGTAAACCAAGTTTCAATTGTAAACTTTAAACCGGTTTTCTGTAAAATCAAACATTTTGTGTTATGACACTATACAAGTAAATGAGCGATATATTCCCCCCGTATGAACTACGTACACTGAAAAAAAAGACATAACTAAAATTAAGGAAAAAATGTCTTTGAAAATTTATCATGAATTTTCCTAAAATTTAGTTAAATTTAACTTAAAAATGAGAAATTTTCTTAACTATGAGGAAAAAATTTTAGTTCATTTACTTATAATAAGTTCATAGTTTTTTTTAAATGGATTTTTTTAATATTAGGAAAAAAATTCTTGCTGCCAAAGAAATTTTCACACAAATCTAAGAATCGTATCTTTATTTTTAAGACATATTTCTTAAAAAACAATTTAGTTCAAGTTAAAATTTACTAAAAAAAACATCATCGTATGTCTCTTCTTTGAATTGAGGAAGTGTAATTCTTAGATTTTAGTTAATGACTTCTGGGAATTTAGTAAATAACTTCTTAGAATTTAGTTAAAAATTCAAAATGGCGATATCTCGAAAACTAAGAGAGATAGAGCGAAACGGATGAAATTTTCAAAAGAAAGACAACAAAGAAAAATGTGGAATAGCCTAGCTCTGCATATCTGTCGGGGTCTCAAAACCCTAATTTTAGATCTAAAATTTGAAATTCCCGAGATTTTATATATGCACATATCTCGGTAAATACTGCCAACACGAGAAAAGGTCCAACAGCATGTAGCTCTTGACTCGTAGAACACTTCCGCAAAATACCCGAAAGCCCTCCGATTGTTAGTTTTTGAGTTATCCGGTTTTTAAGATTCTCAAGACCCTATCAGGCCCCTTATTACTGTATCTCAAAAACTAAGCAAGTTAGAGCGAAACGGACACAAGTTTTGGTTCAAAATCTATGGGGACCCTTAAAGAACCCAACGGGGTCTCGAGTTAAATGGGGTCCGAACCCATGGGTGCAAGGTCTAGACCCAATCTATTTCTAAAATGTGAAGCATAATTTTTCCCATTTTCTAGTTAAAATTGGCTTCAAATTATATAACATTGTTTTCCTTATTTTTGGGAAAATTATGAACTAAAACCAAGAAAAAAAATCTTTGGAGCCAAATCATTCCCTCTTTTTCTTAAAATTTAGTTAATTTTCCCAGATTTTAGTTCACTTTTTTTTTGAGTGTATGTAACAGTTCTAAATTTTTTTGTTTAAAAATATGAAAAAAACAGGCAAAGATTTTTGCACAAAAAAAAATCTTTTTTGAACCTCTCTAATGTTCATATGTATTAACTTAAGAGAGGCCAGCCATAATAAATAAATTATAATCTTATAATTGGTGTAATTCTTAAGATAATTTTTTTTTATTAATGAATAATTATTTTATAAATACAAGCAATCCATTATCGGAAAGTTTAGTAGGGCCGCAAACAAAGGCCAGACGGTATATTTGATTGCATAACGGGAAACAAACAGTAAAATAAAATATTTGAAAAAACTTTAAAATTAACAAAATGGCATTTCTTAAAATAGCTACCATATTGATAGCCTGCTTATGTTTCGCATATGCTGCTCCCATCGCCGAAGATTTTGTAGAACCTCTGCCATTTGCCAATGAAGAATATCGTTTACCCACAAATATTATGCCGCAGAATTATAATTTAACATTTAAACCATATTTAAATGAAAGTGATCCTAGAGCTTTTACCTATGATGGTGAAACATTTATTGAAATCATTGCAAATCAATCGACCACTGAAATATTAATGCATACAAAAAATCTTAATTATACCGTACGCGAATATTGGAGCAAAAATACTCCAACTGTAAAATTACCACTTAATAATACAGCTGTTCCAAATAATTTGACAGATATTATTACGTATACTTTAACTACGCCTTTGATAGCTAATCAATCATATATTTTACATTTTGTTTATATTGGTCCCATGGTCAATGCTGATATGCGTGGATTCTATCGCAGTTATTATAAGGATACTAAAAATGTAACCAAGTAAGTTGGAAATTATTTAAAAGGTTCATTAGAGAGAGATTTTTGGTAAGAAAATTTAAAAATGTGCCATCTCTAGCAATCTGGAATCCAATTAAAAAAAATATATTTTCGTTGCAATTTTTTTTTTAACCAACACTCAGGGGATGCTCCCTACAAATGCAGTGTATTGTACTGATATCAGGAAAAAAGGTTATGGGAAGGAGTAAAGATGGAATAGTGTGTGTGGACATTTGATTTAAATTGATAATTTCTGAATCACAATTGAGGGGGTTAGAGCACAAGGGGTTCAAGTGCCTTATATTTAATAATGAGAAAAAAGAGGTTAAAGTTAAATTGCAATAAAAAATGTTAGATGCTATCTAGAATATTATTTTTTAGTTAATAGAGATCCTGAGATATATTTTAATCTAACAAGTTAAAAAAATACCATCTTTTGCCAATACAAGCACCCAAAAATTGCCCTTAAAGTAAGTAAGTCGCACTTATACCCCTTGTGCTCTAACTTTTTTTATAAATTTCTAAATTTATGAAAATAATGTTGGTTATACGTAAAAGAAAAAAAACATTTTGTTACGAAAATCTTTAATGGTTCTTTGTTTCATTTTTAAGTCGTCATAATCAGATTCCATGACATCATCGGGCTCATCTTCATCTTCATTAGGGCGTCTCGTCAAATCTAAACTTTCAAATTTCGTGCCGTAATACCTGCAGAACGATGGCCACGGAGTAGCTAATTGTGGGAAAATTTATGAAAAATTTTTGCAAGGTCATCTTTAGTTTAGTCGGCAACCAGGGGCCAAAGTTTAAAAAAATTACGTTTTTGGACCAAAATTCATATTTGAATTATTTAACCAAATCTGGCTCAAAAATAAGGATTTATTGGGTACTTTATTAGAAAAATTAAAAGTCGAAAAATTTTGAGTATTATGTGTGAAAAATATGAAAAAAAAAAAAAAAAAACACGATTTTGGTCCAAAAATGCTAATTAGCATCTGTGGACCAAAATCTTTGATCAGCACTTTTGCACTAAAATCGTGTTTTTTAAATTTTTTTTAGTATTTTTTAGATAACATGCTATACATTTTCCAACTTTTGGGACCAATTTAAATAAAAAATTATTTTTATGTTTAAAAATCAGCATCTGTGGACCAACATTTATTTTTTTTATTTTTTTTTTTATTTTTCGTATAAAGTAACAACATTTCCTAATTTTTGAGCCGGATTTGGTGAAAAAATTTGGACATGAATTTTGGTCGAAAAACGCCATTTTTTCATACTTTGACCGCTGGCTACCGACTTAAGATGTTCTTGCAAAATTTTATTACTATTAATACAGGAACTTCTCGGAATTCAACCACTTTGTCCACGTAAAAAATTAAATTTTAATAATTGCTTGGAGCACAAGGGGTTTAAGTGCTTATTTAAGCACTTAAACCCCTTGTGCTCCAAGCAAAACAGGTATTTTAACAACAAGAACTAAAAATGGTCGCCATATCTCGCTAACGGATGAGAATTTCACATTCACCTCTTGTGCTCTGAACTTCTGAGAACTTCACCTACTAAATCCATATGTTAACTCAATTTTTTTAAAAAAGTCACTTGAACCCCTTGTGCTTTGAACCCCTCAATTGATAAATTCTGAAATACAATTGATAATTTCTGAAATTTGATAAATTCTGAAATACAATTGATAACACAGGTTGACAAAAAATGAACTTTTTCAATTTGCCTGACCTTTGACAACTAATTTATATGGATTTTAGTGTGCTGATTCCGAATCTGTTATCCAATTTTTTCCATCAGCTCGCGTTCGCGAGCAAATCGCTGTTAAAGAGTCGAAAAAGTGCGTTTTTTACCAACTTTGCTTGGCTATAATTTCCAAAACTAATTTTAGAGCCTCAGTTTAAAACACGAACTTAACTGTATTGGATGCAAGGATTCCAAGACTGGTATTCGCTTTTTTCTGGCAGCTTCAGTGTTCGAGTTATTAAAAAGGGCATAAATATTCAGAAAAAATTAAAGAGGGCATAAATTTAAAAAAATTATTTTAGCGATATCTCCAAAACTAAAGATGACTCAACAAAAGTAAGAGCATTTTTGGAATCAGCATATCCAACATACCTAAAATCGTCATTCACTTTTTGGATGTAAGATAAGTGTTGGTAAATATGGACTCACAAACATGCCAAAAATGGCCTATTTTCAAAGATTCCTTAGGCTATATCTCAAAAACTAGAGCTGACCCAAAAAAACGATAGCCAGATTTGAAATCAGCGTACCCCAATTACGCAAAATTTGCTATCAGAACCCGGGCAAAAAAAAAGTGTTGCCCTGTGTAATATCTGAAATACAATTGATAAATTCTGGAAAAACAATTGATTAATTCTGAAATACAATTGACTATTTCCGATAGACAATTGATAACTTCTGAAAAACAATTAATAATATCTGAAATACAATTGATAATTTCTAAAATACAATTGATAATTCTGAAATTCAATTATTGTATAATTATTGATAGTTTCTGAAATACAATTGATATTTTCTGAAATACATTTGATAATTTCCGAAAAACATTTAACAAGTTCTAAAATACAATTGATATCTTCTGAAAAACAATTGATAATTTCTAAAATACAATTGAAAAATTCTAAAATACAATTAAAAACTTCTGAAATACAATTGGAAATGGTGTAGAATTTTTCCTTACTCTTTATCGCTTATTTGAAATTTTCAAACAAAGCGGTTTTTTCCTACGTCCAAAAAATTAAAAAAAAAATCATAAATTTTCTTTCTTTTTTGACCCTGTCAAAGAGCTTGATACAAACTTTCACTTAAAATAAATTTAAGCAAAATCCAATAACCCGGGTAGCTCTTTGGTCAAAGTTATGGATTTTTTTTTTAAATTTCCACCAAAATTGGATTTTTGAAAAATAAAAAAAAATTTCTTGCGATAAAAATTTTCAAATTATCGAATTTGACTCAAATTAATTTTAAATGACAGTTTATCTCAAAGTTGAGCTTGAAAGGGTGTTTCCTTTTAAAGGGACTTCAAAATTTTAAAGGATACATTTTGTAAAATATTTCTGAAATAATTTTACTTGTCCAAGGATGGCACTTGTGATGGAAAATGAAAGAGAGGGATCTCTCCTAATTTTTTATTTTTTATTTTGCCATATCAGGATAAAAGGATGTGAATAAAATCCTTTAAAAAGATTATCAAAATATTTTTTTGAAAATTTCGAATGATATTGAAGGATAAAGTTTAGAAAGGTTGTAACATACCTCCTTTTTCCTGATATGTAAAAATATTTTATAAAAACTATTCCTTTAAAACTTTGAAGTCCTTTTAAAAGGAAACAGGATCACGGAATGAAAATCTGTAAATTCATTTTTACTACATTTAGTTTCTACACAAAAAAAAAACGAATTGTTATATTGACCCCCATATTTGTGAATACAATTAACTTTTTCACTGAAAGTGCTCCTATACGGAAATTTGTGATATCAACTAACGTTTGTAAATAATGATTGTTGAAAAAAAGTGTAAAAAAATTGATAAACGAGTTTATAATAGTTCTCTAAAATTATTATTTGTTTTGACAAACGTACAAAATCTTAAATTTTTTTTCAACAAAGAAATTCAACAAACACAATTTGTTGATCTGACAAACGTAAAAAATCTTATTTTTTTCAACAAAGAAATTCAACAAACACAAAAACTATTTTGTTGACATGATAAAATAATTTTGAAATAAAATTACTTGACTAAGTTTGTTGAAAACAAAATCGAAATTTTGTATTATGGACTAACTGGCAGCCGTTTTTACTAAATGTTTGGTTGATATCATGTTTGGTTGATTTACAAACGATGTTTGTTGATTTAAATTTGGCGTTTTTTTTTTTTGTAGTTTCAAAAGTATATTATACATAGGGTTGCCAGAATTTTATTTCGAAAATGCGGGACAAACTCCTAAAAATTACAAAAATGGCGGGATTTTAAAAATTTTCGCGGGACAAAAATATTTTTATGAACAAAACTGAAAAACTTAGCAGCATGTTGACGAGTTTTATTGTTTTAAATAGAGACTACCAACCTCTAGTGCATTTTGAAATAGAAAAAATGTTTTTGTTTTTCAAAATATTTTTTTTCGCGCTGCTTTAGAGACTAATTAAGCTAAAGCAAATTTTAGTACACACAATTCCATTTTGAAGATACAACGCTGGACCAGAATTACTCCACGGAAATTTTATAAATATTTTTCCCGCAATGTTCTCTATATTGTGCAACTTTTGGCGTAAATTTTTTGAAAAATATTTTTTTTTCAAACAAACACTAAGATTGCTATCTTTTTTGTTCTACCCAATTCACACCTGAGATGAAATCTTATTCGAACAAGATTTCGATCATATGCTTGTGTATAAAATGATGCAGATCATGTGATCGAAATCTTGTTCGATCGAGATTTCACCTCAGGTGTGAATAGACCTTTATTTGTTTCTTAAAAAGGTTCTAAATCCACATCATTTGGGCGACAAGGCAAAACCAATTTAACAAAAGCTTACAAATAAGCCTTTTAAAAACTTAGAATTTTATAGTAAAAAATAGTTGTTGTTAACAAAAATTGCAAAAAAGCGGGAATATGGAATCCCGCGCGGGACGCGGGAATCTGTTATGAAAAGCGGGACAATCCCGCCAAATGCGGGACGTCTGGCAACCCTAATTATACACTAAAAAACCTTGTAAAAAGACACGAAAAGTTTGTAACTTTTTTTTTGCTATCTCCTATTTGACAACAATACCTTGCAATTTTACAAACTTTTACCAATAATTTTGTAATTTTACAAGCTTTTTACCAATAAAATTGTAAATTTACAAATTTTTAGACGCGATAAAACTTACAAGGAGGTTTCGTGTTTTTACTAGATTTTTTGCTACCTCCTCTTTTACGAGAATCCTAATAAAAGTTACGAGTTTTTTCATAATTTTACTTGATTTTTACCAATAAAATTGTAAATTTTCAAATTTTTTGACGCAATGAAACTTACAAGAAAATCTCTTGAATTTACTACAATTTTTTTTTTTTGTAAAAAAAAACTTGGAAATTTGTAAAATTACAAAAAAAAATTAAAATTACAAAAAAATTTAAAATTACAAAAAAATTTAAATTTCGATAGAAAATTTTTTGTTAAAAAACAAGGATACACTGTCAAATAAATACTGGTAAATTGCGATTTCGGGACTTTTTTGGAAAGGTTTTTCTTTTTTGTTTACAGTTCGTGTTTAATGACATTTTTAATTTTTGTGTAATGTATCGCAAAACATATTTATTTCTATTTTTTTATACCCTCCACTTACAAGGAATGTATTTCACAGGGCACCCACCGATTGACCTGAAACTTGAACATGTGAATGAGGGGGCAAAAATAAGAGTTACCTGTTTTTATTTTAGCTGCCCAATCCCAAATTTAACAAGTATAAACGTTAAATTCGACTTGGCCGAATCTATGAATACCCTTCACAATGCCCTTTTTTAAGGATAGTAACTTTTTTAATGTAAAAAAAATTAACAATTTTGAATAGAAATATTTTATTTTGAGTAAAAAACTTTTTTTTTGTAAAAAAAATAATAATTTTACTAATTTTTTTTTTGAGTGTAAAATTTTTTTCGAGTGTAATTTTTTGTTTTTTAGTGTAAAAATATTTTTTGAGTGACAAAAATACTATGCAAAGTAATTTTATGGCTTATAATTGTTTTTAAAGCTTGTTTTTTTAAAACTCTGGTTTTTCAATACGTGAATTTTAGGTGAAACCAATCTGAAATTCAGGGTTTTGCTTATAACTTTTGCACCACTGGACCTATTTCGCTGAGATTTAAAACGAGCCGGGACATAGGATTGGCAAATGTATGTGCCACACTTCAGCACTCTCAGAATTGTTGTTCGAACGTTACCGTGTGTTTTATCTCGTAAATTCAAGAAAAACCCTTGCCGAAATTCAGTCATTTGCTCATAATTGAACCACTGGTCCGATTTTGCTGGATTGCAATACCAAGCTGACCAGGTAAATGTTCAACATATATACCAAACTTCAGGAGCCTCCGTAAAGTCTTTCAAAAGTAAGCGTGTTTTCAACAGACAGACAGACGGACAGACGGACTGACGGACGGACAGATGGACGGACGGACATCGCTAGATCGTCTTAAAATCGATCGAGGATCATGAATATATATACTTTATGGGGTCTTAGACCAATATTTCGAGGTGTTACAAACGGAATGACAAACTTATATATACCCTCTATCACTAGAGTGGAGGGTATAAAAAGGGGTTGCCACCTTATGAAAAAAAAGGGCTTTCGGGAAAATCCGTATAAAATCCGAACTAGCAGGAATTTCGCCAAACGAAAAAATACGGGTCTGCTTAATTTTGATAGAGATTATTATATATGTTTTTGGCGGTCGTACGTATATAAATCTCCATATAAACTACCCCAACGATTATATATTTTTAACAATAACAAACTTAACGAAGCCAAATTTAGACACGACCGATAAACCATTGGATATGCCTTCAAAAAACCCTTCGACCTGTATATAATGTTCATATAGTTTCTTTTGAAGAAATGGGAAAAATCCTCAAAAAATTAAAAAAAAATCTCGTTTATTCCCCTCCCCTTTGCCCTGCTAAATGTGAGACTGGACAGCTAAAACAAAACAGGTAACTCTTATTTTACTCCCCTCTTTCCTATATGCAAGTTTCAGGACAATCGGTGGGTGCCCTGTGAAAGACCTTCCTTGTTAGTAATAGAGGGTATATATAAGTTTGTCATTCCGTTTGTAACGCATAGAAATATTGGTCTAAGGCCCCATAAAGTTTATATATATTTTTGATCAGTGATCGATTCTAAGACATTCTAGCGATGTCCGTCTGTGGAAATGGTGACCACGGCCACAGTATTTATCAGATATGACAAAGACTTACTTGCATATTTACTTGTTGTTGTCCTATGTTGTTTGGTATTGCATTTGAGCAAAATCGGTTCAGCGGTTCAAAAGTTATGAAAGAAAATGTAAGGGCACCTCGAAATAAATTCTACATAATCTAAATATACGAAATGCTTTAATTCTACTGCTGGTTGACACATGTCAACAGAATTGATTACCGAATGGTATTTCAACCAATACAAACACATTGATAAACAAGTAAAAAAGTTAAAGTCGGCCTTGCCGAATGTAGTGATACCCTCCACAATTTCAAAAAGATTATTGAAAAAAACTTTATTTAAAAGGAAATTACTTTTGAAAGAAAAAAATTTTTTTGAAAAAAAAAATTTCCGCGAAAAAAATTTTGGTAAAAAAAAATCCGCGATTTTTTCTTTTTTTTTCAAAAAATATGTTTGTACTTGTTTAAATACCATTTAATGTTCAATTATGTTCACATTAGTCAACCAGCAGCTGAATTAAAGCATTTTGTATTTTTAGGTTATGTTGAATGTACAGAAATTTTTGAGGTGTGCTTACATTTTCGGTCATAACTTTTGAACCGCAGAACCGATATCGCTCAAATGCAATACCAAACTTTCAATAAATGTGTTAAGTTTAAGTCATCTCTGTGCAATATTTTGTCCGTGACAGCATTTTCCACAGACAGACAGACGGACAGACGGACATCGCTAGAATGTCTTAAAATCGATCGGGCATCATGAATATATATACTTTATGGGGTCCCAGATCGATATTTCGATGAGTTACAAACGGAATGACAAACTTATATATACCCTCTATCACTAAGTGGAGGGTATAAAAAAAAAGTTTTCGCGGAATTTTTTTTTCAACCAAAATTTTTTTCGCGGTTTTTTTTTTGCAAAAATCTTTTTTAAAATTGTGGAGCAATACATTCGGCAAGGCCGAATTTAACTTTTTTACTTGTTTGTTTTAATTTTCAATAATTCAAAACTTTTATCGCCGAGCGCCTTGGTTAATTTGATCCGATTAACCACAAATTTTTACCACAGAAGTTTTAGTTCTAGTAAAATGAAAATTTTCCCAGACATACGAATTCGGAACAAAAACTTTGTTTGCCATAAAATGAGCTGCATTCACTCTACACTGAAAAAAATTACATAATTTATTTTATGATATTTGGTGCCAAAATCGTTGCCTGATTTTTTTCAGATTTTCTAAAAAAAGCACAGCCGAATTTTATACTTTAACTTCTTTTTTAATGTGTCACTACTTTTTTTATTTAGATGGCTTGGATCTACCCAATTTCAAATAAATCATGCACGTCGTGCATTTCCTTCATTTGATGAACCTAAGTTCAAGGCCACTTTTGATGTTTCCTTGGTGCGTCACAAAAGCATGAAAACTAACAGTAATACTCGTATTATTACTTCCACCAGCGAAGGGTAAGTCATGAAAAAAAAAATTAAAGCTTATATACGACGGAAAATCATCAATTGTTGAGATTTTTCGACATTATAGAATTTTTCTGCTAAACCTGAGATATAATAATGTCTTATTTATTTTTTGAAAATTTTTGGCCTATGCATTACATGGTAATGCATTATGTAAGCCATGATCATATGCTTGGTTGTTAAATTTTTTCTAATAAAATCATCTATTTTCACTTTTTTTGATCATAAATTTACAGTGACTATGTAACTGATGTCTATGCCACCACTCCTCGAATGTCTTGTTATATTTTGGCTTTTATGGTGTCTGAATTTAATGAACGTTTTAATGGTGATTTTGGTATTGTTGCCCGCCCTGAGCACTATGCCCAAACCGAATATGGCTTTGATGTTGGTCAAGGCATTTTACAGCAATTGGACAATTATTTGGGCATTAATTATTATGATATGGGTATTGATAAAATGCATATGGCAGCCATACCCGATTTTGGTCCCGGCGCTATGGAAAACTGGGGCCTACTAACATACCGCGAAAATTATTTGTTATACGAGGAAGGTACCACTAGTTTGAGTTCAAAACAGAGTATTGCTTCGGTCGTGGCTCACGAACAGGCTCATATGTGGTTTGGTGATTTAGTTACTTGTGATTGGTGGAGTTATGCTTGGTTAAATGAAGGTTTTGCCAGTTATTTCGAATATATGGCGACGGCGATGGTAAGTTGGGATATTTTATATGCAAAATTTTTGGTTGCCTCTGGAATCTGACCACTCGTTTTCGATTAATCTTTTGATGCTTATTCCGAATTGGATTTTCAAATTATTTCATTAACTCAGGTTTTTGAAAAAATTCCGCTATTAGTTTTAAAAAAATGGTCAATAACACGTTTTTAGTAATCTTTGAACTTAATTTTTTCCAAACCCTGAAGGTGGTGTAAAATTTTGGGAACCAGATTTTGAATTAGCAAGGAAAGGTTAATTGAAAACCAGGGATCAAATCCCAGACGCATTTTTGATGTCAATCATTTTTATTGAAGTATTTAAAAACTTTATTTTTTTTAAAAAATATATTTTTTTAAGGTTGAAACCAATTTCGAAATGGAAAAACAAATTGTTGTTGACCTTCTCCAATCTGTGATGATCTTGGATTCTACAAACCGTACGAATCCCATCAGTGACGAAGATACAAATACACCAGCCGATTTAAGTCGTATGTTCAATAGTATTACATATAGTAAGGGTGCTTCCGTAATTCGTATGTTTAAAAATGCTATGGGAGAGGATAGTTTTAAGAAATCCCTCAATGAATATTTAACAGCTCAGTAAGTTTTTCTTTACCAGATCGAAACATATATAATTCTTTTTTTTAAGTTTTCAAACTTTTGGTATTATTGCGAATGGTATTATTGTCTCGAATGTTCAATTTCGATTATCCGAAATCGGAGCCGAGTTTTGTGTGAGGTTAAGGTAAACAAATGTTTTCAAAAATATGAGATCGATAGGTTGAAAATTTTTCAAGATTTTTTTTAGTCAAATTTACTAAAAAAATATCATTTTAGTAAAATTAACTACTAAAACTATTATTCTTAGCAAAATTAACTACAAACATTTTGTTAATTGTTTAAAATTTCTACTAAAAACTTAGCTTAAATGCTAGTTTGAAAAAAACTTTTCTATACCAGTTTACTACTTTTCATTAAAAACAAAAATTAGAAAAATTAACAAATTTTTCTAGAGTGTAGGGGGGACAAAGCATTTTTTTTTTTTAACTTAAAAGTGGGACATGGCGTAAAAAGGGTTGGTAACCATTGCGATATATCATATTTATTATATTGTAGCGCTGAACACGAATTCCAATTTTTTTTTTTTTAAATAGGTAAAACGGTTTTGCTGGCTTCAAGAATTTAAAAAAAACTTGAAAGATTATTTTTTTTAACACTTTCAAAGAGCATGAGATGAACTTTCGATTAAACTTAATTTGAACCGTATAGTTTTACCCGTGGTGGCTATTAATCAAAATCATAAAATCCGGAGTTTTAATCAAAGCCATCACTGGTTAAAATTATAGATTTGGCTCAAATGAAAGTTCGTCTCAAGGTTTATAAATGTATCAACCCTCAGAGAAGAGATATTATTGTCCCAACCATAATTTAAGAGCGTCATATTATGATTGAATATTCGATCATAATATGTTTATAGCAATCATAAAATTGTTATCAATCATATTAGGTCTATTCGATTACCCAAATTTCTTACTATTTTTTACTACAACTGGAAAGTCTTGTTTACTTTTTGTATTGAAAATTTCCAGCTGTAGTAAAATGAGTAAAAAATAGTAGATTGTAGTAAGGTAATCGAATAGACCTATTATGGTCCTAAATTATAAATTTTCGAATATTTAGGATCATAACAAGGTCACGGTGAGCCTCAGCGATGTTTAAGTTGAACTTTAGTGTCGACGAAAAGTGTAAGAGTAGTTCGATTTCTACAAGATTAAATGTCACAAAACTGTTAACAGCGAAATCGTAACTGCTTGCATTCGCTAGATAACGCGAAATTAGTGGTTTTGTATTTTTTTAAATTTTGACATTGAAGTTTTTTAAATATTTTCAAAAACTGAGTATACAGTTTAAATTGTACTTATTTAAAGGTCACAAAATAGTAAACATCAAAATCCTACAGCGACGTAGGAATTTGAAAACGGGGGGGCACAATTCCCAAAATTTTTTTCGTCATCCCCTATTTATATTTCTTTTTAACTACAACCCCCCCCCCCCCCCCCCCCCCAAGACAATTTCGTCTTTCTATGTCTTGGAATATCAGATTTTTTATAAAATCTCGAAATCGTTGTATGAAACCGTTTTGCATGAAACTTAAAATTTTTATGAGGGTTTTTCCATCAACCGGGCTATCCTTCTCTCCAAAATTGGTATGGGTTTAAACATTGTTTAATAATTTTGGTTTTGAATGCCGAGTGGCGGTTTTGAATTTCAATATTGCGGATCCAATATATCGCCCATTTTTTTAAAAATATTACAGATTTGCTTAAAAATCTTCATGCACGGGTTCTTGGAGTCGCTTAAGAAAAATTTGCAGTTAGATTTTTAAAATTCAAAATGTCGGATCCAACATGGCGATAATTTTTTTTTTTTAAATAACAGATTCACTCAAAATTCTTTACGCACCGACTTGTTGGGTTGCTAAATTAGAATCTGCCATTCGAAAATCTAACTTCAGGTTCTTATTTAGGACCCCAAAAACTTGGCCATAAAAAGTTTCAAACAAATAGGTTTATTTTCTAAAAATATTTGTAGCCATGTTGGATCCGCCATTTTAAATTTTAAAATTCCAACTTCAGATTCTTCTTAAACGACCACAAAAACCTGTGTTTAAAGAGTTGACGAAGAAACCCTCATTTTAAAGAAACAATTCTAAGGTTGTGGTGTCTAAAAAATGGTGATTTTTTTGATTTTTCAGACATTTCTTTCTAAGAAACTATATGATGTTCCAATATGAGAATACATTTTTTAATGCCTATCCAACGGGGGCACAACCTTATAAAAATTTGGCTTCGTTAAATATTTTTATTTATGAAAATGTGAAAATTTAAAATCTTCTTTTAAGCTTCAGGGAAATCGGTTCATAAGGGTTGGGATACTTCCCTTTTCCTTTTGTTTGAAAGATAAAAGTAATATTATGTGTTTTTTTATCATATTTTACTGCTTTTTCGGTATAAATTACTTTTTAGAAACGAAATTATTTCAAACTCTAGAGTTTTTATAAAAAAAAAATAAAATCTTTTCTTTTAAAATCAAAATATTTAGAAACTTGTGAATTTTTTTTGTATAATGTTTTTTTGTGTATAAAATTTTAAATATTTTCAAATCAAAAGGGGGGGGCACGTGCCCCCTGTGCCCACCCCCTGTATACGTCCATGAAATCCTATCTTCTTTAGTTCGCGAGAAATCGCGAAATTCATTTTTTGCTGTTTTTGTTTTTTATCTTTAGATTGGTTTCTTTAAAATTTCGTAAAAACATGAAATGAAGTTTTACTTGTGCTTGATCAAAGGTCACACAGCTGTTGACATCGAAATTGTAGGTGTTAAATTTCGCGATTTATCGCATAATTATAAATTTTTTTTTTTATTATTTATTTATATTTTAAAACCGGTTCTTTAGAAATAATATAAAAAATTGGTATGGAGTTTGATTTGAGCATGTTGGAAGAAATTAAAACTGGCCACAAAAAAATTATTGCTGCTCACTTTCGCGAAAAATAGCGAAAAACAGCTTTTTGAGGGTATTTCTTGTTTTGATTAATAAAAGAAGTTTCTTAAACATTGTTGAAAAACACAAAATGCAGTTTGGTTTGCTATTGATTAAAGGTGATAAGGCTGTTAACCTTTAAATTCTAGCTGCTCAATTCTTCGAGATATCGCTAAAAAACTCGCTAAGCGACTATTTATTCATTAATTTGTGTATTTTTGGTTTGTAAAAACATTTATTTCAATTCGAGGTTATTAAAGGTGACAAAACTGCAAGCATAAAAATTTTTTCTTTAGTGTCTAAAATAAAGAAAAAAAATCAACAAACGACAAATATATCGTATGTAGTTTAAATTTTACGTGGTTAAATGTGGTAAAACTGCTCAAATCAATATCTTGACTGCTAATTTACGCGAAAAATTAACCAAGTAGGAATCGAACTGCGTTTACACTTTTCGTCGACACTAAAGTTCAACCTAAACATCGCTGAGGCTCACCGTGTTAGGCTAAAGACAAAAAAACCTTGTTGGCTACCTATAAAACGATTGGCCGGTCAGTGGTAAACTACGCAGCGCTGGTTTGGTTACCGAGCATGGACGTATTCACGGGGTGGCCACAGGGGGCACGTGCCCCCCCCCCCTGTAATATTTTTAAAAAGTTGGGCACCATATTGGATCCGCCACATTGAAATTCAAAACCGCCACTCGGTATTAAAAACCAAATATTTTCAAGTAATTTCGCAATTTTTTAAAAAACTTTTAAACCCATACCAATTTTGGACAAAAGGGTGGCCCGGTTGACGAGGAAACCCTCATATATATTTTAAGTTTAATGCAAATCGGTCCATATGGGTTGAGATACTTCCATTGTAAGACACATTTTCTGTATCAAAATCTGAGATATTATTTGTTTATTAAAATTCTCAGATTCTGTAAAGTTTTTTCTATAGAAACATTAATATCTGAGAACTTGTCAGACATTATTTTCAACAAAAATTTTAACAATTTTTTAAAAGAAAATTTTTAGATTCTGAACATTTTTCCTGTACAAAGATTTCGAGATTTTATAAAAAAAATCTGATATTCCAAGACATTTTTATATAAATAAAGACGAAATGGTGTTTATTGGGAGGGGGGGTAATGCGAATTGTGCCCCCTGTTTTCAAATTCCTGGATACGCCGCTGTTACCGAGTGTGAGCGAAACTACCGTGGAAGAAGCTTCAGAGTTGTTATAATGCAGCCCAAATAACAGTAACGGGATGCCTTCAGACGTCCTCACAATACCATCTATATGAAAAGATGAAGATACTTCCGATTAAGGAACACAGTCACATGTTGGCGAAACAGTTCTTTCTGGTGTGACATCGGAGAGATCATCCAAACCATTACCTTATGAAAATTGATCCGTCCTCGAGGCACGTAAGAGCTGATTAATGCAAAATTTTTGAAAAAATTTTGCAAATTCATCAGTATGCAACCAGCGGTCAAAGTTTCAAAAAATTACGTATTGCGATCAAAATTTATGTCCGAGATTTTTAACCAAATCCGGCTCAAAAAATCGGAAAAATTGCGTACTTTATTGATGCTGATTTTTAAAAATAAATTTTTTTTATCCAAATTGGTCTCAAAAGTTGGAAAATGTAAAGTATATTAAAAAATATAAAACGCGACAGATGCTGATCAGCATTTTTGGACCAAAATCATGTTTTTATATTTTTTACATAACATTTTATAAAACATACCCCGACTTTTAAGACCAATTTGGATAAAAAATTATTTATATGTTTAAAAGTCAGTATCTGTGGTTTTGAAATTTTTTAAATATTTTTCCAATAACGTACGCAAAATTTTCGAATTTTTGAGCCGGATTTGGTTAGAAATCTCGGATATGAATTTTGGCTGAAATACGTAATTTTTTCCAACTTTGACCGCTGGTTGCCGACTGAAGATGACCTTGCAAAATTTTTTCATAAATTTTCTTATAATCAGCTCTAACATGGCCATCGTTTAGCAAGTATTACGACACTAAATTTGAAGGGGGACACCCGTATAAATAACCTTTTACTCAAAATAGATTTACATGTATTTTTTATACCCTCCACTTAGTGATAGAAGGTATATATAAGTTTGTCATTCCGTTTGTAACTCATCGAAATATCGGTCTGGGACCCCATAAAGTATATACATATATTCATGATGCCCGATCGATTTTAAGACATTCTAGCGATGTCCGTCTGTCCATCTGTCTGTGGAAAATGCTATCACGAACAAAATATTGCACAGAGATGACTGAAACTTAACATTTTTATTGGAAGTTCTCCCGAGAAGTTTGGTGTTGCATTTGAGCGATATCGGTTCAACGTTTCAAAAGTTATGAACGAAAATGTAAGCACACCTCAAAAATTTCAGTTCATTCAACATAACCTAAAAATACAAAATGCTTTAATTCGGCTTCAGGTTGACATATGTGAACATAATTGAACACCAAAGGGTATTTAAACAAGTACGAACATATTTCTTGACAAAGAATGAAAAAAATCGCGGATTTTTTTTTTTTTACCAATTTTTTTTTTTTTCGCGGAAATTTTTTTTTCAGAATTTTTTTTTTTTTCAAAAGTAATTTCGTTTTAAAAAAAGTTTTTTGCAATAATCTTTTTGAAATTGTGGAGGGTATCACCACATTCGGCAAGGCCGAATGTTTTTGGATAAAACCTGTTTTTAAGCAAAAACCGGTGTTGGGTATTATATAGTCGGTTTTAGCCGACTATAATTTTACTAGATGTTTTTTATAAATTTCCCTTTAACTTTCTTTCTTCTTTTATTCCTTTCTTTTAGCAAATATAAAAACACCGTACCTTCAGATCTCTTCACAATTTGGAAGAAAAACTGGCCTTCCGAATATGCAGATAATCTCTTCACTACCTTCACTACTCAAGTTGGTTATCCTGTTGTGACATTCACTTTCGTAACTGATACAGTTTTGGAAATTAACCAAAAACGATTCTTATTAAACAATACTGATGGATCTAATACCAATTTGTTATACACTGTTCCTATAACCTACACTACAAATGTCGATACAGATTTTAACTCGACTACACCCAAGCTATTTCTATCCAACACTACTGAGAAGGAAACTCGTATCCTAGCTAGTCCCGCTAAATGGGTGATTGCTAATATTCAGCAAACCGGTTACTACCGGGTCAACTATGATAATAGCACTTGGCATAATATTCATCAGGCATTATTCGAACCGAACTGGTCTGGAATTCATGAACTAAATCGTGCTCAAATTGTCGATGATCTTTTTAATTTAGCACGTGCCAGTTATATCGATTATCCATTTGCTTTGGAAATTTTAGAATATTTAGAAACCGAAACTAACTATTTACCCTGGACGGCTGCCTTTAATGGCTACAACTATTTACACACCCGTATGGGTACAAGATTTCCCGAAGTCTTTGCAAATAATATTCGCCTTATAACCAAAAAATCCTATGACATGTTTGGATTTGAAGAAGAGGCAAATGATTCGACATTGAAAATTTATGGTCGTAGCAAAATTTTAGCCTGGTCTTGTAAATTTGGTCACAGAGAATGTATACGCAAGGCTAAGGAATATTTTAGTAAGGATTTTAAAACAAATCCTGTACCGGTTAATATACGTTCTGTTGTTTATTGTACGGCTATGCGGGAAGGCAGTCATGAAGATTTTGAAAAACTGCTAAATAAGTACAAAATCGAAACTGTGGCCACAGAAGAATCTTTAATTTTGAACTCTATGGGTTGTGTAAAGGACAGTTCATTGGTAGCCAGATATTTTGATCTCATTATGTCCGATGCAGTTCGTTTTCAAGATAAATCCAGTGCCTTGTCTGTTCTTTATACTGAAAATAATGAAAATGTGGATACGGTCTTTGAATTGGTGGAAAAGAATTTAGAACAACTTGCTGAATCGTAAGTAACCCTTAAAAAAATAGAAAAAGAAAAAAAAAATTCAAGGTCTACACTTTAAAAAACTAAACTGAATCAGTTTTCTACTACACCATTTACAGATGCTTTTTAAAAAAGATCATTGCACACAGAGGATAAACATGATTGCAGAACACAAAATCACTCATAATGGAGGGGAAACATAGTGTGGTTGATCCTTTTGATTATACATATATGATTGTGACAATCATACTATGATCCTCAACAATTATAAAATGACAATTTTTTGTCATACTATGATCAGAAGATCATAATATGATTGCTACAATCATGTTATGATTAAGTTATCAGTGATACTATGTTGCTTCTTCATTATGGTTGCGACAATCATGTTTCTTCTGAATGTTTTACTTGTAATTCGAAGATTTTACTTGTAATTCGAAGTTTTCATTTGTAAATCGAAGATTCTACATTTAATTCGAATATTTTATTTGAAATTCTAAAACTATCAACTGAATTTTAACTGATCTTTTTCGAAATAAAATTGAAGTCAACGAATTTCAAATGAAATATTCGAATTACAAGTAGATTCTTCTAATAACAAATTGAGTTTTCAAATCACAAATGCAATCTTCGAAATACAAGTAGAAGTTTCGAATTATAACACTGTGCAACAAATTTGTTGTTATCGAGTGTATATTAAATGACCAAAACCCCCCGAAGGGTTTTGAAAACTTAGCTCGAGTTCTTTTTTGTGGCCCACTGAAATTTTCAAATTTTTTTCAAATACATTGTCTCCCATCTTTATACCCTCCAACCACAGTATGGGGTTATACTTACTTTGTCATTCCGTTTGTAACGCATCGAAATATCGGTCGGAGACCCCATATAATATATATGGGGCATTCCATGTCAAATCGGACACTTTGAAAATCTTTTTTTTTCGATTTTCCCAATTTGCTTACAGTTTTTAGTACCCTTCGAAAACTCCTTCGTGGTAAATTTTCAGATTTTTTTGATGACCCGTTCAAAAGATATCGAATTTTTAAAAATTGTTAGTTTGTTCCTTTACTCAAACTTCTTTTACTCATAACTTCTTCAATAATGGTCCAAATTTCAAATTTTTGTTTTGAAAAATTTTTTTTTACGTACTTTTTAAAAAAAATCCCAAAAAAATCTTTAAAGCGCTCTAGTATGCGATTTTTAAGTTTTAAAATTTAAATCTCATTTTTGAAAATGTTTGTACTCTTCGATTTTTTTGAATTTTTTTTGTGTAAAACTTATGTCGATTCTACAAATTTCTTGCCCAGAAGGATCGTGGGATAACGATTATTACTATTGTAATTTTCCAATCTTAAAATCATTTCTACTGCTCCAATGGTGCGTCTTAAAGGTGTCATTTATAAGACCGACTCCCATTAGTTTTTACGTCTTAACATTTCTTTGGAACAAACTAATACCCTATCTCCAATTTCTAAGGGGGCTCCCACACAAAACGAAATTTTTTAAATTTGCTCCAACCGCTCTAATAGTGCCCTAAGAGCAAAAAATGTATGACCGACCCACAATATTTTTTAGGCCAAACATTTTCTATGAACACACCTACCCTCTATCTTTAAATGTTAAGGCGGTCCCCATACAATTTTTTTATTTTTTGTAAATTTGTTTTATTTAATCAGCTTCTACCGGTCCAATGGAGCGTCCGAGAGGGGTCATTAGTGAGACCGACCCTCATTTATTTTTACCCTAAAAAATTTTTTTTAAACATATTTACCCCCTAACTCCACTCACTAAGTGAGCTTCCATTCAAAATTACATTTTTATAGAATTTGCTCCAACTGTTATTTGTATGGGAGCCTACTTAGGGAGTGGAGATAAGGCGTAGGTATGTTTTAAAAAAATGTTGTAGGGTAAAAATAAATGGGGGTCGGTATCACTAATGACCCCTGTCGGACGCACCATTGGACCGGTAGAAGCTGATTAAATAAAACAAATTTACAGGAAATAAAAAAAAAATTGTATGGGGACCCCCTTAATAGTTAAAGATAGAGGGTAGGTGTGTTCAGAGAAAATGTTTGGACTAAAAAAATATTGTCGGTCGGTCATATATTTTATTGCTCTAAGGGCACTCTTAGGGCAGTTAGACCGGTTGGAGAAAATTTAAAAAAATGATATTTTGTGTGGGAGCCCCCTTAGAAATTGGAAATAGGGTATCAGTTTGTTCCGAAGAAATAATAATAATAATAGTTTTGATCACATGATCAATTTTTTTTTCCCCCCAAGAAATGTTAAGACGTAAAATTTAATGGCGGTCGGTCTTGGAAATGACCCCTCTAAGACGCACCATTAAAGCAGTAGAAATGATTTTAATATTGGAAAATTACAATAAATTTTTTTCAAAAAATTTTAAAAAATAGTAATAATCGTTATCCCACGATCCTCCTGGGCAAAAAATTTGTAGAATCGATAGAAGTTTTGCACAAAAAAATTTCAAATTAATCGAAGAGTACAAACATTTTCAAAAATGAGATTTAAATTTTAAAAATTAAAAATCGCATACTAGAGCGCTTTTAAGAATTTTTTTGGATTTTTTTAAATTTTGAAAAGAAAAAATCGCAATTTGGACCATTATTGAAGAAGTTATGAGTAAAAGAAGTTTGAGTAAATGAACAAACTACCAATTTTTAAAAATTCGATATTTTTGAACGGGCCATCAAAAAAATCTGAAAATTTACCACGAAGGAGTTTTCGACGGGTACTAAAAACTGTAAATAAATTGGGAAAATCTAAAAATATTTTTTTTCAAAGTGTCCGATTTGACATGTAATGCCCCATATATATAATTGATCCATGATCGATTCTAAGACATTCTATGAAAGTCCGTCTGCTTGTCCGTCTGTCTGTAGATAACACAATGCAGTCCAAAATAAAAAAGCTAGGCAGGTTAAGTTCTTGAATGGGCAAAATCGGGCCAAGGGGAAAAAAGTTTCCCCCTAAAGAACTGAACCAACCTCTGAAAAAATACACTTTTTTACAAGTTTTTTGTGTTTTTATTAAATAAATGAAATATTTGGTATATTTATAGCGACTCGACTTCCTCCACTGACCCCATCAACCAGCCCCCCCCCCCCCCCCACCCAAAAAAAAAACGCCCCTGACAAGTTTTTTTTTTAAATTTTAGAGGGTATAAAAGATTTGACACAGCCGAATTTAACACTCTCACTTGTTAAGGGTCATTTTAGTCCTTTGTTTTAAATATCCCCATAAGACACCACTAAAACATGCATTTAAAGGGTTAAAATGTTCTACAAAAACTTTCTGCATAAAATTTCACTAGGGGTTCTTAAAGGACAAAAGTTCGTGCCAAAAGTGAAAAATGCTTAAAAAAATAAAATTCGGAATTATCACGCACTGTTGAATTGATTTTCAGCAAAGTCGTGTGAATTAAGTCGAAAAAATGTTACAAATCTGCTTCTGAGCTAAATAAGGTTAATTGATGTCTTCAATGAAATTTCATGTAGGTTCTTTTCTTAGAACATATTAAGCCTATATCTCCCATTTTAAGGGGTCGCAACTAAAGCGTGCGTTTAAATGGTTAAAATGTTCAACAAACATTTTCTGTATAAAATTTTCCTAGGGGTTGTCAAAGAATAAAAGTTCGTGGGATGTAAGCAAAATGTTTAAAAAAGGAACATTTTAAATTATCGTAGTTGGTTAAATTGTGTTTCATCAAGATGCTTTACAATTTTACTTTTTTAAGCATTCTGCACTTTTCGCACGAACTTTTGGCCTTTGACAACTCCTAGTGAAATTTGATGCGAAATTTTTTTTTAGAACATTTAAACCCTTTTAAAAAATGACCCCTAAAATGGAAAATAGAGGTTTAATATGTTCTACGAAAAGAACCACCATCGAATTGCAGAGGCACGTTTGCAATTTTTTTTGACTTAATTCATACGACTTTGACAAAAATCAATTTAACTGTATGTGATAATTTACAATTTCACTTTTTTAAGCATTTTGCAGTTTTTTTATCAAACTATTGGTTTTGACAACCCATAGTAAATTTTGATTCAGAAAATTTTTGTAGAACATTTTAACCCTTTTAATGCACGTTTTAGTGGTGTTCTATGAGGATATTTGAACAAGGGACCAAAATGACCCCTAAAAATGGGATATAAAGGGTTAATATGTAGTAAGAAAAGCCATCAAATTTCACTGAAGCCATCTTTTAACATTTTTTACGTCAGAATTAGATTTAATATTTTTATTTCCACTTATTCAAAACGCCTTTGAAAAAAATTTGAAAACTTCAGTGGGCCATAAAAAAAGAACTCGAGCTAAGTTTTCAAAAACCTTCAAGAGTTTTTGTCAACTTTTGGTATACTCTAATTTTTTTTGGTCCTATTGTGTGTAATTGATCTTTTTCGAATTTCATCTGTATAAACAACTATAATTAACAGTAAATTGGGTAAATTTCAACTAATTTCAAGTAAAATTACACAATTTTCTTAAATTTACCCAATTTATAGTAGCAAACTGATCTTATTTAGAGTTAGAACGTATTTAACTTTATAATAACAGTAAATTTGCAACTTACAAGTGCTTTTGAACAATATTTTTATTTTACAGTGTTAAAATCGCTCATTTTTGTTCTCTTTTTCAGTTTGGGAAGTTATGCATCTGCTGCTACTGTAGTCTCCAACATAGCTTCACGTTTTACAATTCAAGCTCAGTTGGATAAATTGAAAGCTTTCAATGAAGCCCATAAAGATAAATTTGGTTCTGCAATATCAACCTTAGATAGAGCCGTTATTACTGTAACGGAAAACTTACACTGGGATAGTCAAAAAATGAATGCAATAATAACCTACTTGGCAATGCGTGAAGACAGTGGTAGTGCTATTATCAGCAGTTTTACTGGATTAACTCTTGTTTTGGCTGCTTTAATTGTTACAATTTTCCACTAAAAGTTATTAAAAAGTTTTAGGGCAGATTACTCAACATCTTGTTAGCTGGTAGCTGTCGATTTAACGAGCCCTAATGCCAAAATTTGTATATAAAAGTTAAATTCAACAGAGAGTTATTTTACAACGGAGCATTGAGTAATCCAGCCAGTAATACATTTTGTACAAAAAATGGAAATTTTTAAATATATTTCTAATTTTAAAATATTTATGTAGTTAGTAAATAAATCAAATTTAAATAAATTGTAGTTTGTATAATTAATTTCTTGTTTATATTATACAGTACAACAAAATTACACAGTACAACAAAATGGCCGGAAAATATTAGAAGAACTCATCGATATTTGGACTAAGGACCCCATATAAAACATATAACTCCATTGGGTTGGGACATTATGGGTCCACACCGCGTTGGCTCTAGACACCAATAGTCAAGATATTGATCAAAGATATTGATTAAAGATATTGATACAAATGTTTGTCCGTTTCGCTCTGCCTTGCTTAATTTTGGAGATACGGGAATTAAGGAAATAAGATCTACACCATTTTCAATTGTATTTCAGAAACTATCAATTGTATTTCAAAAATTTTGTATTGTATTTCAGAATTTTAGCCTACTGGAAAGATTTCTGCGGGGAGTTTGTTCCACATACGGCTAGTTCGACCGAGAAACGAATTTTCTCTGTAATGCGTTGTGCGATACATTGGACAGTCGACAACAAACGGATGTGAGTTGCTGGAAAGGCGAGTACTACGGGTATGCACCCGCGTCTCAGGGATGAGTTCACCCATCTCAGCTGAGCACTTACCGTGGTAATATCGATAGAACAATGACACACAAGTTGTGAAGTAATTCTTGCACCGTTTTAAAAAACCAAGACACTTGAATGCTTCTTTCGACACTTGAAAAACATGTTGGTTCCATCGAACATCACATTGAATTTTCATGCCTAGAACATCAAGAGTGTCTGATTCCTCAATAGCTATACCGCCCATGGATACAGATGACGCTGATTCCACAAGACGTCTGTGAGTCAGCATACAACATTGGGTTTTACGAGCATTAAAATCGACCTGATTCGCAAGACCCCACTCGGAGATTTTCGTAAGGTCATGATTGAGTGTGTCATTCATGTTCTGCCTCATAGCATCAACCTCAATAAGGCTTGGTCTATGATTAAAGGAAAATGAATGACAAATGTTGATGTCATCTGCAAAAGAATAGATAGGATTGAATGTTAGACCCAGAAGGTCGTTAAGAAAAATAAGAAATAGTGTAGGAGATAGAACAGAACCTTGCGGTACCCCTGAATTCAGATGAAACTCATCCGATGAGAACCCATCTATAACAACACGTATAGAGCGGTCTCTAAGAAAGCTCGATATAAATCGAGAGAAATCACTACCGACACCAAACGCAATAAGCTTCGAAACGAGTGCACCGTGCCACACACGATCAAACGCCTTGGAAATATCTAGAGCAACCACCTTGCTTTCACCAAATTGGTGAATAGAACGACTCCAGCGTTCCGAAAGAAACGCTAACAGGTCTCCCGTAGAACGACATCTACGAAAGCCATACTGTCGATCGCACAAAAGTGAATTTGACTCCAAATAATTTACCAGGTGGTGATTCATCATGCTCTCCATGACTTTCGAGAGCGTAGAACAAATTGCTATTGGGCGGTAGTTTTCAGGGTTTGTAGCCTCTCCCTTTTTTGGGATTGGCTGGACGTTGGCCACCTTCCAGCAAGAGGGAAAAACTCCTACCCGGTACGAGTAGCTAAATAATGTTGCCAAAGGACGAGACAAAGACAAAGCACACCGTTTCAGGACCACAGCCGTAATACCATCCGGCCCCGGAGACTTGTTTATGTTGAGATCCTCAAGGACCTTTTTAACTGCACGCGTTCGAAAAAATATCTTGGACATAGTAAAGGATACCCTTTTTTTCAACAGACAGACAGACGGACGGACATCGCTAGATCGTCTTAAAATCGATCGAGGATCATGATTATATATACTTTATGGGGTCCTACTTAGACCAATATTTCGAGGTGTTACAAACGAAATGACAAACTTATATATACACCCTCTATCACTAGAGTGGAGGGTATAAAAATAACGTACACAAATCAATAAAAATTAAAGAAGAATCACTTATTTTTACTTTCAAAACAAAAATAAATGACTTTAAAAATTGAATGCTAATGAAAGTATTTATTTTTTATGTAGTTATTTTTGAAACAAAGAATAGAAATAGTCATTTAAAAAACTGAACGTTAAACAAATGGTTTTTCTTTTAAAAACGACAAAACGTAAAACTTTTTAAATAAACTACAAACAGTTAATGACATAATTTTATAAGTGCAGTCCTCGGATATGTTTTAATTATTAAAAATGATTTGTAATTAAATTGGAAAAATTTAATAAAGAATGATCATCGGATCAAAATTGTAATTATTATTACTCCTTGATCGATTGTTAAACGATCTAGCGATGTCCGTCTGTCTGTTGAAATACAATTGATAGCTTCTGATATACAATTGATTATTTCTGAAATACAATTGATAACTTCTGAAATACAATTGATATTTCCTACAATATAAATAAAAAATTTCTGAAATACATTTCATAATTTCTGAAATACAATTGATAAATTCTGAAATACAGTTGATAATTTCTATATTACAATTGATAATATCTGAAATACAATTGATTATTTCTGAAATACAATTGATAACTTCTGAAATACAATTTATATTTCCTACAATTAATAATTTCTGAAACACAATTGATAATAATATCTGAAATACAACTGATAACTTCTAATATACATTTGATAAGTTCTGAAATACATTTGATAAGTTCTGAAATACAGTTCATAACTTCTGAAATACAATTGATAATTTCTGAAATACATTTGATAAATTTTGAAATACAATTTATATCTTCTGAAATACAATTAATAATTTCTGAAATACATTTGATAATTTCTGATATACAATTGATAACTTCTGAAATACAATTGATAATTTCTGAAATGCAATTGATAATTTCTGAAATACAATTGCAAAAGTCAAAGAAAATAATTTCCATATAATACTTAAAAAAAGAACAGCTTTTAGCAAAAAAAAAAATTCAATATGTTTAACAAAAGTGCAAAAAATTGGCAGATGTCGGTTTTCTATTAACGGCTATGTTCGTATGTATATGAAATGGACTTATCTCATTTTCAAAATATTACCTTTACAACATTCAATCGAATAGAATAGTTGATCGTAGTTTCATTGAAAATGCTTTGCTACGGTATTATCGATTTGTGTGGGAAAATCCGTATAGTGCATTTTTTTCGCACTATTAAACTAAACTAATACATAATGCATTTTTTTATAAACAAATTTATTGTAATATATAGTACATCAGAGATAAGAAATATGTTTTTAATTATAAATAACATTGGATTTCACTAAGCAACACTGTATTCGCGGGGCGGATTTTACTTTCCCCCAAAGAAATATATTTTTTATAACAAGAAGAAAAGTTAAATTCGACTTGGCCGAAATTCACTCATTTGTCTATAAGTTTTGAACCACTTGACCGATTTCGCTGAATTGCAATACCAACCTAACCAGGTAAATCACCAAAATAAATGTCAAATAAGGTGCCTTCGTAAAGTCATTTAAAAGTTACCCCCAGTTTCTGTAATACGAACGCCATTCGTTCGTGACGAATTTGTGTGTATTTTGTTATTGTAACAAAAAACAAAATACATGTAAATTCGTCGCAGACGAATGGCGTTCGTATTACAGAAACTTGGGGTTAATGTGTTTTCAACAGACAGACGGACATCGCTAGATCGTTTAAAAATTGATCGAGGAGTAATAATAATTACAATTTTGATCCGATGATCATTCTTTATTTTATTTTTCCAATTTAATTACAAATCATTTTTAATAATTAAAACATAACCGAGGACTGCACTTATAAAATAATGTTTGTAGTTTATTTAAAAAGTTTTACGTTTTGTAGTTTTTAAAAGAAAAACCATTTGTTTAACGTTCAGTTTTTTTAAATGACTATTTCTGTTCTTTGTTTCAAAAATAACAACAAAAATAATAAAGACTTTCATTAGCAATCAATTGTTAAAGTCACTTATTTTTGTTCTGTAAGTAAAAATAAGTGATTCTTCTTTAATTTTTAATGATTTGTGTACGTTATTTTTTTTTTTTAATTGTTGGCATTTTTTAAGGAAAACTCATTAGTTTTTACCAACTTGTGTGGTTTTTTTTTTTTGTAGAAAAAAAAAAATCGAAAAAATATTTATAGAAATATAAAAACATGTTTGTATCAAGTGACTTTAGCACGATGGCTAGTGTATGGCCAGAATGTAGTTGATTGCGGGATCGATTCCCCAAATTTTATTAAAAAAATTTTAAAAAATAATTTAATCGAAAAATTGTAAAAAATAACATACGAAATCATTAATTTTTAATGTTTTCGTAGGTATTTTTTTTTTTTTATTTTTTTGGTAAAAATAACACAACAATCATTAATTTTTAATGTTTTTTAGGTAATTTTTTTCAAATTTGTTGTTAAAAAAAATAAAAGTGACGTTATTTTTTAATGGTCAATGTTATTTATTTTAGAAAATTTTATGAAATTAAAAAATACATGTTGATGTTTGTTAAAACAAATGAATAATTACTGGGATGGTTTTAAAGTGTTGTATCACTTGTATTATTTAATTTTTTTTTTTTCATTTGGTTTTGACTACAAAATATTTTGAGTAGTGGTAACAATGCCCGTCGTCTCGTCACACAATGATTCGTTCCCATATATCGAGTGGGCAAAAATAGAATATTGGTCGCAGATTTCTGAAATTTGGAACACAAGCATTTAATTATCTAATCAAGAAAAAAACGAGTTTTTGGAAAAATCGGAGCAAGGACACGCCTACCCCCCATATATCCTGAAACTTAAATATGTGATTAAAACTGCAAAAATGGCCACAAAATTCCCAAATTTTGTCAATGTTACCAATTTTGATACAGTATTTTATGTGTAAATTTTTTTCAAGATTGAAGCAAGGACTCGTGTGGCTGCCATATATCCTTTTTCTTAAAAAAATTGTAAATCGCTCAAAAATTACTCGATACTCTTGAAATATTTTGTAAAAATTTGAATAAGTGATGTCAATGTGTGTGCCAAATTTCGCTGAAATCGGTTCTGTAAAACAAAAGTTATTTATATATCCTTTTTAAAAACTGCAATAAAGTGTTAATATATTTTAATTACAAAAATAAAATAGAAAGAGTTGTCAACGATTTTCCAAATTTGGTACGCAAGCACAAAATTAATTAATAGAAAAAAAATAAAAATTTTGAGCAAATCGGTCGAAGGACATTTGTACCTGTCGTATATCCTGAAATTTAAAAGTGGAGTTTTAGCCACAAAACTTGATATAAAATTACTTAACTTAGTTATTGTCTTAGAAATTTAGATAACCATCGACGTACAACATTTGTATTTTAATCTGAGCAAGGACTCGCGTGGCTGCCATATATCCTTTTTCTTGAAATCGCTGTAACTATTTTAAAAATCTTTCAATTGCTATCAAATTTTTAATATAGATTAGATCAAATAACGTTAATAAGTGTGCCAAATTTTGTTGAGTTACTTGCTGTAACAAAAAAGCTGTTAATATATCCTTTTTTTAAATATAGTCAAAAATATAAAAATACCTAATAACTGCAAAAACAAAACATTCACAACACTTATTTCCTGTTGCATTACGAAAATAAATTTATTCAAAATAAGTTTTAAGTAAACTCGTTTAATACTTGCTTTATTTCTAAGTATATAAACCGTTAATAACAAAAAACTAAAAAAAAAAAAATTTTTTTTGGTACTAAAATTTTATTTTTTTTGTTTTTTTCAAAAACTTAGTTATTTTTATTATTTGATCGTATAGAAAACAGTCCAGGATGTTAAAAAAATCAATAAAAAATAATTTTTGAGTACGAACTTTTTTTATGTATCTCAAAAAAAAATTTGGTTTTGATTTGGGATACCATCGAAAATCAAATACTGGTTTTAAAGCAAAATGGCCCACTGTATACTTACTTCATCGAATTTTTTACTATAAATTTATGGTATACAATACAATAAATCCCTTTATATAAAAAAACACGAAAATGTTGATGTATTTTTTTAATTTTATTTACAGTACATAAAATAAATAAAAAAAAAAAATAATCCAATTTTAGATTTTTTAAAATTTTTTTTTTTCAACTTAAAAAAAAAACTTAGTTATTTTTATTTTTTGATCTTATAAAACATAGTTAAAGCTACAAAAAAAATGAAAAACAAAAAAAATTTATTCACGAACTTTTTTTATGAAGGCCATTAAAATTTGGTGATTTTGGGGATTTTAGTAAAAGTCATAGATAACTTTTAAAGCAAAACGGCCCACGTACTGCATATTTTTTTTCTGATTTTTTATTATATTTTTACAGAATACTATATAATATATCAATGTGTAAAGAAAAAATACTTAAGATAAAATTTTTTTTTTAATATTTTTTCCATTAATAATATAGCTTTTGAAAAAAATTAAATAAAGACACAAAAAAACCTAACTTTTTTCCAATTTCAGACAAAAACTTAGTTATTTTTATTGTTTTGCCTTATAAACCATAGTCCGAGCTATCGAAAAAGCGAAAAAAATAATTTTTTGACTCACGAACTTTTTTTATGCATTCCATCAAAATTTGTCAATTTTTGGGAATTCGGTAGAAAAAATATAGATTTCAGAGCAATACAAAAATGTATTTTAAGATTAATTCTAAAAAAATGCAAATACAACATTTAGCTAATATATTAAAGTAACTTTTGCAAAAAAAAGTTCGTTGATTTCTTTAAAATTCGATTTTTCATAATTATTTTAGTAAACCTATAAAAATCAATTTTTAGGTTTTAACACAATAGCGTTGAATTTCCATACTTTAGCGCCCTCTTGTGGCAACATATGACTTCTTAAAAATCAGAAAAGTACATATTTCTTTTAGTTTACTATTAAACTGTAAAAATACAAAAAATCATCCACATTGAAGACATACTTTTTTTTTTGATTTTTGCCAATGAAACGAATCACTGTGCGTCATAGCGAAATCGACCAAGGGTTTTAGTGGGAATCGAAACCATGACCCCATGTTTCATAGGCTAGCACGCTTCCTACTGACCTACAAGGGCCCCCCGATCGAGGATTATGAATATACACTCAAAATATTTTGTAGGCAAAAACAAATGAAAAACACATTTAAAACTAGTGAATAAACCATTGAAAACCATCTCAGTAATTATTCATTTGTTTTAACAAACATTAACATTTATTTTTTACTGTTGACAAAATTTTCTAAAATAAATACCGTTTCTTTCATTCTTTTTTACCAACAAATTCGAAAAAAATAACCTACGAAAACATTAAAAATTAATGATAATTCTGTTATTTTTACCAACAAATCCAAAAAAATAACCTACGAAAACATTAAAAAGTAATGATTTCGTAAGTTATTTTTCACAATTTTCTATTGAAATATATTTTTAAAAATTTTGAATAAAATTTTGGGGAATCGATCCCGCAATCAACTACATTCTGGCCAGACACTCTACCCATCGTGCCAAAGTCACTTGATACAAACATGTTTTTATATTTCTATAAATAATTTTTTGATTTTTTTTTTTTTCTACAAAAAAATAACGAACAAAAGTAGGTAAAACCTAATGACTTCTCTTTAAAAAATGCAACAATTTAAAAATAAAAAAAACGTACACAAATCATTAAAAATTAAAGAAGAATCACTTATTTTTACTTTAAGAACAAAATTAAATGACTTTAAAAATTTAATGCTAATGAAAGTCTTTTTTTATGTTGTTATTTTTGAAACAAAGAACAGAAATAGTCATTTAAAAAAACTGAACATTGAACAAATGTTTTTTCTCTTAAAAACGACAAAACGTAATACTTTTTAAATAAACTACAAACAGTTAATGACACAATTTTTTGAGTGTGGGTATATAATAAATTTTTTTTTTTTAATTTATACACTGTTTAAAATTGTGGAGGGTATTTAAAGATTCAGCACAGCTGAATATAGCTTTGTTACTTGTTCGAATTAAAATTGATCATTTTCGAATTACTATTAGTGTTTTTATACGCTCCAACCACAGTATGGGGGTATACTTACTTTGTCATTCCGTGTGTAACACATCGAAATATCGGTCGGGGACCCCACAAAGTATGTATAATATTGATCCATGATAGAATCTAAGACATTCTAGTCCGTCCGTCTGTAGAAATAACGATGCAGTCCAAACCAAAAGAGCTAGACCCCTTGAAGAACTAAAACGACCCCTAAAAAATATAATATTTTTACGAGTTTTTTTTAATTTTTGCTTAACAAATGTAACATTTGTATGCCATATTATGTTCATAGATCAGCGCTTGACCAAATAGGTTAGAAATTTCGATTTTTTTCAGGCCGCCCCCCTTTGGGGGCATGGTTATAGAAATTAATTAAAAATAACGATAAAAATGTATTATTGAAGCGTTAATATTACACTGTGCAACAAATTTTGGGTCATCGCATTGAGCCTCAATGCCTTCAACGCCATATGAAAGTAGACCATCCAGTGGACAAAATCACCAACGGGTTTTGCAAAGTCAGTTCGGATTTCTTTTTTATAGCCCACTGAAGTTTTAATATTTTTGTCAAAGGCGTTTGGAAAACGTCAAAAATACTATAATAAAAACACATCTGAGCTTCCAAGTATGATTCGACGTATTCAGTGAAATTTTATGGCGGTTTTTTTCTTAGAACATTTTAACCCTCTAACTGCCATTTTAAGGGGTCATTTAAGTCCTTTTTTAAAAACTAAACACAGAAGTCTAATAAAACGTCCATTTAGAGGGTTAAAATGTTCTACAAATATTTTCCTCATAAAATTTCACTAGGGTTTGTCAAATGTTCAAAGTTTGTGCGACATGCGAAAAGTGCTTAAAAAGGGTCAAGTATAAATAATCAATGTTTGTTATTTTTTTTTTACCAAAGCAGTGTTAAAAAATATCGACAAAAAACAGTGCAAATATACTTTTGAGCTTAAAATGATGCTCTGATGTGTTTTATAAAATTTGATGATGATTATTTTCTTTGACCAAATTAACCCTCTAGCTCCCGTTTTAAGGGGTAATTTTTGTCCTTTTTTAAAAGAAATACAAAAAAGTCTATAAAATAAGGCAGTTAGAGGGTTAAAATGTGTAACAAATATTTTCTGCATCAAATTTTACTAGGGCAAAAACATTTTAACCCTCTAACTGCCTTTTTTTTATAGACTTTTTTGTATTTCTTTTAAAAAAGGACAAAAATGACCCCTTAAAACGGGAGCTAGAGGGTTAATTTGGTCAAAGAAAAGAATCATCATAAAATTTTAAAAAAAATACATCAGAACATCATTTTAAGCTCAAAAGTATATTTGCACTGTTTTTTGTCGATATTTTTTATACCCTCCACTTAGTGATAGAGGGTATATATAAGTTTGTCATTCAGTTTGTAACTAATCGAAATATCGGTCTGGGACCCCATAAAGTATATATATTCATGATGCCCGATCGATTTTAAGACATTCTAGCGATGTCCGTCTGTCCGTCTGTCCGTCTGTCTGTTGAAAATGCTGTAGCGGACAAAATATTGCACAGAGATGACTGAAACTTAACATAGTTATTGGAAGTTCTCCCGAGAAGTTTGGTATTGCATTTGAGCGATATCGGTTCAGCGGTTCAAAAGTTATGAACGAAAATGTAAGCACACCTCAAAAATTTCAGTACATTCAACATAACCTAAAAATACAAAATGCTTTAATTCAGCTTCTGGTTGACATATGTGAACATAATTGAACACCAAATGGTATTTAAGCAAGTACGAACATATTTTTTACAAAAAAAAAGAAAAAAATCGCGGATTTTTTTTTTACCAAAAATTTTTTTCGCGGAAATTTTTTTTTTTTGTCAAAAGTAATTTCCTTTTAATTAAAGTTTTTTGCAATAATCTTTTTGAAATTGTGGAGGGTATCACTACATTCGGCAAGGCCGAATTTAACTTTTTTACTTGTTAACACTGCTTTGGTAAAAAAATAACAAACATTGATTATTTATACTTGAACCTTTTTAAGCACTTTGCGCATGTCGCACAAACTTTGAGCATTTGACAACCCCTAGTGAAATTTTATGAGGAAAATATTTGTAGAACATTTTAACCCTCTAAATGGACGTTTTATTAGACTTCTGTGTTTAGTTTTTGAAAAAGGACTAAAATGACCCCTGAAAATGGCAGTTAGAGGGTTAAAATATTCTAAGAAAAGAACCACCATAAAATTTCACTGAAGACATCAAATCATATTTTGAAGCTCAGATGTGTTCTTATTATTGTATTTTTGACGTTTTCCAAACGCTTTTGACAAAAAAAAAACTTCAGTGGGCTATAAAAAAGAAATCCGAACTGACTTTGCAAAACCCTTTGGTGATTTTGTCCATTTGATGGTCAACTTTCATATGGCGTTGAAGCCATTGAGGCTCATTTTTCTTGTTGCACAGTGTTACAAGTAGAATTTTCGAATTACAATTGATCTTTTTCGAATTACATCTGTAAATGGTGTAGTTGCAAGCGATATAAATTTTTTATGTTGTACTGTGTAATTAGTTTCAACCTTTACATAATAATTTTAATGAGCTATTTGATTTTAAATAAATACTAGCTATGCATTTGCAATTGTGAAGCAATCAGTACTGCCGGCCGTGTATTCTTGGCCACCAAATCTGTCGAATTATCTCTAGTGCTAAGTTTATAATATAAAAAAAAATGTCTTTTAAAAGTGTAGCTACCATATTATTAGCCTATTTATGTCTAGCATTTGCAAAAGTAGTGAATATTTCAATTACGCCACTTGCCAAAGAGGAATATCGTTTACAAAACACAATTGTGCCAGTTAATTATAATTTAAAATTTCAACCCTATTTAAATGAAAGTGAACCAAAAGCATTTACCTTCGATGGTGAAGCATTTATTGAAATAATTGTAAAACAAAATACTAAAACGATATTAATACACTCAAAAAATCTGTATTATACAGTACAGGAGTTCTGGAATAAAGATCTGCCAAATAGAAAAACAGTTCTAAATGCAACAGCTGGAGCAAATAAATTAACTGATATTATTACGTATAATTTAAATGATATTCTGATTGCTAATCGAACGTACGTTTTACATTTTATTTACTCCGGTACCTTGATAAATGATGATTTATTTGGTTTTTATAGCAGTCATTACGTTGATAATAAAAATGTAACCAAGTAAGTAGAAAAATTTATCAATTTTTGTATTACAATGTAACGCAATTTTTTTTCTTTTCTAAATTTAGATGGCTTTGTTCTACACAATTTCAACCAAATCATGCCCGTCGTGCTTTTCCTTCCTTTGATGAACCCAAATTTAAGGCCACCTTTGAAGTTTCCTTGGTACGCCACAAAACCATGAAGTCTTTTAGTAATACTCGTATTATAAAGTCCCTTGGTAAGGGGTAAGTAAGTTGTTCAAGAAAATTTTTAAAAAATTTTTATTCAGAATAACATTTTTTACAGTAACTATCATACGGATATCTATGCTCCTACTCCTCTCATGTCTACTTATGTTTTGGCTTTTATGGTCTCCGACTATAATGGACGTCAGAATAATAATTTTAGTGTTATTGCTCCACTTGACAACTATAATCAAACCGAATACAGTTACGATATTGGTCAAAAAATGTTGTATTATTTTAATAATTATTTTGGCCTTGCATATAACGAATTGGGTATTGATAAATTGCATATGACGTCAATTCCACAGCATAATGCTGATGGTATGGAAAACTGGGGACTTATAACTTACAGCACAAGTTCTTTGTTATACGAAAGTGGTGTTACTCCTTTGAGTTCAAAGCAAGAAATTGCTTCGATCATAGCACACGAACTGGCCCATATGTGGTTTGGTAATTTAGTTACGTGTAATTGGTGGAGTTATGCTTGGTTAAATGAAGGTTTTGCCAGTTATTTTCAGAATATTGCAGTAGACAAGGTAAGTTTTACTATTTATGAGAAATAGAAGGTCGAAGGGAAAAATGGAAAAGTACGGTTTTGCTGAATATCGGGCGAAATTTTTATATAGGGAATGGTCCAATTCCACTCTGCTCGAATTTGACATTTTTTAACAAGCTGAGCACCCTACTGGTAAAATTAATTCGGGTACGCTGAATTCAATGGTGCTAGCCGTTTTTCAAAGTTAGCGCTCGTATTGGCGATATTCGCGATTTAAAATTTTAATGCTTAAGTACAATAAAAAAGTTATTTTTAAACTTTTGCAAGGGGCCCCCGTAGGCTAGTTGGTAGTGTGCTAGCCATTGAACGTGGGGGTCGTGGGTTCGATTCCCACCAGAACCCTTGGTTTTTTTTCGCTACAACGAGACGACGGTCATTGTTACCAGTTCTCGGTTAGGTTGAGTTTATTAAAAATGAGTTGTAAATAAATAGAAAAGAATAAATAAAAATAATTGATCATGTGATCAAAACTATTATTATTATATATATTATATTTTAAACTTTTGCCATAATTTTTTAATTAAAAACCATTCAAGTCTGTTAAAATATGACTTCTATAAAGGTATTATAATATGCATCCAATATGTCTATAAATATTTCGCCCGATATTTGGTTAAATGGGTCTGTTGACAACATATATAAGCCGATTTGAATCACATTTGGTGTGTGTGTATTTTCTACACTAATAAAAGATCTAACCAAATGTAGATCCAATTGGTACATATTTGGACTTGGGATCCATTTTCCGGAAAAACACTGGTTTAGGGTATTATATGCTCGGTATTGACCGATTATAATTATATGTCTTGTTTTTTGAACTGTCCATGTGAACAAGCTCGGTACAGGTCGTTTTTACACTGTGCAATACGAATTTGTATCTTGAATTTGTAATCTTGATTAACTTTAATTTTCTTACTTTACTTTTCTTATGCCTTTTAAAAAAATATTTTTCAGATTGAACCAAATTTCGAAATGGAAAAACAATATGTGATAAACAAAGTTCATTCCATCATGTACTTAGATTCTACTAATAATTCTTATCCATTGAGCGACGAAGATACCAATACTTCAGAGGATTTGGAACGTATGTTCTTATCCATAACGTATGACAAAGCTCCTTCGGTCATACGTATGGTTAAACACGTAATGGGAGAGGAAAGTTTTCAAAGATCATTAAAGGAATACCTTGCAATCTAGTAAGTATATTTTTAACAAAAAGGGCTTTTCTTTTGTTTTTTCAACTACTTCTTCTATTCTTCACGCCCACTTCGCGGGGGCATTCCATGTCAAATCGGACACTTTGAAATTTTTTTTTTTTTAGATTTTCCCAATTTGTTTACAGTTCTTAGTACCCTTCGAAAACTCCTCCGTGGTAAATTTTCAGATTTTTTTGATAACCCGTTCAAAAGATATCGAATTTTTAAAAATTGGTAGTTTGTTCCTTTACTCAAACTTCTTTTACTCATTACTTCTTCAATAATGGTCCAAATTTCAATTTTTTTTCAAAATTTCTGTTTTTTTACGTACTTCTTAAAAAAAATCCCAAAAAATTCTTAAAAGCGCCCTAGTATGCGATTTTTAAGTTTTAAAATTTAAATCTCATTTTTGAAAATGTTTGTTCCCCTTGATTTTTTTGAAATTTTTTTGTGTAAAACTTTTATCGATTCTACAAATTTGTTGCCCAGGAGGATCGTGGGATAACGATTATGACTATTTTTTAAAATTTTTTGAAAAAAATTTATTGTAATTTTCCGATCTTAAAATCATTTCTACTGCTCCAATGGTGCGTCTTAGAGGGGTCATTTATAAGACCGACCCCCATTAATTTTAACGTCTTAACATTTCTTTGGAACAAACTAATACCCTATCTCCAATTTCTAAGGGGCTCCCACACAAAACACTTTTTAAAATTTGCTCCAACCGCTCTAACTGCCCTAATAGTGCCCTTAGAGCAATGGTTCCTAACCTTTTTTGAGCCGTGCCCCACTTTTAAGTTAAAAAAAAACTACAATGTCCCCCCTATACTAAAGAAAAATTTGTAAATTTTTCAAATTTGTTTTAAAATTCAAAATTTACTTGTGGTTAAGCAAACTTTTTGTTAAAATCATCATTTAAACAAAGTTTTTAGAAAAAGTTTTCAACAATCAACTTAATAATTTAACTAAAATTATTTTTTTTAGTTTATTTAACAAAAAAAAATCTTAAAAATTTGCTCGTTGCCCCCTGAAGCATTCAAATTGCCCCACAGTGGGGCGACAATCAAAGGTTGGGAACCATTGCCTTAGAGCAACAAAATGTACGACCGACCCACAATATTTTTTAAGTCCAAACATTTTCTCTGAACACACCTACCCTCTATCTTTAACTGTTAAGGCGGTCCCCATACAATTTTTTTTATTTTTTGTAAATTTGTTTTATTTATTCAGCTTCTACCGGTCCAATGCACACTGGGTAATTTGAGCCAATTTTTAGGCCAAAAATAATTACAGCCAAAGTTTTAGAGCGATATGGCTGAAATTTTAAATTTAAGAGTTTTTTGTGAACACGCACAGCTGGATTTTATGAATTTGGTAATCGTGGAAATTTTTAGGGTTGCCACCATACGAAAAAAAATGGAAAATACTGA
Source organism: Pegoplata infirma (assembly GCA_963921195.1). NCBI lineage: Eukaryota > Metazoa > Arthropoda > Insecta > Diptera > Anthomyiidae > Pegoplata > Pegoplata infirma. The sequence continues at coordinate 310,939,965 of OY992536.1, read as the reverse complement.
ATATCTCTAAAACGAATAGGCTAATTTTTTTGAAACTCGGCACGAAGAAAATACGCAAGAAGGCTAACAAAATGGCACATAAACCATTTTGTTTGATTTTGCTGAAAAAAGCTGTTATTTTTTGAGTGGGCCTTGTACCACCTTAACGAAAAATTTAAAAAAAAAAGTTCGTACAATTTCCTTCAACGAAGCCAAATATTGGTTTAAAACATTATTTTAATCAATTTTACTGACAACAAAATTATAAACAGCAACAGGGTTTTTTCTCTTAGTTCTTTTCCCAATCCAAACGTTAGAAAGTTCAAGATATGGCAAGATGAGGCTGTCTGAAAGAAAATTGATATATCAAAAAGTGCAAAAAAGTGCAACGGAAAATAAAAAAAAATGAATTCAGAATTATTTTCTTTAAATTTTTCATCAATCAAAAACACGGCACACCACGGCTAACATTATTAAAAGCTTATGCGAAGTTTATATTCATTGAAAAAGTCATTTATTTAAGGTTAAGTTATAATTACACGTTTTGTTAAAAAAAGCAATAACGTCCACCAAAATATTTTGCTATTTTTTTATTACTTAATATCCCCTCTCTTCTCCATATTATACACGATATCCTTCTTTATGTTTAATAGCTGAAAAAATCGTTTGAATTTATATCAAAATTAGGCGTTTTTTACTGCACTGTGCACGTTGCTTGAAAATGCCGAATTCGACTGCCCGTCAATCAGTTTATATTTGTTTTTCGGAAAAACCAAATATGCAGTTATTTGCTTTAATATTTTCTAAATCGAACGTAATTAACAAAAACATTATTATTGTTAGTTCGAAAAATGATTTTTGGCCAAGATTTCGGTTCAAATTACCTACTGTGCAATGGTGCGTCCGAGAGGGGTCATTAGTGAGACCGACCCCCATTTATTTTTACCCTCCTATATTTTTGTAAAACATACCTACGCCCTATCTCCACTCCCTAAGTAGTCTTCCATACAAATAACAGTTGGAGCAAATTTTATAAAAATGTAATTTTGAATGGAAGCCTACTTAGGGAGTGGAGATAGTGCGTTGGTATGTTTTAAAAAAATGTTGTAGGGTAAATATAAATGGGGGTAGAAGCTGATTAAATAAAACAAATTTACAAAAAATAAAAATAAATTGTATGGGGACCGCCTTAACAGTTAAAGATAGAGGGTAGGTGTGTTCAGAGAAAATGTTTGGACTAAAAAAATATTGTGGGTCGGTCATACATTTTATAAAAATGTAATTTTGAATGGAAGCCTACTTAGGGAGTGGAGATAGTGCGTAGGTATGTTTTAAAAAAATGTTGTAGGGTAAATATAAATGGGGGTAGAAGCTGATTAAATAAAACAAATTTACAAAAAATAAAAATAAATTGTATGGGGACCGCCTTAACAGTTAAAGATAGAGGGTAGGTGTGTTCAGAGAAAATGTTTGGACTAAAAAAATATTGTGGGTCGGTCATACATTTTGTTGCCTTAAGGGCACTATTAGGGCAGTTAGAGCGGTTGGAGCAAATTTTAAACAATGTCGTTTTGTGTGGGAGCCCCTTTAGAAATTGGAGATAGGGTATTAGTTTGTTCCAAAGAAATGTTAAGACGTAAAAATTAATGGGGGTCGGTCTTTTAAATGACCCCTCTATGACGCACCATTGGACCAGTAGAAATGATTTTTTCTATATGAAAAATGTATCAGAGTCTGACAATTTTTCTATACGGAAAATGTCTCAGAATCAAAGACTGTTTGCATACGTAAAATGTTTCAGAATCTAAGATAATTTCCATACGAAAAATGTCTTAATTTCGTTTTCTGAGACTTTTTCTATATGAAAATTGTTTCAAAATGTGAAATTTTTTCTATACGAAAAATGTCTCAGAATCTGAGACTTTGCATACAACAAGTGTTTCAAAATCTGAAACTTTTTATTTTGGGAAAATTTCCATGAACTTTAGGATTTTAAAATCTCAGAATCTGAAACGTTTTCTGTACGAAAAATATTTCACAGTCTGAAACTTTTTGTGAAGGAAAAATTTCTAAGAATTTGCGACTTTTGATATACTTAAAAATTTCTCCTATAGAAAAAATCTTAAATGTATAGGAAAAATCTGTTAGATTCTGAAAATTTTCTTTATAAACAAATTTAAAAAGAATGATCTTCATTTTTGTATAAGAGAATTTATTTGCATTTAAGGGCCCTAATAGGGCCCTAATAATGTTTAAAACGGTACTGAAAATAAAGGAAAATTGTTAGTACATGAGCGCACTCGGTTTAGGTCGAAAAAAGTTCCCCTTTGTAATATTGTCGCCCCTACTTAAATAATAATAAATTCTCTTCTCTTTAACCTTTCAGTAAATATAACAACACCAAACCCTCCGATCTTTTTACAATATGGAAAAAATATTGGCCTACAAACTTCTCCATCTATGCAGATAGTCTCTTCTCCAGCTTTACTACTCAAGTTGGCTATCCAGTGGTAACATTCAATCTAACATCGGCTACATCTTTGGAAATTAGCCAGAAACGTTTCTTATTAAAGAATAATGATGGTTCAAATCCCAATTTGACGTACACCATTCCCATTACCTATACCACAAATATCGATAAAGATTTCAACACCACTACACCAAAATTATTTATTTCCAACACTACTTTCGAAACCACAATTACTTTACCAAACCATACTACATGGGTAATTGGTAATATTCAACAAACGGGTTACTATCGGGTCAACTATGATAATTCAACTTGGCATAATATCAAACGGGCACTATTTGAACCCAACTGGGGCGGAATTCCGGAATTAAATCGTGCTCAAATTCTAGATGATCTTTATAATTTAGCTCGTGCCGATTATATAGATTTTCAATTAGTATTAGAAATTTTAGAATATATGGAAACAGAAACCAATTATTTACCCTGGAATGAAGCCTTTAAAATTTACAGTTATTTCACAAACCATTTGTATGACAAAAGTTACAACGAATTCTCTCGTTATATTTGCCAAATGATGCAAAAGTCCTATAATTTGCTAGGATTTAAAGAAAAATCTTCAGATTCAGCATTAGACATATTAAATCGTAACCAGATTTTGCTTTGGTCTTGTGCCTTTGGCAACATCAAGTGCATTACTAAAGCAACGGAATATTTCAGAAAGGATTTGAAACTCTATCCTGTACCAGTGGATATACGTGATGTGGTTTACTGTACAACCATGCGTGAAGGTAATCCACAAGATTTTGAGAAACTATTTAACATGTACAAATCTGAAACCAGAACCAATGAGAAATTATTAATTTTACAATGTTTTGCCTGCATTAAGGACAGTACCTTGTTAGGCAAATACTTTAATATCATTATGTCTGATGATATACAGTCTCAAGATAAGTCAACAGCGTTATTATATATGTACTTGCAAAGCAAACAAAACATTGAATTGATTTTAGATTTGATGCAACAGAATTTCGAGCAATTTACAAAGGCGTAAGTTTTCAAACAATCGATTTTAATTAAATAAAAAAACCGTTGTAAAAATCTGTTTTGATCTGATTATATCAATTGTATCTGAATAGATCAATTATATCCGAGATTTGTACTAATTGCGAGATCTGATCTGATACAACAGCTGTTCCAATCTACTTTGATCCAGAATTTGTGGACAAATCTTGGATCTAACAGATCAGATACAAGTGATATCCAGACTAAAAAAAAGTAATACGGCGCCATATAATATTTTATCCCAAAAATAGAGAATCCAAAAATATATGATAGATATTATCATTATTAGATCAAATTTTATATAATTAGATATAATTAGATCCCAAAAATGGAACGGAAAATATTATCTGATTTGATATAATAAAAAATTAGATCTAATAAGATATAATATATAATTATATCATATTAGATCTATAATGATTTTCAATATCAAATTGTATGAAATTTACCGTTCCATTTTTGATCTAATATGATATAATCATATATGTTTAGATCCTCCATTTTTGGGATCAAATGATAGATCAATTTATATATAATTATATAATTTTTAATATAAATATATGGGGCATTCCATGTCAAATCGGACACTTTGAAATTTTTTTTTTTTAGATTTTCCCAATTTGTTAACAGTTTTTAGTACCCTTCGAAAACTCCTTCGTGGTAAATTTTCAGATTTTTTTGATGACCCGTGCAAAAGATATCGAATTTTTAAAAATTGGTAGTTTGTTCCTTTACTCAAACTTCTTTTACTCATAACTTCTTCAATAATGGTCCAAATTTCAATTTTTTTTTTTCAAAATTTTTGTTTTTTTAAGTACTTAGGGAGTGGAGATAGGGCGTAGGCATATTTTAAAAAATGTTATAGGGCAAAAATAAATGGGGGTCGGTCTCACTAATGACCCCTTTCGGACGCACCATTGGACCGGTAGAAGCTGATTAAATAAAACAAATTTACAAAAAATAAAAAAAATTGTATGGGGACCGCCTTAACAGTTAAAGACAGAGGGTGTGTTCAGAGAAAATGTTTGGACTAAAAAAATATTGTGGGCCGGTCATACGTTTTGTTGCTCTAAGGGCACTATTAGGGCAGTTAGAGCGGTTGGAGCAAATTTTAAAAAATGTCGTTTTGTTTGGGAGCCCCCTTAGAAATTGGAGATAGGGTATTAGTTTGTTCCAAAGAAATGTTTAGACGAAAAAATTAATAGGGGTCGGTCCCCTCTATGACGCACCATTCGAGCAGTATAAATGATTTAAGATTGGAAAATTACAATAAAATTTTTTCAAAAAATTTTAAAAAATAGTAATAATCGTTATCCCACGATCTGCCTGGGCAAAAAATTTGTAGAATCGATAGAAGTTTTACACAAAAAAATTTCAAAAAAATCGAAGAGTACAAACATTTTCAAAAATGAGATTTAAATTTTAAAAATTAAAAATCGCATACTAGAGCGCTTTTAGGAATTTTTTGGGATTTTTTTCAAAAAGTACGCAAAAAAACAAAAATTTTGAAAAAAAAATTGAAATTTGGACCATTATTGAAGAAGTTATGAGTAAAAGAAGTTTGAGTAAAGGAACAAACTACTAATTTTTAAAAATTCGATATCTTTTGAACGGGTCATCAAAAAAATCTGAAAATTTACCACGAAGGAGTTTTCGAAGGGTACTAAAAACTGTAAACAAATTGGGAAAATCTAAAAAAAACAAGTGAGAGTGTTTAATTTGGCGGTGCCGAATCTTTTATACCCTCCAACACGTTAAAAAAAAAAAAATAGGGGCTTTTTTTTTTTTTTTTGGTGGGGGGGGTGTTACGTAGGTGGGAGGCAACCTTCCTGGATCCAACTGCAAGACTTTGAACTTCTTTTGACATAAAAATGTTTCGATTGCTCAGCAAAAGTACAAAAAAACCTATAAAAAATGTTTTTTTTTAGAGGTTTGTTTAGTTCTTTAGAGGGGAACTTTTTCCCCCTTATCCAATTTGGCCCATGTTCGAACTTACCAGCCCAATACCATAAGACATATTCGTGCCAAATTTCAGGAGTCTAGCTGTTTTACTTTGGACTGTATCGTGTCTTCCACAGACGGACGGACGGACAGACGGACATCGTTAGAATGTCTTAGAATGGATCACTGATCAATAATATATATACTTTATGGGGTCCTAGACCGATATGTCGATGCGTTACACACGGAATGACAAAGTGAGTATACCCCCATACTGTGGTTGGAGGGTATAAAAATTTTCAAAGTGTCCGATTTGATATGGAATGCCCCATATATAAATTGATCTATCATTTAATCCCACAAATGGAGGATCTTAACGTATATAATTATATCTTATTAGATAAAATTTGCTATAATTATATATAATTTGATCCTAAAAATGGAACGGTAAATTTCATCCAATTTGATATTGAAGATCATATTAGATCTAATATGATATAATTTTATATTATTATATCTTATTAGATCTTATTTTTTATAATATCAAATTAGATAATATTAACCGTTCCTTTTTGGGATCTAATTGTATCTTATTATATCAAATTTGATCTAATAAGATATAATCATATATTTTTGGATCCTCCATTTTCGGGATTATAATAAATCAGCCAGATCTTATCCATTTTACATGAAAAATAATATTTTTGCGTTTTTTTTTTTGTATCTTTCCAGAATGGGTAGTTATTCTGCTGTTGCTGAAGAAGTGGTTAAAATTGCAAATAGATTTACAACTCAAGCTCATATAGACAAATTGAAATCATTCAAAGAATCACATAAAGATGAACTTGGATTAGATTTTTCAGCCTTAGTGGACGTTTTAAATAAAAAGTTATCTAAAGTTCATCCGAAATTGCCTACATTTAAAAATTATTTGCACAAACGTTTTGGAAGTCTTGATGAATGATCGTCATTAATTTTATTAATGTGGTCAGAACTGTAATAAAGAGATGATATTATTTGTAAATATTATTAAATTAATTTAATGTTAAATTTATTATTTAAAAATGATTTAAAAATGTTAAATAAATTTGTTGTACTTTGCTACTTTTTTTCTTTCTAATGAATAAAGAACCATCTGCAAAAAAAAACATTCCTAAAAAGGTACCTTTTAGGAACTCCGATTTTAATGGCGTAAAAATTTGTTCTTTGGTACATTTTCTTTCTTCTGAAACAATGATTCTAGAAACTTTAAATGTTGATATAAGATCATGCAGCGAAAACGCCACTCTAAATATGCCTGCGAATTTTATACTCTTGCCCAAAACATTAAATCATGATAATGTTTTGCTGATGATTTGGGTGTACTTGCCAAAGCTAGGTTTTTTTAGAAAAAATAATGTTATATTCATCTGCCATTTCATGCAAAACGAATCGAAATATTGGTCGAGGACCCCATTAAGTTTATATATTATTGATCTGTGGAAAGCAAAATGCTGTACAAACCAAAACAGCTATAAATTTGGTAAATGAGTGCACACTTAGAAAATTATTGCAGTTACTACATGCCGGTCATTTGTGTAGTAAGTAGTAGTTGTTGTTTTCAACTACAACTTCAGTTGTTTTTGTATGAAAAAATCTCAAACAACTATTTTTTGTAGTCGTTTTTAGAAATAAATACAAAAAACTACTACATTGTAGTAACAGTTGTTTTATGTAGTTATTTTTAGTCTATAAAAAAACTTCTAATTTTTTAGACATTTTTAGAAAAACGTGTGTGTTGAATGTGTTGGAAGTGTCAGATGCAGCAGGAATTATTTTCAAATAATTTTAACCATCTTTGACGTTTAGAAGAAAATTCAGACAATTTGAGTTACTGTAAAAACAATTGTAATTTGAAGTAGTTTTTACCGTTTTTTGTAGTTGTTTTAATCAATACTAAAAAAAAACAACAATTTTTGGTTGATTTTACCGAAAAATGTAGTGGGCGCCTAATCAACAGAAAATGTAGTAGTTTTAACTGTCTTTTGTCATAATTTTTTGAGTGTATTACTAAATTGCAAAAAAGTGTTTTTACATTTTGGAGAGTACAAAAGATTCGGCACCAAAGAATTTAACATTCTCACTTGTTTTTTTTGTACATTTGTTAAATAAATGGAATATTTTTATGTCAAAGGTATACCTCCATACTGTAGTTGAAGGGAATAAAAATAATTACGGACCAAAAAAAATTTACATTTTTAAATTATAAATTTCAGCAATGTCGAATATTAACTAATATTATAAACTAAAAAAAATCATTAATTTTTTTTTCACTTTGTTCCAAACTTTTCGATTTTTAACTTAAAGACATTGCCCTACAGATACAATATTTATATACCCTCCACTTATTGTTAGTGATAAAGTGTATTTTAGAGGTGTCCTTAAAAACGAAAATCATTTTTTTACACCTGGTAGGGTCCTAAATTGTTCTTTAGTATCTAAAAATGAGTGAACCAAAATTTGGGGACAATCGGCTAAAAATAACTCGTGCCGAAAATGGATTGAAGTTTTGGGGCATTCTTATATGAAAGAAAAACCCTTTTTTTGTAGTTTTTGGTAAAATGTTGGTATTTGTTATTTTTTGTTAATTTTTTTGTGAAACAATACGAAAATGGTACTAAATTACCTTTCCAAAAAGACTAATAAAATTAAATTCGGATAAAAAACAAGCATTTTACGCATACATGCCCCAGACCATTGTATGGGTTTTAAAGCCAGAATTTCAAAATTTTCAAAATTTTTTGGCAAAAAAATAAAAAAAAAAATAATTTTACTATACGATCATATTGAAAACATGTTTACGATTAAAAATAACAGATATGGTAGTCAAGATTTTATTTTTCGCCGGTAGTGATAAAATTTCCGCGGATTCCAAATAAAATGCGTTTTTTCACAATAATTTAGCAAATATGTGGAAATTTTTTCTTTATTGTACGGAAAGAAGCGTAAAATGTAAATTCTATAACTTTTGTGAAACCGGATATATGCAGATATCTTGTTTTATATAAATATGTAATGTCCCAAATTTGTCATTTCACCTCGATGAAAAGGGGTTAAAGATGCCCTATTTCTCTAAAAAATTACAGAATTTATGTTTTGCACTTGGTATAGTACAATACAAAACATTTTTTCCATATTTGCTAAATTACCATAGAAAAACATATTTTCTTTGAAATCCGCGGAAGTTATATCACTACCCACGCCAAATTAAAAAAAAAGCTAGACTACTATATTTGTTGGTTTTTATCTATAACATGTATTTAATAACATTATAAAGTAAAATTTAATTTTTTTTATTTTTTTGCCTAGAAATTTTGAACATTTTCAAATTTTGGCTATAAAACCCATGCAATAGTCTGGGGCATGTATGCATAAAATGGTTATTTTTTATCCGATTTGAAGTTTTTTAACCTTTTTGGAAAGATAATTTAGTACCATTTTCATATTATTTAACAAAAAAATTAACAAAAAATAACATATACAAATAATTTTCAAAAAACTAGAAAAAACGTGTTTTTTTTATCACATAAGAGTGCCCCAAAACTTCAGTCCATTTTCGGCACGAGTTATTTTTATCCGATTGTCCCCAAATTTTGGCTCACTCATTTTTAGATACTAAACTACAGTTTAGGACCCTACCACGTATTCAAAAGTGATTTTGAAAAATTACCTTAGTCGTAAGGACACCTTTAGTGTATATATAAGTTTGTCATTCCGTTTGTAACTCATCGCAATATCGGTCTGGGACCCCATAAAGTATATATATTTATGATCCCCGATCGATTTTAAGACATTCTAGCGATTTTCGTCTGTCTGTTTGTGGAAATGGTGATCACGGCCAAAATATTACATGGAGATGACTGCAACTTAATATATTTATTAAGAGTTCTCTCAAGAAGTTTGGTATTGCATTTGAGCGATATCGGTTCAGCGGTTTAGAAGTTATGAACGAAAATGTAATGACACCTCAAAAATTTTGGCGCATTCAACATAACCTTAAAATGCAAAATGCTTTAACTCGGCTGCGGGATGACAAATGTGAACAGCATTGAACACCGAATGGTAGTTAAACAATTGCGAACATATTTTTTACCAAATTTTTTTTTTTTCGCGGAAATTTTTTTCAAAAGTAATTTCCATTTAAATAAAGTATTTTGCAATCATTTTTTTTTAATTGTGGAGGGTATCAATACATTTGGCAAGGCCGAATTTAACTTTTTTACTTGTTTTTCACTAATTTTTTTTGTCACTAAAATTTTTTTGAATTTTTTTTTTCTCAAAAGTAATTTTTTATTAAACAAAGTTTTTTGCAATAATCATTTTTGCATTGTGGAGGGTATCAATACATTCGGCAAAGCCGAATTCAACTTTTGTACTTGTTTGTGTTAATATTGGCCCTAAAAAGCAACTTTTCTGACCCCGACGATTTTGAAATTCAAAAAACAAGGAAAATTTTCTCCACCTTATTGGACACCGTCCAAACTTAAGCTTGAAATTAAATTAGTTATAAATTTCACTGCAATTGGGACATTACTTACACTCAAAATAATAACTCTGTTAAATTACAGAAAAACTCTGCTAATTTAACAGAGTACACCATACTTTTCCAGCTAACAACATTTCTTCGTAATTTTACTAAAAAACTCTGTAAAATGATTTTGACAAAAAAAAATGTTAATTTACAGAGTTAACAGTTAAATATTGTTTAAATATGAAAGTTTTTGACAGAGAAAACTATGTAATTTTACTTAAAAACTCTGTAAAATGATTTGGACAAAAAAAACTGTTATTTTTAGAGTTTCTAGTAAAATATTGGTTAAATAAACCACTATTTAGCAAAGAAAACTATGTAAATTTACATATATTTGTAAAATGCATTTTATACAAAAAAAAAAAAAATACAGAAAAAACTCTTTAAATTTACAGAGTTTAGTAAAATGCATGTTATTTAGTAAAATTTTTATAAGATTTCTGAAAAGATTTTTTTAATAACTTTTTCAACTTTTTCTCAAAAAAAAATATACAGATAAAATTTTAATGTTTGGTAACAAAAACAAAAACTACTTAAAACAGAAAACTTTTTTATAAAAAAATAACGAAGTATTTTGCTTACGATTTTTAAATTACGAAGTATTTTGCTTAAATCTGAATCGTTCAACTGTTGACAAGTGTGGACGTGTTTTAATTTATCTCCGTGCTATTAATTGAATTTTTTGAAATTGTTCGTAATAGGTATTTTTGTAATATTTTCATGACCACATCCAGGAAAATGAAAATATGGACACAAATGATACCGATTTAATTCGAGGCTCTGCCTCACCGACTGGTGCTGGTCCTAGCACTGGTCTTAGGGTTGCGACCTTGAAGTCCGACCTTGATTCTGGTAGGGGTGCCCAGCCTAATATTGGTGGTAAAAAGAAAAAGAAACTTAAACCATCAAAGGTCAGGCACAACCAGAGACGGCATTGTTTGAAAATAATTAACAGACTAAGCCAACTTGATGGAACGAAGCTCTCCGAACGTGAGAGGGCGTCGCTATCATGGGCGAAAGGAGTCATTGAAGAACAGGACAAACTTTCGGCAATGCGCGCATCTGACAAACAGAGCGCTGTTTCGGCCTCGTCATCGAAGTCTGGTAAAAGGTTGCGCTCGCCCGACGAGAAACCTTTACCTAAGAGATCTAAGGTGACCGGCAACGTCTGGACTCAGTCTTTTAGTGAAGTGGTTAAAGGTAACTTCGTTAGGGCTGTGATAAACAGGCAAAATGGGGATTGTAGTATTCCAAGGGACAAGTGGAGTTTAGTTGAAACTAAACTAAATGAAATCTACTATAGGCTCCTTGAGAGTATGCCTGATTTTCTCCCTACTACTGTCAACGCAGGTTGGTATCAGGGGCGAGTAAAACTCGTTGCGTTTGGGAACGAAAGATCCGCAGCCGTGTTTAAGGTTGCCATCAGCCAAGTGGGAGAGTTATGGCCTGGAGCCAGACTGGACGTTGTGGAAAAACATGATATCCCCTCGCAACCCAGAGCTCATGCATGGATCCCAATGGCTACAAATGACACTGCGGTGATTCTTAAGATGATAAAAGTCTGCAATCCTGACCTTCCAACTCAGAATTGGCAAATTGCCAGATTGGGTGAAATGGAGGGCGCTCGTCGTCAAGCAGTGGTCTTGGTTAATGAGGAATCGCTTCCGCTTTTAGCCAGGACTGACGGCATTATTAGATTTGGATTTTTTCATATAAGAGTCAATGTCTACAAGGGCGACCAGAAGACTATTTTGGACGCAGACAAGCCAGTGGCAGAGTCGGCTGAGGAGGAGAATCGGGAAAAGGTTGATATTCAGCTGGCCGATCCTAGGCTGATGGGAGATGCATCTGGCATTTTTGAAACCGAATCTGGTAACGAATGCGACCTCTGTGATGGCATGGAGGATAAAGCTGATGCCACGATGGGTGACATTCAGGACGAGGCCCATGCAGTGAGGAATTCGGAGAGTTCTGTTGCCTCCGATTCAGAACAGATGGGATATATATCTGGCTTATTCGAAACCGAATCTGGGGACGAATGCGACCTCTTTGATAACACGGAGGATGAAGCCAATAACACGGTGGTGGAAAGGATGGTGGAAATAAAACAAGATGTTGCGGTTCCTACAAATAAACCTCCATCACTGTAAGGCAGCCTCAGTTGCACTCTTGCTGCGCCTGACGACAGGAGCAGTTGACTTGGTTTTTATCCAAGAGCCCTGGGTGCGGGGTGGCAGGGTTTGCGGATTGAAGACCCCTGGGTTTAAGTTGGTGGTTGCCAAAGGTAAGGGGTCACCAAGAGCCTGCATCTTGGCAAAAAATGGCTTAAATATATTCTTTTTATCAACTTTTAGTGATATGGACGTTACAGCGGCTAGCTTAGAGCTTCATGGGAAGTCTATTTGGCTCGCCTCTGCGTATTTTCCTAATCCGGGGTCAATACCCCCGGAGAAGGTTGTCGGTCTAATTCGGGAGTCTGAATCTAAGGGAACCCAGTTAGTAGTGTGTTGTGATGCTAATGCACATCATTCGATATGGGGTAGTACAGACACAAATGATAGAGGCGAATCACTTTTGGAGTTTTTGTTAAGCACTAACCTGTATATTTGTAACAAGGGTGGTGAACCAACTTTCGTTACAAGTACGCGGAAAGAGGTTCTTGACGTAACACTTGTATCAGATACATTGTCTGATAGAATTGATGACTGGAGAGTTTTGGAAGAGCATTCTTTCTCAGATCATCGCTACATTGAGTTTTTACTCAGGGAGCGTGCCCCGGTTGAGACAGTCTCTAGAAATCTGAGGAGAACAAACTGGGTGAAATATAGGGAGACTTTTTCTTTGCTTTTGGATGAAGTACCCTTATCTGAACCGCATAGTTTGGCGGAAATTGACTGTCTGGTTGACCATATAACAAATGTTTGTAATAGGTGCCTGGATGCGTCTTGCCCTTCTGCAAAGCCAAGAGGGAAAAAAAAGCCACCTTGGTGGTCAAATGAGTTGCAGACGAGCAGAGATTCCTGCAGAAAGCTCTTTAATAAGGCTAAATTTTCAAGAGCGGACGAGGACTGGTCTGCATACAGGCTGCAACTTAAGAGTTATAAAAAGATGATCAGAACTGCAAAATGTGATTCTTGGAAAAACTTCTGTGGAAACATAGAAGACGTTTCTGAGGCATCCAGGCTGCGCAAGGTTCTGGCTTCTTCTCCTTGCACCCTGGGATACCTGAAAGATCCTAATGGGGTGTGGTCTTCCTCCAGTGGAGAGTCGCTGGATCTCCTTTTAAACACGCATTTTCCGGGCAATTCCATGACGCCGTTTCAAGCTTTGGAACGTTCTGACGCCCAAGCATCTGAAATTGCTTCGGAAATAATAAATATGCCAACATTAATCTGGGCGATAAAAAGCTTCAGGCCCTATAAATCCCCGGGACCTGATGGTATAATCCCGGCTGAGTTGCAGCAAGTGTCGGACTATATAGCCCCGTTGCTGTATAATCTATACACAGCATGCATCAACTGGTCGTATATTCCTTTAAAATGGAGGGATACCAGAGTCGTATTTATCCCGAAGGCTGGGAAAAGTTCCCACACAGCTCCGAAGGATTTCAGACCAATTAGTCTGTCTTCTTTTTTGTTAAAGACAATGGAACGAATGATAGACTCATATTTGCGTAGAGTGATTGACCCGACGTTGCTTTCGACAAAGCAACATGCATACAGCAAGGGACGATCAACGGAAACAGCTCTTCATGAGCTCGTTGGTACCATCGAGAGATCGCTTTCGGTAAAGGAGTACACTATGGTGGCCTTTCTTGATATTGAGGGGGCTTTTAATAATGTCATCCCAGAATCGATAATATTGGCATTGTCTGGTCTGGGAGTAAAGCGTGAAATCGTTTTAATGGTGGAAAACCTACTTGCCAACAGACGTATAACGTCTGAATTGGGAGCGTCCGTCATATCTCGATTTGTCAATAGGGGCACACCATAAGGAGGTGTTCTTTCGCCGCTTCTTTGGAACCTGGCACTGAATTCAATGCTACTATCTCTAGAAGCACGTGGTTGTCATGTTGTCGCATATGCTGACGATGTCGCGATAGCGGTAAAGGGGAAGCATCTGCCAACATTGCGGGACATTCTTCAGGGTTCTCTGAAAGATCTGTCTAAATGGGCAAGAGACTGTGGTCTAGGAGTTAATCCTAGTAAAACAGAGCTTGTTTTATTTACAAGGAAAATTAAGATTCCTGCTTTCGATCCTATTTCTCTGGACGGTACTGAAATCACCTTCTCAGATGGAGCCAAGTATCTTGGAGTATTTCTAGATAGGAAGCTGAATTTCAGGCGTAATATTGAGGAACGGGTGAGAAAAGCAACGATTGCTTTGTATTCCTGTAAAAGGGCCATTGGAAAACGATGGGGTTTTAGCCCTCAAGTCGTTCATTGGATCTATACAGCAGTGGTGCGTCCAATTTTGCTGTATGGAATCATTGTCTGGTGGCCTGCTTTAGAAACAAAAGCGAACTGTGTCTTTATCACGAAGGTACAGAGAATGGCGTCAATGTGCATCACTGGTGCTCTTCGTACTACACCTACGGCTGCATTAGAAATCCTCCTTCATCTGATACCCTTGGACATATTGGGTAGGCAGTATGCAGCTGCGTCGGCAATTCGACTTAATAGCACGCTGCAATGGAGGAGCAGCGATTGTGGCCATAGCGCGATCTTGAAAAAGATAACAATACCACAAAATGTGGATTGTGCTCCCTCTTTGAGCCTTTTTGAGCGCCACTTTACCACTATGATACCATCCAGGGAGTCTTGGATGGGGGATACTCCGGGAAGAGGAGCTACCATAAATTTTTACACAGATGGATCGAGGCTGCACGAACAAGTGGGCTTTGGGGTCTATTCGGAAGAGCTTGGATTGAGCCTGGCTCGTAGATTGCCAGATCATTGCATTGTTTACCAGGCAGAGATGCTGGCAATAAAGGAAGTGGCTGACTGGTTGAGCTGCAATGTCTTGTCTACAACCGCAGTCAACATCTATACTGACAGTCAAGCCGCGGTCAAGTCCCTGGATTCAATGTTTCTGAAAACAAGATCTGCCCTTAACTGCCGCACGTCTTTAAATGAGATGGCCAAGCAGTTTAACATACGACTCATATGGGTCCCAGGGCACAGAGACATTCCAGGGAATTGCAAAGCCGATGAGCTTGCAAGACTAGGAACTACCTTACAGGTTCCAACAGAATTGGAATGTGTTGGTATGCCTCTAGAAACTTGCAAGCAAAACCTACGGCTTTGTTCAGCGACGGAGACTAATCAAAGATGGGCAAATGGATGGACGTGTGAGACAACACGACTGATTTGGCCTTCTCTTAATCAGGGGCGCACAAGTGAGCTGATATCGCTTCCAAGAGGAGAGATTTCGACGGTGGTTTCTATAATTACCGGACACTGTCTTATAGGGAAGCACGCAGAGCGGTTAAATGTGCCGTCGAATGACTTTTGCCGAAGTTGCATGGATGAAGAGGAGTTGGAAACTATCGAACACTTTATTTGCCATTGCCCGGCACTTTCTGGTCAACGACTTGCTTCACTGGGATCTAGGGAGCTGTACGATCTTTCTGATTTGTCGGATGTCAAAATTCAACATCTAAGGAGTTTCATAAGAAGCTCAAACTGGTTTAACGACAGGGACTAGTAGGGAAACCTATTACGATCCCGTGGTATCACAATGGACCTCAGAGTCTACGTGTGTTGACGTAAAACGTCAGCAGCCACTTACAACCTAACCTAACCTAGCCTTGCTTAAATCTGTATTTTAACTTTGAAAACTTTGTTAATTATCTGTAAAATTAAGATTACAAAGTAAAATGTAATATAACAGAGGAAACTTTGGTTTTTTGTCACAACAAAATACAAAGTATTTTTATTAAATCTGTATTTTGACAGAAAACTCTGTCAAATATCTATTGAATTGAGATGACAGTCATTTTACAGATTTATTATTTTGAGTGTACCTAATGGCCGATTTATTTAAAAAAAATTGAAAATAAGCCACTGTGCATTGCAATATCGTTAAAAATATTTTATTATGGTATTTCCAATTTTTATGGGAAAATACTCATGTTCAGTAAATAGAAAATTTTTGAGCTCAATGAGAATGTAATGTAAAAAAAATACAAATAGTGCAATTTTTATAATCAAATTTATTGTAGCATTTAGTTTGACGATAAGAAATATGTTTTTTTCAATACTTTTTTTTAAATGTTAAGCACTAATGTCAATAACAAGAAATTACACTGTGCAACGCTGTTCACCTTTTAAACACCAAAATAATTGGTGTTTAAAAGGTGGCAAGACATCATCCCCACAGACATTATCCCCATAACGGAAATGTGGATTATTACTGAATATATTACGTTCATAATATGACCATTTGCAAAACAGTTATAATCCAAATGGGTATTATGTCCATTCCCTGTTGGGATTTCAACCGAAATTTGTTTGTTCATAACCCCCATTCATATAATGGGGACTACGTCCAAAGCAATTTTCGTCATAATCTAATCCCTGTTTTTTGCTGAGAGGGTGGATAGACGGCCAAAAGCCTTTACGCAGAAATAATTTTTAGACAAAACAACTAAAAAAGTTAAATTCGGCCATGCCGAATGTAGTAATACCCTCCACAATTTCTAAAAGATTATTGCAAATAACTTTATTTAAAAGCATATTACTTTTGAAAAAAAAAATAAAAAATTTTCTAAAAAAAAAAATCCGCGAAAAAAAATCCGCGATGTTTTTCTTTTTTTGACAAAAAATATGTTCGTACTTGCTTAAATACCATTTGGTGTTCAATTATGTTCACATATGTCAACCAGCAGCCGAATTAAAGCATTTTGTATTTTTAGGTTATGTTGAATGTACTAAAATTTTTGAAGTGTGCTTACATTTTCGTTCATAACTTTTGAACCGCTGCACCGATATCGCTCAAATGCAATACCAAACTTCCCGGGAGAACTTCCAATAAATTTGTTAAGTTTCACTCATCTCCATGTAATATTTTGGTCGTTATCACCATTGCCACAGACAGATAGACGGACAACGCTAGAATGTTTTAAAATCGATAGGTGATCATGAATATATATACTTTATGGGGTACCAGACCGATATTTCGATGAGTTACAAACGGAATGACAAACTTATATATACCCTCTATCACTTGGAGGGTATAAAAAATGTATATAAAATTTTTAGGATTATTACCAAGTAGTATATTTAACCTGACCAACCATCCCGCTTTTTGAAGTCTCATCCCGCCATGATTTTCCATCCCGCTTTTTAAGCAAAAGTCCCGCTTCATCCCGCTTTATCCCGCTTTTTGACTTTTAGAATAGTTAAGTACAATTTATAATTTTTCAAACAATATTTTAAGCATGATTGTCTGTAGTTTTTTTAAATTTATTTTTATCATAGATTTAGAATTTTTTTACCGTGTTAAAAAATGTAAAGGAAATTACTTCTAAAATTGTGTTGAAATTCGAAAAAAGTTCCAAAATCTTTTTAAATGTTTATTTTTGAAAAAAAATACTTTATTTTGTTTTTTTTTTAATTATTTTTTCTTCTTAATTTGAAAATTCAACAATTCTGCAATTTTCGAAACACTTTTATTTATAAAGTTTTATATGGTTGGCATTATTTGTTTCTGGAAAAAATTCTGAACTATGTCTAGGCTGACCATTCGTACTGATTTGATCAGTACATGTACTGATCTTTGAGCACGTGTACTGATCAAAAATCGTTGTACTGATTTGTATTGATTTTTTGAAATATGTACTGATTGTACTGATTTTTGAACATTTCAACATAAAACATAATTTTATTCGAAAGTTCTATACAAAAACTTGAAAAACCTTTGAATTTAGTATAAGTCGTTTGAATTTAATAAATCGTCAGAGTTGTTATTATGACTTAAGTCTGACTATGAGATAATTTATAATGAATTTATTCTACGGAGATTAGAGTTTGTGAATACAGAGGTTCATCAACGGGAAAATGTTTATAAATTTTCCCACAATTTAGTTAAATTTAACAAAAAGTTGTGAAATTTTCTTAACTGTTAGGAACAAATTTTAGTTCATAACACACGCTTATTAGCTGGGAAGTTTTCTTAAAGAAAAAGTTGTCAAAACTTACGAAAAAAAAGTCCTCAAAATCTGAGGAATTTTCTTAATCTTAAAACCTGTGGAATTTTGTTATATTTTCTGCAGTGAAACGATCAAAACGTTCAAATAAAGTCGTTATATAACGACAACAGTTGTTTTTTGTAGTGGTTTTTTAACAGTGATTTTTTTGCTGTTGTTTTTACTCAAAACACTTGTCAAGTTAGCTTAACCGACATTTTTGGGTGTTAAAAAAACACCAGTGTTGTGACGTAAAAAAAATTTTGAGGGTTATTTCTAAAAAAAACATAAAAATTTGGGCGTACTGATTTGAGCTCAGAAAAAAATGGTTACCCTAACTATGTCTAAATTTTACAAATTAAATCTTAAAATTGATGTAGAAAAAAACACGCCATTTTTTTTTTTAAGTTCATTAAATTCAGAGAGCAATTAATTTTTGTTTTAAAGAAAAATCACTGTGAAAATTGAGGAATTTTTGCATGACATCGTTTTATATTTAATTGTTTCTACTGTAAATCAACATTTCTGTAGTTTACAAAACACATTTATTAAATTGTTTTGTATCGGGAATTCAGAACTGGTTCTGAATTTTTCAAATTTTGGATAAAAATATTTTTTATTGAATTCTCTACAAAATTTCAAATTTACAGTGATCAGCAATTTTTTGTTTTCGGGAAAATGAGTTTAATCTTTAAAGTCATTTTTCTCAAAAACAAAAAGTAACTGCTCTCTGAAATTTTGACATTTTGTAAAGAATATAATGAACTTTCATTTAAATATATAGATTTGATTCGGAAACTTAAGAATCGATGAGTTACTGTAGAAAAAATTAAAAATAAAGTGATGTCATGCAAAAATTTCTTAATTTTATCAAATTCTACAAAACTTTGAAGTTCAAAATCATTTTTCTCGAAAACAAAAAATAACTGCCTTCTAAAAATTTGACATTTTCTAAAGAATTTAATGAACTTTCATTTAATTTAAAAAAACAAAATAACAATGGCATGTTTTTTGCTACATCGATTTTTAGGCTAAATTTTTAAAACTCAGACATAGTTCTGAGTTTTGTCCAAGACAAATAATGGCAGTCATTAGAAAAAAATTTATAAAGCAAATTCCTTAATTTTGCCATGATTGACTACGCCCATCTCGCCAATTTTTCCGAAAAGATCAAACTTTTGTTCCACGATTTTTTAGTTCTATATAGGACAATAAGCTTCGTAAATATGACTTTGATCCACACTCAAAATATTTTGTAGGCAAAAACAAAAGAAAAACACATTTAAAACCAGTGAATAAACAATTGAAAACCATCCCAGTAATTATTCATTTGTTTTAAGAACATCAACATTTATTTTTTACTGTTGACAAAATTTTCTAAAATAAATAACTAGAGTTTTTCACGGGAATTCCCGGGACGGGAAATCCCGGGAATTCCCGTAAATTTTCAATCCCGAAATCCCGGGAAATAGAGCGGGAATTCCCGGGAATTTTAGTTTCTTTGAAATTGTTGATTTTTTGACTTCTATTGATTATTTTGTATGTGAGTTTTTTAGATTTTATAAAAATTCTTGATAATTGATGACAAGAACGTACGCAGGGACAAGGAGGACCCAAAAAGTATTCCAAGAGAGACTTTCTAACTAAAAAATTTCATAAAATCTGAGACTTACGAAATGAAAAAAGTCTCACA
This sequence comes from Pegoplata infirma, assembly GCA_963921195.1. Lineage (NCBI taxonomy): Eukaryota > Metazoa > Arthropoda > Insecta > Diptera > Anthomyiidae > Pegoplata > Pegoplata infirma. Next base: position 310,920,062 of record OY992536.1, on the reverse strand, counting down.
ATATCTAAATCGTCGATAGGATACAATAACACAGTGATACAAAATCGAACTTTCCGAATCGCAATGGGATGAAACCAAAAGCAATTGAAAGTTTACATTTTACATTACAAAACCCTCAAAACGTTTTTTTAGTTCAGTGCTAGATTTTTTTTATCGTATTTAAAGTTGGTGATTTTAAAACCTTTAAAGCTTTTGTGTACTAAACATGTCCTACATTAGTGGTGGGGCACTTATTGGACATGTGGGGTCCTGCCTCTAAACTTATGCTCGAAATTACGTTAGCTATAACCGGTATGAATTTCGCTGCAATCGGTCTCGTACCTACTTAGCCAAATTATTAAAAATAATCCACTGTTCACCGTTGCGTATGATTGTTATTTAAAGGCAATTACAATATTAATCATTCGCCTTATACAATTTTCAAGCAAATTATTATTATAATAAAAGTTCACCAACTTAAAATGCGTGTAAAAAAAATCTAGCACTGAACCAAAAAAGTGTCGAGGGTTTTGTTATGCTTTCATTTGCTTTTAGTTTCATTCCATTCCGATTTTGATTGTTGCACTGTGTTATCAGAATTTTATACTTTTTTTCGGAAGCTGAGAAGTTTTCTTTCTGAGACCTGCATTATAAAAATTTGCAGTAGGATTATATGTTTCTATAGAAAATATTTATGTCTCTGGACAGGATTCTTTTTTAATCGATAAATTGATATAAAATCTGTGTAAGGAATGACTCTGAAATTAACGGGTGTTTCTTTTAGGGTCAAATTTTCTTATAATTTCATTTCTCTGAAACAGTTACATTCAGTTTCAGAGATATAATTTCTGTTTTAGAGGCAAAGCGCTCAGAACCAATTGTAAAAATGAACTGATATGAATTAGAATAAATGATGAATTTTTATTATTACAACAGATAAAGCGATTTGAAATACGACATTCCCTAATTAATATTTGGGCCGTTTTTTATTTATATTCTCGAAACTTCTTATTTTTTGTTTTAAAAGTACTAAATACGATTTTTATGGTGTTAATAAACATTATAAATAGTCTAATCGCATTCATGAGGTTTTTTTATATTTTTTTGACAAAAAAATTTGGTTTTTAGTATTTGCGGGAATTCCCGGGATCCCGGGAAATTTAAAAATGAATCCCGCTTTCCCGGGAAATGAAAAAGTCCGGGAAAAGAAAAACTCTATAAATAACACTAAACATTAAAAAATTACGGTTTTTTTCATTCTTTTCTACCAACAAATTCGAAAAAAATAACCTACGAAAACATTAAAAATTAATGATAGTTCTGTTATTTTTACCAACAAATTGCAAAAAAATAACCTACGAAAACATTAAAAATTAATGATTATACAATTTTCTATTGAAATATTTTTTTAAAAATTTTTAATAAAATTTTGGGGAATCGATCCCGCAATCAACTACATTCTGGCCAGACACTCTACCCATCGTGCCAAAGCCACTTGATACAAATATGTTTTTATATTTCTATAAATAATTTTTTGATTTTTTTTCTACAAACAAATAACTGACTTGTGTAGGTAAAAACTAATGATATTTCATTAAAAAATACCAACAATTTAAAAAAAAATTACTTACACAAATCATTAAAAATTTAAAGAATAATCAGTAGTTTTTACTTACAGAACAAAAATAAATGACTTTATAAATTAAATGTTAATGAAAGTCTTTATTTTTTAGTGTGTTATTTTTGAAACAAAGGACTGATGTCATTAATATAAAGATCATTAATAAAAACTGAACATCAAACAAATGTATTTTCTTTTAAAAACGACTAAACGGAAAACTTTTTAAATAAACTACAAACAGTTAATGACATAATTTTTTGAGTGCACCAATATTTTTTTCGTGGTACGTGTGAAATAAAAAGCTTCATATGCTTCAGAGTTATCTTTCGAAAGCAAATATATTTTCAACAAACATACAGTAAGAGAGATTCGATAAAGTCGTTAATTTATATACTTTATGGGTCCTAGGACCTATTTCTGATCAGTTACAAACGGAATGACAAACTAATATATATTATATATTAGTTTTGCTAATTAAAGGGGATAAAAAGTCCCGCTTTTTAGGTCAAAATCCCGCTTTTTCAAATTTTCCATCCCGCTTTTCAGTCAAAAACAGTTGGTCAGGTTATGTATAATGGACATAATCAGGGCTATGAGATATGGCGATTTCTCGCCAATTTGGCGATTTTGGCGATAAATCTAAACACTGATTTTAGCATGAAGAACTTGTTTATTTTGCAAAACAAAATTATAATTAAAATCGTCACATGTTGTATTTTCTAATATAATTATTAAATTTTGCAAAAATAGACAAATTATATGTGTTTTTAAGGTTTTTAAAAGTTTGGCGACAACAACAACAAAAAAATCTGACAACCCTGGACATAATCCCTATAATTAGGATTATGACCATTTGGCCATAATAAGGATTATGTCCACTTTTTATTGGGATTATGTCCGAATTATTTTTGGTCATAGTCCCCACTACCATTATGGGGATAGTGACCGAAAAAATGGTCATAATCCGCATAACGGAAATGGGGATTATGTCATGTCACCTATTTAAAATCTTAAGCTGCTGATTTATGTATATTTAAAAAAAAATTAGTTATACAGTGTAATTAGTGTAAATCTATATATTTTTTTGTTAAATACACAATTTTATTATAAATACTAGCTATAAAATTGAAAAATCTCTCAGTAGCGCCATATATTCTGGCCACTTGATTAATTAAATAATAATTCAGTGTTTTAAAAAAGTGCGTTAGGAAATACTTATAATACAGTAAATGTTTAAACAAATCTAAAACTACAAAGCCAATTATTAAAAAATGTATTTTATAAGTGTCGCTACCATATTGGTAGCCTACTTAAGATTCGCATATGCAGCAACTTTTATCATAGAAGATAGTGCTGAAATAGAACTGGATAAGGAAAATTATCGCTTACCCACCACAATTATGCCAGTAAATTATAATTTAACATTTAAACCATATTTAAATGAAAGTGATCCTAAAGCTTTTACCTTCGATGGTGAAGCGTTTATTGAAATTATGGCAAATCAACTGTCAAATGAAATATTAATGCATACGAAAAATCTTAATTATACAGTACGTGAATATTGGAGTAAAGACAATCCAACTGAAAAATTTGCATTAAATGCAAATGCAGAACCAAATAATTTGACTGATATTATAACGTATAGATTAACTTCGCCTTTGGTAGTTAATCAATCGTATATTTTACATTTTGTTTATACTGGCCCTATGGCAAATGATGATTTATGGGGATTCTATCGCAGTTATTATAAGGATACTAAAAATAATACCAAGTAAGATGAAAACAAGTAAGAGTTTGTCAGGGACATTTTTTGGGAGGGTCACTTCCCGATTTATTTTGGCAAATTGATTTATAATGATTTTTGCACTTTAGTGTTATTATTATTTATATTCTCGTTTATATCGTCCCATTTGAATAGAAACAAATTTTGAAAGAAAAGAAAATTAGTATAAAACTTATTATTTAAAAAAATTTGAGTGCAACAAAATTTTGAGAAAAAAACAAGTTAAAAAGTTAAATTCGGCCTTGCCGAATGTATTCATAGCCTCCACAATGTAAACAAGATTATTTGCAAAAAAAAAAAAATTAAAAAAAAATTTCCGCGAAAAAAAAATTTTGGTGAAAAAAAAATCCGCGAAATTTTTTTTTTTTTTTGAAAAATTAGGATTGTTCTAGTTTAAATACTGTTCACAAATGTCAACCAGCAGCTGAATTAAAGCATTTTGTATATTTAGGTTATGTTTCTTACTTTTTTGTTAATAACTTTTGAACTCCTTAACCGATTTTGCTCAAATGCAATACCAAACTGCTCGGGGCAACAACAAGTAAACATGTTAAGTTTCAGTCATATCTGATTAATATTTTGGCCGTGATCACCATTTCAACAGACAGACGGACATCGCTGGAATGTCTTAGAATCGATCACTGATCAATAAAATATATACTTTATGGGGTCCCGATTTAGGTATAATATAATTTTGCCAAAATGTTAGGATAATAGTAGGTAGTCTAAAGTTCAAATAAAAAAATTTTCATTGAGATATTTTTAGAGTTACAGAGATGGGAAGTTTTCACTTTTTTGCAAAGATCATATTTGGTTGAATTTTTATTGACACTTTGATGCGATAAAAATGTATTTTTAAAAAACGATTTTAAAGTATTTTTGATGACCTTTTCAATGGCATTGGTGGTTTTTCAAAAAAATATAAATTTGACCTTAAAATTCAAGGTCAAATTATTTAAAAAAAAAAATTCTTATAGAGCGCCTATTTTGAGATTATTTTAACTAAGTTTATTAGAAAGCTTGACATTTTTACATTAAAAAACATTTTTCAAAAAATGGATCGAAAAAAAAATTTACTTCTTCTTGGATACACCAACTTATTGCGAAAATATTTTTTTATTTATTTTTTTACTTATAATACACGCGGTATTCGTACTTTTTAAGTGTTATTTTATACAAAAAAAAAATTAATTTTGCAGGAAAGAACTCTCGATCCATTTTTGGAAAAATGTTTTTATATGTAAAAAACTTCAAGCTTTTAATAAACTTATTGTTAGTTAAAATAATCTCGAAATAGGCGCTTTATAAAATATTTTTTTTTAATAATTTGACCTTGAATTTTAAGGTCAAATTTATATTTTTTTAAAAAACCACCAACGCCATTAAAAAGGCCGTCAAAAATACTTTAAAAATCGTTTTTTTAAAAAAATAAATTCTTATTGCATTAAAGTGTCAATAAAAATTCAACCAAATATGTTCTTTGCGAAAAAAATGAAAACTTCCCATTTATATAACTCTAAAAATATATCAACAAAAACTTTTTTATTTGAACTTTTGATTACCTACTATTATCCTAACATTTTGGCAAAATTATACTTAAATCGGTTTTTTGGTGTGGACCGTTGACGCGTTTCGCCCCATATACTTTATGGGGTCCCAGACCGATATTTCGATGAGTTACAAACAGAATGACAAACTTATATACACCCTCTATCACTAAAAAGGAAGGTATCCCATAGCTTACACTCCGATTGTTCTGAAATTTTAATATGTTGTAGAGGACCAAAATCTAAGATTTACCGTTTTTTTATCGGCTATCGTGAGGATTAAAGCGGGGAAATGGAACGGGATTTTTTAGATTTTTCAATTTTTTTCGCATTTCTTCCAAAGAAACTATATGAACATATTTTATGGATGGAAAGGTTTTTTTTTGGGCCTATCCAATGGTGTGTCGGACTTAGCAAAATAAGCCTTTCTTAAGTTGGTTTTTGTCAAAAAAGTATTAATATTGAGCTACTTTGTATGGAGAAGTACATACGTACGACCCCCATATTCATATATAATAATCTCTATTAAGTTTAAGCCGACACATGTTATTGCTTTTGGCGAAATTCCTGTTAGTTCGTCTTTTATTCAGATTTCCCCGAAAAGCCATCATTTTTCATAAGGTCCCTAGTAAAAAAAAAATTTTTAAGATCTAATTTGATCTCAAAATTGGATGTATCAAGTTGGATCAGAAATTGATCTAATTGTATTATTTTAGATACAAAAATATAAAAAATTATACAATTAGATCCGAATTTTGGCCACATCCAAATAAATCCACTTGATCTTATTTTATATAAATTAATATAGATTTATATAATTATATAAAGGCAGATATATTTATGTATAACCTCAGGTAAGAAAATGGAGCCGCAATAAATCTTAGATAATACTAGATCTGAACATATAAAAAGTCCTCTATAATTTAATATGATTGTATTAAATTATATATCATTATATCAAAACTTTTTTACTAGGGTTGGCAACCCTTTTTTAAACCACCAGAATAGCCGATAAAAATAGCGGGTTAAACTTGGTTTTCGGTACTTATTAATATATATAAATTGCAAAGCAATCGGAGTGTAAGCTATGTATACTAGCGTGTCCCGAAAATGAAAAATTTTAGGGCATACCCCTAGAATGATGCTTAGTAAAGAGCTGATTACGGGAAAAATAATTTAAAAAAATTTGGAGGTCATCTTCAGGGCGCAACCAGCGCTTAAAGTTTGCATCCGTAGTGCATTTGGTAAAAAAAAATATTTTTATTCATTTTTAAAATTGGTGCCAAAAGTTTCGTTAGGTAGAGCACATTCTGGAAAAAATATTTGTAAAGTTTTCATAGAGCAATTTTGGTCCAGCACAACGTTTTGAAATTTTAAAAAGGTGTAATTTATTATGTAGTTTTTGAAGTTTTTGTAAAAACTGGAGTTTGTAAGAGTTCCTTTAAGATTTTGTATAAAACGAAGTTTATGTTCAAGCCTTTGTATAAAAAGCTGTTTTTTACGAAAACTTAAAAAAATATGTCATAAATTATGCATCGTCGAAGTTTCAAAACGTTGCGCTGGACCAAAATTGCTCCATGAAAACTTTACAAATATTTTTTCCAGAATGTGCTCTACCTAACGAAACTTTTGGCACCAATTTTAAAAATGAATAAAAATATTTTTTTTGACCAAATGCACTACGGATGCAAACTTTAAGCGCTGGTTGCGCCCTGAAGATGACCTCCAAAATTTTTTTAATTATTTTTCCCGTAATCAGCTCATTAGTAAGCATCGTTCTAGGGGTATCTTAAAATTATAGTTGAATTACAATTGATCTTTAACGAGTTACAATTAATCTATTTCGAATTACAATTGATCTTTTTCGAATTAAAGTTAAACTTTTTCCAATTGCAATTGATCTTTTTCGAATTAAAATTGATCTTTTACGAATCACAATTGATCTTATACGAATTACAATTGATATTTTACCAATTACAAATAATCTTTTTGGAATATCAATTGGAATCTTCGATTTACAAATGTAATCTTCGAATTACAAATAGAATCTTCGAAATACAATTAATTGATCTTTTACGAATTAAACCGAAGCGTGTTTTTTTTTTTGATATTCCTGATAGTTCGGATTTTTTCGGATTTTTCCAAAAAAAAATTAGCTTTTATTTTTCTCCACTCTTTCGCATATGCAAGTTTCACGGCAATAGGTGGGTGACCATTAAAAGTATCCAATTCTGTGTAATTTTTGCTACAGAAAATTCAAAAATTCTGTAACACTCAACCTATCGAAAAATTCTCAGTTTCTGAGACAGATTCTCACATTCTTAAATAGAAAAGGTGCCAAAAATTTTGCAAATATCATTTTTAATACAATTTCTTTATTTTACTACATTAAGATGGATTGGCTCTACACAGTTTGAACCTAATTTTGCCGGCCGAGCATTTCCCTCATTTGATGAACCAAAATTTAAAGCCACTTTTAAAGTTTCTTTGGTACGCCACAATAGTATGAAGACTTACAGTAATACCCGTATTAAGAAATCCATTAACCAGGGGTAAGTAAGTTCCCATCAATAACATAACATTACACAGCCGCACAAAAAAAAAAGGTTCTGAACCAAACCAACAAATCTTAATGAATTTCGAACCCCTGAACTCGAATCTGCCATCGAAAAAAATCTATAGTAGAGTTTTCCTGCAATCTTACAAGGAAGGTCCCCAAAGGGACTATTCCAGATTTCTTTAAAATTTACTAGACAGATATAAGATTTACAAGATAGAAAATAGATTTAAATCGGATATTTTTATATTTCGACCTCCTGAACTCGTTTGAACTTCTTCTGAGATAAGAATGTTGCATTTGCTTAGCAAAAGGGGGAACTTTTTTCCCCTCTGTCAGATTTTGCCCATTTCCGAACTTAACCTGCCTAGGAATATAAGACATATTCGTGCCGGAAGTCTAGCTCTTTTATTTTGAACTGCATCGTGTCGTGTCCTCTACAAACGGACAGACGGACGGACGGACATCGCTGGAATGTCTTAAGGCTGAGTTAGGCACCCGTAACCGTAAACTAGCGTAGCGAACCGATCAAAATCAAATAGAAAATCACGTAGACGTCTGCAAAGAAGAATAACTGCTCTCATTTGTTCTCATATAACGAAAAACTCTCTACACTACGCTAGTTTACGGTTACGGGTGCCTAACTCAGCCTTTAGAATCGATCACTGATCAATAAAATATATACTTTATGGGGTCCTAGACCGATTTTTCAATGTGTTACACACGGAATGATAAAGTGAGTATACCCCCATACTTTGGTTGGAGGGTATAAAAGATCGATCTACAGGTCATAGAGGAGGAATCGAATTCAGGAGAAACTAAAACTCGATTATGATTTTTTTTTTCTCTATCTTGTGTATAAATATCAAAGAAATCTGGAATGGTCATATTGGGGACCTTCATTGTAAGATTACGGAAAATACCAACAATCGATTTTTTGGTCTGGAAGATTCGATATTAGGAGGTCGAAATATATTAAGATTTGTTGGTCTGGTTTTTAAGTCATGACCCTTTTTTTGTGTAGCTGTGTTATACAAATTTTTACTTAGCTTAAACTTTTTACAGTGTCTATATTACCGATATTTATGCCACAACTCCTCGAATGTCTTCTTATACTCTGGCCTTTATGATCTGCGACTATAGTGAACGTTATAGTGGTGATTTTGGTGTTGCTGCTCCTCCCCACTACTATGCTCAAACCGAATACAGTTTCGATCTGGGTCAAACAATTTTGTCTCAATTAAACAATTATTTTGGACTTTCATATAACGAAATGGGTATTGATAAACTTCATATAACTTTAAGTCCCCAGTCAAATACTGGCGGTATGGAAAACTGGGGTCTTATTACTCTCAAAGAACACTTATTGTTGTACGACGAAGGTAACACTACTTTGTGGTCAAAGTTACAAGTTGCTGCTTCCATAACTCACGAACTGGCTCATATGTGGTTTGGTAATTTGGTAACTTTCGACTGGTATAGTTATGCATGGTTGAATGAAGGTTTTGCTACTTATTTTGGATTTTTTACTATGGACCAGGTAAGTTTTATAAACAGTAAAATAATATACATTAACCGATTTTGATGGAAATTTTAAATTTAACAATGCAACATCTCAAAATTGTATCATAATCCATATGAACGCCAAGAAGAAATATGATTGCAACAACCTTTATGAAGGGAGGGTCAAATTATGATTGAGAAGTTTATAATAATATGATTATAGCAATTATAAAAGGATCTTTACTGATCATAGTATGATAAAAAGTGGTAATTTTATAATTGTTGAAGATCATAGTATAACACTGTGCTACAGTGAAAAAATACTTCTGATGTGACATAGTATAGGTTGTTGGCCTTATCGAGTAGATCACAAAAATGTCCATTAAACTTGCCACACACCCTCAAATTTTAGAGTTATTGTCAAAAAACTTTTTTTGGGGACTTTTCTCACTAAACCTTTTGTAATTCAGAAAACTTTCAACCGATTTTAAATTTTTTAACTGTTTTTGATAGAAGAAGGATGGGGTTTTCTATGTGTGTGAATTGGTCTATACATATAAGAAAGATATTTATTGATTTTTTCTATAACATCTAATTTTTTTGCTATTTTTTGAAAATTTTTCGAGTTTATCGATTTTTTTCTGCCATAGTTCGTTTAACAACCTTTATATTTATAAACATATTTTTAAAGAAAATTTGATTCTGAATACGATAAGCTTTATCCTGAAGAAATCGAATAACAATTGACAGAGTTGTGATAATTTTTCTAAAAAAGAAAATTAAGATTTTGCAGGAAATCGGCGCTCAGATATCCCAGGCAAAAAAAATAATTTTATCATAAGAGGTCATGTACAATATTTTTAAAATTTTTTGGCGCTCTGAATCCGAGTCTGGCCTTTAAATTGCTCTACCTCGTCAGGTTTTTGAGATATCTATATATATAAAAGAGTGTGGTGACTGACTGACTGATTGACTGACTGACTGACTGACTGATTGGCAATAATCATCGCCCAGCCCAAACCGCTGAAGCTAGAGACTTGAAATTTGGAATGTAGGTTCGGCTCCCGACAAAACCACCCACTAAGAAGGGATTTTTGGAAATTCCGATTCTAAGGGGGGCAAAAGGGGGAAAATAGGGCCCTTTGGGGGATTTTGTATCTTTTGAACTAATAGTCCTAGAAACTTCAAATTTGAACTCTAGGATCCTCTCGCGGAAATAAAATTTCAGAATTTTTTTTTTTTTTTAAATTCCGCCTCCAAGGGGGGAAAAAGGGGAAAATAGGGCATATTGGTACATTTTTTATATTCTAAACAAATGGTCCCAGAAACTTGAAATTTGGAGTCTAGCACCCTCTCGCGGAAATAACATTTTGGAAAAAGTAATATTTTGAAAATTCCGTTTCTAAGGTGGGGGGAGGGGGAAAATAGGGCAAGTTGATACATTTTGTATCTTCTGAACTAATGGTCCTACAATCTTGAAATTTTGAATATAGGATACTATCGCGGAAATAACATTTTGAAAAATGTACTTTTTTGAAAATTCAGGTTTTAAGGGGGACAAAAAGGGGGAAAATAGGGCAATTTGGTGAATTTTGAACTAATGGTCCTAGAAACTAGATATTTGAACTATAGTATCCTCTCGGGGAAAAAAAATTTTTTTACTAAAATTTTTTCACTCAAAAATTTTTTTTTCACTCAAAATTTTTTTTTTACTCAAAATTTTTTTTCACTCAAAATTTTTTTTTTTTACAAATTTTTTTCACTCAAAATTTTTTTTTACTCAAAATTTTTTTTCACTCAAAATTTTTTTTTACTCAAAATTTTTTCCCTCTCAAATTTTTTTTTTTTAATTTTTTTTCACTCAAAATTTTTTTTCACTCAAAAAATTTTTTTTATAATTTTTTTTTTACTCAACATTTTTTTTACTCAAAATTTTTTTTACTCAATTGTATTTTATTCTTCAGTTTTTTTACTCATTTTTTTAATTAAATTTTTTACTTAGAAGGTGTTTTCACCCAAATTTTTTTTACTCAATTTTTTTTACTCAAAATATTTTTTGCTTAATTTTTTGACTCAAATTTTTTACACAATTTTTTTTTATCTCATTTATTTTTTAATTTTAGGGAATTTATTGATTTAATCACTTAAATTTAGGGGGAAATAGGACAATTTTAAACATTTCGATCTTCTGAACTAATGGCCTCAGTAACCTAAAATTTGGACTATAGGATCCTCACGCGGAAATAATACTCTAAAAAAGTATTTAAAAAAAAAAAATAAGAAGGGGAAATGGGGAAAAAAGGGCAATTTGGTACATGTTCTATCTTCTGACCTAATGGTCCTAGAAACTTAAAGTTTGGACTATAAGATCCACTAACGGAAAAAACATTCTGAAACAAAGTTTTTTTAATTCTGATTCTAGGGGGTTGAAAGGGGGAAAGTAGGATAATTTGGTACATTTTGTATCTTCTGAACTAATGGTCCTAGAAACTTAAAAATTTGGACTATACGATCCTCTCGCGGAAATTATGTTCTGAAGAAAATATTTTTTGAAAATTTTTCATTCAAATTTGGGGGGGAAATAGGACGATTTTGAAAATTTTCTATATTGTGAACTAATGGTCCCAGAAACCTGAAATTTAGACTATAGGATCCTCTCGCGGAAATAATATTCTGAAGAAAGTACTTTTTTAAAATGGCACTTCTAAGAAGGCGAAAAGGGGGAAAATTGGGCAATTTGGTACATTTTCTTTTCTCTGACCTAATGGTCCTAGAAACTTAAAGTTTGGACTATAAGAACCTCTCGCGGAAAAAACATTCCGAAACAAAGTTTTTTTTCAATTCCGCATCTAGGGTGGTAAAAAGGGGGATAATAGGACAATTTGGTACACTTTGTATGTTCTGAACTAATTTTCCCAGAAACTTAAAAATTTTGACTATGGGATACTTCGCGGAAATAACATTGTGAAGAAAGTTCTATTTTGAAAATTTCGCTTCTAAGGGGGAAAAAGGGGAAAGTAGGGTAATTTTGTGCCTGCTGAGCTAATGGTCGTAGATCCTTGAAATTTGGGCTGTACGATCCTCTCGCGGAAATAACTTTCTGAAAGAAGTAGTTTTTGAAAATTCCGGTTTGTATCTGCTGAACAAATAGGACTGCACGATCCTCTCGCCTGGACTGCACGATCCTCTCGCGGAAATAACATTCTAAAAAAGTACTTTTCTGAAAATTCCACTTTAAAGGGGGAAAAAGAGGAAGGTAGAGCAATTTTGTATCTGCTGAAAATATAATCCTAGATACTTGAAGTTTGGAGTGAACGAACCTCTCGCGGAAATAACATTCTAAAGGAAGTACTTTTTCAAAATTCTGGGGGGAAATCGGGAAAGCAGGGCAACTTTGAATCTGCTGAACTAATGGTCCTTAATACTTGAAATTTAAACTGTACGATCCTTTCGCGAAAATAACATTCTTAAAGAAGAACTTTTCAAAAAATCCGCTTCTACGGGGAAAAAGGGGGAAAGTAGGGCAATTTTGTATCTGCAGAACTAATGGTCCTTAATACTTGAAATTTGAACTGTACAATCCTCTCGCAAAAATAATATTCCAAAGAAAGTACTTTTTGAAAATTCCGGGGGAAAAAGGGGGTGCGTGGGGTAATTTTGAATCTGCTGAACTCATGGTCCTAGATACTTGGAATTTCAACTGTACGATCCTCTCGCGGAAATAACATTGTTAAAGAAAAACTTTTTTAGAAAATTATGCTTCTTCGGGGAAAAAGGGGGAAAGTAGGGCAATTTTGTATCTGCTGAACTAATGGTCCTAGATACTTAAAATTTAACTGTACAATCCTATCCCGAAAATAACATTCTAAAAGAAGTACATTTTTGAAAATTCGTTTTTAAAGGGGGACACATGGGGAAAGAAGGGCAATTTCGTATCTGCTAAACGAATGGTCCCAAAAACTTAAAATTTTAAGTCTACTCTCGCGGAAAAAACATTTTGTAAAAAGTAATATTTTAAAAAATCCTTTTATAAGAGCAGGGGTGGTGGGTAGAAGGGGTTTAATAGGGCAATTTTGTATCTACTGAACAAACTTGAAATTTTGAATCTGGATGCTCTCGCGGAAATTATTTTTTGAAAAATATATTTCTTTGAGAATTTTGGTTTTAAGGAGGCCCAAAAGGGGGAAATTAGGGCAATTTGCTAAACTTTAAATTAATGGTCTTAGAAACATGACATTTGGAATATGGGATCATATCGCGGCAATAACATTCTAAAAGAAGTACTTTTTTGAAAATTTCGCTTTTAAGGGGGAGAAAGGAGGAAAGTATCCAGCAAAAAATAATCGAGATTTTGGAAGCAGTGCATACAAGAATGCACTTGTGTAAGCGAATGATTTTTGATGTTGTTGTTTTCTAATGACATTCGCTTACACAGCAGCATACCGTATGCAGTAGTGTAAGGGAGAGATTTTGTTGGCATACTAACCTGCATACCGGTTGCACTAAAGTATGGCAGTGACTTAAAAAAATACTAAAAATGTTTAAGAAAATTCATGATTTCAATTCATATTCATTGCGCCGATATAAGCGCTCGAAAGAAATGCTCTAAAGTGGGACATTGCAAACAAATATCATGCCATACGTAAGCAGGTTTGTAAGCAGACAACAAAAATCACTCCCTTACAAACCTGCTTATAGGCAAGCAGTATTTTTTGGTGGGTAGTGCAATTTTGTGTATGCTAAAGTAATGGTCCTAGATACTTGAAAATTGGACTGTACGATCCTCCCGCGGAAATAACATTCGGAAAGGAATACTTTTTTAAAAATTCCTCTCTTAAGGGGAATAAAGGGGGAAAGTAGGCCAATTTTGTATCTGCTGAACAAATAGACCTAGATACTTGAAAATTGGACTGCACAATCCACTCGCGGAAATAAAATTCGAATGAAGGACTTTTTGGAAAATTCCGCCTCTAAGAGGGAAAAGAGGGCAATTTTGTATCTGCTGAACTAATGGTCCGGGAGACTTGAAATTTGGACTGTACGATCTTTTCGCGAAAATAACATTCTGAAAGAAGTACTTTTTTAAATATTCCGATTTTGAGTGGGGAAAAGGGGAAAAGTAGGGCAATTTTGTATCTGCTGAAATAATGGTCCTATATACTTGAAATTTCGACTGTACGATCCTCTCGCGGAAATAACATTCTCAAGGAAGTACTTTTTTGAAAACTCTACTTTTAAGGGGGAAAAAGGGGAAGGTAGGGCAATTTTGTATCTGCTGAACTAATGGTCCTCGATACTTAAAATTTAACTGTACGATCCTCTTGCGGATATAACATTCTAAAAGAAGTACTTTTTTTTTAAATTCTGCTTCCACGGGGGGAAAAGGGAGAAAGTAGGGCAATTTTGAATCTGCTTAACTAATAGTCCTACATACTTGAAGTTTGGACTGTACGATCCTCTCGCGGAAAAAACATTCTAGAAGAAGTACTTTTTTAAAGTTCTCCTTCTAAAGGGGGAACAGGTGGAAAGTAGGGCAATTCTGTATCTGCTGAACTAATGATCCTAGATACTTAAAATTTGAACAGTACGATCCTCTTACGGAAAAAGTTCCGCTTCTAAGGGGGAAAAGGCGGAAAGTAGGGCAATTTTGTATCTGCTGAACTAATGGTCCTAGATACTTGAAATTTAGACTGCACGATCCTCTCTCTTGGAATTAACATTCTGAAAGAAGTACTTTTTTTTGAAAATTCCGATTTCAAGGGGGGAAAACGGGGAAGGTAGGATTTTGTATCTGCTGAACTAATGGTTCTAGATACTTGAAATTTGGCTGAACGATCCTCTCGCGGAAATAACATTCTTAAGAAAGTACTTTTTAAAATTCTGTGGGAAAAAGGGGGAAAGAAGGGCAATTTTGAATCTGCTGAACTAATGGTCCTAGATTCTTGAAATTTGAACTGAACGATCCTTTCGCAAAAATAACATACTTAAAGAACTTTTTTAAAAATTTCACTTCTAAGGGGGAAAAGGGGGAAAGTAGGGCCCTTTGGTGGATTTTGTATCTTTTGAACTAATAGTTTTAGAAACTTGAAATTTGGACTCTATAATCCTGTGGAAAATAGGACAATTTTGTATCTTCTGAACTAAAACTTTAAGTTTTGATCCTCTCGCGGAAATAATTTTTTGAAAAATACACTTTTTGAAAATTTTGGTTTTAAGGAGGGCCAAGAGGGGCAAAATAGAGCAATTTGGTAAATTTTAAACTAATGGTCTTAAAAACATGACATTTGCAATATAGGATCATCTCGCAGAATAACATATTGAAAGAAGTACTTTTTTGAAAATTACTTTTTAAAGGGGGGAAGAAGGGCAATTTTGTATCTGCTGAAGTAATGGTCCTAGATATTGAAGTTTGGACTGTACGATCCTCTCGCGGGAATAACATTCTGGAAGAAGTACTTTTTTGGAAAAATCTGCTTCTATAGGGGGAAAAAGAGGGAAAGTAGGGTAAACTTGAAATTTGAATCAACATTCTAATGGAAGTACTTTTTTGAAAATTTCGCTTCTACGGGGAAAAAGGGGGAAATTAGGGCAATTTTGTATCTGCTGAACTAACGGTCCTAGATACTTGAAATTTGGAGTGTACGATCCTTTCGCGAAAAAAACATTCTGAAAGAAGTACTTTTTTTAAAAATGTTGTTTTATAGGTGGAAATAGGGGAAAAGTTGGGCAATTTTGTATCTGCTGAACTAATGGTCCTAGATACTCGAATTTTGAACTGTTTTGTATCTGCTGAACTAATGGTTCTAGATACTTGAAGTTTGGACTGTACGATCCTCTAGCGGAAATAACATTCTGGAAGAAGCACTTTTTTATTAGCTTCTAAGGGGAAAATGGGGAAAGTAGGGCAATTTTGTATCTGCTGCATTAATGGTCCTAAATACTTGAGATTTGGACTGTACGATCCTTTCGCGGAAATAACATTCTAAAATAAGTACTTTTATGAAAATTCTGCTTCTAATGGGAAAAAGGGAGAAGTAGAGATACTTAAAATTGGTAAATTACGATCCACTCGCGGAAATTACATTCTGGGAAAATAAATTTTTGAATTTTCGCTTCAATTTGGTACATATTGTTCCTTATGCACTAATGTTCCTTGAAACTTAAAGTTTGAACTATGGGATCGTTTCGCCAGAATAAACTTTTTCAACTTTAAATCTACTCAAAATATAATATTTTAAAGGTCGAAACTAACAATTTTTATGTTTAAAGAAAAATTATTAAGAATTTGAAGTAATAATTTTTTTTTTCAGCTAACCGGTAACGAAGTACCGGGCGAGTTAGCTAGTTTAACATAAACTGATATATCAAGAACTTAATAAGATAGCGCCATTTCAAGGTCAAATTCGAATTCAGGAGGCCAAAGACCTTTAAAATAATGATACGCGACCTCTTAGTATGTTCGTTTATTTTTTTTTTTTGCCTGGGTTATCCGAACGGCAATTTCAAGCAAAATCTTAATTTTCTTTTTTAGAAAAATTCTCACAACTCTGTCAATTGTTATCCGATTTTTTCGACATAAAGCTCATCGTGTTCACAATTAAATTTTCTTTAAGAAGACGATTATAAATATAAATGTTGTTAAACGAACTATAACAGAAAAAAATCGACAAACTCAAAAAATTTTCAAAAAATAACAAAAAATTGAAAAAATCAATACATATATTTTTTATATGTACATATATACCAATTCACTCACATGAAAAGTCCTATCCTTCTTCTATCCAAAACTGTTGAAAAATTGAAAATCGGTTGAAAATGTTAAAGTTACACGTGGTTTAGTGAGAAAAGTCCCAAAAAATCGTTTTTTGACAATAACTTTAAAATTTGAGGGTGTCTGGCAGGTTTGATGGGCATTTTTGTGATCTTTTCGACGAGACCTACAACCTTAACTACCTCATCTTAAAAGTATATTTGATTTTGTGTTCTTTGTAGCACAATGTAATTGTCACAATAATATATATGATCAAATGATCAATCATACTATGACTTCCCTGCATTATGGTTGATTTGGTGTACTGCAATCTTGTTCTAAACATGTTTTTCTGTGTGTGAATATAATGAAAGTTGTTCCAAATCAGTTTTGGCCGATTATAGTTATCTAACTTATTTCCTAATGCTTCTTTACGTTTTATAAAACACTTAGATTGAGCCTGATTTCGAATTGGAAAAACAGTTTCTCGTAAAAGCACAACATAATGTAATGTTCGAGGACTCTCTGAAATTTTCACATCCCTTGAGCGATGAAGATACCAATACTCCAGATGATTTAATGCACATGTTAGCTGCTTTAACATATCACAAAGGTGCTGCCTTCATACGTATGGTCAAGCACGTCATGGGAGAGGAATATTTTCAAGCATCATTAAAGGAATATCTTTTAAACCAGTAAGTTTGTAAATATCACAATAAATATCAACAAATTTCTTGTAAATTTTTTGAACATTGGATAAAGTCCCTATTGCAGTGTTGCCACTTTCTGGATAATTATCCAAAAGAGGGACCATTTCAATATCCTTGGATAATTTTTGGATAATGATATTTTTTGTGTAATTTTTGTGTAATTTTACCTCAATAAAGTTCCAATTTTTTTTTATCATTTTATCGACATTTTTGGCTTAAAAAATCATTGACAACATCGACGTTAAAAAATTTTATTACCAAATACAAGATAATAAATGAGAACATGCATATTTGGACCATTAAAGCCTTAATTTTCTTTATGACTTACATTAGATGTCGAAAACCACGCTCTAAATTTTTTTAAATTAAAATTGTTCTGGAGAATCCTTATACCCAAATCTAAAAATTGTTATTCAATATCTTTTAATGTCCCCATATTGGGGGACACTTTTCCCCACGCGATAAATATTGGCAAGTTGATTTATAATGATTTTTGCACTTAATTATTACAATTATATCAATATTAAAACCATTTTATCATTATTAAAATTATTTTTTTTATCCACGCCTACAAAAGAAGGCGGACTGAAAATTGTTATATTTGTTGAACAAAAATAAAAAAAAAATCATTCAAAAAATGTCGTTTTTCAGCTGTTGGTTTAGTTTTTTAAGTGGAAACATTTTTCCACCATTTACGAACTTAGCCTACCTATGACCATAAGACAAATTCATGCCAATCTTTAGGAGTCTAGATTTTTTTTATTTTGGACTGCAGTATATTTTATACAGACGAACGGACGGACGAACATTCAGAGAATGTCTTAAAATCGATCAAAGATCAATAATCTAAATATACTTTAAGGGCTCTCTGACCGATATTTCTATATTTTAGTGTCCACAACTGATATAACGTCAAAATTTGTATAGCAATAATTACTTGGAAATTTTTCTGAGCAACTATTGCTGACAATTAAACATAAAAATAGAACGCCATCTTTGTTAGAAATTCTTTAAAATATACGCAAAGCGGTTTTTTGTTCATTTTACATACGTTATTGCTTATTGCCACCAATAAAAATCAGGTGTAGACCAGGGGTTACAAACGGAATGACAAAATAAAATTTTTTTGTGTAATTTGTGAGATTTTGGATAATTTTTTGTGTAATTTCTAATTCCACTGGTGGCAACACTGCCCTATTGCGATAAATGAAAATATTTTAGTGGGAGCAATAAATTAAATTCGGCTTTGTTGAATCTTCTTCGAGGGAAAAATGTTTTTCCCAGGTCCGATTTTACCCATTTGCAAACTTAGCCTTCCTATGACCAAAAGACATATTCCTGTCAAACTTCAAAAGTGTAGCTCTTTTATTTTGAACTGCATTGTGTCATATAGAGACCGACGGACGGACATTCATCTTTATATATAAAAGAGTTAAGTAACGGTCTGATTCATTATCGTACTGACCAAACCACTGACGCACATTGAATCCTAGACGCGCATTTGAGAGCCAAACAAATGTTTAGTTATTTACAGTAAATGCTCGTATTCGTTAAGTAGACACCCTAGGTGAAAGAAAACCGTTCATAGAAAGAAAATCCATCGCTTAGTTTAGTCAGGACATAAATTCAAAGAAAGGACTTTTTGCATAAATTTGAAAAAAATAATTTTTTTTTTAAGACTTTTTTTATTTTATTTTTTAAAACTACTTCCAATAATGCGATTTTCCTGAAATTAAGTGGAGATTGTAGCTATAACTATAACCTTTGTTACCTATTTTATGGTTTTTAATATTACTCTTTTTAAGTAGGAAATACAGGCCATCAAAAAGTGTCAATTTTTGAAAAAATAGAAAAAAACTATTTATATTTAGGATTGCAACTTTTGTGGGGAACGGAAGGGAATGGCGATTCTTTTTGTACAATAAACTAGAAGTATTACTTAATACTCCTGGGGTAGAAACTTTTGCAGCCAGTTGCAGCTGCGCCCTGAAATGAGGTTTAAAATGGGGTCTACTAACGAAAAAATAAGTATTTTTAAAGTGATTATTTTTTAACAAAATTTACTTTTAATCGTTTTATTACAAAATTTTACTTAAATGACCTATATTGTTAACAGACAACCGCGGTTTCCAATAATTATTGATTTTGATACCCTACCTCCCTTTATTAAGGCAAAAGGAGTTTCACCTAATGCTTGTAACTAAAAGGTTTTCTTGACCGCAATTACGGCCAAAATAACTGGAATAGTAGAAGATATTAAAAAAAGGGGTTGTTATAATACTTCTGTGTATCAACGCAAATGAAAAAAATAATTCAGTTAAGTTTAGAAAACACATACATGGAACTGCAAAATTATAAGTTGAAAAGGTGAACCATGAGTCCCACTATGCAAACAATTCTAGCTCATGACACTATTTTTACAAGAATTGTGATTGCCCGTTGGTATTAAAATTACCATTAACTAATTAAGTAACATTTAAAAAATATTTGCCTTCTTTCATTGCAATTATCGGAGTAGGCTTTGAAAAGATCACATAGGCATTTTAAAAGCTATAAAAGAAACTTTAACAGAGAAAACTCAAAAACAAACAACCTGCAAGATGTTTTTAGTATGGTTCTGATTGAGTCCGATCCAAATATATCCCTAATAAGACAGACAGACAAGTTGAAAGTACTGATTATAGAGTAAAGTTTTTATAATATTTTTTTCCCCCAAATAACTTAACAATTATTGCAAATAATGCGTATTTACCGTGTGTTGCTTCTTTGTTTGATATTTTTCCCCATTATTTTTGTTTAAAAAATCGAAAATGATAAAAGATAGCAAGCAGTTAATTTTGCAGGCTATTTTAGTGTAGGGTGTAGACTTTACCAAAATATGAAAGAACCACTTTGTATTGAATGGTAAGCTGTTATATTGTCACTTAAAATCCGTAACTGTTTTAAATAATTGACCACCATTTTATTTTTTTATATGAATAAAATAACCAACTTTGTCTTAAATTTAAAAGTAGGGTACTAATGCAAAAAATGTCCAATCCACATGTGTGAGTTCTTTAAGGTCTCCAGTTTTTATAATGGTAAAGAATGTCGTGAAATTCCTATCCGTTCAAGAGTTATAACAAAAAAACGTCGATGCGCGCCTTTTCCATACAAAGTTCCCAATGTGTGACGCTAGAGACTTAAATATTGGTATGTAGGTTCATCTCCCTGAAAATAGGCTAGATTTTTGAGAATTCCTAATTTAAAAAGGTGTAAAAAATGTACTTTAGTACTTTTTAATTCAAAGGGGACAAAAAAGGGCTACATAGTGTAGTTTGGTAACTTTTTTATCCTCTGAAATAATGGTCAAAGAAACTAATATGTTGGATATTCTGGCCGAAATAAAAGCATTCTGAAAAAGGTCTTTTTGGAAATTCCGCTTTTAATGACTCTTTTTTCAATCTCCTGAAATAAAAGTTTTAGAAACTTAAAATATGGAGTGTGGGATCATACTGAAAAAAACCTTCTGACAAAAGTACTTTTAAGAAAGTACGTCCCGTAAAATTAATACCTGCCAAACGATGGCCACGTTAGAGCTTATTATGGGAAAATTTATGAAAAAATTTGGCAAGTTCATCTTCAGTCGGCAACCCGCGGTCAAAGAGGAAAAATTGCGTATTTCGACCAAAATTCATGTCCGAATTTTTTGACCAAATTCAGCTCAAAAATTCGGAAATTTTGCGTACTTTATTGGGAAAATATTTAATAAATTCCAAAACCGCGATTTTGGTACACAGATGCTGATTTTTATACCCTCCACTCTAGTGATAGAGGGTATATATAAGTTTGTCATTCCGTTTGTAACACCTCGAAATATAGGTCTAGGACCCCATAAAGTATATATATTTATGATCCTCGATCGATTTTAAGTCGATCTAGCGTTGTCCGTCCGTCCGTCTGTCTGTCTGTCTGTCCGTCCGTAGAAAACACGCTAACTTTTGAAAGACTTTACAGAGGCTACTGAAGTTTGGCATATATGTTTGTCATTTACCTGGTCAGGTTGGTATTGCAATCCAGCCAAATCGGTACATTGGTTCAAAAGTTATGAGCAAAAGAGTAAATTTCGGCAAGGGTGTTTCGCAAATTTACGAGATAAAAAACACGATAACTTTCGAAAGACATTAATAAGACTATTGAAGCTTGGCATATATCTTTGCCGTTCCCCGGGTCTGTTTGGTATTAAATTTCAGCTCAATCGGTCCAGTGGTTCAAAAGTTATAAGCAAAACCCTGAATTTCAGATTGGTTTCATTTAAAATGCCACGTGTTTTAACAAGTTTTAAAAGCATTGGTGGTAACCAGGGTTGGCAACCGAAACGAATAACGGTATTGGTAACGGTATTGGTATTACATATTTTTTATATCGGTAACGGTAAAGGTAACGGTATTTTGGATTATTTAGGTAACGGTTAACCGTTACCGAGACAACGATACCGGTACGTACCGGTATTAAGAATAAAATTTACCAAACATGTTAAAAAGTCACAAATTTGTTAAAAACACTTAAAAAATCAAAAATTAATTTAATAAAATTAAAAAAATTATAAATTTAGTACATTTTCAACATATAATTATATAAACTATTAATTAACTCAAAATTTAATTAAAATATTCACACAACATTGTTGTAGTTCAACAAATAAGTTACTGATTTTTTACGTGTTTATAAGATGTCTGTCCAATCAGCAGAAATATCTGCATTTTGAGCCATTTAAGAAATCTGCTGATTTTTGCTGACGCGGTTTACTAAATTTCTGTCTGGATAAACCAGGCAGAGTTTGCAAAAAAATCTGTCAAGACCGTAGATAAATCTGCTGATTCAAGATGAAAATCTTCTGATTTTTTCAGATTTGAGCAAGTTTTAGTTAAATTTTTTTTTGTAAAATTACAAAATAGTCTGCCAAATTTGAACAAAAATATTTTTTTTAAATCAGCATTTTTAAAAAATTTAATGACAGAGGATTAAGTTTAATTATTCATTTATGCAGAAAAATCTGGTAAAAGTTTTCTAATTCAAACTGAAAGTTGTTTTACAGATTTTTCGACAAAGTTTTTCTTCAGACTGTACGACTTGGGCTCATTATGTATTTAATTCCAGACAACCACCTCTCCACGTTAGCTGCGTGGATGACAACGTCAGCAACACTTGAGCTATTCAGATTTGTCTCTTCTTTTATATTCCCGCTGAGAAATGCTTACATTACGTGGCACTCACTTTTCTCTTCAGAAATTTTTAGGTAAATTGCGAATGTGATCATTGGTTCGACAGATTTCCACAAAATTTAACAAATTGCGAATGGGATCATTGGTTGGACAGATCTTTTCATTGTTTTTCCGATTTACAATGAACAAAAATTAGTTTATTTTTATTTTACGTACTTTTTTACGTTGCTTTGTTTTTTATCTGCAAAAAATGTAAAATAAATAATATTAAGACAACCGAAACAAAACCGATATAATACCGGTAAAAATCCGAATAAAGGTAATAGTTTTTTATCGGTAACGGTATTTAAAATATTTTATTTCGGTATTGGTAACGGTAGTCAATATTAAAGGGTTTTTAATCGGTAACGGTATTGAAAGGGTAACGGTAGCCAACACTGGTGGTAACTAAACAATGATTTTCAAACTTGTTTAATTTTAAAGCAATGCTTTTTAAACTTGTTTAGTTTTAAAAGCATTGGTAACTTAAAAATTACACTCGAAAAAAATTTTACACCCAAAAAAAAATTTTACACTCAAAAAAAATTTAACACTCAAAAAAAAATTTACACAAAAAAAAATTTAGTTTTTTTTACAAAAATGGCAATATTTTGTGTACATACGTACGTGTATTCACTCAGAAATATTTTTACAGTAAAAAAACATTACACTCGAAAAAAATTTTACACTCAAAAAAAAATTAGTAATTTTTCTTTTTTTTTTTTTTTTTAAATTACAAAAAAAGAGTTTTTTACTCAAAATAAAATATTTCTAATCAAAATTGTTAATTTTTTCACGTTAAAAAATGTACTACCCTTTAAAAAAATGCATTGTGGAGGGTACTCATAGATTCGGCAAAGTCGAATTTAACTTTTCTACTTGTTACATATAAAAATAATTTTTTATCCAAATTGGCCTCAAAAGTTGGAAAATGTTTAGGCTCTTATTCATAATACTTATGGTAGACTTATTGTAGGTTTATTTGACAATTATTCCTGCAATATCTGTCAAATAAACCTACTTTAAGTATATTTCAGGTTTTATGAATAACCACCTTAGTATTTTATCTTAAAAATATTAAAAATATATAAAAAACAAGTAAGAAAATTATAGTCGGTCAAGACCGACCATATAATACCCTACACCAGAGTTTCCCGGAAAATGGGTCCCAAGTTCAAACATGGACCGATTAGATATATATTTTGTCGAATCTTTAATTAGTCTTAAAAACACTTACAAAACAAATTTGAGTGAAATAGGCTTCGATTTGCTGCCAATAAACCGATTAAAGTGAATATCGGGCGAAATTTTTACATGGGGCCTAAGTCCAAAAATGGTCCGATGGTAATCAGATTTCATAAGGTTATTGAATTACGCGTTTAACATACACAAACAAAATTTTAATTAAATATTTTATATTTAATATAAATATTTTATATTTTCATAAAATTTGAGAGTTTTATGTGAAAATCGGGAAGGTGGTTTGTATGGGGGCTACAAGAAGAACTGGTCCGATTCCTTCAAAATTTGGAATGGTGGTTTGTGGAGACAAAACACGTTTACCTGCCAAGATAAGATACCTATCATAATACGGCTAAGTATAAGAGTCATTTAAGCCAAAACTAAAGAGGACCTTTGTATGGGGGCTATGTCTAAATATGGACCGATTTATTCCAATTTCAATAGGCTTCGTCCTTGGACCAAGAGAGTCTTAAGTTTCAAATTTCAAGTTAATTGATTAAAAATTACGACCTGTATCGTGTTTACACCGTTTACATGGACAGACAGACAGACAGACAGACGGACGGACAGACGGACGGACGGACGGACATCGCTAAATCGACTCAAAAAGTGATTCTGAGTCGATCGGTATACTTAAAAGTGGGTCTAGGACCAATATTTCGGGTTGTTACAAACATCAGCACAAACTCATTATACCCTGTACCACAGTGTGGTGTAGGGTATAAAAATGTTTACTTTGGTATTAGAGATGGGTGCGTGAGTGAATTTTGACTCACGCATGCTCACGCTCACGAAATAAAAATTTTGGTCTCGCACGAAATTTTTTTTCTGCTCACGTTCACGCACGCTCACGTGAGTAACCAAAATTTTTCTCACGTTCACGAAATAATCACGCTCACGAAGTCTCACGAAATTAAAATAAATAAATTTATAGATATTTTACTTTTTTTGATTTCTTGCACAAAAAGTATATACTTTCTTAAAAACCAATCATAAAAATTTATTTAATTCAAAATTTTGTATCAATTGCGCTCAAAATTCAATATTATGACAATTTTCTTACTTGTTTTCTATTTCAGACAGCACAAAACAATCACGCAAACTCGCGAAACAAAAAATACTCACCCGTGAATCACGAAAAATTCACGCATCTCTATTTGGTACCTTTTTAATCTCCATAAATAATAGTAGTAGTACTTTTTAAAAAATTAAGCTAAAACTAAAATTTTATGCAAAATACGATCTTAAAATATGCATTTAGAACAAAATATGCAAAAATATGCATTTTCGGTAAAATATGCGAAAATATTCACAATCGAATCGATGCCATTTTGAAGTGAATTCTTTGATTCGCAAAGTTATTTCGATAATGCTGTTTTAAGACAAACAAAAAAACACATGCATTTGTATAAAAGTCCTCGCTTTGGTTATGAGTAGGGATAAGATTTTCATGCACTAAAAAATCGAAAATATGCGCTCAAAAACCTAAAAATATGCACTAAAAAATAAAATGTGTGCAATAAAAATCTTATTTTCATAGGAAAAACTTCTTAAAAAGTAACGCCGGGTTTAAATAGTAACATTTAAATCTTTGTGTAAGCAAGATTTTTTAGAAATTAAGACAATATTTAAAAAAGATTTTAAAGAAAAAAATTATTTTTCTTATTTCCAAAATAAATTTTTAAAATTTAAAATAGTTTTTGAAACAAATAAATTTCAATTTGTGTTTTTGCTAATTTATGCCAAAATATGCAAAAATATGCAGTTAAAAGTTGAAAATATCCAAAAAATATGCATTTAAAACCAAAATATGCAAAAATATGCATTTTCACCAAAATATGCAAAAATATGCAAAAACAAATCGATGCCATTTTAAAGCAAATTTCTTGATTCGGAAAGTTAATTGGTCAAAATCGTTTTAAGACTATCGCCAAAAAACATGCATTTGCATGGAAATCTATTCCCTAGTTATGAGAAATGTACTTTTCAAAAAGTTTCAATTCTTAAATCGTAAGCAGTTGCACGTTGGTACCTTTTTAATAATCTGATGTAATGGTGTTAAAACTCTGATTTTTGGAATGTAGGCTCCTCAATGGGTACAAAACATTTTGAAAAAATACTTTGAGGAAATTCTGATTCTAAGGGATAAAAAATAGTACGTTGGTACTTTTTTAAATTCCTTAAATATCTTATGAGATTGAAATTTTTTATAATGGGCCTTCGAAACTTGAAATTTAAAATATAGGATCTTCCTGCCGAAAAAATTTAGGAAATTCTGATTCTAAGAGGGTAAAAAGAAATAAAAAATTGTACTTTGGTACTTTTACGAATTCCTTAAATAATAGTCTTATGAACTTAAAATTTTTGATCTAAGATCCTTCAGCAAAAAAAATAGTTTTTGTAAATCTCTCCTTTAAGGGGGCAAAAAATGGGAATTTTTTCAAACTAAGACTTCAGAAACTCAAAATTTGACATATGGAAACCAGACATGTTTAGAAATTTTAATTTTTTAGGATGAACATTGGGGAAAAGTGGGATAAAATTCTACTTTTTATATCTATTTATATCTATTGAGATTTATATCTATTGATATATCTATTGTAACTACCCGAAATATTGGTCCTGGACCCACCTTTAAGCATACCGATCGACTCAGAATCTCTCCTTGAGTCGATTTAGCGATGTCCGTCCGTCCGTCTGTCTGTCTGTCCATGTAAACGGTGTAAACACGATATTGGTCGCAATTTTTAATTAATTGACTTGAAATTTGAAATTTAAGCCTGTCTTCGCCCAAGGACGAAACCTATTAATAATAATAATAATAATAATAATAATAGTTTTGATCACTTGATCAATTATTTTTTTTTTTTTATTTATTCTTTCCATTTATTTACAACTCATTTTTAATAAATTCACCCTAACCGAGAACTGGTAACAATGACCGTCGTCTCGTTGTAGCGAAAAAAACCAAGGGTTCTGGCGGGAATCGAACCCACGACCCCCACGTTGAAAGGCTAGCACGCTACCAACTAGCCTACGGGCCCCCGTAGGCTAGTTGAAACCTATTGAAATTGGAAACCGAAACCTATTGAAATTGGAAAAAATCGGTTCATATTTAGACCTAGCCCCATACAAAGGTCCTCTTTAGTTCTGGCTCAAATGACTCTAATAGCCGTATTATAATAGGTAACTTTTCGAAATTTGGCAAGTAAACGTGTTTTGTCTTCACAAATCGCCTTTTCAAATTTTAAAGAAATCGGACCAGTTCTTCTTGTAGCCCCCATACAAACCACCTTACCGATTTTCACATAAATCTCTCAAATTTCATGAATCAAATCTGATTATCATCGCACCAGTTTTGGACTTAGGCCCCATGTGAAAATTTCGCCCGATATTCAGTTAAAGCGGTTTTTTGTCAACATATAGAAGGTTATTTCACTCAAATTTGATACACTCAAAAAATTATGTTAGTAAAATCAACTGAAAATGTCAGTTAAAATAACTACTTTGTAAGTTATTTTGGGGTCAACTCCTTTTTCAGTTAAATCAACTAACAATGTTAGTTATTTTAACTGACAAAAAACAACTGACTTATGTAGTAAAAATTACTAACATTTGTAGTCAAAACAACTAATATGTAGTAAAAATAAAATAAACAAAAAATTTTTCAGAAAAAAAAATTGAAGACCAAATTTTTTCCAAGTTTTTTTTTTTTAAAAAAAAGTTGTGAAAAATAAAAAAAATTAAATTTTTTTTTGGAAAAAACTTTGAAAATTTTTCAGAGATAATAAAATAAAATTAACTACTTTTAATAACTGTTACTACATTACAGTACTTTTTTGTTAGTTATTCAAAAAAACGACTTTAAATAACTAACAGAAATAGTTGTTTGATATTTTTTATACAAAAATAACTGACTTTGTAGTTGAAAACAACTAACTACTGTAAAATATACAAACAACTAACATGTAGTAACTTACATAATTTTCAGAGTGTATGTGAGTGTTTTTTACACTTATTAAAAATTTGACAAAATATAGATCTAATCGGTCCATGGGACCCATTTCCGGGACCCATTTTCCGGGAAACTCTGGTGTAGGGTATTATATGGTCGGTAGAAAGGAAAACGAAATGGAATAGATTAGGGAACGAAATGGAATTGAGCAATCTACTTAAGTTTGATTTTAAGTTGGTTGTCTCTGTCAAATTTGTGTAACGCAGTGTTGTAGAAACTGAAATGATTCCTTCCTTAACATCCGATTTTAATTTACAAATTTCTTATATTAATTCTCTAAGTATATTTTATTTTAATATGCTCTCTCTTTTCTTTCTCTGTTTTCTCTCCCTCATTTCTCTACATCATTTAGCAAATACGAAAACACCAAACCCTCTGATCTATTTAAAATATGGAAAAAATACTGGCCTCTAAACTCCCTCAACTATACTGATAGCCTCTTCTCCAGCTTTACCACTCAAATTGGTTATCCAGTTGTAACATTTAATCTAACATCCAGTACAACTTTGGAAATAAGCCAGAAACATTTCTTAATGTTTAATAATGGTGTCAGTGATAATTTGACGTACACCGTTCCCCTAACCTACACCACAAATATCGCGAAAGATTTCCACACAACTTCACCAAAATTATTTATTTCCAACTCTACTTCCACACCCACCACTATAACCTTACCAAGTGATACAACATGGATAATTGGTAATATTCAACAAACTGGTTACTATCGGGTCAATTATGATAATTCCACTTGGCATAATATTAAACGAGCACTATTTGAGCCCAACTGGGGCGGAATTCCGGCCATAAATCGTGCACAAATTCTTGATGATCTTTTTAATTTAGTTCGTGCGGAATATATTGATATTAAATTAGTTTTAGAAATCATGGAATATATGGAAACAGAAATCAATTATTTACCCTGGACTGTTGCCATAAAATATTACAAAGTCTTTTTTGATCGTTTCAATAGCACTTACGTTGCTCCTTATATTCTACAAATGACACAAAAGGCATTTAACTTTCTTGGATTTGAAGAAAAATCGACTGATACAACTTTAGACATCTTAAATCGTTATCAGATATTGACTTGGTCCTGTAAATTTGGCAACAGTGAGTGCATATCAAAAGCTAAGGAATATTTTAGAAAGGATTTAAAACTCAATGCCGTACCAGTTGAAATTCGTGATGTTGTTTACTGTACAGCCATGCGTTATGGTAATCTACAAGATTTTGAAAAGCTCTTCAATATGTACAAATCCGAAATAAGGGCCACTGAAAAAGATCTAATTTTTAAGACTTTGAGTTGTGCTAAAGACAGTACTTTAGTAGCCAATTACTTTGATATCATTATGTCCGATGAAATACCGCTTCAAGATAAGTCAACTGCGTTATCTCTTCTATATAAGGAAAACAAAGACAATTTTTTGTTGGTCCTAGATTTAATCGGAAAGAATTTTGATCAAGTTGCAAATGTGTAAGTTTTTTTTTAATTTATATATTTTTTTTAAAAAAGAGCTTGAATTGAAACAAGTGATTTTACGTCGATCTAGCAATGTCCTTCTGTCTGTTTTAGTGGCGAATACGCCCAAAATATAACACATAGATCACTCATCTACACTGAAAAAAAAAATTGGTGATATTTTTTTTTTTTATTTTAACTAATGCAGGAATTCATAAGCTTATTAAAATATCAAGCATAAGTATCAGGAACAAATTTCATTGATTCATAAGATTTCATTGTTTTATTAAAAAATTTTATTAAATTTTGTTTATAAAACTTTGCGTCGCGCAAACTGTAGACAAATAAAAACAAATAAGAAAATTATAGTCGTTCAAGACCGGCCATATAACACCCTACACCAGTGTTTCCCGGAAAATGTGTCCCAAATTAAAACATTGACCGATTTGATCTATCTCTTGTCAAATCTTAAATAAGTGTAAAAACACTGACAGACCAACTTTGAGAGCAAAATGGTTCTATTTGTTGCCAATAAACCGCTTTAACTGAACATCGGGCGAAATTTTTATATGGGGCCTAAGACCAAAAATGGTCCGACTATAATCAGATTTGATTATTTTATTAAAGTACGCTTTAAAAACACACTCACATTATTTTAATAAATATATTTGCTATTTTCATGAAATTTGAAAGATTTATGTGAATATCAGGTAGGTGGTTTGCATTGGGGCTACAATAACTGGTCCGATTTCTTTAAAATTCGCAATTTCTTAATACAAAAACCCTTTACCTGATTCTAATAACACGGTTATTAAAATCATTTTTATATATCGGGTTTACAAAGTTTAAATGGGTTGACGGACGGACAGACGGGCATCGCTAGAATGACTTAAAAGGTTATTCTGGGTCGATCGGTATACTTGAAGGTCTAGGGCCAATATTTCATGTAGTTACAAACATCAGCACAAAGTCATTTTTCCCTGTACCACAGAGTGGTGTAGCGTATAAACATCTAATAAGAATGACACGATATTTTTTGTGATTTTTTTTATATTTTTACTAAAATTCGCGTTGATTTATATTATTTCGTGGTTTTTCTTAAAAATTAAAACAAAAGGAAAAATTTTTTGTGAGAACATTGAGTGAAATCAATAAAATTGTTCTAGACTTCACATAAATGTTCTAGACTTCACATCCGAAATTTTTTTTCGTTTTATTTCACAAAAATAAAATTTGGTGAAAGTAAAACAAATGCATTTTTTTCCTAATAATTTTATTAATTTTATTTATTTGATTTCAACTTCGAATGAAAACGTGATCAACAAAACACTAAACGTGATTTCATGTGATTCGGAAATTTTCATGTGAATTGAAAAGTTGTGAAAAATAGAACAGAGGGTAAATAAACAAAATTTTTAAGTGCATTTTTCTAACTTGTTTTTATTGATTTTTTTTAGTCTTTATACGAAATTTAAAACGAGAAGTGAATTATTAATTTTATATTTATAAATAGATTAGATTAGATTAAAGAGGCCCTATGCACTGCGACCAGAAAGATCTATTGTGCAGCCTAAAAAGGGTGCCCTAAATGTTCAGGTTCCACACGTCGGTCGGAGATATTAAGTGTCCCCCTAGATGTTGAAGTCTTCTACCTGTCAGTCTTGGGCATGTACAAAGTATATGTTCTGCTGTCTCCTCCTCTATCTCGCAGAATCTGCACGTGTCCGTGTCAGATAGATTTGTCTTCCTAAGTTGGTAGCGTAGGTTACAATGTCCAGTTAGGTAGGACGTTAGGATTCGAAGATCCTTTTTGTCTAAAGACAGTAATCGTTTCGATACAGTGTTGGATGGAATTATGAAACTTTTTGCCTGCCGCTGCCCAGCGCAATAGTTCCAATGTTCCATGAACTTAGATTCACTCCATATTTTGAGTTTTTCCCTAACATGTCCCGATGGCAAACCAAAGAATGGTTCAGGGCCAATAAAGGGTCGCCTGGCACCACAATTTGCCAAACAGTCAGCGCGTTCGTTTCCCGTGTGACCCTCATGTCCCGGAATCCATACGAGTGTCAGGTCGTTATGTCGTCCTAGTTCGTTAAGTGACTCAATGCAGTTCATGACCAGTCCGGATGTCACCTCATAAGCTATGAGAGCAGGCTGCACCCGGACTGTCAGACATTATGTATATATTATGTATAACATTATTAATATTGATGGGGATTTCCCCATGGGTAGAGCGCGTTGGAAATTTGGTCCGAATATCCCCGCCCCTGTATCCTTATTGGTTTGCTTGGACCCGTCCGTATACCATATTATGGAATTTGGTTCTGGGTCCCAGGTCATGTTTGACCATACGTTCCGTTCAAGGATTTTAGTGTCAAAGTTTCTAATAAATACCTGTGTCGGTAAAATTCTGTCCATGACCTTCAAAATAGGGTCATCAATGAAGAATTTTGCAATTCTCAAATGTCCCCGTAAGTCACCTTCCTTCATATTACCAAGTTCCGTCAGCCTTAGGGCTCTTTTTAATGCATTCTCCATTACAGAAATGTGTAATGGTGGAATGTTAAGTAGGGCCCCGATGGCATAAGTTGGGCATGTTTTGCCAGCACCGGTAATGCCAATGCAGACGAGTCTGTAGACTTTATCTAATATAGTTCTGGCTGTACTTTGTTCTACCTTGGGCCACAATACTAGAGCAGCGTATGTTAGCATAGGTTTCACAATAGTGTTGAAAGATCAGAAAATCATGTGCGGTTTCAGTCCCCATGTTTTCCCAAAAAGTCTCTGACAGGCATAGGTAGCTCTTGTGGCCTTTATGGTTAAATTATTTAGATGTTGGTTCCATAACAAGGATTTATCCAATGTAATCCCAAGGTATTTTACCTCATCTGAAAATCCTATAGTTATGCCATTCAAAGTTGGAATGGTAAGTTTTAAATTTCTTTTCCTAGTGAACGATACTAGTATAGTCTTGGATGGGTTAATTGATAACACCTTTGACTGACACCAATTTTGATTCATATCGAGAGCTTGTTGCGTGCGGTCCGAGATAGTCGGCTCATGCCAGCCAGAGACGGCAATAACAAGATCGTCAGCATAGCCGAAGGTCTTAAAACCAGAGCTATTAAGAAACTCGAGCAGCTCGTCTACACTCAAAATAATTCTACAGTAAAAAGTTTAGTAAGTGATATTGTACTTAAATCTACTAATAAGTTACTAATTACCAGTAGTACAGTAGTTTTTTAGTATCTTCAAAGTACTAAAATTAGTAATTTTTACTGGTTTTGAATAATATTAGTAAAAAATTTTCGTATTGATTACCAACGCCTGCACTAGTTAATTAAATTTTTAGTTATGAATACCCACGATTTTTTAGAGTGTATGACTAAAGTCCACAACAAAGGTGATAATACACCACCTTGTGGGCATCCCCTTGTAGTGTTGATGGTTGTAGCGTTGATGGTTATATATAGTATATTAGTGTACTAAAATCCGCGCTGTGTAATATTATTTCGCTCTTTTACTATGGTATTACAATTTAAGGTTGGAGTAAATGTCATGAATTATTTTCAAGTAACTGAACTAAAGTTTTTTCTCATAGTTTGGAAAATGTCCCATTGTTTAGTAAAATTGCACTAAATTTAAAAAAAAAATCACGAAATATCCCACCAAAAACTACTGCTTCGACATAAGCAGGTTTGTAAGGGAATGTTGAGTTGATATTCTCTTACAAACCTGCTTACGTATGGCATGATATTTGGTCGCAATGTCCCACTTTAGAGCATTTCATCCGAGCGCTTATTTCAGCGCAATAAAAATGTAATGAAATCATACCTTCTTAGAAGCTTACTAGGTGCATTTTTGTAAGCATATTGGATGCTCAGAAATCATGGCTCCAATAAAGCACAGAAATAATGTATTGCCATCACTAAAGTCTTTATGCCTGAAAAGTGTGTATAAAGGAAGTGCTCCTCGTAAGTACACAAATAATACTACCCAGCAAAAAATAATCGAGATTTTGGAAGCAGTGCATACAAGAATGCACTTGTGTAAGCGAATGATTTTTGATGTTGTTGTTTTTTTTATGACATTCGCTTACACAGCTGCATACCGTATGCAGAAGTGTAAGGGAGAGATTTTGTTGGCATACTAACCTGCATACCGGTTGCAGTAAAGTATGGCAGTGACTTAAAAAAAAATACTAAAAATATTTAAGAAAAGGCATGATTTCAATTCATATTCATTGCGCCGATATAAGCGCTCGAAAGAAATGCTCTAAAGTGGGACATTGCGAACAAATATCATGCCATACGTAAGCAGGTTTGTAAGCAGACAACAAAAATCACTCCCTTACAAACCTGCTTATAGGCAAGCATTATTTTTTGGTGGGTAGTTTTAATGTCGAAATAGTGTGTAGCGAAACATTGGATTTCACTTTTGCGCATACGTACACGTCCGTTCACAAAAAAACAGAATATCAACTGAATTAAAAATATATTTTATTTTTATTGCGACATCCAAATTTTCGTTCTGCTGTTTGATGCTCGTAAGTCGTCGTATAATTTATAGTTTTTTTCTCTCTGCCTTACGGAAGTGCTTACTAGATGCACTACTGTAAGCGAATGTATTAAAAGATGTCTGTTTATATTCGTAATTTATGGGAAAATTTATATTTCTATCTCTGCCTTACAGTAGTGCATCTGGTATGCACTACTGTAAGCCAGAAATATCTATATGCTGAAGACGAAGCGCTTGTGTATGCCAGAAAAATTATGAACTGCTTGCACAATCTCAATTATTTTTTGGTGGGATTTTTAAGAAATTTTAAGTCTTTGTTTTTTGAGTGTGGTGAAGGATTCTTCATGGTCGGTCTGGACCGACTTCAGTTTGATTATTCTTAGTTATAACTTTTTTATTTGTTTTAACTAAAGCTTTTATTTGAAAAACTTCACAGACATATTCAACAAAAATAATGTGCCCGATTCTGGAATACGACTTCACCATTCACCTAATTTTTGAAAATTTGATATTCTTTCGAATTTTAAGATTTTTAAATTTGTTCTTGTAATTATTAAAGATATTAACTAGATTTTTAATTGTTACAAGAAGAACATTTTAAATCTTAAAATTCGAAAGAATATCAATTTTTTAAAAATTAAGTGAATGGTGAAATTGTATTCCAGAATCGAGCACAATATGTATATTAAATTCTTTTCCAGATTGGGAAATTACTCCGATGTTGTGAAAGAAGTAAACGCCATGCAATATCATTTTTTAACTCCTGATCATCTAGAAAATTTGAAATCATTTATTGAAGCTCACAGAGATAAAATTGGAACGGAGCTATCGCCCTTAGAAGAATATGTTTACGATGCGTTAAATTATATTGATCCGATATCGGACGCATTTGTTAAGTACTTAGATAAACGAAAAATCAAAAACAAGATGTGATATTTATTTAATCCAGATTAATTATAATAATTGTAATAAAAGTAACGGTAAAAACAAATGAAATTAAAAAAAAAATTAATCACAACAGACTTCGGCTCTTCTAGAGTATTTGAATTGTTTGTAGATTTTTTTGGAAAATAAAGCATCGGAGATTAAAAAAAACAAGTTAAAAGAAATTGATTTTGTTTTAATAATGTAAAAAAAATGTTGGGTGTTTCTTTTTTTTTTGAGTTTTAAGTTTTTTTTAGTGAACATTTTTTTTGGAGTTTAAAATTTTTTTTTGAGTGACAAAAATTTTTTGTAAAATATTTTGATAACAACACAGAAAAAAAAACTGTATTGTTGGCTTATTTTCAATTAAAACGTTTCATTGTTTTGACAAAAAAAAATAATTGATTTTTTATTCGACAACAAGTTAATTCAATGTGAAATCACACTAAAATTCACGATTTTGTACATAACTTCTGAACCATTGGACGATTTTGATGAAATTCCATAACAACCGGACCAAAAGGATTACAAATAAATAGACTTTTTGAATGCAAATCAAATTGTGAATTTTAGTGTGATTTCTTTCTTTTGTCAAAACAATGAATCACTACACTGAAAAATTTGTTGATCCGGACCTTGCCAATCCAATTAATTTGTTAATCCTGTCTATTAGTAGTTATACTTGAAAATAGCCATGACTTGTTTTTATGTGATTTACTCTATCTATTTCTATTAATTAATAAGAATTATCAGAATTTGTTTCTTTATCTTATCAAAATCTTATCTATAGAAATTTTATATAATCGCTGCAAAAGTTTAAATTATTGGTATTAAAAGTGTTTTAATTGACTAAATTCATCAATTATACTAAAACCAAAAGCGTCATTGATTCGTCATAAATGGCAATTTCACCACTCCCAAACAGTTTAATTTTATTTATGTTTTATTTTATGATTTTTTATTCGATTTTCGAAGAATTTAAACGATAAATTTTAAATATTTGATAATTCCACTAAATATCCATTAATAGAAATCGATCATGTAATTATGACCTTCAAGCACAGACTTGAGGTATACTTTGTCGCATCGAAATATTAATAGAACCTCATAAAGTAGACATTCTATAATTGTTCGATTCTTACACACAAAATAATAACTCTGTTAAATTACAGAAAAACTATGCTAATTTAACAGAGTACACCATACTTAACAACATTTCTTGGTAATTTTATTTTAAAACTCTGTAAAATGATTTTAACAAAAAAACGTTTAATTTACAGAGTTTCTAGTAAAATATTGGTTAAATAAAACACCATTTAGCAAAGAAAAACTCTGTAAATTTACATATATTTGAAAAATGCATTTGATGCAGTCATAATTTTACAGAAAAAAACTCTGTAAATTTACAGAGTTTAGTAATACACATGTCATTATGTAAAATTTTTATATGATTTTGAAAAGATTTTTTTGGTACTTTTTTTTACCATTTTCTCAAAAAAAAACAAGTAAGAAAGTTATAGTCGGTCAAGACCGCCAATATGATACCCTACACCATTGTTTTCCGGAAAATGGGTCCCAAGTCCAAACATGGACCGATTGGATCTGTCTTTTGTTAGATCTTTATTAAGTCTAAAAAACACACACAGATCAAATTTTAGTGGAATTGGTTTTTTTTTGTCAATAGACCACTTTAACTGAATATCGGTCGAAATTTTTATATGGGGGACTAAGTCCAAAAATCGTCCAATTATATTCCGATTCGATTAGGGCACTTAAGTACACTTTTAACACCTACAAATAAAATTTTTATCAAATATTTCCATTTTTATGAACTTTGAGGGAATTATATGAATATCGGGAGGGTGGTTTGTATGGGGACTACCAGAAGGACTGACCCGATTCGTTTGAAATTTGGAATTACTTGCTAAATTTCAAAGCGATGTCCATTCTAATTCGGGTATTAGAATCATTTAAGCCGGATCCAAAGGGGGCGTTTGTATGGGGGCTAGGTCTTAACATGGACCGATTTTTTCCAATTTCAATAGGATTCGTCCTTGAGCCAAAAGATGCTTAAGTTGCGACCTGTATCGTGCTTAAACCGATAGATGGACGGACGGACGGACATAGCTATATCGACTCAAAAAGTAATTTTGAGTCGATTGGCATACTTGAAGGTAGGTCTAAGACCAATATTTCAGGTAATTATAAACATCAGCAGAAACTCATTATACCTTGTACCACAGTGTGGTGTAGGGCATAAAAAGGCAAATTTAATCGTCACTGTGGAAACCCCATATGATATAACAAGAAAAAAGGGTTGTCTCTATGCTATTTCATTAAAAATGTGAACTTGACTTCACTTTTTATCAAAGCTTAAAATTAACGCCTATAATTATACACGCTAAGAATAAACGTGGATAATTAAAAATTTGTGCAGGTGAAAAAATTTTTGATGAAAAAAAAATTTGTGAATCTGGAAAAAAACATTGAAGAAAAAAAATGTTGATAAAAAAGAAAATTTTATGGAAAAACAAAATTTCGATGAAAGAAAAAATTTTGTAGTAAAAAAAAATTATTGGTAGTGGTAATTGGGGGACAAATTTCCTCTCGAAATATTTGTTAAGAAATTCATTCTTATGCTTTTTGGACTAAAGAAATACAAGTTTATCATTATTTAAGCAATGTTTTTAAACCACGCCCACAAAAGGGGCGAACCGAAAAAAAATACATTTTCTAAATACAGGACTTTGAACTTCTTGTAGCACAAAAACACAAAAAATCATGTAAAAAAATGGTATTTTTCAGAGGTTTGTTTAGTTCTTCAAAGGGGAACTTTTTTCCCCCTGGTCCGGTATTGCTCATTTACAAACTTAACCTGCCTAGGAACATAAGACATATTCGTGCCAAATGTCGGGAGTCTAGCTCTTTTATTTTGGACTGCATGTGTTAACTACAGACGGGCAGACGGACAGACGGACAGAATCGATCACTGATCATAAATATACATGGGGCTTTCCAAGCCAAATCACTCACTTTTAGACCCGACCCCCTTCGATTTATTTTATTTTTGGATATGTTTTAGTTCTTATTAAATGCAACTTAGACACCAAATTTCAGCTTTTTATTCCAAGAAGGTGTTGAATAATCCATTTTTCAAAATGGCGATTTTTTAAAAAATATGAAAAAATTGAAATTTTCAATTAATTTTGACCAGTTAAAAATATAGATATCTTAAAAAAAATTGGACAACGTTTTGTTAGTATTTAAATGTTGTTTTAGAAAAAAATATTAAAAAAATTTTTCGAAGTAATTATCACCTATTTTTTAACGTTTAAAAAATAAAATCGACTTTTGGAAAAAGTCCGAAACCTTCGATTTTTTTAAAAAATGTCTAAAAGTTCTACTCTAAATTACGCAACTTTTAAGCCATAATTCTAGATGTGATCGCAATTTGTTCTATTTTTTTTTTTAAATTTTGAAAATTGCACCTTTTATTTTTTGACTCTGATTTATTTTATATGGTGCTCCAAAAAAATTAAATTGGTAGATACTGACCCTAACTTACCCTAGATATATTCATTTCGAGGTAAAAATACGCCTCACAAAAATTAAGAACGATCGGACATGGGTAAGGCGTCCCGCAGGGGCCTTGAAGTTTAGAAAACGGATTACAAGGAAAAATATTATTTTTTTTCTGTTTTCTTCATTTTTTTGGTATTTTAAGTTAATTTTAAATTCAAGTGGTTACAGAATTATAATACGAAGTAAAATGCCTCTCTAATAAGGTACCAAAAACTAAAATCGGTTGAAAATCAGCCAAGTTATTACAACTTCCCCAGGCATCTAACGTATGGCAGACCACTTGATTAAGCAATACAATCCGATTTTTGAAATTCATTGAAATTTTCTACTGTAATAACATTTTTTTATTCTTCAAGTTCAAATGTATTTAGATAACAAGTATTTTTCATATTGTGTTTTGCTAACATTTTTTAAATTAATGCTAAAAATGCCTGCATTTTCGACACCCTTTTGAAATCTCTATTTTCAAAAAAAAAATTTTTTTTTGTTTTAAAATTTGGAAAAACTAAACAAATATTACACTGAAACATGAATAATGAAAAAATGTTATTACAGTAGAAAATTTCAATAAATTTAAAAACAGGGACTCGTATTCTTTAATCAAGTGGTATGACACACACTAGATGCCTTGGGAAGTTGTAATAACTTGGCTGATTTTCAACCGATTTTAGTTTTTAGTACCTTATTAGAAAGGCATTTTACTCCACATCATAATTCTGTAATCACTTGAATTAAAACTTAACTTAAAATACCAAAAAAATTGCGACAACAGAAAAAAAAATATATTTTTCCTTGTAATCCGTTTTTTAAACTGCAAGGACCATGCTAAACGCCTTACCCATCTCCGATCGTCCTAAATTTTTGTGAGACGTATTTTTACCTCGAAGTGCATATATCTAGGGTAAGTTAGGGTCAATATCTACCAATTTATTTTTTTTGGAGCACCATATAAAATAAATCAGAGCCAATAAATTAAAGGTGCAATTTTAAAAATTTAAAAAAAAATAGAAAGAAGTGTGATCACAGCTCGAATTATAGCTTAAAAGTTGCGTAATTTAGAGTAGAATTTTTATAGTTTTTTTCAAAAAAATCGAAGGTTTCGGACTTTTTCAAAAAGTCGATTTTAATTTTTAAACGTCAAAAAATAAGTGATAATTACTTCGAATAATTTTTTTATATTTTTTTTCTAAAACTACATTTAAATACCAACAAAACGTTGTCCAACTTTTTTTAAAATATTTATATGTTTTAATAGTCAAAATTAATTAAAAGTATCAATTTTTTATTTTTTTGAGAAAATCGCCATTTTGAAAAATTGATTACTCAACACCATCTTGAAATAAAAGGCTGAAAATTGGTGTCCTAGTTGCATTTAATAAGTACTAAAACATATCGAAAAATAAAATAAATCGAAAGGGGTCGGGTCTAAAAGTGAGTGATTTGGCTTGGAATGCCCCACATACTTTATGGGGTCCTAGACCGATATTTTGATGCGTTACACAAGGAATGACAAAGTGAGTATACCCCCATCCTGTAGTTGGAGGGTATACAAAATTTACTCAAAACAGTGTTTTTGCAAAAACTATGTTTTTAACTATGAAATTAAGATAACAAAGTAATTAGTTAAAAACAGATACAACTTGGTTACAAAAAAATACAAAGTATTTTGCTTAACTCTGTACTTTAGCAAAAAACTCTGTTAATTATCCGTAAAATAAAGATTAAAAAGTTAAAAGTAATATAACAGATAAAACTTTGTTTTTTGTCGCAACAAAATAAAAAGTATTTTATTTAAATCTGTATTTTGACAGAGAACTGTGTCAAATATCTGTTGAATTGAGATTACAGTCATTTTACATAGTATTTTACAGAGTTATTATTTTGAGTGTAGTTTCTCTTAACAAGGATTTGTCGTCTACTCACGGAATAAGTGACAGGACTCTGCCTCATTGCTTTCCACGCGAATACGAAGGGACTTATTAAGTATGCAGGGCTGCTTTAAGGTATGACGGTGCCCTGGGAACACAAGAATTTGGGGGCCCCGCTGGAAAGAAAAAGTCGCATGACAAAAGAAAACATTTTTTTAACACAAATAAAACTCATGTTATTACCTGTTTTATGACAAAGAAAATAAAAAAAAATATTTTGAGTGGGGGGTATTCTAGCTCGAGGTCATTTTTCTTTACTCAGAATCTGAGACTTTTCCTATACGAAAAATGACTCAGAATCTGAAACTTTTTCTATACGAAAAATGTCTCAGAATCTGAAACTTTTCGATATGAAAAATGTCTCAGAATCTGAAATTTTTTTATACGAAAAATATCTCAGAATCGGTGACAACCTCTCAGAATCTGAGACTTTTTATAAATTTTTTTATCAGAATCTTAGACTTGGCCTATTAATCTTAGATTGGCTGCCGGTTTTTGCAAGTGTTTAATTTTTAGATTTTTTGAGATTTTTTCTATACGAAAAACATCGCAGATCTGAGACTTCCTCAATACAAAAAATGTCTCGGAATCTGAGATCTTATGAAAAATGTCTAAGAATTTAAGGCTTTTTCTATACGAAAAATCTCTAAAATCTGAGACTTTTTCTTTAAAAAAAATGTATCAGAGTCTTAGAATTGGCTTATTAATCTTAGATTGGCTGGCTTTTTTTGCCGGTGTTTAATTTTTAGTCGATCTAGCGATGTCTCTCCGTATGTCCGAGAAATCGGTTTAGTAGTTTAGAAGTTATGAGCAAATCCGAGAATTTCAGATTGGTTTCAACTTAAATTCACGTGTTAAAAAAGACACTTAACACGCATTAAAAAACACTGGTGAGCCACAAAAATATTTAACAGTGTGTTTTTGTCTCTCTTAAAATTTTTAAACTCAAAAAAAAAATATTTTTACACTCAAAAAAAAATTTCGTTAAAAAAAAAATTTCTTTTTACAAAAATTACAAAAAAAAATGTTTTCTCCTTAAAATTGTTTAAGATCTTTTTATGTAATTTTTCTACCTATTATTATCCTACGTTGCTTATTTGTTATTTTAACAAAGATGTTATAATTTAATGTTTCTAGGTGCTCTCGAAGTCGAAGTGCACTCTCTTGCACGCTAGATTAAGCATTTGGTGCACTGTGAGCCGGTCTATGCAAGGAGTCTGAATTTTAGACTCCCCCACCCTTAACGTACATGAAATGGGCAGCCGGATTAAAGCATTTTTAGGTTATATTGAATTTACCAATGCTTTCAAACCAGATCCCCTAAAATTAAACTCTTTGCAAAATCATATTTTACTTAAAACAAGACCGCTGTTATTTTGTTTTCCTCTGTAGATTAAAATATCTACCATTGTTATAATCCAATAGCAATAACAATTATATATATATAGTAAATTAAAAAATAACGACTAGGATGACAACAATTATTATTGTTGTTAGACTGTATTGGCAAATCAGTCCGCCACAAGACCGCTTATCGCATCCCATAAAACACTATTTAAACTGTTAAGATAATTTTTGCGTGTTTTTCTGCGAGTTATTTTGTTATAAATACAACCCTAGAATTGAAGGAGCATTTAGTAGGGCCAAAAATTTTGGCCATTTTAAATAACGAATTCGATTACAAAAATTAAAAACGTTTTTGTAAAAAAAGGTGCGTAACGGAACGGAAAAATAGAAAAAACATAAAATATAGTGAAATAAAAAAAAAAAATAAATATAATATTAAAATATAATTTACAGAATGTCGCCGATTAATGTAGCTACCATTTTGGTAGCCTGCTTATGCCTAGCGCATGCAGCTCCTTTGGTCGATGATATCGTAGCTCCCATGCCATTCGCCAATGAAGATTATCGTTTACCCACCAACATCAGACCAGTTAGTTATAATATTACATTGAAACCGTATTTGAACGAAACTGCTCCTAAAGCTTTTACCTTCGATGGTGAAGTTTTCATAGAAATTATTGCCAATCAAACTACCAATACTATTGCTTTGCATTCCAAAAACCTTGTTTACACAGCACGTCGATTATGGAGTGCAGCCGCTCCAAATACTGTTACAGCTCTAAATGCTACTGCTGTACCTGATAGCTTGACTGATATTATTACTTATACTTTAACTACCAATTTAATTGCTAATCAATCGTATATTTTACATTTCGTGTACACGGGTACCATGGATGATGATATGCACGGTTTCTATCGCAGTTCCTATACAGATAGCAAAAATGTTACCAAGTGAGTTAAAAAATTTTTTTTTTACAAAATTTATAACTGTTATAAAAAAAATATCAGTTAAAATAATAATCGATAATTTCCAATTTGATTCTATTACACATTTTGGATTTTCAAGAAAATTGTCGTTGTCCTTAAAATCACCTAAACGTATGACTAAAACGTTTTTCAATTAAATTAAGTATACGTATTGTGTTTCTAGAAAATGTTCAAATGTTCACGTGATTGAATGATTGACGTAGTCATGCATTGATTTTTAAAATAGAATTCTAAAACGTACTACTTACAAACTTTGTCCATATCAAAAAAAAATTGTATAAGTAAAAAAAAAAAATTTGTGAATTAAAAAAAGTGTTAAGTGAAAAATGTAAAAATCGTAAACATAGAAGTTGTTTTTTATTTTTTGTACCAAAAGGTACTTAGAAATAAAACTGTGTTTATTTGGACTTTATGCATATATTCGATTAGACTATTATTCTAGCTCGAGGCCTAAAAATATTTCTATTTATAAATAGAAATATTTTTGGGCCTCGAGCTGGAATAATACTTTAATCGAATATATCGTGGAACTATATTCAATTTGAGCTATCTGCTCGGTTGACGAAAATGAGTTTTTGATGGCAAAATGTTCGGTGGCATAAGTGTCATCCATGGTATTAATTTCAGAACAAAAAAATTATTTTAAGACTATTTTATTGCAAAAATAGCATGAGCTATGTGAAACCATGTTTTTTTATAAATAAAAATTTGAGCTATCTACAGTATAGTTTACTAGGGTAAACTTTTAAATTTAAATTTTTATATATTGACTGGTTCCATTTAAAATAGCATGGGCAATCAGCCGATGGTGGTTCAATTTATCAAAAAATTAACATATCCATTCTTCTGATTTTTATTGAATTTCGGTTTTTGTTATTTAGTCGAAATTGTGAATGGTTCGCGCTTTATCGCTGTTCAAAGTTGGTATTTTGCCACAATTTTATGAAAAATACATAATGTTTAAATGATCGTATCTTTGGAACGCATCAGCCGATTATCACGAAATAAAGCGCAAAATAATGGTTATGTCCTGTACTTAAAACACAATTTTGAAAAAGGATAGGATGCTTAGCAAAAAGGATATTAAAATTAAAAAAATGTCCTTAATTTGCAAATATCTCAAAATGCGTATCTTTAATTTTCCTTTATTTTTTTGCACATATAGCTCAAAATGTACTTAACAACATATGCAAATCCCAAATTGGGGTGATAAGCGGTTTAATTGTAAACGCGGTTTCAGGAAACGCCTTATTGATTTTTGTTAATAACTCTCGTTTACAAATGAAAAACAATTTGTGCGCACTAACCGCGAATAATTTTTTTATATGCATTTTTGATCGCTAAACTCAAAAATTTCATTAAAACAACATTTCGCGAATACATTTTTGTTAAATGAATTTTTTAGCGATTTTGGAGGTATTTTAACTATTTTGCTTATATCTTAAGTTCTGTTTATCGGATCTTCTCGCAATAAAAACCAAACTAAAGATAATAGAATTTCCAACAAATCCTACATTCATCATTTTTTCATCAGTTCATAGCCTTTCGCGCAAATACATTTTTAGCGTTATTTGGAGGTATTTTGACTATTTTTCTTATATCTTGAGTTCCGTTCATCTGATCTTTTCGCAATAAGAACCAAATTAAAGACAATCAAATTTCCAACAAATCCTTCATTCATTATTTTTATATAAGTTCATAACTTTACGCGCAATAGGCAAACAAGGTAAAACTATTTTTTTATTAACAAAGCTCATTTTTTAAAAATTTTAAAAACAGGAATCGTAAAAAATTTCCAATTTTTTTTTGTATTTTATCATGTATATTCATATAATTTGTGATAACTTCGGAGTAAACCTATAGATTTTGATCAAATCAA
The DNA here is from genome assembly GCA_963921195.1 of Pegoplata infirma. Taxonomy (NCBI): domain Eukaryota; kingdom Metazoa; phylum Arthropoda; class Insecta; order Diptera; family Anthomyiidae; genus Pegoplata; species Pegoplata infirma. The sequence goes on along the minus strand of OY992536.1, from coordinate 310,875,485 downwards.
CTTTATTATATTTCTTAATGTTCAGGCTTTGCAAATAAATAAAAAGACGTAATTAATTGCAAAGATTTCTACTTCTTAAACTTTTTTTTAAATGATTTGTTAATCAAAAAACTTATTTTAGTCATACTTATGTTTGCCTATTGAACGGAAAGCTTTGAACTAATGGAAAAATGATGAATGTAGGATTTGTTGGAAATTTGATTGTCTTTAATTTGGTTCTTATTTCGGAAGGATCAGATAAACAGAACTCAAGATATAAGAAAAATAGTCAAAATACCTTCAAATAACGCTAAAAAAAATTATTTGCGCGTAAAGCTTTGAACTGACGAGAAAATGATGCATGTAGGATTTGTTGGAAATTTGATTGTCTTTAGTTTGGTTTTTATTGCGAGAATATCAGATAAACAGAACTTAAGATATAAGCAAAATAGTAAAAATACCTCAAAAAAACGCTAAAAAAATAATTAAACAAAAATGTATTCGCGAAATGTCGTTTTAATGAAATTTTTGAGTTTAGCGATCCAAAATACATACAAAAAAATTATTCGCGGTTAGCGCGCAGAAATTGTTTTTCATTTGTAAACAAGAATTATTAACAAAAATCAATAAGTCGTTTCATGTAACCACGTTTAAAAATAAACCGCTTATCACCCCAATTTGGGATTTGCATATGTTGTTAAGTACATTTTGAGCTATATGTGCAAAAAAATATAGGAAAATTAAAGATACGCATTTTGAGACATTTGCAAATTAAGGACATTTTTTAAAATTCAATATCCTTTTTGCAAAGCATCCCATCCTTTTTCAAAATTCTGTTTTAAGTACAGGACATAGCCATTATTTTGCGCTTTATTTCGTGGCAATCGGATGATGCGTTCCAAAGATATGATCATTTAAACATTGTGTATTTATCATACAAGTGTTGCAAAATACCAACTTTGAACAGCGATAAAACGCGAACCATTCACAATTTTTACTACCCGAGTAAAAAAAATGATATGACGCAATATATAATTTAATATGGGTTCGTGTCTATTTTGATATAATCTTATACGAAAAATGGTTTCATAAGACTTGATCGAATATCTATATATAAATAAAAATCAATTGTCGTTCGTTGGTAACAGCATCAGTTGAGAACGGCTGGACCGATTTGGACAATTCTTTTTTTGAAATGTTCGTCATAGCCCAACTTAGGTTTTTACGTAAAGAAAAATTTACCACGCCCACTTTTACGCCCACTTTTTTCGATTTGTCTAAAATCGGAAAACGGCTGCACCGATTTGGGTAATTTTTTATTTAAATGTTCATAATAGTCCAATTTAAGTTTGTACTGAAAGGAAAATCGACCATGCCAACTTTTACGCCCATTTTTTCAATTTATCTAAAATCTGAGAATGGCTGGGCCAATTTGACAATTTTTTTTTAATGCATTTTCATCATAATCCAACTTTGGTTTTTAAAAAAAAAAAAATTGCCACTACCACTTTGGCTAACTTTTGTTGAAAATGTTCGCCATAAGTCAACTAAGGTTTTTATGGGCAGTAGAATTTTCCACGCCCACTTTTTGCTATGTATCGAAAGAACTAAGGCGGCTAGACCGATTTGGTTATAGTCCGCAAAAGATTTTTAAGGAAAGAAAAATTGTGCACACTGCTCACTTTTAACGATATATATCATGAAATGGGTGGATAAATTTATCTAATTTTGTTTTTAATGTTCGTCATAGTCCAGCAAAGGTTTTCGGAAAGAACAATTTTCCACTTCTATGCCCACTTTTAAATGGATGGACCGAGTTGGTTAAATTCAAATAAGGTTTTACGGTAAGATAAGTTGTCCACCCTCTCCTTTTTTTCGATATATATAAAATTTACTAAATAGAAAAATAAAATATAGAATAATAAAATATAAATAAAAATCATATGTAGTTCGTTGGTAATCGCATCACTTGAGAACTGACCGATTTTGATAATATTTTTCTTTAAGTTCGTCTTATTTTTTTTAATGTTTTTCTTTGGTTTTTTTCGGAAAACAAATTAATCTCGCCCACTTTTACGCCTCCTTTTTTTGATATATCTGAAATCGGAGAACGGCTGTACTTAACTTTTTTTTTTTAATTTTCGTCATAGTCCAATTTAGGTTAAAACGAAAATAAAATTTGTTCACGCCACTTTTATTTCGATATATCTAAAATAGTAGAACGGCAGGGCTGATTTGGCTATTAGTAGTATTTGTTGACGTTCGTGATAGTACAACTAAGGTTTTTACGGAAAGATAAATTGTCCACTCCCACACTGAAGAAAGACTTGCCTGATTTGTTAAATTTTTTCTTTAATGATCGTTATAGTCCAAGTAAGGATTTTGAAATAATTATTTGCCTCCCCACTTAAAAGCCCACATTTTTCAACATCCTTAAAATTTGCAACACTTGAGAACGCCTGGGCCGATGTGGCTAATTGTTTTAAATGTTTGTAATGTTCCATATAATTGTTTGGAAAGAAAAATTGTCCTCGGCCACTTTTTTCGATAGATTTAAAATTTGTTTTTACTCTAATTCGATCTATTAAAAAAAAAAATTATTTCTTAATATATTCCGCTTAAACTTGGTAAAAATGACTTTAAATTAACTTATTTAACTTACCACACAAATTTTAACGCCCACTTTTGTCTAAATATGTCGACTACTAATGACCGGACTGATTTTTTTAAGTTGATTATAGGTTTTGTTTGAACTCAAGACAATAGCTCACGATAAGAACGAGGAATATGCGTAATTTATTTTTGTGTTGTTCGTAATGATATTAAAGAAGTTTTGAATTTGTACAGTACGCAAAGTCGAAGACATGGTTATTGTTATTTTTAGTTCCTAAAATATAATTTGAAGATGATACTCTCCCTAATCGGGTCTTTAAAACCACGCCTACAACTTTTTCTAAGCTAAGAAATTCATTACCCTTTTATGCAGGGCTATATATTTGAAGCGATACGAAATATAACACTGATCTTATATTTGGGCCAGCAACGCGGACCGGGCCAGCTAGTTATCTAATAATATCAGTTTATATAACTTTATATCGACTTTGATACGAGTTTTGGTCTAATCCATTGATAAAAATTATATCCAATTATATTAAAATTTATACAATTTTATAAATCGGATGTTTTTTTAAGTTTTTAATAAAAAGTTGAAAAACTAAAATAATAAAAATAAGTTGTTCTTGAAAAAAACTTAGAAAAATTTCAAAAAATTAAGTCATGTTAAATCTATATAAATAAAAATCAATTGTCGTTCGTTGGTAACAGCATCAGTTGAGAACGGCTGGACCGATTTGGACAATTTTTTTTTTGAAATGTTCGTCATAGTCCAACTTAGGTTTTTACGTAAAGAAAAATTGACCACGCCCACTTTTACGCCCACTTTTTTTTGATTTATCTAAAATCGGAAAACGGCTGCACCGATTTGGGTAATTTTTTATTTAAATGTTCGTAGTAATCCAATTTAAGTTTTTACTGAAAGAAAAATCGACCGCGCCCACTTTTACACCCACTTTTCCAATATATCTAAAATCTGAGAATGGCTGGGCCGATTTGACAAAATTTTTTTAAATCATATTCCAACTTTTGTTTTTACGAAAAAAGAAATAGACCACGCACACTTTGGCTAATTTTTGATGAAAATGTTCGTCATAATTCAACTAGGGTTTTTACGGATAGTAAAATTTCCCACGCCCACTTTTTTCTATGTATCGAAAGAACTATATCTGCTAGACCGATTTGGTTATAGTCCACAAAAGATTTTTATGGAATGAAAAATTGTCCACGCCTATTTACGCTCACTTTTCCCAATATATATATTATAAATCATGTAATGGCTGGATCAATTTGTCTAATTTTGTTTTTAGTGTTCGTCATAGTCCAACTAAGGTTTTTCGGAAAGAACAATTTTCCATTTCTACGCCCACTTTTAAATGGATGGACCGAGTTGGTTAAATTTAAATAAGTTATTTACGGTAAGAAAAGTTGTCGACCCACTCTTTTTTTCGAATATATAAAATGTGCTCTATAGAAAAATAAGATATATAATTAATTATTTGAGATTCTAGAATAATAAAATATAAATAAAAATAAAATGTAGTTCGTTGGTAACTGACCCTTCAGAACTGACCGATTTGTTAAATATTTTTTTTTAATGTTCGTCTTATTTTTTTTTTAAATGTTTGACTTAGGTTTTTTCAGAAATAAATAAATCACGCCCACTTTGCGCCTCCTTTTTTTGATATATCTAATATCGGAGAACGGCTCGATCGATTTGGCTAAACTTTTTTTCAAATGCTCGCCATAGACCAACTTAGGTTTAAACGAAAATAAAAATTGTTCACGCCCACTTTTATTTCGATATATCTAAAATTGAAGAACGGCGGGACCGATTTGGCTATTAGTAGAATTTGTTGACGTTCGTGATAGTACAACTAAGGTTTTTACGGAAAGAAAAATTGTCCACACCAACTTTTTTCAATACATCTAAAATCGGAGAACGACTTGCCTGATTTGGTAATTTTTTTCTTTAATGATCATTATAGTCCAAGTACGGATTTTACGGAAATAATTATTGTCCTCCACCACTTCAAAGCCAATATTTTTCAATATCCTTAAAATTTGCAACACTTGAGAACGCCTGGACCGATTTGGCAATTTTTTTTTTAATGTTAGTAATAGTCCATATAATTGTTCGGAAATAAAAATTGTCGTCGTCTCCTTTTTTCGATATATCTAAAATTAATTTTTACTCTAATTCGATTAAAAAAAATTTTTCTTAATAGATTCCGCTTAAACTTGGTAAAAATGATTTTAAATCCTTGGGTATTGTTAACATATGTACAAGTTTAACTTAGCACACCGGACCGATTTTTTTATGTTCCAATTAGGTTTTTAAGGAAATATAAATGAGAAAAGTGTCCCGGGAAAATTGAAAATTCGGGAAAACTATGAAGGTTTGTTTGAACTCCAGACAATAGCTCACGATAAGAACGAAGGATATGCGTAATTTATTTTTGTGTTGTTCGTAATAATACCAAAGAAGCTTTAAATATGTACAGATCGCAAAGTCTAAGACCTGGTAATTTTTTTTAGTTCCTAAAATATAATTTCAAGATGATTATCTGCGTAATCGGGTCTTTAAAACCACGCCCACAAATTTTTCTAAGCCAAGAAATTCATTACATTTTTTGCAGGGCTATATATTTGAAGCGAGACGAAATCTTATATTTGGGCCAGCAACGCGGACCGGGCCAGCTAGTTTTATATAAAACACTTAGAAAATATTTTCAAAAAAAATTGTCCTTGGAAAAACTTAGAAAATTTTAAAAAAATGGAGTCATATAAAATTTTATATAAAACACTTAGAAAATATTTGCGATAAAAAAAATGTTCCTTGAAAAAAACTTAGAAAAAATTTAAAAGATGGAGTCATATAAAATTTTATATAAAACACTTAGAAAATATTCGTGATAAAAAAGTGGTGCTATAAAACACTTAGAAAATATTCGTGATAAAAAGTGGTGCTTGGAGGAAAAATCTTAGAAAAATAAAAAAATATGAAGTCATATGAAATTTTATATAAAACACTTTGAAAATATTAAAAAATAATGGAGGCATATAAAATTTTATATAAAACACTTAGAAATTTAAAATGATGCATTGGACCAGATGTTGCAACATATAGTTATGTATGGCGATATCTTAATAAAATCCCACATCAAAATTTATTATATAAATTTATCTTGCAATACATAGTGTCACACATGATCATATATCAAATAATATGACTATATAAAAGTATATAAGATCATATTAAATTATTTTTACTCGGGTAAATAACAAAAAACCGAAATTCAACAAAAATCTGAAGGACATATATCCCAATTTTTAAGACAATTAAAATAGGTAAGGCCGAAAAAGTGTTTTTGTTGTAGTCAAAAATTTTGGAATTCTTCTATTATCACTTTTTATACGGTGTTTCCATCAATAAAAATAATGGCAGTTTTTTTTTTGGAAGTTTCAACTCCTTTCCGCGGTTAAAAACGCGGTTTTTTACCCATACTTCGATGCGGAGCAAAACCGGTTAAACTTTTTGCATATTTTATTTGCCCATTCGATTGTACAGCAAACACAAGTGTTATGAAATTTTTCGCAAGCTTTATGAAGGATCAAATAATGGCGAGAAAGCGCGAAAAAATCGATGATTTTAAAAACAATTAAAAAGTAATTTTTTTTAAAACCTGTAATGGAAGGGCTTTAAAAACTGAGAAATATGGTACCAAATTCACATTTTATCATAATCCGTTAAAAAGTTTTAAAGCTTTAAAGTCTATATTTAATGAGCTATCTGCTTAGGTTGATTAATTTCAAATAAAAAAGGTTGAGCTATCTGCTCTAACTCAGCGAATAATACGAATTTTTACAAACAATTACGTGTAAAATTTAGTAGTAATTTATAATTAATATTGTAAAAGATCGGCCTACAAAAAGTTTAAAAATACGCGAATGCGACGGTTTTTTTGCTCTCCTGAAAAGTTATGTTTTTTTAGATAGCTCAAATTGAATATACCCAGTCAGAAAAATACAATCGCAAAAGCGCTGTGAAAGCGTTGTGGACGGTTCTACAAGCGTTCCATTTACCATCTTCAAAGCGCTTTCAGATGATCCGAATGATAACATCGATCTACGCTAGGTTTAAAGCGTTTTAAAAGCGTTTTAAAAAAGTGCTTTCAGAACGTTTTGTTTAAAGTCATGAAAGCGCTTATAAAGAGCTTAAATACAAAAATTAAAGATATTTTCCAGCGATTGAAATAAGAAAAAACAGTACTTTAAAGGACTTCATATAAAGCAGATAACGATTATTTTGTCTATCCAATTCCATCAAAAGAAATAAGACTTTATAACGTTAAAAATTTACGTGAAGATGTTATTGAAGTCAGTGTGCATATTGTAGAAGTTAAATGCATTATTTGTAAATTTTATTATTTGTAAATTTTATAACGAAACTATTGCTATAACTCTTTTGCATAAATGATAATAATAAAACTTAAAATAGATTTACAAATTAAAAAATGTTTTATGTTTTCAAAATTTTGCGTTTTCAATGTGGTATAAAGGAAAAATTATTTAATTTGATTTAAAAAAATGTTTTTATAACAATTTGTTTAAAATTGAGTATAATCTAAAAAATACTATACTTGTATGTACTACGAAAAAAATTTAAAAACGTTTGCCAAAACTGCTTTAAAACCATTTAATTTTGAAACGAACATGTATTTTGTTAATAAAGTGCTTTCAAAACGCTTTTCGAAAACGCTCTCAAGGCGTTCGAATAAAGCGTTTTGAGAATGCTTTTTTTTTTGTTACAGTGCTTTCAGAACGCTTTTTGAAAACGCTCGCAAAGCGTTCGAAAATAACGTTTTGAGAACGTTCTTTTTTTGTTACAGTGCTTTCAGAACGCTTTTTTTTATAACCGTCGTCAATTTCTGCTTGGGTAGTTTAACGATATAGTAAACATGTGTATATAAAACAAGTAAAAAAGTCAAATTCGACTTCGTCAATTTTAATACAAATGAATTTAAAGGCAAAAACTGTTTTTAAACGATTTTAAATACATTGGCCGAGAAAAGTCTACTACTAGAAATAGTCACATCAACAGATTAGTGCGTGATCACGCGTGAGTGTAATAAAACTCAATTTTACTCACGTGATTGTGAGTGAGTTGTGAGTGGAAAAAAATTTTGAGAGAGTGTACATGAGTGAGTAAATTTTTCTACGTAAGCTTGCGTTATTTTTTTTTTATCGCCAATTTAAAAACAAATGAATTTGATCAGCGATGCCAATTCAGCGCGTTTCGCGCTAGATTTAGCGCTTTCTGACCACCCAAAAAGCGCATTTTTTTAATTTAGCGCGTTTTTAAAAAAGGCGCTAAACCAGCGCGTTTTCACTTTTTCATTTAGCGCCTTTAGCGCTTTCTTTCTACAACTAATCATTTTGCGAGAAAATGTACATTTCACAACAGAAACGTCCTAATAACAATCTTTAATCAATATTTTTCACGTAGTTGTTGTAGTACAACAATAGAAGTGTGAAACTTTGTTGAAAATTAGCAAAAAAATGTTGTTTTTATAAAAAAAAAAACATACAAATTTAGTCTAAAAATTATATTTAGCAATTTTTTAGACTTATTCTGTGAATAGGTCTGATGATTTCATAAAAATTTATATTAAAACCGTTAAATTAAAAATATATTTTCAGCGCTTTTCGCTTTTTACTTTATTCAAATTTAGCGCTTTTTGAGTCACTGTTTTGCGCGTTTTGCCTGTAAAAAGTTGGCATCACTGAATTTGATGGCAAAAACAGTTTTTTAAACGATTTTTTTATACATTGGCCGACAAAAGTCTTTGACTAGAGTTGGCCACATGAGCAGTGTGATAAAACTCAATTTTAATTATGTGATTGTAAGTGTGAGTGGAAAAAAATTTTGCGGGAGTGAGTGTGTGTGAGTAGATTTTTTTCGTGAGCTTGCGTGATGTTTTTATACCCTCCAACCACAGTATGGGGGTATACTCACTTTGTCATTCCGTGCGTAACGCATCGAAATATCGGTCTAGGACCCCATAAAGTATATATTTTATTGATCAGTGATCGATTCTAAGACATACTAGCGATATCCGTCTGTCCGTCCGTCCGTCTGTGGAAGACACGATACAGCCCAAAGTTAAAGAGCTAGACTCCTGAAATTTGGCACAAATATGTCTTATGTTATTGGGCTGGTTAAGTTCGAATATGGGCAAAATCGGATCAGGGTGAAAAAAGTTCCCCCTTTAAAAACTAAACCAACCTCCAAAAAAAACATTTTTATATCAGAAGAAGTTCAAAGTCCTGCCGTTGGATCCAGGAAAGTTTTCTCCCACCACGTGCGTGATTCCTTTTCTCTTCATATTTCGTTTCGTCCCGAAAAAAGCAACAAAATACAGTTAACTTGCGAAAACGTGAACACCCGAAAACGTGAACACCCGAAAACGTGAACTACTCGGAAACGTAAACATTTTTATTTTTACACAGACTACTCTAAAACGTGAACAAAGTCTGAAAGCTCTCTTTTTTAATTTAGGGAATCCCCGAATTATAGTTTACGGGTTTTGATTATGTTAGACAGCTTATTTGATGTCAGCAGATTAATCGACTTTTTAGTTGCATTTAAAAAACACAAAATATGAGCGAAAAATTTTAATTTAAAAGTGCTAAAGTATATTTATAAGTTTTGACAGTGAATACTTCTTTAATTCTTGTGTTATGTGTTAAAAAGCATGAACTTTTCATTTATATGTTCTTTTATGTTGTTTGATAGTGCTAAATATTCTTAAAATTGACCAATCGAAAACGTGAACAATCTCGAAAAAGTGAACACCCTTGGTAAAAATTAATTCACGTTTTCGCAAGTTGACTGTAATGTAAAATTTGTCTAAACTTTAAATTATTTCTCGAAAAAAGCAAGAAAATTTTGGATAATTTGCCAAAACTTTAATTTTGCTAAGAGTTTTGTTAGATTTTAGAAATTTTAGCTTTTTTGTATTAATAAGAGTTTTGTGAGTGTGAGTCAACGTGAAGCTTGTGTGACTGCACGTGAGTGTGAGTTTGTCTTAAATTTACTCACGTGATTGTGAGAGAGTGTGGATAGAATAAAAAAGCTCGTGAGTGACTGTGCGTGATTGGATAATTACTGTCGTAAGCGTGAGTGAGTGTGATTCAAAGTCACTCACGCGCCCATTTCTACGTACAGTAAAAAAAAACGCAGTCGAGGTCTGTTGTTTTAAATAATTTTTATTTTATTTTTCCGATATTTTGAAATTCATCGAATTTCATCATCAGGGACACTTGTAAAAATTACACAAACGAAATAAACTTTAAGCTATAGTTGTTTTAAGATCGTCGTATGGTATTGCACTCCAATATAGCTTAAAGTTTATTTTGTTTGTGTAAAGATGAAATTCGATAAATTTCGAAATATCTGAGAAATAAAAATTATTTAAAACAACAGACCTCGAGCTTAATTATTTCATATACATTACGTTTGGATTAAAATTTAATATTTGTTTGTAATTTTAAAATTTTTTTTGTAAATGTCCAAATTTCCAAGGTAATTTACAAAAAAAAAATCCTTGTAAGTATTATCTCATCAAAAAAGTGGTAAATTTACAATTTTTTTTTGGTAAAAAGCTTGTATAATTACAACAAAAACTCGTAATTTTAACTATAAATTCTCGTAAAACAGGAGGTAGCACAAAATTTAGTAAAGTCACGAGGACTTCTCTCATTTTTATCGCGCTAAAAAAGTTGTAAGTTTAAAATTTTTTTGGTAAAAACCTTGTACATGTTTGGTAATTTTACAAGATTTTTTCCAATAAAATTGTAATTTTTACTAGCAATTCTCGTAAAATAGGAGGAAACAAAAATTTATTTTACGAGATTTTTTTGTAATTTTATAAGATTTTTTCTTTTTAGTGTACGACTACATAGTAGATGTATTATCAAACAAGTATTTTTGTAATAAGCGCTATGTAGGTTATTTATCCATTTTTAAGTTAAGCTTAATGGCGTCCAGATTGAAAAAATATTAAATGTGCTACGAGGGTCGAAATGGAAATCGAAATTACTGAATCGCTCGAATTTGACACTTTTTTGAACAAGCTGGGCACCCTACTGGTAAAGTTAATTCGAGTACGCTTAATTCAATGGTGCTAGTCGTTTTTCGAAGTTATCACTCATATTCGCGATTTATAATTTTGATAATCAAGTGCAATAAAAACGATATTTTTAAACTTTTGCGATAATTTTAAAGTTTAAAACCATTCAAGTCTGTTAAACTAACATAGTGAATTTTTACCGTGAATTTTTTTTCGCGAAAAAATTTTTTGTTCGCGAAAAAATCTTTATCTTTGTAAAAAACAATTGGTGCAGTCAGGGGGTATTTGTGTCGCTCACGAGAAAAAACTTTAACAGGTGGGATTAAAAGAATGATGGTTGAAAGAGGAATTGAATAAAAAGGCATTTTTGATTTCTTTAAAATAAACACTTTTGTATTGTTTTAAACAAAAAAAAAATATGTGTTTCACACTTTTAAGATGTTAATGATTCAATATATTTTATAAAAAATTATTAAAATTGCAAATAAAGTACAAATTTCATGATTTAAAAAAAACCCCAAAAAACCATTTAATCCCATCCAGACTTCATTTGAGAGGAAAAATTGAGAGATGAGAGACACGCAATCTCTTATCTTTTTTTCTCTATGGTGCAGTACAAATATTTTTAGTCTGATTTGAATTTCGACAGCCATCTGGTATAGCAAGTTCGTGTACACTAAATCCCATTGTAATATCAATTTTTTCAAAGTTTGCGTATGTATTAGCGATATTCGCGATTAATTTTTTTTATTTTTTAATTAAAAAAAAATAATTTTTTATATTATTTAGACAATTGCTGAATTTTTATCATTTAAACTCTTTTGAATATACAAAAAAAAAAAATTATTCGCTGAAATTTTTTTTCGCGAATTCTTTTTTCGCGAAATTTTTTTCAATTTTTTTTTTATTTTGCTATTAATTAATGAAAATGAGTAGAATACAATACATTTAAGACACAAAATTTTTCGAAAAAACTTTTTTTTCGCGGATTTTTTTTTTTTTCGCTGAAAAATTTTTTTGCGAAAAAAAAAAACAAAGCATTTTCTAAATGTATATTTAAAAACCATCCCAAAAGCATACAAATTTAATTTTTTTAGTACCTAGGCTTTAAAATTTAAAATCGCGAATATCGCGAATACGAGCGCTAACCTCGAAAAACAGCTAGCACCATTAAATTCAGCGTACCCGAATCATCATTACCAGCAACAGGGTGCCCAGCTTGTTAATTTTTGGCGGATACCACAGTGTTATTATTATAGTTATAAAAAAAATTGCACTTTGTTATTATTCAAAATGTTTTGGGTTTTTTGAGGGTAGCCATGGATTCAGCCAGTATAATTAAAACTTTTTGATTATTTTTACTAAATTTAGCTAATTTTTTGTAGGTATTTTTGCAAAAGCATGATATAATATTTTGCTTAAAATTAGTTAAAATTTAAATTCTAGAATTTTTTGTTTAAACTGATATTTCTAAATTAAAACTGATATTTCTAAATTAAAACTAATATTTTTAAGTTTTACCAAAGATTTTATTCAAATTTTAAATGATTCTTTAATAAATAACTTTTATTCTATTCCTAGATGGTTAGGTTCTACTCAATTCCAAACAAATCATGCCCGTCGTGCCTTCCCATCTTTTGATGAACCAAGATTTAAGGCCACTTTTAATATCTCCTTGGTGCGTCACAGAAGTTTGAAGACTTTCGGTAATACTCGCATCGTTAGCTCCACTACTAATGGGTAAGTTGTTAATAGCGTACGATAAAAAAAGAGTCGGTCAAAAATCCCTTGGTTTAAATTGTACCACCCGTGTAAAAATCTGATCTTATCTGATCTGCTATGATCTTAAAATATATGATTGCATCTGATTGTATATAATTGTATCTGATCATATATAATTTTATATCAAATTTGCACTAACCCGAGTAAAAAAGTTTTGATATAATAACATATTTTCAAATATAATTATATATAGATGGATCTATTATTTCATCCCAAAAATGGAGGATCTAAAAATATATGATTATATCTTAATAAATCAAATTTGATATTATTAGACATAATTAGATCCCAAAAATGGAACGGAAAATTTCATATAATTTGATATTGAAGATCATATTAGATCCAATAAGATATAATTATATATTATGATATCTTTTTAGGTCTAATTTCTCATAATATCAAATTAGATAATATTTACCGCTCCATTTTTGGGATCTAATTATATCTAATTAAATCAAATTTGATCTAATAAGACATAATTATATATTTTTGGATCCTCCATTTTTGGGATCAAATGATATATGGTGCCGTATTATTTTTTTTTTTTAGTCGGGAATGTTTACCAAAACTAAGATATTATTAGATCTCGAGCAAAATTTTTGGTAATCAAGCAAAATTGTATTTAAATTGATTTACTAACTTTCAGTAGTTTTATTTATTTAAAGTCCAAATTTCAGTTTTTTTTTACAGACTCCTATAACTCCTAAAATTGTTAAAGTATCAATACTAATTATTCATTTCCATATTTTAGTGAAGATATTACAGATGTCTATGCCACCACTCCCAAATTGTCCACATATCTTTTGGCCTTCATTTTCTCTGAATTCAATGAACGTTACAATGGACAGTTCGGTGTTATTGCCCGTCCAGAATACTATGCCCAAACCGAATACAGTTACGATGTTGGTCAAAAAATCTTAAATCAGTTGGATACATATTTGAATGTTAGATATTACGATCAGGGTATTGATAAAATGCATATGGCTGCCATTCCCGATTTCTCAGCTGGTGCAATGGAAAACTGGGGTCTCTTAACCTACAGAGAACGTGCTTTGTTGTATGAGGAAGGTTCTACTACATTGAGTGCTCAACAATATATTGCTGCTGTAGTTGCTCACGAACAGGCTCATATGTGGTTCGGTGATTTGGTTACCTGTGAATGGTGGAGTTATACTTGGTTAAATGAAGGTTTTGCTCGTTATTTCCAATATTTTGCTACCGGTCAGGTAAGATATTTTGAATTTATTTTAAAGCACAAGTTTATATTTAAGATCCGTCAAGATATATTTAATGAAAGAATAAGGTATTACGGTTTTGTGAAGCAAAGCCGGTTGTGCCAAAATTTTTAAATCCTCTAAAATGACTTGAATTTTTCGGGAGAGGGGTGATACTTAGCACCTTCTACATCGCGTTAAATGCTTACAAATGTACTTATTATAATTTTTATGTTAAGGAATGTAACTATTAACAACTACAAATTTTCAAGAAAATGGCGCCCAAGCAAGGGCCAGGCACCGAATCCCGACTCGGAAGCCCAAAAATCACAGGCTACGAGATAAAAATTGACTGACAGAAATTTCTAGCAATTGGCGTCCAAGCAAGGATCAAGCAACAAATTCCAAAGCGAAGACACGGAAACTACAGCCAATGGGATAAAATCGTTTGTCACGAAACATTTTGTTTCGTGGGGGTCTTCGCGTCACCGCATTGAGATTGATTGCCTGGCCCTTGCTTGGGCGCCATTTTCTTGAAAATTGTTTGTGTTTTAAAGTTACTTTCTTTGACATAACAATTACACTGTGGAACAAATTCAGGTTAGCAAAAGTCAGGTCGACTCTGAGAGTGAGGGGTGAATGAAAGACTCGTATCGCGGCGTTTGTTTATGTTAGTTCGAATTTTTTTTTAATCGACCTTCGAACTTTGCAGTCAAATGCCGATTTTAAGCATATTGTTTATATAGTTTTTTGGCTATAACTCGTCGACTAATTGATATTTTTTTCAATCTGTAAAAGCCAAATTATTGCTAGAGACCTGTTCAACAATTAAATTTTTTTAAAAAAATTGATTTAGAAAATATTTGTGGTGCTTATGAAGCAAAATGTTGAAAAAATTATATTTTTTTCATGCTTTTTGAAAATATTTTGCTTCATAAGCACTACCAAATTTTTCTAAATCAATTTTTTAAAAAATTTTAATTGCTGAACAGGTCTCTAGCAATAATTTGTCTTTAACAGATTGAAAAAATATCAATTAGTCAACTCGTCGACTTGATAGCCAAAAAACCATATAAACAATATGCTGAAAATCTGCATTTGACTGCAAAGTTCGAAGGTCGATTAAGAAAAAATTCGAACTAACATAAACAAACGTCGCGTACGGGTCTTCTAATTTAGCCTCTATTTTCTTCCACCCCTCACTCTCAGAGTCCACCTAACTTTTGCTAACCTGAATTTGTTCCACAATGTAATTGTTATGTCAAAAAAATTAACGTTTAACCACACAAAATTTTCAAGAAAATGGCGCCCAAGCAAGGGCCAGGCACTAAATCTCAATGCGGTGACGCGAAGACTACAGCCAATGAAATAAAAATTGGCTGGTAGCAATTTCTAGCAAATGGCGCCCAAGCAAGGGCCAAGCAATGTCTTTGCCAGAAAGGCAAAGACAATGAAAGCAGACTGATCGGTTTTGATGCTAAGCAAACTAAGTTTGTGGTAATTGTATTAAGCGATGCAGATACTCTACAATTGCAACTGCAAAATTTTGTAGTGGATGTTTGCAAAATTTTTTTCGGATTTTCCATTTCTTTATTTTTTAAAAACTTTCAATGAAATTTTTAAAATCGACGAGCTTACGAAACATTTTTAATGCTAATTTTATTTATTTTTTCTATACTTTTCAGGTCGAAACTCACTATGATATGGAGAAACAATTTCCTGTAGATCAAATTCAAGCCGTTATGGGTATGGACTCTACAAATGGTACAAATCCCATGACAAATGAAAATACCTTTACTCCAGCCGATTTAAGTCGTATGTTTAACAGTATTTCTTACAATAAGGGTGCTGCCGTTATTCGTATGGTTAAACATATTTTGGGCGAAGAAAGTTTTAAAAATTCATTGTTTGAATATCTTAATACACAGTAAGTTAAAGCAATATATAATAAAAATGGGTGACTGACTGAATAACGAACTGACGCATTATCGCCCCTTCGAGAGATTGGAAACGGTTTCGAATGTCGACCTAAGGCAAATAGTACAATTCGCGATGAGGACAAACGCGTTCTTTAAGCCACGCTGAGGAATTATTGTGGTTTCGCTATGGACCATCCGGTATATATAAAGAGTCTTTAACTCCGCCACCTCTAGCCTAACCTATTATCGCCCATATTTGGAATCTAGCTAGATGCACCTCCCAGAAAATATATCTGAGTTTTGGAAATTCTAAATCTAATCGGGTAAAAAGTGTACTTTGGTAATTATTCATATTTCGAGAGATTATATGGTACCAGAAACAGGAAATTTAAAATGTAGGATCTTCCATCAAAAAAAAAATACTTTTTTGAAAATTTAATTCCAAGGGGTAAAAAAGGGGGCAAGGTAGTGTACTTTTGTCATAGTTTTTTCTCCTGAAATAATGGTCCTAGAGACTAAAAATTTAAAATGTCAGATTCTTCAGCCACAAAAACTTGTCTGAAAAAGTACCTTTTGAAAACTGAGATTTTAAAGATAAAAAAATTGTACTTTTGGTACTTTTTTATCTCCTAAAATAATAGTTGTAGAAATTTGAAATGAAACTAAAACATTCTGACAAAAGTACTTTTTGAACATTTCTATTCTAAAAGGGTAAAAGTGTACTTTGGTACTTTTCCTATCTCCTAATATAATGGTCATAAAAACATGATTTTTGAAATGTAAAATCCTTCATCGAAAGAAAACATTCTGAAAAAAGACTTTTAGGAATTTCTAGTTCTAAGAAGGTTAAAAGGGGTAAATGATTTGTATTATGGTACTTTTTTGATTTTCTTAAATAATAGTCTTTAAAAGATGAAAGTCTAGGATACTTCAGTAAACAAAAAAACATTTTGAAAAATAAGTTTTTAAAAAATTTTATTTTAAGAGGGCAAAACGGCGATTAACGTGGAAAATTGGTACTTTTTATAACAAAGAGTATTTACCTAAACTCAACATAATCTCAAAATATTAGAATGTCAGAATAAACATCCAAGAGAAGGAAATTAAATGGAATGGAATGGAAAATAACGGGTAACGAAATGAATTAGAACAGAAAATGATACATTATTAAGTATTACTTTTTATACCCTTCAACCGCAGTATAAGGGTTTACTTACTTTGTCATTCCGCGTGTAACGCATCAAAATATCGTCGGGGACTCCATATTATGGATCAGTGATCGTTTCTAATACATTCTAGCGATATCCGTCCGTCTGTAGAAACCACGATGCAGTCCTAACCAAAAGAGCTAGACACCTGAAGTTTGGCACGAATATCTCTTCTGGTAATAGGCTCGTCAAGTTCATATATGGGTAAAGTCGGACCAGGGGCCAAAAATTCCGATTGAAGATTTTTAACTACCCCAAAAAAAACACATAATTTTCTGTTCAAGAAATTTAAAAAAAAAACTCAAAATTTCCTTCCCTTGACCCTTTCATAGAACTTCAGACAAACATTCATTTAAAATTAAGTTGAGCCAAGTCCGATAATTTTAACCCGTAGCCCAATTGAACCTTTTAAGTGCTTAAGTGTTTAAAAACGTACTGTATTGGAACTCCCCATAAAAAAGTAAAATTTTTGTACTTTAGGAGAACTTTTAATAAAAAGTAATTAATTTTTCACTATATTTGATAAAGTGATAAAATAGTACTTTTCGTAAATAGTACTGCAGTATACTGCACAAAAGCTCTTTTTTTATAAAAAGTCTTTAAAAACTACTTTTTATAAAAATCACAACAAAAGTTAACTACTTTTTTATTAAAACCACTGCAATTGTACTTTTTAAGTGCTTAATAAAAAAATTAAAATTGTACTTTTTTATTAAAGTACCAAAATTTTAGTTTTTATAAAAATTATACCTTTTATAAAAATAACAAGTAAGAAAGTTATAGTCGGTCAAGACCGACCATATGATACCCTACACCAGTGTTTTCTGGAAAATGTGTCCCAAGTCCAAACATCGACCGATTTTTTTTTCTTTTGTTAGATCTTCATTTAGTGTAGAAAACACACACAGATCAAATTTTTGTGGGATTGCTTTATTTTTTTTTGCCAATAGACCGATTTAACTGAATATCGGTCGAAATTTTTATATAGGGGACTAAGTCCAAAAAGGGTCCAATTATATTTCGATTGGATTAGGTTACTAAAGTATACGTTTAACACCTAAAAATAAAATTTTAATCAAATATTTCCATTTTTATGAATTTTAGGGGAATTATGTGAATATCGGGAGGGTGGTTTTTATGGGGACTACCAGAAGAACTGACCCGATTATTCGTGCATACAAAATTCGATTACCTATTAAATTTCAAAGCGGTATCTAATGTAATAAGGTTATAAGAGTCACTTAAACCCAATCCAAAGGGTCGTTTGTATGGGGGCTAGGTCTAAATATGGATAGATTATATTCCAATTTCAATAGGCTTCGTCCTTGCGACAAAAGATGCTAAGTTTCAAATTTCAAGTCAATTAATTGAAAATTGTGACCTGTATCGTGTTTAAACTGATAGATGGACAGACGGGTAGACATCGCAAATTCGAGTCAAAACTTAATTCTGAATCGATCGGTATACTTGAAGGTAGGTATAGGACCAATATTTCGGGTAGTTACAAACATCAGCACATCAGGTGTGATACAGAGTGGTGTAGCGTATAAAAATGCTTCTTTATAAAAAAGTACTAAAAAAGTATATTTTTGTACAAAACGTACTAATAAAAGTACTTTCTGGGTACAAAGTATTTTAGTACTAAAAAAATATATTTTTTTACAGAAGTAGTTTCTTGGTAAAATGTTTTTTAGTACTTTTTATAAAGTGTTTTGAAAGTTATTTGTGGAACACACATGACTCCGGGCTAACCGGGAAATCTTTCAGTTTTCCAGAACAGTTTTTGTGCAGGGCTTAAACCGTCCAAAATTAAATAAAAGGTATAAAGATTCCATAGGGGAGAATTAAAAAAATGGGGATTTTATTCCTGATCATTCTATTATCCGCTATTTATTAGTAGTATTCGTAGTATAAGAGTTGTTAGAGTTTTTTAATTAAAAAATTAATTTGCCTTAGGTTCAGTTCGATATCTGAGTTCCATTGATATGCCTAGCGTATTCCGACATTTAAAAGATTTAATATTTGATTACTTTGTCTAATACATTTAATTTTCTCCTTATTTCTTTAGCAAATTTACCAACACCGTACCTAACGATCTCTTCACAGTTTGGAAAAAATACTGGCCTACAAATTCTAGCACCTCTGCAGATAGTTTCTTTGCCACCTTTACCGCTCAAGTCGGCTATCCAGTTGTAACATTTAATCGTGTATCAGGCAACACAGTCCATATTAGTCAAAAACGTTTCTTATTGAAGGCTGATGATGGCGCCGATCCAAATTTGTTTTACACCGTTCCCATTACCTATACCACAAGTGTCGAAAAGGATTTTAATGCTGTAACTCCCAAATTGTTTATTCCTGCTACTAATGCCGCTACCCCTGTAACTGTAACCAATAACACATGGATTATTGGTAATATTCAACAGACTGGCTACTATCGTGTCAACTATGATAATGCCACTTGGCATAGTATTCATCATGTATTATACGAAAACAACTGGGGCGGTATTCATGAAAACAATCGTGCTCAGATTGTTGATGATCTTTTGAATTTGGCTCGTGCCAGTGTTATCGATTATGAATTAGCTTTGGAAATCTTGGAATATTTGGAAACCGAAACTAATTATTTACCCTGGACTTCTGCCTTTAACGGCTACAACTATTTGGTCATTCGTTTGGGTACTGAAACGGCCAGTTTTGGTAAATATATTCGCGCATTGACCAAAAAGTCTTATGACATGCTCGGCTTCGAACAAAGAGCTAACGATACTACATTGGATATTTATAATCGTGCTAAAATCTTGTCTTGGTCTTGTAAATTTGGCAACAACGCCTGCATTACTAAGGCTAAAGAATATTTCGCCAAGGACTTAAAAACCAATCCCGTTCCCGTTAATATTCGTTCCGCTGTCTATTGTACGGCCATGCGTGAAGGCACTCAACAAGATTTTGATAAGCTTTTCAACAAATATCTAACTGAAACTGTAGCCACCGAAGAAACTTTGATTTTGAACTCTTTAGGTTGTGTTAAGGCCCAAAATTTGATTGAAAAATATTTCAACATCATTATGTCGGATGATATTCGTCGTCAAGATAAATCCGCTGCTTTGTCTGGTTTATACACTGAAAATAATGAAAATGTTGAACCAGTCTTTGATTTAGTAAATGCGAATGTAGAGAAACTTGCCACCGCGTAAGTATTTAAATAATTTATTTCAATTAATTAAATTAATTGATATAACAATTTTTTTTTATTTTCTTTTCAGTATGGGTGGTTATTCTGCTGTTGCTACTGTAGTATCCAATATTGCTTCTCGTTTCACTACTCAAGCTCAAGAAGCCAAATTGAAAAAATTCAATATCGATCATGCTACCAAATTTGGTACCTCCATTAGCACCTTGAAAGCAGCCGAAACTACTGTAGCTGAAAATTTGCAATGGGCCAGTACAAAATTGCATTCATTTAGAAATTATTTGGAAAAGCGTGGTAATGGTAGTGCAACCATTAGTGCTTTCACTGGTTTATCTTTAATTTTGGTAGCCCTTATTGCAATGGTTTTCCATTAAGGTAAAAACAAGATTTACAGGTATTAAAAGAATTTTAAATCTACTCAAATTGTGTAGTTAGAGTAATTTGTATGTAATGTATTATAAATATTTAGTTGAATAATATTTAAATAAATTTTTAATAAATTCTAATTTTGTATAGTTGCGGAAAGTTTTATTTTACATTCGGGCGAGCGAGTGGATTTTCACTCACAAATCAAAAAATCACGCAAATCAAAAAATCACGCAAATCAAAAAATCACGCAAACTCACGCAGAAAATAAATGACTCACTCACTCAAAATTTTTTTCAACTCACGCTCACTCACAATCACGTGATTGAAATGAACATCACTCACACTCGCGCGTGATTCACGCGTAATTCACGTGAATCACGCGACCAGTGCCAATCTCTACTCCCAATATAAGAAAGGTCATCCTTTAGGAGTTCATTCCGACTTTCATTAATCTTTACATATGTAATACACTGAGCAATGCGAAATTGTTTCTTGAATGAGATTAAAAAAAATTAAAGTAGACTACCAGAGGACCAACGCCCCAAAAGGGCTTTAAAAACTTATCTTTACACTAAAAAAAAGGTTTTTGAAAGTAATGAAAATTGACAAAATAATAATAATAAATTCCCGTCGTTCCTATAAGAAGCATATGGCCATAACATATCTATTCCATTCAATTCTGTCCAACGCTAGTACCTTAATCTCGTTCCAGCTCTTGTTCATTCCGACAGCTTCCAATTCAATTTGGCGACGCCATGTGTGTGATGGTCTTCCTCTTCTTCGGCTACCTTGAGGAAAATTGACAAAAGCTTGATGAAATTGACAGGTTTCATTTAATCAATGAAACTAGTGTCAATAAAGTTATTTTCAATTAAAACTTACATGGAAAGAATGAAAATATTCGTAGAACTTTTATGAAGTTTTTCATGAAATGTATGAAATTTTTCATTGACTAAATGTGGAATAGCAGTAGGTTAGTGAAGGTAAATTGCAACCTTAAATTGAAATTAATAAAAATGTTCATTAATACCTATTTTTGTTGAGTCACGCATAACCGTCACTGAAATTTTATTTAATTTACATGATTGTAGTATATAAGGTAGAAAAAGTGCACTTTCCCATTTTTTATGGTTTTCACTTGGTTTTCTCACACATAACTTTACTACAATCCTAAATATTAATACATTAGTAAAACCACGAAATAATTTAAAACAGCGCATGTTTTTGTAAATATAAAATTAATAACTTAATTTTTAATTTTAAATATATATTTAGTATATCGTCACCTAAAATGCAAAAGGCCCTAACTAACAAATAATTTAAAATCAGTTTTTTGATTGGTTCTGAACTATTTTATCAACATACACGTCTCCACAAAAAATTAGGGCTGCATTATAAAAATTCGCGATTTTATAGCCACAATTAAAATACATGTGATTTGGGAAATCGCCAATGGACGTAACTAAAAAAAACCTTTTTTAATATTTTTTGTTTTATTTTGATTCATATTTATTAAAAGAACGTCCTGACAAAATTTTAGCCAAATTCATTAAAAAAAAGAAAGTTATTAACAAATTTAAAATATCAATCGATACTGTTTTTTGCTTCTCCTGTAAACTTCATAAAATGTTAGTTAAGGCCTTTTACATTTTAGGTGACGATATAAAAGAGTAACGTGACTGACTGACTGAAATACTCATTCATCATCGACCAGCCCAAACCGCTGAAGCTAGAGACTTGAAATTTGGACCTCCCAGAATATAGATCCACTAAGCTTGCTTTTTGCCAATGTTTATTTCAAAGGTAAAAAACTGTACTTTTGGTACCTTTTATATCTCCTGAAATAATGGTCGTAGAGACTTGAAATTTGGACTGTATGTTCACCTCCCGGAATATAGAACCAATAAGGCTGGACTTTTGCCAATGTTGATTCTAAAGGGGTAAAATGGGTAAAAAACTGTGCTTTTTGGTACCTTTTATATTTCCTTAAATAATGGTCCTAGAATGTAAGTTTAGCTCCCGAAATATAGATTCACTGAAGCTGAATTTTTTCCAATATTGATTCTAAGGGGTTAAAAAGGGTAAAAAATTGTACTTTTGGTACCTTTTAAATTTCCTTAAAAAATTGTCACATAGACTTGAAATTTGGACTGTATGTTCACCTCCCGGAACATAGATCCAATAAGGCTGGATTTTTGCCGATGATGATTCTAAGGCGGTAAAAAGGGTATAAAACTGTACTTTTGGTACCTTTTACATTTCCTTAAATAATGGTAATAGAAACTTGAAATTTGCAATGTAGGTTCACCTCCCGGAAAAAGATTCACCAAGGCTGGGTTTTTGCCAATTTTGATTATACGGAGGGAAAATGGGTAAAAAAGCGTACTTTTGGTACTTTTTTTCATTTACTAAAATAATGGTCGTACAAACTTAAAATTTGGAATTTCGGATCCTTTGCTGAAAAAAACAAATTTTGAAAATTTGGATTCTAAGGGGGGTCAAAGGGGTAAGAAGTGTACTTTTAGTTCCTTTTGTTATTTCTTAAAATCATGGGCATAGAAATTTGAAATTTGGAATGTAGAATCCTTCATTTTGGAAAAAATACTTTTTGAAATTGCGTTTCATAGGGGGGTAAAAGGGGTAAAAAATTGTGCTTTTGGTACTTTTTATATATACTAAAATAATGATCTTAAACACTTGATATTTGGAATGCAGTATCCTTTAGTGAAATAAAACATTCTGAAACAAGAACTTTCTGAAAATTCTGTTTCTAAGAGTCGTAAATGGGTAAAAAAGTTTACTTTTGGTACCTTTTTTATATTTCCTAATATAAATATCCTAGACACCTGAAATTTGGAATGTGGAATACTACCTTTTGTAAAATAACCTTTTTAAAAATATTTTTTTTTAAAAAAATACCTTTTACAAAAAGTACCCTTTATGAAAAGTACCTTTTATAAAAAGTGCCTTTTATAAAAAGTACCTTTAATAAGAAGTACCTTTTATAAAAAGTACCTTTTATAAAAAGTACCTTTTATAAAAAGTACCTTTTATAAAAAGTACCTTTTATAAAAAGTACCTTTTATAAAAAGTACCTTTTATAAAAAGTACCTTTTATAAAAAGTACCTTTTATAAAAAGTACATTTTATAAAAAGTACCTTTTATAAAAAGTACCTTTTATAAAAAGTACCTTTTATAAAAAGTACCTTTTATAAAAAGTACCTTTTATAAAAAGTACCTTTTATAAAAAGTACCTTTTATAAAAAGTACCTTTTATAAAAAGTACCTTTTATAAAAAGTACCTTTTATAAAAAGTATCTTTTATAAAAAGTACCTTTTATAAAAAGTACCTTTTATAAAAAGTACCTTTTATAAAAAGTACCTTTTATAAAAAGTACCTTTTATAAAAAGTACCTTTTATAAAAAGTACCTTTTATAAAAAGTACCTTTTATAAAAAGTACCTTTTATAAAAAGTACCTTTTATAAAAAGTACCTTTTATAAAAAGTACCTTTTATAAAAAGTACCTTTTATCATTTATAAAAAGAACCTTTTATAAAAAGTACTTTTCATTAAAGTACCTTTTATAAAGAGTACTTTTTATAAAAAGTACCTTTTATAAAAAGTACCTTTTATAAAAAGTACCTTTTATAAAAAGTACCTTTTATAAAAAGTACCTTTTATAAAAAGTACCTTTTATAAAAAGTACCTTTTATAAAAAGTACCTTTTATAAAAAGTACCTTTTATAAAAAGTACCTTTTATAAAAAGTACCTTTAATAAAAAGTACCTTTTATAAAAAGTACCTTTTATAAAAAGTACCTTTTATAAAAAGTACCTTTTATAAAAAGTACCTTTTATAAAAAGTCAAAATACTTTTTGGGGTAAAATGGCTAAAACAAGTGAAAAAAGAAAAAGCTTCATAAATATAATGAAACTCATCATAAAAGTTCGTCCAATGAAACTGTTTCATTATATTTATAAAATGTTTTATAAATATTCGTAGTATTTATGAAACATTTCATTATATTTATGAACATTTTCATAATATTTATGAAAACTTCATTAAAAAGTTTCATTGAACAAACTTTTATGACAAATTGTTTTACAGTTCTTTGAGTGTTATTACTAGGGATGAGATTTTCATGCACTAAAAAATCGAAAATATGCGCTTAAAATATGCGCTAAAAAATTAAAAATATGCACTAAAAAACCTAAAAATATGCACTAAAAAATAAAATGTGTGCAAAAAAAATGTTGTTTTCATAGGAAAAATTTTTTAAAAAAGCAAAAAGGAATGCCGGCTTTAAATAGTAACATTTAAAACTTTATATAAGCAAGATTTTTTAGAAATTAAGACAATCTGTAAAAAAAATTTTAAAGAAAAAAAAAATAATATTTCTTATTTCCAAAATAAATTTTTAAAATTTAAAATAGTTTTTGAAACAAATTGATTTCAATTTGTGTTTTTGCTAATTTATGCCAAAATATGCAAAAATATGCACTTAAAAGTTGGAAATATGCACAAAATATGCATTTAAAACCAAAATATGCAAAAATATGCATTTTCACCAAAATATGCAAAAATATGCAAAAACAAATCGATGCCATTTTAACGTAAATTGAATCGGAAAGATAATTGGTCGATATCGTTTTTAGACTATCGACAAAAAACATGCATTTGCATGGAAATCTCATCCGTAGTTATTACCTATCTTACTATTTAACTAAAATCCCCAAAAGAGAAGGACATATTTTAAAATTTTAGGGCAAAAAGGGGTACCTGGTAAAAGTGATGTAAAATGGTACTTTTTTTTAATTGATAGAGTAATCCTGATCCTTCTATTATCCGGTATTCAATACAACCGGTAACGAAGTACCGGGATGGTAAGCAGTTTCGTATAAAGTCAAAAAAAAAATTAAAAAAATGCGTGGGATCCTTTTTATCTGCATATTTTTCATGTAGCACTGTGTAATTTTTGTTGTACAATGAGAAATCTGAAAAAAATTGAAAACACAGGTTGAAGGGAGAGGTCGAAAGGCAAAAAAAAAGGAATCTGTAAACAATTTTCGTTAAGGAAAGAGTGAGTGACTTTTGACTCACACTCACTCACGCTCACGAGCATATT
Source organism: Pegoplata infirma (assembly GCA_963921195.1). Taxonomy (NCBI): domain Eukaryota; kingdom Metazoa; phylum Arthropoda; class Insecta; order Diptera; family Anthomyiidae; genus Pegoplata; species Pegoplata infirma. The sequence goes on along the minus strand of OY992536.1, from coordinate 310,849,945 downwards.
TTTTCTACTTACACACACTCACGATCATATTTTTTATATTCATAGTCACGTGAGTAAATTTAATTCAAATTACACTCACGTGCATTCACACAAGCATCACTCACGCTCACGTGGACTCACACTCACGAAACTCATATTTATACAAAAAAATTTCTAAAAACCAAAATTTAAAAAAACTAACAAAATTTGTAAGAAAATTAAAGTAAGCAAATTTTACAAAAATTTTTTGCCTTTTTCGGGATAAAATTCTAAGTTTTGCCAAATTTTTTATTTTTTTTTTTTGGCGTTTTTTTGGACGAAAGAAAAACTGAAGGGAAAATACATCATGCAATAAAAAAGTCATGCACACTTAAGCAAAAATCTAACTCCTGAACACTCACTCACGCAATTTCTTTTCCACTCACACTTATTCACAGTCACGTAGGTAACATTGAGTTTCCATCATATCACGTGAGTGATATTTCTATTTCAAATCATTTTTTTTTTTATTTGGTTTTCAGTTTATTTTATTAATTTGATAAAGGGTATTTATGATGCGGCACACTCACTAGGTTTTCCTCCAAAAAGCGTGTGCTTATTTTCCATTTAATCTTATTTATTTCAATGGCGTTTGCTCTGATACCAATTTTATTATTCGATAAGTATTCCTTCGAACTCTAAATAGTATTTCAATCTAATCTCAGAGTTATCTGATCGTAAATTTTGTATGGTAATAGGTTGTTATATATTTTGAAATTAATTTGATATAAAAAACGTTATTAAAAAATGATTACAACCTTGACAGTAACAATGAAATTTTTAGCAGACTTCAGTTAAATCAATAATTTTTTATAAACATTGGTCGAATTATAAAATACACAGAAAATAATATCGTATCTTTTATTTTAAATAAAACTTTAATTGTTTTTTAATTTTATATCAATTAAACTTTTAATTAATATAATTAATTGCTTAATTAAATTTTAAATTTTATTTGAATTAACATTTTAATTGTTTTAAAATTAAACATTAATGAAATATTTAATTAATATAATTAATTGTTTAATTAAATTTTTAGCTTTACTTTTTTTTAGTTTTTGTTTTGTTTTCCGTTAGTGTGCGAGTATGTGGTTTTCTCTAAACAGTTTGTTGAAAGTTTTTTTTATTTCTCATATAGTTTTTTGAATTCTCATTTTGTTTATAGTTTTATGTATATAAAAGGTTTGTAATCAACATTAGAAAACTTTCTCACTATGTCTTTACGGCATAAATATATTTGGTAAAGTTTAAAGGAATATTTTTTGTTTAATTTATTATTCCGAAAAAAGGTACTTTACGGAATCTCCTATTTAAACGGTTCAAAAAGGAGTTCTTTTTTCGATAACTAACAACCTAATATGAATATCGCCTTGGGCAGAAATACGTGTTGACTTAAATTAAATACGAATTATTTCGTATTTATATGGGAATATGGGTATCGTATGTCTTCTTAAAATACCCCCTAAAATTTTCATGAAAAAAAATATTTAACGAAGCTGAATTTTTACAAGGTTTTGCCACCGTAGAATAGGTATTAAAAATAGTTTCTTACGAAGAAATGGCTGAAAGACCCAAAAACGATTTTTTCACATATTTTTGAACCCATAAATTTCTGATATGGTCGATAAGCTGGGACACCCCAACATTAGAATTGTCTCTTTTATATATATTTTAAGTTTCAGACAAATCGGTTCATCAGGGTTGGAATACTTCCCTTGTTAGTGAAAGAATCATAACAAATCAATTTGTCAAAATTTATCGCGATAGGGAAGGTGGGCATACGTCTCCCGACGACACTATCTTTTTTTTTTGCTTCCAGAGATATTATGATGTTCAGTTTATCATACCTAAAATTTTCTTGTTATCTTAAGTGTTAAATAAAAGATTAAAAATCAGTATCACTTATTTTGGTGATTACTTTAAAAACAATTTAAATACATATGCACTGATACAAATTTGTACATGACAATAATGAAAATCTACATTAATCTTACGAAAAATTTCGTTAAAAAGGAATGATACCTATTTCATTGAAATAATGAAATAGGTATCATAAAATGTTATTGCAAGAACAAGTTTCATTAAATTAATGAAAATTGTTCATTCAAAATATAAATTGTGTTTTATGAAAATTTTTCATTACTTTAATGAAAAAAGTATTAAATTCTTATGAATTACTTTCATTGAATAAATGCTACTTTTATTTTTAAATAGTAGTATTAAATATATGTATGAAATTGTAAAGATCTTTTTATAGAATTTAAAATAATAAAAAAATGATTTTCTCTTAGTTTTCTCGCACAAAATTTTACTCCAACCTTAAATTGTAATACATTATTAAAACCACGAAGTAATAAAAACAGCGCGAATTTAGTAAATATAAAATTAATAATTTACTTTTTATTTTAAATTTAACAATAAAGTCTGAAAAAATCACAAAATAACCAAGTTAATAAAACACTTTCACATATTTTTTATATTATCTATAGATTTCACTCAGTTTTCTCAACAAAATTTTACTTTAATATATAACCACGAAATACCTAACATAAAACAACGCGAGTTTAATACTTATAATTAATCAATAACATTTCATTTTAAATTTCGTATAAAAATTCTAAAAAAAAAATCCCAAATTATTTCGTGCCGCTCTGATCAGCTGTTTTTTGCGCGCGTAAATTAACAGACTAAACCGAGGCGACACGACAGGTGTCAAAAAACATCAAATTTTATAAACCAAACTTAATGAAATTTTTTAATAAAACTACGAAATCTAATGAATCAAATTTAATGAAAATCTTGCACAATATGTATGAAATTTCATTCATCTTATGAAATAGTTCATTGTTGTAATGAAACAACGTTAATGAATTCAATTCATTAGTGATATGAAGCGTTTTTCTATCAGTGTGCAATGAATTAAAAATATGTAGTTATTTTTAAAACTAACTTTTATGACTCATTTGCATTTTTTTTGGGAAAATACAATGAATCAGAAAACTTTAAACAAATTAAAAGTTTTCTTTAAATGTATTACGCATTAAATTAATTCAGTTATTATTTTCAAAGGAAGCTTTATACAAACTCATTTACAAATTTTTGTTTTAAGAAATATAAATTGAATAAATTTTCAAAAAATAAAATAAATGTGGAAGCTCGGGGTCTTATGGAATTCGACTGAGCCAAATCTTTTTTAGCCAAATCGGACAAAATTTACCCGTGTCTTTGGGGGGTTAAAGTTTTGTCCCAAATTTTGTTTTCCATACAAATCAAAATTTGGTCTTACTCTAAAAATTTTTAAAATTTTTTTTTAGTTTTGACTTGAAAGGATTTTAGTTGAGATATTGCTTTTACTGATATATATGTATCAACAAAAAAAAATTATTCCTATATTTATCATGTACTAAAATGTATCAAAAAAAAACAGAAAAAATTAATTTTTACCCTTTTTCACACTTTTTTTTGTATTATCACAAATAATGACTTTTGTCGAATTTTGTCGATTGTCGGGCAAATTACGATTTGTTTTGATCTAAAAAAAATATATTTAAATTTTTAGCCAAATCGGACCATTTTAACCTGTGCCGCTGGGGGGTTAAAATTTATTATTACTAGGGGTGAGATTTTCATGCACTAAAAAATCAAAAATATGCGCTAAAAAATTCAAAATATGCACTCAAAAACCTTAAAATATGCACTAAAAAATAAAATGTGTACAATAAAAATCTTGTTTTCATAGGAGAAACTTCTTAAAAAGAAAAAAAAACGTTGGGTTTAAATAGTAACATTTAAAACTTTATATAAGCAAGATTTTTTAGAAATTAGGTAAATTACAATAAAAATTAAAAAGAATAAAAAAAAAAATTTTCTTATTTTCAAAATTAATTTTAAAATTTAAAATAGTTTTTGGAACAAATAAATTTGTGTTTTTGATAATTCATGCCAAAATATTCAAAAATATGCACTTAAAAGTTAGAAATATGCACAATATATGCATTTAAAATCAAAATATGCAAAAATATGCATTTTTACCAAAATATGCAAAAATATGCAAAAACAAATCGATGACATTTTAACTAGGGCTGTCAATCCCGAATCCCGAAATCCGGATTTTGGTCATAAAATGAATCCCGAATCCCGGGATTTTTAAGCTCAAATCCCGGGATTTTTGAAATATTAAAAATGTATGAGAATTTATTTTTAAAAATACAACTTAGTTCAGTTATTTACATACGTAAACAAATTAAAACTTTTTATACCCTCCAAATACAGTATGGGGGTATACTCACTTTGTCATTCCGTTTGTAACGCATCGAAATATCGGTCGGAGACCCCATAAAGTATATATATTATTGATCTATGATCGATTTTAAGACTTTTCTAGAATATCCGTCCGTCCGTTTAAGGCAGTTTAAGGTCGTAAATGGGCAAAATCGGACCAATGGGGAAAAAAGTTCCCCCTTGAAGAACTTAACTAACCTCTAAAAAGCGCCATATTTTATAGGTTTTTTTGTACTTTTGTCAAGCTAATGAAACAATTTGATGTCAGAAAAAGTTCAAGGACCTGCACTTGGACTTCAGAAATAAAAAAAATCGTTTTTTTTTGCCCGCCCCCTTTTGTAGGCGTGGATATTAAAAATGTTTTTAAATAATGATAAGATTGTATTACTTAAGTGCAAAAAGCATTATAAATGAATTTTTAAACGTTTGCCGCATTTATGTGTCCCCCAATGACCCCCACAGACCCTCCCCCCCAAAAAAAAAAACAAACTCCCCTGAAATTTTTTTAAACATTTTTTTACATGTTGGAGGCTATTATAAATTCGGATCAGCCGAATTTAACACTCTCACTTGTTTTTTTTAATATATAAGGTAGTTGGCCACGAATTTGGCTGAGCTGAGAATTCTACCCAGGCTTGCTGAATAATAGTCCAACGCACTAACCATTAAGCCACTTTGGCCAAATTTTGCAGGTTTTGGCGAAAATTTTCTAAAAAACCGAAACTTGGAACGAAGGGCGCCACGGGCAAATTTTATCCAATTGGCCTCAAATTTGTACCACATAAGTTTTAGGCGTAGGAGAATAAAAATTTTCCCGGACGTTCAAAATTGGAAGAAAAACTTTTTTATACAAAAAAATGCAAGTATTATATTATTACTTTTCTCCTTTAAATGTTTTTATTATTTTAAATTTTCTTTAATTTAGTTTAAAAATTATACAGTGCAATAACCAAAATCGGAATGGGATGAAACCAAAAGGAAATAAAAGTAGTCATTTTCCATACCAAAACCCCTCAAGGATTTTTTTATTTCCTTACTAAATAATTAATAATAATAATTACTTGAAAACTGCATAAGTGGCGTATACTTAATTTTTGAATTGCCTTTAAAGAACAATCAGAATAATTAGAAATATTTTTTTTAATAATTTTGTTGTAGCGAAATCGACCCAAGGGTTTTCGTGGGAATCAAACCCACAACTTACTGCTTAATAGGCTAGCACGCTACCAACTAACCCACAGTAGCCCCCTTAATATGCACAATAAAATTGGAACATAAATAGTCCGGGATTTCGATTTTCAAATCCCGAATCCCGGGATTTTAAAAAACCGATCCCGTTTGACAGCCCTAATTTTAACGCAAATTTCTTGATTCGGAAAGATAATTGGTCGGTATCGTTTTTAGACCATCGACAATAAACATGCATTTGCATCCCTAATTATTACTATTAATATTATTATTTTGTTATTTTTTCAACTTCTCTATAAATTTTATATTTACTAAAATTCACGCTGTTGTGTATTATTTCCTAGTTTTGCTAATGTTTTACAATTTGAGTTTGAAGTAAAATTTTGTGTGAGAAAACTTATTGTAAGTGAAAAATATAAAAAAAAATGTGAAAGTGTATTTTTTCTACCTTTTATACTACAATCACGTACATTAAATAAAATTTTAGTGACGGTTAACAGTGACTCATCAAAAATTGTTATTTAGAGACATTTTCATAAATTTCAGTTTAAGTTTGCAATTTTCTTTCACTTACCAGCTGCTATTCCACTTTTAATCAATGAATACTTTCATACATTTCATGAAAAACTTAATAAAGTATTTAAAACAAGTTCTGCGAATATTTTCATTATTTCCATGTAAAATTTTATTGAAAAAAAACTTTAATGACACCAGTTTCATAGATCAAATAAAACCTGTCTTCAGTTGAAAACGTGAGTAATTTTTCATTAAGTCTATGTCAATTTTCATTACTTTCAGGAAGCTTTATTTTTTAGTGTAGATTTTACTGGCCTTTTTTAAATTTTGCAAAAAAAAATGTTTTCCACCGCATGTAAAGCCATGAGAATTTGTTGATTTAAATCTCTGCAATTAACAACTGCATCATACTCAATAACAAATTAAAAAGCAAAAAAAATCCCAATTAATTGATAAGGTGATAACATTAACCCTTCTTTCCCGGATGGGTCAAAATTTTTTAAATTCAAATTTAAAAATTTTTTAAATTCAAATTTAAAAATTTTTTAAATTCAAATTTAAAAATTTTTTAAATTCAAATTTAAAAACAGCAGAATCGCAGAATAAGCACAATATGGTGTTTATTACCGAGATTTTAATAAAAAGGTTTTTCCAAGGTTGGGTATTGGTATCGGTATATTATATACGATTTCGGTATTTGTATTGGACTATTTTTTAACCAAATATCTCTAATTTTTGTGAATTTTGAGAGATTTTTGTAAGTTTAGGGGGAATTACTAAAGGGTTAATGGCTCAAAACATACAAGCAATCAAAATTTTCTTTTGGGTCGAAGCCGACCCCAGCAAGGTATAAAGGTTAATAGCGTGTGAATACAAAAAAAATAACTCAAATATTTTAAATACAAGTAAATAAACTCAATTCATAGAGAATTGAAATGTTTTTTTGTTACAAACATTTGGGTATTTTAACTTAATCTAATCTAATGTTTTGATTATAAAAACGTTTTTTTTAATAATTTTATTAATATTTGTTTTTTTTAGTTAATACATTTTGGAAATGAAACAAAAAGTAAAGTTAGTTATATTTATTGAATCACAGTGATAACAAGTTTAAATTCCCGTCCGCGCATTAATATGAGACGCGCCGGTAATTTATTAATTTTTATTTTGCTAATATTTGCATTTAGCAAAAGTTTACTGGCACAAACAACTTCATATCGTTTAAGTAAAGATGTCATACCAGATCTTTACGATATCTCGATTAGACCTTATCTGCAGTCAGAAGATGGTAATAAACAGTTTACTTTCGATGGCGAAGTAAATATAACGCTGCATGCTGTTGTAAACGATGTCAGGGCGATTACACTACACAAGGATTATATTGATATATCTGAAACGATATTATACGATTCAAATGGTTATAGAATACAGCAGATAAATAATGATTCCATGGTTTATGAGTCAACTTTTGATAAGTTAACGTTAAATTTATTATCACCTTTGTTGCGGGGTACAAATTATACTTTATATTTTAAATATACTGGTCAGATACGCAGTGGTTTGGCGGGAGTTTTTCGAGCTACTTATGATGATATCAAGTTAGTAGAGTAACAAAAAAACAATTGAAACCATCCCAGCAACATTTTGTTTTTGATAACACCGTCCGACAGCCAATATTAAACATGAACCGGAAGATATACGTATGAAAGTAGAGATCAAATGGAGTTAAGCTGCATTTACAGTTTTTCTTTTCGTGATTCTGTTTCCTTTTAAAATCACTTCAAAGTTTTAAAGGATATAGTTTGTAAAATATTTATGAAATATTTGTAATTGTCCTAGGATGACACTAGTGACAGCAGATGAAAGAGGAGAGTCTCCCCTAATTTTTCCATTTTTATATTTTGCCTTATCAGGATAATAGGATTTGAATAAAATCATTTAAAAAATTTATCAAAATATTTTTTTTTAAATTTTGAATGATACTGAAGGACACATTTTTGAGTGGACGTAACTTAACTCCTTTTTCCTGATATGTAAAAATAATAAAATAGAAAAATTTGGAGAGATCCTCCTCTTTGATCTGCTATGAATAGTGGCATCCTAGGACAAGTACAAATATTAAAAAATATTTTATAAAATTTGATCCTCAAAAACTTTAAAGTCCTTTTAAAAGGAAACAGGATCACGAAATGAAAAACTGTAAATGCTGTTTTACTGCATTTAGTCTCTAGTTTCAAACGTATATTATCCAGTTCGTGTTCATCGACTTTTTTTAATTTTTTTCGGACGGTGTTATGGTTAACTAGCATGCTCGTCCGAAACTTCGTTAACGGTAATATTTAATAGCGGATAAAAGAAGGATCAGGATGAATCCTAATTTCTAAAATTGTCCCCTACAGAATCTTTATTTTATATTATACAGTACAAAAAACAAAATCGGAATGCGATGAAACCAAAGCAAATGGAAGTTGACATTTTCATAACAAAACCCTCAAGTATTTTCTTTAGTTTAGTGCTAGATTTTTTTACACTTGAACTTCAAATCACTTAGAAAATTATTTCAGTACTATATGACGGTCATTTGTGTAGCAAGTAGCAGTTTTTGTTGTCAGGTATTTTTGGATGAAAAATCTCAATCAACTATTTTTTGTAGTTGTTTTAAAAGATAAATACAAAAAATTGCTACATTGTAGTAACAGTTATTTTATGTAGTTGTTTTTTAGTCTATGTATTTGTTTTTAGTCTATAAAAAAACTAGAAAAACGGATGTGTTGAACAAAGTGGAATTATAACCAATTTTAATCATTTCTATGTGGGAATTATAACCAATTTTAATCATTTCTATGTCTAGAAGTTTTTTTTTTTGTTAATAAAAAAATTCTGGCAATTTGAGTTACAGTAAAAACAACTGTAATTTGAAGTTGTTTTTATCATTTTTTGTAGTTGTTAATCAGTAGCTAAAAGTAGTTGTTTTAACTGTCTTTTGTAGTGGAATCTATCGTGTTTTATGTTTTACAAAATGTAATCCTTTAAAACTTTATAGTCATTTTAAAAGAAAATGGGATCACGAATAGAAAAACTGTAAACGCAGTTTTACTCCATTTGATCTCTTCTTTTAGACGTTTATCATCCGGTTTATGTTTAATATTGGCTGTCGGACGGTGTTATTGGTAACGAAGTACTGCGCGGGCATGCTAGTTTTTAATACAGTAATAAACATATATGGGCAATTTCACGTCAACGGGATACCCCCCCCCCCGCCCCTAAAATTCTATTGGTCGTTGAGAGTTGTATTATGGCTTAAAATTTAGCCAATGGTCTCTACTTTTGAAAGCTGAGTGGCGGAAGTTGAACCCAATCGTAAGTGAGCCAATATGGCGGCGCGAATCGGGATACCCCGATTGTGCTGGAAACTAATGAAGGAGTTATCGGATTTTTCTGAAATTTGTTATCAGGGGGTTTATTGGGACGCTTATTTCGAATTTTCATTTAGATTTCAAAAATTCAAAATGGCGGATCCAATATGGCGGATGATTTTTTTGAGGTATTCGCATTCAAATAAAACTCGGTTTGCGGGTGTATTATGGGTCACTAAACACGATCCTGAATTTAGATTACCAAAATTCAAAATGGCGGATCCAATATGGCGTTTATTTTATTTTTTTTTCAATTTCGATTTCCTTGAAACTTGTTATCCTTGGGCTATTTGGGACGCTGATTTCGAATTTTTATTCAGATGTTAAAAATTCAAAATGGCGGACTCAATATGGCGGATGATTTTTTTTAAGTTGTCGCATTCAAATAAAACTCGGTTCTGAATTTTGATTTCCAAAATTCAAAATGGCGGATCCAATATGACATTTTTTTTTTTAATTTCGATTTCGTTGAAACTTGTTATCCGGGGGTTATTTTGACGCTACCCAGTCAGAAAAATACAAACGGGACAACGTTGGAATGAAGTTGGCGGCGACGGTACCAACGTTGGCATATCATACCCGTTTCTAAGTCTACGACGTCATTTCGAAGTTGAAATGATAACAGTGGCCAACGATCGCTCGACTTTTGTTTTGACGTTGGGTTAACATTGATTTTTTGTGCAAATTGGTTAAAAAAGCAACTACTAAAGTGTTCACTTAGATTAAAGAGTTGAGGTCTATGTAAATCAAAAACTTTTTAAAAAAATAAAAATGTTAAAACTTTTCAATTATAATCCAGTGTAGTGTTTTATGTAAACGCAAAGTTGTGACAACACAATATTTTTAGTAAAACTGTTTTACATTATACAATGTTGTGTTTTTGGCTAGCCCGATATTGTGCCAACACAAACTTTTTGGTACGGTTGGCAATTTCTGACTGGGTAATTTCGAATTTTTATTCAGATCTCAAAAATTCAAAAGGGCGGATCCAATATGGCAGATGATTTTTATTTTTAAGTTGTCGCACTTAAGTTAAACTCGATACCCGGGAGTTTTATGAGTCACTTACAATTAGTACGAATCTGACATCAGGTTTTCAAACTTCAAAATGGCAGATCCAACAGGGCTCTTATATTTTTTTAATAACGATTTTTAAATCTGATGGCAGATTCGTACTAAGTGACTCATAAAACTCCCGGGTATCGGGTTTAACTTAAATGCGACAATTAAAAAAAAAAATCTTATGCCATATTGGATCCGACATTTTGAATTTTTTAAATCTGAATAAAAATTCGAAATCAGAGTCCCAAATAGCCCCCGGATAACAAGTTTCAAGGAAATCGAAATTAAAAAAAATATGTAAACGCCATATTGGATCCGCCATTTTGAATTTTGTAAACCTAAACTCAGAATCGTGTTTAGTGACCCATAATACACCCGCAAACCGAGTTTTATTTGAATGCGAAAATCTAGAAAAAATCATCTGCCATATTGGATCCGCCATTTTGAATTATTGAAATCTGAATGAAAATTCGAAATTAGCGTCCCAATAAACCCCCTGATAACAAGTTTCAGAAAAATCCGATAACTCCTTCATTAGTTTTCAGCATATCCCGATTCGCGCCGCCATATTGGCTCAGTTACCATTGGGAGCAACTTCCGCCACTCAGCTTTCAAAAGTAGAGATCATTGGCTAAATTTTAAGCCATAATACAACCCTCTACGACCAATAGAATCTTGGGGGCGGGGGGGGGGGGGGGGGTCTCCTGTTGACGTGAAATAGCCCATATATTTTTTTTATAAACGATTTTTAAAATATATTAAATATTCAGTTAAAATTAATATAATATTAAATTTACAGTTGGTATGGCATTACCCAGCTGCAAAGGATTGATGCACGTACAGCATTTCCTTGTTTCGATGAGCCGGAATTCAAAGCAAAATTTCGCATGCACATAAGCCGTCCCAGAAACTATAGCTCATTTTTTAATACCCGGCTAATAGATACAACTAATGATGGGTTAGTAAAATTTTATGCTCTTACAGAGAAAGAATTATTGTTCATATTATACATATATTGTTTATCAATCAATGATTTTTTTCATAATAGCTATGATATTTTCATAAAATTTATGAAAAATTTCATTCCATTTATCATTTATGGATTTTCTGCATTAAATTTATGAAAATTTTCATTATTGCAATGAAATTTTTCATTCATTTTATAAAGAAAAGTCATTCATCTAATGAAAAAAATTATTGGCTTACTTATGAATTTTTCATAGGTCGTATGAATTTTTTATAACTTTTATGAACATTATTCTTTCATTACATTAATATAAAAAAAATCTTGTTTAATTTTTCTTTTTTATTCTAGAACCGATCGTTATTTGGATCATTTTGATGAAACTCCTCAAATGTCCACATATTTGGTAGCATTCTTGATAAGTGATTTTGAGTCTCATGGTGATACAGATTTCAAAATTATAATGCATTCACAATTCAATAATAAAACAAATTTTACCCATGAGGTGGGTTTGAAAACATTGGAAGCCTATGATAAATACACCCAGATACCGTATAAAACTTTGGGCAATACAATAATGCAAAAGGTTGGTTCAACGCGTTTTCCACATAATGGTATGGAAAATTGGGGTTTAGTTATATATCAGTAAGTTTAAATAAAAATTATGATTTAAAAAGTTTGTTAAAATACATACACTAAAGAAAAAATTTTTCATCAGCTATTCATTTTGATGACAAATTTCATTGTATTGATGAAATCTGATAATATATGTCTTAAAAATTTATGGAACCAGTTTCAATAACTCCAGCCCAAATTTCGAACAGATTTGGAATCAGGAAATTACAACTAACATTTATTTTTCCATTTTTAATATTTTTATTTTTTAATTGATTCAATTACAAAAATAATCAATATTGGGAATTTGAAGAAAACTCCTTTAATTTTTTTTTATTGAAATAAAAGTTCCTTATGTTAATGAAATAAATAGATTTTTTGAGCTCAAGGCCAGTGGTATTTAAATAAATCTACCTTTATTTTCTTCAAATATTTTGACTTTCATCGAAAGTCATCATCAGGGAGTAAAAGTGGATTTTTAACACTAAAACTGGCCTTGAGCTCAAAAAATCTATTTATTTCAATAAAATTTGAAAGGTCGAATACTAAAAACTATAATTAAGTTCCTCATATTAATTAATATTTTAATTGCATCAATTAAAAAATTAATTAAATAGGATTAAGAATGTAACAAAATAAATAATTGAGATTTTTTTCTCTCCGTGTTGAATTGTATTTTAAAATTATCTAATAAAACTATTTTTTCCAGTGATTCAGTTTTAGCTCATGAACCCGGTTATACGGACGGTTGGTCTGATAAGGAGTACACCATAACAATTTTGGTACATGAAACGGCCCATATGTGGTTTGGCAATAGTGTCACATTTAAATGGTGGAGTTACTTTTGGTTAAATGAAGCCTTTGCTCGTTATTATCAATATTTTTTGGCGCATGAGGTAAGCTTACTAGCCGTGTAAAAATGCATAAGATATTATCGGATCTGTTTATATCTATTTATATCTGATCGTATCTGATTGCAATAAATAAATCTGAAATGGCAAAAAACGAGATCTAATTTTATTTCGGATTTAGCCTACATTGGTGCATACTTGACATTCTGATCAGATCTAATCAGATACAATTAAGTATTTACAATCAGATGTAATCAGATCAAGCATATCAGATAAGATCAAATCGATTTTAACTCGGCCATAGAATATTATTTCCAATTCCAATTTTATCAATTTCTTTTTTTCCAGATATATCCAGAATATGAATTGGATCAACAATTTGTTATTAATCAAGTTCATTTGATATTTGGCACCGATTCTACAAATAGTAGCCAGCCAATGACTACAGCTGAGGAAAGTATTAATACTCCTTCGGAAATTGGCTATAAATTTAGCAGTATTGCCTACGCTAAAGGAGCTACTGTAGTGCGTATGATCAGAAATTTAATGGGGGAAATAAATTTCGATGCAGCTATAAGGGATTATCTTACAGAGAAGTGAGTAAACAATACAAGATCTGGCCAAATTTTGATACTGTTTCTCAGATTCTAAAACAGTCTCAGATTCTACTAAATCCAAAATTAATTTCCTAGAACTGACCTAAGGTCGTAAAATACACTGTGCAACACAATTTTGTATCTTGGATGGGACCAAAAAAAAGTAAAGTATAACAATAGAATACCAAAACCCCTGAAGGGTTTTGAAAACATAGCTCGAGTTCTTTTTTTATGGCCCACTGAAAATTTTAAATTTTTTTAAATTTAATTCTGAGATAAATAATGTTGAGACATGTCTCCCATTTAAAGGGGTCATTTTGGTCCTTTTTTCAAATATCCTCATAGAACACCAATAAAACGTGCATTTAACGGGTTAACATGTTCTACAAAAAATTTCTGCATCAAATTTCACTAGGAGTTGCCGAAGATAAAAAATTTCGTGCGAAAAATGCAAAATGCTTAAAAAAGTAAAATTGTAATTTTGGGTTCTTCGGAGAAAAAAACATTCCGAAAAAAGTACTTTTGGAACTTAAAATTTTTAGGAGGCAAAAGGGGTAAAATTGTGTACTTAGGTACTTTTTTCTTTCTCCTAAAAACATTATGTAAAAGTACCTTTTGTAAATTCCAATATTAAGGGGTAAAAAATTGTACCTTTTTTTGAACTCCGGAAATAATGGTTCTACAAACTTAAAATTTGGAATGTGGGATCAGTCAGCAAAAAAAAATATGACAAAAGTACTTTTTAGAAAAATTCGATTCTAAGAGGATACATTAATATGTGTACTTTGGTTTTTTTTCGATCATCTAAAATAACGGTAATAAAAACTTGATATTTAATAGTAAAATTATAGTGCTAGAAACTTGTAATTTAGGATCACCTAGAAAAAAAAACATTCTGACAAAAGTACTTTTTTAAAATGTTTCGATTCTTAAAAAAATGTACCTCCAATAATGGCCCAAAAAACTTGATTTTTGGAATGTAGAAATTTCTGATTTTAAGAAGTAAAAAAGTGATAACAATTTATACCTTTGGTACTTTTTCGATTTCCTAAAATAAGGTCTTATAAACTTAAAATTTGAAGCTAGGATCATTTTGCAAAGAAAAACAAAAAATGGTCCCAGAAACTTGAAATTTGAAAAAAAAGTATTTAAAAATACTTAAATTCCGGAAATTCCGATTCTAAAAAGGAATTTAAAATGTAGGATTCTCCAGCCAAAAAAAACAACATTCTGAAAAAAAGTACCTTTTTTAAATGCCGATTAAATAAAGATTTTAAAAACTAACTAAATTCAAGGAAAATTGATAATGATTTAGCAAAAAATTTTAGTATTATGCCAATTTCAACTAAAAAATGGGAACAAATTTTATTTCAATTTAGTTCATACACATTTGAGGACCCGATTGGGTTCGGACCCGATAGGTTAAGATCCGATTGGCCTTTAAGAATGGGTTCCTTAAGAATCGTCATATGTTTTGATCCAAAATTTTTGTCCGTTTCGCTCTACCTTGCTTAGTTTTTGAGATACGTGAATTTAGGGGAACACTGGGTTCTTGACAATTTTTAAAACTCGATAACTTTAAAACTATTACTCGGAGGGCTATTCTCCGTGTTAAAAACGGCAAAAATGCTTTTGAACTTTTTGTTGTATTGGCAATATTAACCGAGATATGAGCACTAAAAAGGACTCATTGGGTCCACACATATGAAGAGGACCGGCGATACTATGGAGATCCAACGAACACGAATGGCCTCCATTTTGTTCTACCTGGCTTAGTTTTCGAGATATCGCCACTTTAAGTTTTTGAAAAAGAAAAAATTTCCAACAAGTTATAAAAATTTTACTAAAATAGTGGAAAAAACTTCCTCAAATCTAAGAAGATGAACTAATTGGTAGAAAATTCCGTTCTAAAACTCAAGAAGATAATATGTCTTCAAAATAATGAATTTTTTCATATATATGGGCATTCCACACAAATGTCCAACGAATAAAAACATGTGTACCGCAATCTTCTGAGTAGGTTGTATGGATAGCCCTATATGGAACTTAGAAAATTGCGTTTTTGGTTTTTAAATTTTTCAAAAACTGGGCCTATGGGGGCGTGGTCAAATATTGGAAAAATTGTCAAATTTGTGGCGAGTTGCCTTGATTAAATATTTATCACATTAAAACGGAATGCACCACAATCTTAAAAATTTACATTCTTATATAGTTTTGTATGGGCTTATCGATAAAATTTTTTTTTTGGAAAATTTTCAGAACCCGTTCTGAAATTTTCCATTTTTAAAAAAGTCAATTTATCAAAAATACGGCCACTTTTTTTTTATTATTTTAGATGTTTGTCCATCCCACACAAAAAAAATTCAGACACGCGTTTTTCGTTTTTTTTTTCGAGAAAATCGCATTTGAATTTTAAATTTCATAACAATTTAGTAATTTGCTTGTATTTTCTTGTTTCAACAGAGCGTATGATTAACATTTATGCAATTAATAATACTCATTTGCAACGTTAAAACTAGAAAATACAAGCAAATTACAAAATTGTTGTGAATTTTATAATTCAAATGCGATTTTCTAGAAAAAAAAAGAAAAACATGTGTCTGAATTTTTTATGTGGATGGACAAACATCTAAACTTTAAAAAAAAAATTAAAAAAGTGGCCGGATTTCTGATAAATTGACTTTTTTAAATTTGGAAAATTTCAGAACGGGTTCTGAAAATTTTCCAAAAAAAAAATATATCGATATAAGAATGTATATTTTTAAGATTGTGGTGCATTCCGTTTTAATGTGATAAATATTTAATCAAGGCAACTCGTCTCAAATTTTACCCTTTTTCCAATATTTGACCACGCCTCCTAAGCCCAGTTTTTGAAAATTAGAAAAACCAAAAACGCAATTTTCTTAGTTCCATTTAGAATTATCCAAACAACCTATTCAGAAAATTTACGGGACACATGTTTTTCTGTAGCGGACATTTGGTGTGGAATGCGTCATATAACAGTTAAAAAAATTTCCCAACTTTTAATTATAAACTATTTTGAAGAAAATTTTTCCAAAGTTTAATTTAAGTCTTTTTATTTGAGTGTATGAACCTATGTGGAACGAAATGAAATGAAACTGGGAACGATATGGAATAGAATGAAATGAAATGTTTTTTTTTCTGAAATTTTTTTTTAACTTTTTTATTCAATACTTTTTATCAATAAAATTCAAAATATTTTCCAATTTTTCATTCAAAATCTAAATCTATTTTTAGTTCGAATTTATGGGGG